>CM032451.1:15252183-15275001 GCA_019049505.1 Pachyrhynchus sulphureomaculatus
TTTTTTGCGTTTGCGAATAATCTTCGTCCAACAATGCTAGCAATTCGACATCTTCGTTTTTCACGTTCCTTGTCTGCAACATCGAAGTCACCACCTTTTGAAACGCCGAAAAACCATCGTTCACACGTAACTTGCTATGGGACATGTTCACCATAAGCTGCTTGAAGTAATCGGTATGATTCAACAGCAATTTTCTTCAAATGAAAACAAAAAATTAATGCTGTCCGCGAATGCTCTTTGTGCGGTATAAATTCCGACATATTGAGCACAACAACACAACACTATGCACACACTTTTCCAATTTATCACTCGTGCGCATCTGACACTTGTTGATGACACAACAAAATAGTGCAGTGTCAAATCTTTTATAGCACAAACTGCATTGGTGCACCATCTGTTGTCTGAAATCCGCATTTCATACTTGTATATCTGTGTCTCCGTGGCGTAGTACTTGCTTGCGGTGCTGAAGGTCTCTGGTTTCAATCCCGGCAGGTCGAACTACTTATTTATTTAAGTATATATGATCTGGCCACGTACATAGGTAGTAGTTATTTGCAGAAATGCAATAACGTTCGTGGCAGTACTACTGTGTTGTCTAAAAGGTGCCGTGAAATACAAAAAACGTATGTTTCAGCACTTGACGGGTATTACGACATCCCTGCTGTAATCCTCAGGATATGAAAAAGGGTAAAATCCCTACTCAGGCGGGGAGATGAAAAAAAAAAGAACTATGATCACCGCATTGATGGTTTTGTATATGTGATGCAGACTGTAACCCAAGTTATTAAATTGTTGTGATGCTTGTAGATTTCAACTGATTTCATAAACTTCGTTTATAGAAAAAGGAAACAGAAGCTGGAACTTTGGTTTCTTTTACATTAGAGGTGGAGGGTTGTATATCTGCCTGAGTCTGAGTCAGTGTATATAAGCCGCAGTTCCCTTTTTTAAATAAATAGGTTTTATCACTGTACGAACTGCGTCGTTTGAAATTGTGCACACAACAACAAAAGGAAGGAAACACACCACCTACTATTCCCATATTGCAGTCAAAGATGCCCGATGTTGCCTTCTGACAACGTATCATAAAGCGTATTTTAATAAAGTTAGACACCAAAAAGGCTTCTGGCGCTGACGGAATACCTGCCATAGTTCTCAAAAAATGTGCAAGGGAACTAACACCAGTTTTCTGTAGACTTTTCAACCTATCCTACAGAAAGGGAATATTTCCGTCCTGCTGGAAATGTGCCACGGTTCAGCCGATACCTAAAAAAGGCAAGAAGACCTTGCCAAATATCGAAAGTCATGGAAAAGGTTATCAGTCAGCATCTTCTAAAATATCTTGAATGATTCAATATTATTAGCGATCACCAATATGGCTTTCGTAAACATAGTTTAACAGGAGATCTTCTGACTTATGTAACACATAATTCGAACAACGCAATTGAACACTTTGGAGAATCTCGAGCGGTTGCTCTTGACATATCCAAGGCATTCGACCGAGTTTGCCACGATGGACTGTCGCTAAGCTATGCTATTGTGGTATGTCTGAAAAGTTCTGCTTGTGGCTCTCATGTTTCCTCAGAGAGCGTTCTTTACGAGTGGCGGTCGACGGATTTCTTTCTAACACCTTCACTATCAACGCCGGTGTGCTCCAAGGCTCCATACTGTCTCCTACTCTCTTTCTCATTTACATTAACGATCTGCTGAAAAGACCGGGAATCCAGTCTACAGCTTTGCAGATGACAGTACGCTTGTTTCTTTGAACGCTCGGACATCGGCTGCTCAGGCGAATATTCGCAGACAGCAGGAGATGTTCAATGTAACAAAGACCTGGAAGAAATTCTATCTTGGGGTGACAGTAACCAAGTGGAATTTAACTCTACAAAAACCCAGGCTGCAGTTTTTTCTAAAAAAGTTAACGTTGCTGAACCCGACATAGTTATGTCGGGGCACTCCATCCCCCTAGCATCGTCGCTCAATTTGTTGGGCGTTAGCTTGGGAGCAAATATGTCCTGGCATGAACATGTTGCAGGCATAGCAAGGAGAGCTTCTCAAAAGTTGGGGATATTATTTCGAACCAGAAAGCTTTAAACTCCATAACAACTGTTAATTCTTTACAAAGCTCAAATTCGACCAACTATGGAATATTGCTCCCATGTTTGGGGCTCCGCTCCCAAACATACACTGCATTTGTTGGATTCTGTTCAGAGAAGAGCTGTTCGTCTGATTGGAGACCCGGAACTGATCGGCGGCCTTGATTCGCTGGAACATCGAAGAACGGTTGGCGACTTGAGTCTGTTCTACAAGTATTTTCATGGAAAGTGTTCGAAGGGTGTAGTCCGCTTAATTCCTCTCATAGCGGTGCATGTTAGAAATATACGTCGCGCTGGTGCTTCACATCCGCCTGAGGTTCAGCTTGTTACGTTTTTCAAGCAGTCTTTTATATGGAGAACATTATCCCTTTGGAATAATTTGCCCAGCGCTTTGTTTCCTTCCGAGTACAATTTTTACAGCTATTCAAGAATAACGTGAATCGCTTTTTTAGGCACACATGCCGCTCCTGGAGCGCTTTAGGTACTTCCCTGCGGCACGTGTGCTAGTTCCATAAAAAAAAACCGTCACAAGCTGTTTAACAAAACTTATCGATCACCCCCTTATCTAATTGTATGAAAAAATGAGCAAATTTAATAAACTTTATAAGCTCTCAGTAACTAAGTGTGTTTCCAAATATTTTGAAATTTCCCTTTATTGTATTGGTTACAAACTCAATGCTATTTAGGGCTCTTTTAATCAACACAAATTGACCAAACTAGAAAAACTGTGTACAAACTGTAAAACATTTGTACCAGTTAAACAAATAAAATGAAAAATCGTAACGTTCGTTTTTGTTTATTCTGTTTGTATACACAATTCGGTGAAATGTCAAATACATGCAAAAAAGAACAAGAATTTAAACTAAAAATTTGCTTCAGAAAATACAATATTTTATGAATTTTGTCTTTTTTCCAGGTTCATGTGCGTACAAAGATGTCCCCCTAAAAAGTTGAATTTCAAATATTTATAGTAAAAAAACGAAACGATAATTAACAAAACTTTTATTTTAGGAGGGAAAGTTTAAATTATGAGTACGTTCGCTGTAATACATTTTTAGGTTTGTCATACTTCCTTCTGCCCATGCACGCTTCGAGTTACTACTGTTGTGGTCATTTGTTCGAAGTTTGACCTTGATTGTGTAATTTTTCTTGCTGCTGATATAGTGTAATGATAGCCATCCTCTAGTTTTGTGCAGTAAAGAAGACCAAAGAGCAGCTATCCGATTTCTCTGGTCGAAAGGTTTGTCAGGGGCTGCAATTGATAAAAAGCTCTCACAGAAATACGGTGAAAGTTTCTCTTCCGGCTTCCATCAAATGTGTACTAAGAGAGTTTTTTTTTATGGGCTTAGCACATCGCTGTAAATTGTACTCGATGGGAAACACAGTCCTGGGCAAATTATGCCAAAGGGATGACGTTTTCCATATAAAAGACTGCTTGAATATATATATATCTATATATATATATATATATATATATATATATATTATATATATATATATATATATATATATATGTATATATATGTATCTTAAATAAATGATTATTTAGAGTAACAAATTGCAATGGGCAACTAAAAAGAATAATATATGGTATCAGTTATCTAGATCATTATTATATTTCTCTTTCCACTTCTCCCAATTTTTAGATATTAACAATTACACATTGTATATGTAACTGTATGTACATACATATATATATATATATATATATATATATATATATATATATATATATATATATATATATATATATATATACTCCTGGACAAAAATTAACGCAAACAATATATTAAATCATACAAATCTCTATAATGAATTAATTTTAATATTTTTTTATAAACATTGGTTACACTAAAAGTTAGAAAAAACTTATTCGGATACTTTAAAAGTGAATTAGCTACCAAATTTCTCTATAAGATTCGAATTAAAATTATTCTTAAGACCTAATAACAAAATCGTTGAAATTTTGTAATAATGAAAAAAATAAACTGGAACACTAGTAGCAAAATTAATGGTGTAACTGGGACACTAGTAGCGTGTGTTCCCTCCTCTACTTCGGATGACAGCGTTTATGCGCCTAGGCATGCTTCTAATTAAATTTTGGATAAAATCTTGAGGAATTTGCTCTCATTCTGTGATAACTGCATTTTCAAGTTCCCTCAGGTTTCTAGGTGCAAGTATATGACGTTTCACATTTTTCTTAAGGTGATCCCATACATGTTCTATCGGATTCAGATCCGGGCTTTTTGGTGGCCATTGCATAATCGGTATATCAACTTGATTAAGATAATCGAGTACCTCCCTAGCCACGTGAGGTCGAGCGTTGTCTTGCATAAACAGGAAATTGGGCTCCACAAAATGACCGAAAGGCATCACATGTTCTATTGCAATATTCTCAAGATAGTAGTCAGCATTCATGGATTTCGTACGGACAGGAAATAACTCTGTGCGAGCATCAAAGCAGATGGCACCCCAGAACATAACAGAGCCACCGCCGAATGGAATCCTTGCAGAGATATTGCAAGGAGCAAACCTCTCTCCTGGTCTTCGCCATACTCGCTCACGACCATCTGGATGTTTTAGACTAACCCTAGTTTCATCTATGAAGAAAACTTGTTTCCAATCATCCACAGACCAGTTTTCGTGATTTCGAGTAAAACGTAACCTGGCAACTCTGTTCTCTCTAGTAAGCAGGAGTTCAGTGGCTGGTCTCCTACTGTTTAATTCAGCATCACTTAAACCGTCTTCTAACTGTTTTAGAAGAAATTGTGACATTGCGAACAGCTTCGAGTTCGTTTCTTATTATAGAACTAGTGTCCTGTTTCTTAAAGCATATCGTCTTATAAAACGTTCATCTAGGTCGCTAGTGCATCGTTTTCGCCCTTGCCCTAGCCTTCTAGAATAAGTTCCTACTTCATTCAAGCGTCTTACCATACGACTTATTGTGGAACGATGTTTGCCTAACAAATTGGCAACATAACACTGACAATATCCCTCGTCCAGTAAAACTGAGGCTCGCACTACCTCGTGTTCAGTTAAATTTCTTGTTCGATTCATTTTATCTCTCAAAAAATAAAACAGTCTACCACAAAAACGTATTACTTTAAAAAAGGGAAAAATTTATAAGCTTACTTTTAAAGAAAATCTATCCCATTATTACAGAAAATTGTTTATCTTCTAAAAAATTCTTTAAAACTGTAAATCTAAACGAATTGTTTTGATTTCTGTCATGAACAACGAAACAAAATATGCATAGCTTACTATTCAAATACTCGATAAACTTTAAAACTGACATAAGAAGAAGATAAATTAATTTTCAGATTGTTGCGTTAGTTTTGTCCAGGAGTTTATATATATATATATATATATATATATATATATATATATATATATATATACATATATATGTATATATATATATATATATATATATATATTTATATATATATATATATATTTTATATATATATATATATATATATATATATTTATACATATATATATATATATATATATATATATATATATATATATATATATATATATATATATATATATATATATATATGTATGTATGTATGAACATACAGTTACATATACAATGTGTTATTGTTAATATCTAAAAATTGGGAGAAGTCGAAAGAGAAATATAATAATGATCTAGATAACTGATACCATATTTTATTCTTTTTAGTTGCCCATGCAATGCAGTCGTTTCTTTTTGTTATGCTAAATAATCATTTATTTAAAATTAAGCTGACACTACAAAATGTATAATGCAGTAGGCCAATATAATAAAAGTCGTTTTTATATATATTGGAAACCCCAAATAGGTTATAAATGAGTTGGTAGGTCAAGTTACTATACTATCTCCCTTTTGGGGTATCGCAAATTTTATTTTTTTAACATCCGAATGGCCCAGGTTCAAATAAATCACTACAAACAGACGATTAAGCCGTATATTGAATTGTATGGACCCTACTACCTACTATCGTAAACTAAATGGCGTTTTTTATTAGCTTTATTTGGTTTTTTTATTGAGATGACTTTATTTTTGGTGATAATTTATTTCTAATAAGTTTAACGAATATCAAAGACCTTTTCAACAAAAAATTTAACTAAACCTTTGGAACGTCTACCTTTATAAATATAATTTAAATTACATTTATTTAAAATACTTTAAAGTAGTAATTAAACGAAAACAAGAATTTCAGTAAGGTTGCTTTTGGTTAAGTAGACGATTATCCATATGTGACGTCAAGGTAGTCTAGTACTACAGTATTTCAAAATAAGGGTGGGGGTTTCGTTAGTTCGTGAATGTCTACTGCTAAAAAAAATCTTAATATTGAAAGAGTCTCAATTCACAATTTTTTATTACAGTATCTTATCTCTTATCTTAAAATCTCCACCTCGAAATCGTAAAATTATATATATATATATATATATATATATATATATATATATATATATATATATATATATATACAGTAATACCCCGCTTAGCGCGACCCCGTTATGCGCGGTTTCACTATAACGCGAATTTCAAATTTCGCGCTCATGTAGTCATTAACTTCTCTATGGTCGCGGGGGATCCCCGCTTTCTCTGAATATTCTCTTTGAAGAATTGGGAATTCCCTGTCCTTCGACTTTGTTCTATGGGGATTTCCTCGTTCGTTTCGTGTGTTCATTTGTTCCGTAATGTTAGTTCGGTCGGCTGGCAGTTTTGTTTTAATATTTATTGGAGATACATACATACATAATTTAACCCTACGTTAAAAATGCCGCCTGTAAAGAAAAAAGAGCGTAAAAGCGTCACTTTGGAATTGAAGATGAAAGTGTTAAGAAGAATGGAAAATGGAGGCAAAGCAACAATTGTTGGGAGAGATTTTGGACTCTCAGAATCGACTGTGAGAACGATTTATAAAAATCGGGAAAAAATTAAAATCTCCAGCGAAGGTTCAACACCTATAAGTGCAACAAAACTTTTCTCGTTCGAGATCATCTATCTTAGAAAGAATGGAGAAATTACTGTCAGTCTGGATCGAAGATTTGAATAAGAAGAACACACCACTAAGTCAAGATCTCATATGCACAAAAGCAAAATCTTTGTATGAGATGCTGAAAACAAAAGAAGGAGAAGGGAGTGCCACTCCGACTTTTGCTGCCAGCAGAGGCTGGTTCCATCGGTTCAAGCAGCGTTCTAATCTTCACAATATCCACATAACAGGCGAGGCGGCCAGCGCGGACATTCAAGCTGCAGCTGAGTTTCCAGACAAGTTTCAAGACTTCGTTAGACGAGAGAAAATTCCTGCTTGTCTCATCTTCAATGTTGATGAGACCGCACTTTACTGGAAAAAAATGCCATCTCGAACATTCATTTCTAAGGAAGAACGTCAAGCCAGTGGTTTCAAAGCTGCGAAAGATCGACTAACACTTCTGCTGGGTGGTAATGCCACTGGTGATTTCAAACTGAAACCTTTACTAGTGTACCATTCAGAAACACCCCGTGCAATGCGAGGCACAGACAAGACAAGTCTACCAGTTGTGTGGCGATCAAACAGAAAGGCGTGGGTTACACGGGAAATTTTTCAAGAATGGTATTCTAATAGTTTTTGCCCATCAGTCAAATCATACTGTGACAGAAATGGGCTTGAACCTAAAGTTATATTACTCTTAGACAATGCCCCAGGACATCCAACCTCACTTGATACGCCCAGAGACTTAAAAGTGTACGTAAAGTTCCTTCCACCAAACACTACGTCAATATTACAACCTATGGACCAGGGAGCAATAGCAAACTTCAAAGCTTATTACCATCGCCGCACTTTTAGCCAACTAATTCATGAAACTGACGAGGAAGGAAGACAGTCTATGCGAGAGTGGTGGAAGTCATACAACATTATGAAGTCTATTCACAACATAGAAGAGGCTTGGAAGGAAGTTAAAATGAGTTGTATGAATGGGGTGTGGCGTAATCTTTGGCCAGATGTAGTGGAAGCACCTAGAAGAATTGTCCAGATGCAGAGACAAGTGCTTGAAGACATTGCTGCAATGATTGAGGGGTCTGAACTTGAAGATGTCACGGTAGAAGATCTCGTAGAACTTGTAGCAACGCACGACGATCCTATTAGCAATGAAGATCTGATCGAGTTACAGAATAATCCTATCTACGATGAGGAAGAACAAGTAGAAGAGAAAGTTTTATCTTCAGGGGAAATACAAAATGCACTTTCAAAAATTTATTCAGGTTTGGACATATTGCAGAGTATAGACAATAATGATGACCGTTGTCTTGACCGTGTGTCAAACAATTAAAAACAGTGTTGGGTGTTATGAACGTATTTTACAAGAACGTAAACAAAACGTTTACCCAAAAGACAATAGATGTATTTTTCCGTAAAAAATAAGAGTATGTATTGCATAAAGTGTTCTTAGAATTAAAGTGATTGATTAAAATGATTTGTATTTTTTTGTATTAAATTTTGACTATGTTTAATCATAAACCTCGATATACGCGAATTTCAGTTAACGCGATTTTTTTTTCGGAACGTATCCCTCGCGTAAAGCGGGGTATTACTGTATATATATATATATATATATATATATATATATATATGTATATATATATATATATATATATATATATAGCAGTATTATGTTCTTGGGGTAAGCGGTCTTTGGAAAAGAACTAAAAAAGTTTTGGACACCTGTTTAGCTACGCCAAACTTTCGAAAATATTTGATTTCCTTCATCAGGGCTACAATTACAGTAGATTATCAGAACAACCCTATTTTATATGTAACATTAAAGTACTTACTGCTAAGTGGTGTCTTCAATAATTGTTGTTTGTAGGGGCACTTTATTAGACTTATTCGTCAGAAAAAACAGGAAAAAACGCAAGAAAACTCGACATACTCATCTCTGGGAAATATAATAAATTTTTACTTCATTTTGTTAGAACAGTACAAAGAATTGTGTGTTTGTAAAGTGATTTTAATTTATAAAGGATTTTTTTGTTATGTTTTCTTGTCATTTTGCTAAGGGCAGTGTGTGTTTCTATCTCTTAGTTAAGTTGTGGTTAATTTATATTTGAAAGCAGAATGACGTTGATATTTTGTTTGATCGTTTTAAAGTTGAAAAGTTTAGCGAAAATCAGTAGGATTATTATCAAAGAGATATGTCAGATATATTGTAAGAGTTTTCATTTTGACTGCCTATTTGTAATAAATTGGAGAAAATTAAACTCAGATCTTCAATGTCAGTTTTTTTATTGATCGAGTTCGGTTCAAGGAGGATTTCCACCATCTCCCTAAAGCTTCTGCTGCCGAGATTTCTCTCTTTACATAGGATTTTGGTTTCAGCAAAATTAAATTCAATGGAAAATTGGCTACTATGCTGGGCAAGCGCACAAGAGTTTTTTTTAAATCTGCAATCACTTTTGTGGGAAGTGATTCTGTCTTTTAGGACTCTAGATGTTTGTCCTATATAGATTTTTTCACATTGAGAGCAAGGGATGATGTAAACTACTTCTGAAACTTTTGTGATTTCATCTTTGTCTTTTAGACAAGTGAAAATATTGTTGATAGTTTTTTTTGTGTTTAAAAGCAATTTTTAAATTAGGTAATTGGTTGAAAAGTTTAGTTGTTTTTGTGGAGATTTCTTTTATGTATGGAAATGAAAAATAAGATTTGATTCGGTTTTCAGAGAGGAAAGCACTAATATCCGGTGTAAGATTGTTGTTTTGTTGTACAGGGGATGTGGGTGAGTTAAATAATAATTTATTTATTAATTGAATTGGATAGGAGTTGGTGCGTAGAGTGTTTCGTAGTTTATTTAGATCTTTCAGTCTGAGGGAGGGATGAGAGATTCTTTCTATTCTTGACTTCACACCCAATATCATGTTTATTTTTATTTTAGTGGTATGAGAGGAATGGAAGTTAATGTATCTTCCTGAGTAGGTTGGTTTGATATACCAATTTACTATGACGGAGTTATCTTCTTTTCTGACTAGAAGAGTGTCTAAAAAGGGGACACTGTTGTTTGTTTTCTCTTCAATGGTGAACTGTAGTTTGGGATGAGAGTCATTAAAGATTCTGAAAATCTCATCCATTTTATTGTGAGGTATCGAGGTAATGATATCAGCAAATTTTTTTATGAATGGTAAGTTGAAGGAGAGTTTAGGGATGGATTCCTTGAGGAGGTCGTCCATCACATGTTGTGATATGATAGAAAAAAGAGTAGCCCCCATTGGAGTACCCATTATTTGTTTATAGAAAAGTTGATTGAATTTACAATATCTGGACTGAAAAAAAATAAATTTAAAATTTCAGGAAACTTGAGGAGTGTTAGTTTCGTGTATTTGCGGATATCAGTCCAGTGCTCTCTGATGCTTTTGATGACTAATTGTAAAGGGATATTACTGTGTAAAGAGACAGCATCCAAGCTTATCAGTACGAAGCCAGGAGGGAGCTTCATGCCCGTTATAAAATTAGTGAAATGAAATGAGTCGGTTACATAGTAGTCATTTTCTTTTACATAAGCATTGGCTAAAATTTCAGACAGGAACGTTGATAACTTGTTGTTAGGGGCATTGAGAGAGGAGATAATGGGTCTCATTGCCAACTGTGGTTTGTGTATTTTAGGAAGCCCATAGAATTTTGGTGATGTATGATTATATACCATAAGAGACTTCGCCATCTTCTCGGTTAATCTCCCTTGATTCTTAAGTTTGGTAACTGATTAGCTTTTTGTTGGAAGGTAGAAGTAGGATCTCTGGTAAGCTGAGTGTAGTAGTTTTGAAGATGGTGTTGCATTTTTCGAGATACGTGTCTTTTTAATGTTCCGTACGGAACACTTATAAGATCACTTCGGTGTCTGTCTCTGTCTGTCTGTCTGTCTGTCTGTCTGTCTGTCTGTCTGTCTGTCTGTCACACCCGATTTTCTCGGAAACTATTTGACATAGAAAGGTGAAATTTGGTAATAATATAGGAATTGATGGCCTCATCAGAGCCATGTAGTTTTGAGAACTAAATTTTGACTTAAGGGGTTAGTTTTGGGGGGTGAAGTCGGAAGTGAAAAAAAAAATTTTTTTACTAGGCCATCGAGTGTGGTGTCAAATGAAAGCTTGTGAAAACACGAGTAAAAAATATATATATAATATTATACTTGCGCGCACTTTTCTTTGTATTATTTTTAAAAATTCGCGAAAAATCGCTGTTCCGGGCCTTATCTCGAAAAGTACTTATCAAAAAATTTCGAAAAAATTCTGGAATATTCTCCACGGGGTGTAGATTGAATGAAAATTATCACGAGTGCATTACCTTTAATAATTTATATGGTATACAAAAAAAACAAAAATTTCAAGGTCATCAGATTTCAGTAAAGATTGGAAACAAACTTTGTTGAAAACTCATTTGGGGTGTGTTTTATGAAGTCACTGATCATTTTATACCACCGTAACATACATTTTGACTTAAGAGGTTCGTTTTGAGGGGTGAAATCGGAAGTGAAAAAAAATTTTTTTTTACTAGGTCATCGAGTGTGGTGTCAAATGAAAGCTTGTGAAAACACGAGTAAATATATATATATATATATATATATATATATATATATATATATATATATATATATATATATGTATATATATATATATATATATATATATATATATATATATATATATATGTATATATATATATATATATATATATATATATATATATATATATAATATATATATATATAATGTAATACTTGTAATAATTTATTTGGTATATAAAAAAAACAAAATTTCAAGGTCACCAGTTTTCAGTAAAGATTGGAAACAAACTTTGTTGAAAATTCATTTGGGGTGTGTTTTGTGAAGTCACTGATCATTTTATGCCACCCTAACAAAAATTTTTATTTTAAAAACAATCAACGTACGGAACACTAATTGTGCAAGTTCAACTTGCACTTGACCGGTTTTTTTTAGTATAACTGTGATGTTGCCTTTATCAGCCCTACTGACAATCAGCTCTCCATTATCCTTAAGAATTTTTTTAGTTTTATTGTATATTAAATCTAAATAATTTTGATTTATGGGTTTGTGATGGTAATTAGTTAAAATATTAGTAAACTTAGCTCTAATTATGTTTTTATTGTTATTATTCATTGTGATAGACTTTAAAATATTTTCGAAATCAGCTAGAAGTTCCTTAATTGAAATGTCTTCCCTATTAGGATTAAAACTGAATTTGGGGCCTAATGCTAGAAATTTTAAGATATCTTCAGGAAGGTCAACATTGATACATGGGACAAGACTACCCTTCTCCTCTATATATATATATATATATATATATATATATATATATATATATATATATATGGTATATTTATATATATATATATATATATATATATATATATATATATATATATATATATATATATTTTATATATATATATATATATATATATATATATATATATATATATATATATATATATATATATATATATATATACATATATGTATATATATATATATATATATATATATATATATATATATATATATATATATATATATATATGTATATATATAAAGACATGAACAAAGACAGGAGTAGTTAATGCTGAACGATTTTACTTTGAGTTGTTCTCATAACAGAGTTGTACTTTTATTAATTTTTTTTAAAAAGTTGGTTCGTAATATTAGGGGCAGCCGGTTATTACGGGATGTGTCAGTTAACGAGGGAATATAAGGTGATGCTCCCTGAACCTGATGAAGGAGCAGTATTTTCTCTATAAGCAACTCTAGGATACTTGCCTATTACCAGTCTTAAGAAGAAGCGACTTCAAATAATACGTTATTTCAGGAGATTCATGTAAATTGTGGCATATTGCGCAATCCTGTTGAAATTTGAAAACAAATATGCAATAGAAATAATATAAATATCTGAATGAATGTCGAAAATTTGTCAATCAAACATATTCTTTTAATCCGTTGAACCATTTCAGGACGAATTTTGCCGTATCGTGGTTGCTCACTGGCTTTTGCTTCCTATTTGGAGGCTTGATCTAATGTTTATTATAACGAGGTTTGAGAAAATTAATGCATTTCAACATCAACACAACAGCTTTGCAGATGACAGTACGCTATATATATATATATATATATATATATATATATATATATATATATATATATATATATATATATATATATATATGTATATATATAAAGACAGGAGTAGTCGCGACTGACTAGTTAAGAAAAATATATTTTTTATATTATTTAGTGGGGCTGCAGTCTATATTTAAATATTTATGGCCTTGGGTAGTGAAACAACCTTTTTTGTTAGTCGAACTTTCGAAATTATATTTCTTTCTTCTTCAGGACATCTGGAAAGACAAAATTTTCGTTTTTCTTTATATTGTTAAGTGAAAAATTGCTTTTTTAAGTACATTCATTTAGTTGAAAAGAACAAAAAAGAAAGATGGCATGAGGAAAAAAGAAAAATGATTGACTTACCAAAGTGGTTTTTCTATTACAAAACAAGCAATCATTTGCACAGAGGGATATTACCCAATATACTATTGTTAACCACATAACACTATAATTAAACAGAAAAATATAAAACGGCTAAAATGGCTTGGTACTCTCTGCTAATCCCGTAAACCAGTAAATTAATAAAAAATTATCAATTTTTGGCGGTAAAGGTGGAGTGTGATACACCGATATAACTTTTATATACTAGAGAAAGATCGAAGGTATTGATTCGTTTCGATCTGAGATATGCTTTTAGTTTAAAAAACTTATTTACGTGGCAAATAGTGTAATGAATAAAGATAGAAAAAGTAGTTGAGTGTGCAGATTTTTTATTTTAATAGCGCATGTGTCAGCCTGCATACGGGGAATAACAGAAAGAAACAATGCATTACAGTCTTCGGAAAAATAAAAATATATGTATAATAGATAATATAATGTAAGAGAATGATTGGATTGGAAAAACATTTTGTCTATGTGTTATTCGTCTGGTGCAGGACGATCTATTAGTGATTGGTATTTTTCTAATTCTAATTTGAGGATGTAACTGTATATGGAACTGAGTCCCTGGGTGTCACTCTTTTTATTCATGGTGTAGGGTTCCCGGTTAATATGGACCATTTCTAAGAAAATTCGTTTGTAGTAAGAATCAGAGCGATCCAGGACCTCAGTCTCATCCCAGCTCATCCGATGGTCATTGTTAATGACATGTTGTGCTAAAGCACAAAATTATACATTACGTCTGCAGTCACTTTTGTGTGATGTAATTCTACCCTTCAGATTTCTGGAGGTTTGACCTATGTACACCTTATTACAATTTGAACAAGGTATTTTGTAAATTACGTTCCAATTTTCATTTTTTAGAAGAGGAGTCTTTGTTTTGGTGTACAGTTTAGAGATAGTATTGATTTGTCTTTTAGCAATTTTGAAATCAAACGGTTTGAAAATATTAATAAGTCTATCAGTAAAATTGTCAATATAAGGAAGAGAGAAATAAAAATTTTGATTATTTTATTGAGTAGAGGAATGATTATTATGAATTTCTTGGTTGTTGCTTTGTATGGAGCGTTGTGTAGTAAGTGTTTGAGGTTGTGATTGACGTGTTGTTATATTTTCTGGGATGTTATAAGATGTACTAAAAAGAAATTTATTAATTAAATGAACTGGGTAGGAATTGTCAAGTAGAAAACCCGACTCATCTCTGTAATCTGGGTGGGTTAATTTGAATGCTCTAGTTTTCATACTTAGTATGAGGTTTATTTTGGATCTCATTAGGTGGTATGAGGAAAAACTTATGAATCTGTTTGAGCAGTATGGTTTTCTGTACCATTTAGTTCTTAGAACGTTGTCATCCGTACGGATTACCAACATATCCAAGAAGGGAATGCCACCGTTTGATTCTTCTTCTTTGGTGAATTGAATATGCTGGTTGTAGGAGTTAAAAATACCCAGTGCTACATCAATTCTACCTTTTGGTACTGCCAGGATGAGGTCATCAACATACCGTTTAATAAAAGGTATATGAAAAGGCATAAATTCAAGACAATCGCTAACCAAGTTATCAAGAACAAAATTGACAAGAATAGGTGAAATTTTAGATCCTATAGGGGTTCCAAAAATTTGTTTATAGTATTGATCATTGAAAACTAATATATTAGAATCAAAAATAAACTGTATTATGGATTTAAATGGAAATAAATAAAACCTCAAACACTTACTACACAACTCTCAATACAAAGCAACAACCTAGAAATTCATATGAGCCATTCCTCGACTCAATTAAATAATCAAAATTTTTATTTCTCTCTTCCTTATATTGACAATTTTACTGATAGACTAATTAATATTTTCAAACCGTTTAATTTCAAAATTGCTAAAAGACAAATCAAAACTATCTCTAAACTGTACACCAAAACAAGGACTCCTCTTCTAAAAAATGAAAATTGGAACGTAATTTACAAAATACCTTGTTCAAATTGGAATAAGGTGTACATAGGTCAAACCTCCAGAAATTTGAAGGGTAGAATTGCATCACACAAAAGTGACTGCAGACGTAATGTACAATCTTGTGCTTTAGCACAACATGTCATTAACAATGACCATCGGATGAGCTGGGATGAGACTGAGGTTCTGGATCGCTCTGATTCTTACTACAAACGAATTTTCTTAGAAATGGTCCATATTAATCGGTTACATCCTCAAATTAGAACTAGAAAAATACCAATCACTAATTGATCGTCCTGCACCAGACGAATAACACATAGACAAAATGTTTTTTCCTTCCAATTATTCTATTACATTATATTATCTATTATACATATATTTTTATTTTTATTTTTCCGAAGACTGTAATGCATTGTTTCTTTCTGTTATCCCCCGTATGCAGGCTGACACATGCACACTCAACTACTATTTCTATCTTTATTCACTACACTATTTGCCATGTAAATAAGTTTTAAACTAAAAGCATATCTCAGATCGAAACGAATCAATACCTTCTATCCTTCTCCACTACACAAAAGTTATATCGGTCTATCACACTCCACCTTTACCACCAAAAATTGATAATTTTTTTGTGAATTTACTGGTTTACGGGATTAGCAGAGAGTACCAAGGCCAGCCATTTTGGCCGTTTTATATTTTTCTGTTTAATTATAGTGTTATGTAGTTAACAATAGTATATTAGGGAATATCCCTCTGTGCAAATGATTGCTTGTTTTGTTATAGAAAAAACCACTTTGGTAAGTCAATCATTTTTTCTTTTTTCTCATGCCATCTTTCTTTTTTGTTCTTTTCAACTATATGAATGTACTTAAAAAAGCAATTTTACACTTAACAATATAAAGAAAAAAGAAAATTTTGTCTTTCCAGATGTCCTGAAGAAGAAATAAATATAATTTCGAAAGCTCGACTAACAAAAAAGGTTGTTTCACTACCCAAAGCCATAAATATTTAAATATAGACTGCAGCCCCACTAAAATGAGAATATATTTTTCTTAACTAGTCAGTCGCAACTACTCCTGTCTTTGTTTATATATATATATATATATATATATATATATATATATATATATATATAAATATATATATATATATATATATATATATATATATATATATATATATATATATATATATATATATATATATATATATATATATATATATATAATATATATATATATACATATATATATATATATATATATATATATATATATATATATATATATATATATATATATATATATATATATAATGTCGTCGTGTTTTTAAAATGAGATATGTTTGTTAGATCTGAAGAGTACCAATAAATTTGATCAATTTATGAAACCAAAAATGAAAAATATTGACACCACAAGAAGTGAAATTAAAAACGACGATCTATATTGAGAACAAGCTTAAAAAAATTAAGACATTTTCAAATTACAAGCAATTAAATATAATTCGAAAAATGTAACGTATTGTTTTTTATTTTCAATGTACCTTTTAAATTAAGTAAGTAAGATTACCGAATTCTATTTTATTCTATTTTTGGCGTAGCAAGATATCTCTTTAGATAATAATAAATCTACAATTTCATAAATTTTTAAGCCCCTTACAAAGTTTTAATAAGTTCAAACCGAGTAATATTCGGAGATGCATTTAATAATTTATAAGGCCCTAGAGTTTCGTTTAAACTTTGGGTCTTCCAGGCGCTGCGGCTGCTATTATGAAATGAACTAGGAATGAAATTAGCAGCGAGTAAGATGGTTGATTATCTCGCAGATGGGAATATATGCTTTTGCTTTATGATTTTCTAGGGAATAGTCTGTTGATATGAATTTTCGTTTGCTAATACTAATAAGTGAATATGCTTTTCGGCAGAGTGGTTAAAAACAAATCTTACAAAATGCATTGTGCAAAATAAAATAACCGGCCAAGTGCTAGTCGGACTTGCGCAATTAGTATTTTGTACCGTGATTGCTTTTAAAATAAAAGGAAGGGAAGATGTTTGTAATAACTATAGATGCATAGCCGTCACGGATTTTCTCAGCAGACCGTATGGAAAAGTCCTAAAGTCTCAAATTGAACAAGAATATGACCCATATGAACTTGAAGAACAAGCCGGATTTAGAGCGGGTCGCTCATGCATCGATAACATATTTCCAATATCTCAAATCATCGAGAAAAAGACGGAGACACACAACAATCGGATTTATCTTTTCTTAGTGGACCTTACGGGGGTCTATGACACAGTACCAATTAAAAAAATGTGGGAAGTGCTTGAGAAAAATCCAATAGAAATAACTTTGATAAAAGCCGTACAACAATTGTACAACGGATGTTCCTCAAAAATTAAAGTTGGCCAGACACTCTCCGAACAATTTGACGTATCAAAAGGCCCAAACAAGGATGTAGCTTGTCTCCAACCCTTTTTAAAATATATCTAGCACATGTACTGAGAAACTGGCGAAGAAAGTGTTCAAAAATGGGAATGCTTATCAATGACAATCTTACACTATACACATTACACTTCGCAGACGACCAGATAGTAATAGCTCAGGACAAGGAAGACCTAGAATACATGACCCGAAAGTTAATCGAAGAATCTGGAAAATGGGGACTTGAGATAAACAGAACCAAAACGAAATACATGTGCGTGGGAGGAGAGCCGGAAGAGTTGGTAGCTGAAAATAACAACAAAATTGAAGGCTATGAGGAATATACGTAAACGAGAGAATAAGAGACAAGATGAAAGCAAATATACCATCATTCAGGAAATTCAAGAAAAATAACTACGTCGGTATGGCCACGTACAACGTATGGCCGACGAGAGAATACCGAAGCAAGAAATGCATTGGACACCTGGGGACCGACGAAAGCGAGACCGACCTAAGTGTACCTGGAACCAAGGAATAGAGAGGGCCATGTCTGAAAGAAACCTGCAGCCAGGAGACTGGAACGATAGACGAGAATGACAACTGGGAACCGTAGGGCGTCGCAGAACGCTATGAAGCGGATTTATATATATATATATATATATATATATATATATATATATATATATATATATATATATATATATATATATATATATATATATATTTTTTTTTTTTTTTTTTTGTTACGGAGGTATAAATGATCAGCGGCTTTACAAAACACATCCGAAATGAGTTTACAAAAATCAGTATCTAGGATTCGGACGTAAACTTGTTTATAATGGCTAACAAACTTTCTACAACGTGAACTTCTATATGATTAGGGAAATTGCGAAACGTATTGTCTATCTAGGTTCTGTCTCTGGTAGAATTAGTATCAGTATCATTTGAATAAGCCCAATGCTATTCAAATAGATTATTACTAACATATTCATAACATAGATAGGGGGATAGATTATTACTAACATATTCCAATTTTATTTGTTTACCATTTAAATTACACAGGTATTCAAAAAAATTCTCCGATTTTGAAGTGCGACACAGTAAATGTATTTTTTTTATGTTGAATCGAAAAAATCAGAAAAAAGGCATCCACTGTTAGGTTTTTTTTTCAAAAAACACACATAAAGTTGCCAGAAAAAAAATACGTTTTAATAATATATAAAACTGTATAATCTATATAATTATGGAATAAAACTATTATTTCGGACATCTTTATATGTTCTGAATCTATAAATATGTGCAAACCGCTAAATTAAAAAATTGTTTTCAATTTTTTAATTTAGCGGTTGCACATATGGCAGTGTTTTTTGAAGTTCTTAATCGTAACTTGACATAAAAAAAAGGTTTTATGTTCAGTTTGAACAAAAAATTCGCTTTTAACACTTACCAGGCTGCTGTGTGGTTGGAAAAATGCTTATTTAAGTAAATAAATGCAACAGTTAAACAAGAATTTTTTCCCAACAAAATTACCATTTGTAGTAGTTTTTTAAGTTTCAAATCCGAATTTGATATCAAAACCGAGGAATAGTGTTTAGTGCTAAAAAAATATCCTTGTACTATTTACATTTAAGAAGTAACTTATTATTTTTCTTTTATATTCAGTGCAAAACGACAACTAGCGCTTTATATATATATATGAAGCAATCCCTCAAACGCCGTACCCGTACCCCATTAACTCCGTAAATATTTTATTATAAATACCACGCCTAATATTTTACAATTATATCAATACTAGAAACATTCTCAAAATACTATTGAATCTATAGAATATTTAACGACCTTCATCTTTTCCATTCTCTTCTTGAATTAAAATTAAACGCAATGAGAAAATGAGCTGATTTTGAATTTCTAGACTTCACAAATCTTGAAAACGACATATAACGCTGTATATACTAAAGACATGATCACAAGAGAAAATTTTGCATTACAAGGACAACTTTATATCAGCAACCAAAAGATTGATAGAGTCACTACCTTTTGCTACTTGGGTACTACAGTAAATGAAGAATGAGACCACCCACTGGAGATTCGATGCAGAATAGAAAAAGTGGAAGCAGCCTATATAAAGATGGCCAAAGTGTTCAGAAGTCATGATATCAGTTTAAAAATTAAAATAAGACTTCTCAAATACTACGTCTTGCCGGTGCTTCTATTCTCTAACTACGGCATCATGTAAAAGGTTGAAAGCATTTGAGGTGTGGCTCTACAGGCGCATGCTTAGACTATCTTGGAAAGAACATACTACCAACAAGAGAGTGCTAGAACTATTGAACAAAGTCCTGGAAATGGTTAATACATTTAAAAGAAGAAAACTCGAATATCTGGGCCAGATCATGAGAAACGAGGAAAGATTTTGTCTATTCCAATTGATACAGCTGGACAAGGTGGACGGAAGAAGAGGATTCTGAACAACAACAACAGGACTATTCCGGGCAGCTATAAACAAAGTCCTAATAGCCAGGATGATCGCTAATATCCGATAACGGGTCGGCACAAGAAAAAGAAGGAGAATATGAAACGACCCGTTTAATCTGCTTCCCCATCCATCTCTTGCAACCCTTTTATATTTGGCTATAAATATTTGCGCATAATATACCTCAAGAAGAAATCAGGAAAAAATTATCGACACCACCTTCTTCGCCTTAAGCGACATCGCTCAAAAACTATAGAGTTTATCCCCTCATTAGATGTTTCTTGAAAGTACATTTTTCTAAAACTTATTGTACTGGTTAATTATGGGCTCCAGTGATTAAAATTGATTGAAAATTACACCCGTCTCTTGGATTATGGTTTAAAAAATAACTTTAATATACAGCTAACTAACAAATTTATATAAACAATATTTAACTTTATAATATTTGGTACGAAATTAATGTTATATTTTGCCTCTGACTTGATACATGATATTTTCTAGCTTCCAGCTAAAACGCATTTCTTTTAAAAACAAACTTCTTATTATTTTAAAACTTGTACTTTCTACGTTATTCGATTTACTTAGTTATCTTAAAGACCACAGATATTAACAAGGTTATTTCTCCTAGGCATTGATCTGTCTAGATGTTTCAAATTTTAGTCTAAAGTTTCCTTAATAGCCAAGAATTTCTTATTATTTAATTATTAAACTCCTAACCCTGATCGCTGTATACCTAAATGAAGGGTTACTGGGAAGAATAGCCGGGCGGTTAGACATCCTCTTTTGGGTAAATGGTGCATTGATTGATGATGATACCAATATTAAATATTATACCTAGGAATATATATATATATATATATATATATATATATATATATATATATATATATATGTATGTATAGTGCAGCAAGTGATAGAGACTGATAATTATGGCAGGTCTTTTCTTTCAGACAAGGTCGCTGTTACGAGGGGTGTACCTCAGGTATCTATTTTAGGCCCGCTGCTTTATATACTTTATTCAAACGAATTGCCTAACATTACAGGAAAGTTTACAGTTCTATATACGGACGACAAAACCCTGATCTTTAGTGGTGACACTCCACAGGAGATAGTTGCTGATGTGGGGAGAGAGAGCGCTGTGTGAAATTCTAGATCGTTATTTTACAACCCATGACCTTCTACTGAATGTTTCAAGAACACAGTGTCTGGTTTTTGGCAGAAGGGTTGATCATTTTCTCACGTTTCCTTACAAGGGTAGCGATATTCAAACATCTCAGCATCTGTCTCTGCCGGGTGTCAAACTTGATTGGAGACAGCATGTAGAGAATGTCGCGGCTGGTCTCTCCAAATATTGTTATGCACTGAGAATCTTATCAAATAATGTTGGCGTTGATGCTGCCTTGACGATCTATTATGCTTACGTGCAGTTCAGGTTTAGGTATGGTTTGAATTTTTGGGGAAATTCCCCCCAAGTAGATAAAATTTTTAAATTACAAAAAAAATGTATCAGAGCTACTTTTAAGATGCATTATCGTGAAAGCTGTAGAAATGTCTTTGTCAGTAAATCCCTTTTAACTTTAACTAGTTTGTATATATTGGACTCCTTTATGTTTGTTCGTATTAACAAGGATCTCTTTGAAAATGCGCAAAACAGACATAATTATGAAACTAGATATGAAACAGATTTTGTAATTGAGAAGTGTAATTTTAGTTATATCCAAAGAAGTGTACGATATTCTTCTGTTAAAATATTTAATAGTTTCCCAGAGAGCGTTCGAAAATTACCGCAAGTAAGAGCCAAAACAAAGATACGGAAGTTTTTATTATCAAAAGCTTATTATACTATAGACAGTTTCTTTAGTGATTCAGACAGACTTAACTTATGAATAAAAAATGTTAATTTTTTGCTACTTGTTAAGGATGCTTTTCATCTTCCGTTGACTGTCTTTAATGAATATCTTCTGAGCCTTTTGTTTTTGTCATAAAACATATGTATGTGTTTTGTGAATGTCCTTTTATCTTTTTGTTCTTTGTACAATGTTCCATACGATTTTGTGTTTATAACTATTGTTTATTCTTGGAACTAATAAATGATTATTATTATTATTATTTTATATATATATATATATATATATATACATATATATATATATATATATATATATATATATATATATATATATATATATGAATATATGTATATGTATAGATATGAATATCATAAAAATGAAGCTCGGAGGGGGGGGCTCCTTCCATGTTTTTGGACCCTGGGTGACATCGTCGGTTCCTACGAATTTCCGAACTGTTCGTGATTGCGCTTGCAAGTAGCATATTCATTATTTTGTATTTGTATGAAAC
>CM032451.1:15275101-15315101 GCA_019049505.1 Pachyrhynchus sulphureomaculatus
CCACTACCACCAAACCGTTCCATTAAACACTGAAAAGATTTTCTAGATGGTATACATCTATTAGGGTACTTCGCTCCGTAAAGCCTTGCTGCCAAAAGATAATTTTTTCCCGGTATATAAACCATATCAAATAATTCATTTTTAGGAAAATCCATAACTATTACCTTGACACGTCATTTACTACAACAAATTAAACTATTTCTACTTGTTTAACAGACATGTCAAAAATTAGACAATGCCTATATTTTTGTTTTGGCAACTATGATGTTATAAAAATAAATCGAAAACTATTAGAAATATGTATATGATATACTTAATAAAAGTTGGAGGGTTTTGTAAACTCTATCAGAAAAAATAATAATGTACAGGGTGTGCCTTTTAAAAAATTTTAGATTTTTGAATTTAAAATAGTCGAAATGCATAAATTTATCTTGAACACCCTGTAGCATCTAACTCAAATTTCTTTACATGTATCTTTTTCTTTTCATTTCTATAGAACGTTCGTACCAATTATAAAGTATTCCAACTTCAGAAACAATGGCGCTACTGGCAATTTATTACAAAACTGAAAACTAGTATTTTTAAAAAAAAATTGAAATATTAGAAACACTACTAGGTTTAGGTATGTAACATTATTAATAAAGAAGTTATAAAATTTTACGCAGAATTTCAAAATAAATTAAAAAATAGGATGTTCTATTAAAAAAAAAACATATGTTATATCGGCCACACTTTTCTGAAGTATCCTGTATACTCAAAAATAATTTTAAACTGTGCACCTTCACATTCCCTAAAACTATTGTATTACATTTTTTTGTCATTCCCTAAACAAATGAGATAATGAACTTTACTCTATCGTTGACTCACCCTGTACTTTTTCCCATCAAAAATTTTTTGGTTCCATCGTTTTACAAAAATCAAAAGTAGCGTTACTTAAACAGCTGTAACTTGCAAACTAATAGACAAACTGTCATGAAAATTTTACACGAATCTTCTGAGAGGTGACACTACTCGGAAAATCTCGGGACTTTTCATCCCATGTTGGTATGTCAAGAACTCGATGCATGTTCGTTCCTGTTTTTAACTCTATAAAAATGTTCTTTATAAATGTTGCAACATCTGTGTTTAACATTTGTCTAATTTTTCAAGTAAACGACTAAGACGACTGGTCCATAACCCTGTACATCATGACCTTAATTTATTTAAAAATATGATTTTTCAAAAAGAGTTACCTATTTTAATACACCCTCTACATCTTTGACAAAGTTAGGTTAACGAAATGTTTATTTGTTTCAGATGCAAAAAAGAAACTCCACAACTGACATTCAGTTAGAAAGAAGATAATGCCACATAACTTCAATAAATACAACTACAGTTAATAACAAAGTAGTAACTTGAAACACTGTATTAAAACTCAAACATAACAGCTGCAACTGTGGAAAAGCCTTTGAAAAACTCATTATAAACAGCTTCAATATTTAACAGTGATTGTAACATTTAATAAATGCGACGATAAATTCTCGAAACTATTAAAGTTTTTAAGCCCGGCTCAAGGATAAAACTTATTTTTACGTTACCTTTATAACACGCGAGTAACATTGTAAGCTAGTAAAGTGGCTAATCTTGTACCAACCTTGATATACCATACATATAGTGGGTCAAGTAAGAACGTGTCGCGCATTATTCGTTAAAAAATGTATTTATTAAAAGCTTTTTACAAACATTCGACAGTAAAGGATTGTCATTAAATTGCTAATGATTCGGTAGTTCGTTCAGTTCCCATCAGCGGTTATGATCGCCTGGCATCTTCGGGGCATACTTTCGACGAGTTTTCCGCGTATTCTTTGAGCAAAGATTTTCAAATAGCCCGAATTTGCCATGATAGCTGCTTCACTGTATACACTTTTTTACTACGAAGCTTCTGCTTTATGTATGACCACACATTCTCGATTGCGTTTGCCTCGGGCGGCTGGGATAGCCAATCAAGTGTGACGATACCGGATTCCCCTTTCCACTAGCTACTCCTATATTTGCGGTCGTTACCTTCTTCAAGAATCTACTTCTCATCTTTATGGACAAACCACCGTTTGGCAGTCGATACTAATGCCTTTCTGTAAATCTCGAGCATTTTTTAAGCGTTCAAATTGTAGGTAAAGATCAAAAGTGTGTCCTTTTTCCTAAAGACATCCCCAAACATGGATCTTTACAAGGCGTTTCACGGTGCGCTGAACCAAAATGAAGCTTCATCGAAAAAAAATTACATTCTTTCAGTCTCAATCTATATTTTCCTATTTTCCTCTACCCAAGCGAGTGGTTTTTCTCTGTGTTTCTCGCTCAGTAACGGTTTGGAGATATTCAGAGGGGGCAATGTCAGAGAGAACTCTAAGACCGGGATATTGGAAAGATCGAAGAGAATGAAAACTGGGAACCGGAAGGCTAAGAACGTTATAAAAAAAAGAGTAGATTAATGATATAATGTAAACACATGTAATATATATATATATATATATATATATATATATATATATATATATATATATATATATATATATATATATATATATATAGGGTGTTATAAGAATCGTTTAAAATGTTGAAATGAGTGATTCCCGGACTCAATTAAAGTCACAACCAATACTCACTGACTATGTAATTTAAAAAATAATTCCGCCGCCTTCGTCAAAGCTAAGGTGATCATGACTAAGAGAGAGTGTGAGTTTTTAATGCAGGTTGAAGGAAATTGACACATTGCTATCAGCGATAATCTAACCTTTAAATTTCTTTGGCGACAAGTATTACGTTTTATTCGTAAAGTGTTACAATAAAATAGATATGTTATAGTTAATACATTATTTCTATATGTTATTTTCCAGGCAGTGGGGGCGTTGATTTTAGATCAGAAGTTTGTGACTTCTTGGGTTAGTTTTACTTGGTCTTATCGAGGGGCGCTATTTATTAGTATTTTTCTACAGTTTTTTTTTTGCGACGGAGATATTTAAGATTTAATATATTAAGTCATTTTCATAACACCCTATGTATATATATATATATATATATATATATATATATATATATATATATATATATTATATATGTACACAGTGAATAACAAAAATAAATCGATGCGTTTCTAATTTATCAATGTTTCGACAATATGTTGTCTCCTTCAGAATAAACATGTTTGTCTAACATTATCTAAGATGTTTTTAATTAGTTAATGCAAAAGAAGGTCTAATATGTTCTTCTTATCAAGTGCAGTCCAATTAACATTAAATTTCACCTGTTTGCAAAGTAAACCAATAGATGGCTACGCAATAAGCGCACTAAATTCAAGTGTTGCTTCACAACTATTCCTGAAGGATCTTGAGGAATTAGTAATACAAAATGTAGGGTTTTGATTTGTTTAAAATGTTAGCTATGGGGTCATTACGTCCTAAAGAACAATTTTTTGCAAATTAAAATCGCAGAGGTAAAAAAGTGCAAGTTGCTTATGAGATTCTATGCAAATATTGTGATTATATATATATATATATATATATATATATATATATATATATATATATATATATATATATATATATATATATATATATATAGGACTGACCAGTCAATATTTAAAAAAATAGAATAAATTGCCATTGATACTATAATAAAATAAAATAGCTCTGAAGTTACATAACGAAAACCAGTGATTTTAAGAAAAATTATAAAACCTAAAATATTAAAAAGGAACGACAGATTTCTGAAATGATCAAAATTCAGAAAAACAAAGACTCAATTATTGCAAAAACAGATTCTACAGAACTCAGTAAGATCTATCACGACGTCCTACAATAGGAAGTTGTACCTTTTGAATTAAAATAACTAAATAAAAAGACACGTCATATATTTCACCTTGCAAATCTCTAAACCCCCGCGGATATACCTGTTAAATAAATAAACAAACTAATAAATTTTCGCTCATCCCTGTTAAAAATCCGATATACGAAAACATCGGTGTAAAGTACACGATCCCGCTTGGCTGTGTGTCATAAAAATGTAAGCTTGTGTCTTTTTGGTTTATTTGTGTTATTGTAAAGATATCCTCTCTAACCGAACGGCCTCCTTGAAACCCATTAAATCAACAATCTGATTCAAATATATCATTAGATAATTTGATCTTCTGATGACGGTATTTGAATTGATCGGTAGGACACTCTATGACGATAGCGATTTATGGTCGAAGAAACCCCAACGGGGATTTACGGTGATAGTATAAATTTTTGGATTGCTGGTTAAAAACAGGTCAAGAAGACTGGTGAATTCTTCGTCTCGATCAGGTATTCGTATTGGTTCATCAATAAGCTGAATAAAACCAGAACTGACTGAGAATGACTCAGTTTCGCGTTGTTGCTCGTCGGTCGTATTTGAATACTTAAGCCAGTTGATATTTTGGACATTAAAGTCGCCTAGGACGGCCATTTCGACACTTGGATAATTAATCTGCAAATGGTCAATGGTGTCTGCAAGAGAAGTAAAAAGTCTTCTAAAGTTAGTATTACTTGGTGGTGGATAGAGGCAGCAGATGAACCTTGTGGTTTGTTGAGTCGTTATTTTTAACTACATAACATCAAAGTTTCGGAGCTCCGGAGCCTCCTCTCGTTAACAAGAGATATCACTTCTGACAAAAAGACAGGTTCCAAAGCTACCCCTAAACTAAATAGAAGTCGTACTCGGGATAGAGAAAGTTAACTGTGCGAGTCGATGAACTGACCTTGGTTTCATAGAGAGCGGGTACACGAGGTTTTTTTTGATTGCAAGTGTTGGTGCACTGAATTTATGTTCTAGTTTCTCTTTTTTTTTTTCAAGATCTTCATTTGTTGATCGAATAGCAGCGAATCCTTAACAAACCTGATAGGTCTCTCAGTTTAGATCAAGATATTTGACTTGAAAATAAAACGGACCGTTTTTGCTGTATATCTGCTCCAAATTACTCTCACCCATTTTTCGGACGACAAAAAAATGGTCAATGCAGCAACATGCACCGGACTTGTGCAAAGGTTACAATAATATTCAGAGTTAATTGATTTACCCTTCTGAAGGTAATCGATCAACAAAACATCTTGTAATTCCAAAAAACTGTTGCCATAATCTTTCTTGCTGATGAAACCGTCTTTGATCTCTTTGATGCAGTTCCACCGGCTTTAATCCATTGTTTTGACTGTTTTTCTCGTGTATTCATTAATAGTTATGAAACCACGCTTGAAATCCACCACAATTGGCACTATATGAAGTTGCTCTGCTGGGGGCGTTGGAGAGGGGTGATCAGGTCGATGTTATCTACACTGACTTCTCCAAGGCCTTTGACAGAGTTAACTTTAAGATCTTATTGAGTAAGCTTCTTTCCCTGGGATTCTCTGAGCAGATCACAGCTTGGTTAAAGAGTTTTCTCTTGGGTCGTACCCAGACTGTGAGAATGAATGGTTTGTCATCCAGTATTATTCATGTTACATCGGGTGTCCCCCAGGGTTCGCACTGCGCTCCTCTGCTCTTTATTTTGTTCGTAAATGATCTGTTATCGGCATTGCATCGCTCAACGGGGCTTATGTTTGCAGATGATTTGAAGATCTATCGGCGGGTTGGTAGTGTTGAGGACGTTGTAGCACTTCAAGATGACCTTGATCTGGTTTGGCGGTGGACCCAGTCCAATCATCTATTTTTAGATGTAAGCAAATGTTTTACCATTAGCTTCTATAGAGGGAAATATAGAGTCACATCCTCATACTCGATTGAAGGTGTTCAATTTCCTTACAGGAGTTCAGCAAAGGACCTTGGTGTTGTTTTCGATGGTTTCGATTATTTTGCTTAAAATGACCCAAACATGCCGATAAATACGCATTCGAATGCGTTTTTGGTCAATTGTCAATACAAAGGTTTTTCATATGTAATTGTTCATGCAGAAAATTTCCAATTCATTCTTTTGAGATGCCTATGGGCACAGCTATTTCACCCACTTTCACTCGTCGATCATCTAATACCATATCATGGTTTTGTTGAATGATTTGTGGTGTTGTAACAGTTCTTGGGCCTTCGCGTGGATCATCTTTGAGGCTTGTTTAACCAAATTTAAAAAGGGCAGCTCATTTTTATATAGTGGAAAGTGAAGGCGATGCATCCTTATACGCTTCTAACAATTTTGGATGAGTTTCTGTTAGTGTTAAACCATCTAAAACAAAAAATTTAAGCACTGCGTTAGTCAGTTTTTTCCATTTTAAAAACATCAGTGACACGTCAGTATTAAACAACTGCCATTATTCGAATGAATTGACAGATCGAAATAAAATTTTACATGTGTTCTTATAGAGGATGGAACTTTCCAAGACAATTATGATTTCACCGTTTCTAACGCCATCTATTTGTCAGGCCGAGAACTTTTCAGGCAGCCTAGGTAGTAACAGTAATTTGTCAGTCAAGAAATTCTTTTATGTGACGTCATTTTCCAGGACGATAACTAAATAAACACCCTTGTAAACAACGGTTTAAATTCCAGACAAGTGAACCTGATTTATTCCATTTTACAGTTTTTAGCATCATCGTTTTTAAAAATAATAGGCCCTTAAAATACGAACACTATAACCTTTGGATATCACTTCCATTTTTCTGTTTTCAAAAATCGTTCCAATAAAATTTATGTTCTTATATTCTGTCATGACAATAAAAGCTGTATGAAGAGAATCGCCTTTATATGACAATCATAACATGAACCATAAACTAAACCTACACGTATAGTAAAGAAAACAATCCATATAAATCTTTAAATAATTCGTCTCGGTCTCAGTAATGGAGGATAATCTCAAGATTCGAGTATCGTAATTATTTAAGTATCTGGGAGAATATACCACAGATTTTTGTCTGTTATAAGCGAATTAAGACGATTGGCCTAGGTTTTTTTTTAATACTGTGGTCCAGTTCCAGGTTCTTAATATTATGTATTTATTTATTTTCCGATTTATCTGTTATTCCAACTTAAGTACTTTATGCAAAATATAAAGTTTTGTAGGGTTCTAGCTTCTACTTGATGGAAATTCAATATAAATATATAATAAAAGACTGTTTTTAGTCAATTTCCATTGGTTTATTGAAATTGCGATGACGCGTTTCGCTGTCGATGCAGCTTCTTCAGATCTACATTTTACACTGTCAAGTTAGGTTTAATGTTCACAATTTTATATAATTTCTTAATTATAATATTACACCTAATTAAATTACATTGATAGTATTGGAAAACCCACACAGACATGGAATTAGGAGAATAAATTCAATAATAGTGAATTGTTTAAATCTACCTGGTCGTTGAGTAAAGTACTGTAGTCCTTAATCGATTTATTTGCATTGTATCTAAAAGGTTTAGTTTTAAACCTTTTTGTTGGGTGTATAAAATTTTAAAATTCTTGTTAAATGTGTGATTTTCTGTTAAAAGATGATTAGCATATGTTGAATTAGACTTTCTATGAATGAAACTTTTTTCGCGTTCTGGAATTCTTTGTATAAATGTAGGTCCAGTTTGTCCCACCATTATACATGAAAAAACATGAATTTGCAATATATCACAAACCTTGTCATACAGATACCACAATTCACAATAGTTCTCACCACCCTAACCATCATAAACTCGCGGCTTATCATAGCTTTATACATAGACTAACTAATATCCCTTTATTAGAGGACAATTTTACTAAAGAATTAAACTACATAAAACAAGTAGCCGTAAACAACGGTTACTCGGTTACTTTAATCGATAACATCGTTAGGAAGAAACTTAGAAACAAGGCAATCTTAGAAATATACTCACGTTTTAAGGACAGAAAAACCACATTTAAATGCTTAACCTATATGGGCAAACCAACAGAAAAACTGGGGAAATTTTTAAATCAAAAAAATATCAACATAGCTTACAAGACTAACAATACTATAGGAAAATATCTCAAAAATTACAAACCACAAATCAATAAAGATAATAAATCAGGGGTTTATCAATTAACATGTGGGTCATGTCCTAAAACATACATAGGACAAACTGGACGTACATTTATACAAAGAATTACAGAACACGAAAAAAGTTGCATCCATAGAAAGTCTAATTCAACATATGCTAATCATCATTTAACAAGAATTTCAAAATTTTACACACCCAACAAAAAGGTTTAAAACTAAACCTTTTAGAGACAATGCAAATAAATCGATTAAGGACTACAGGTACTTTACTCAACAGGTAGATTTAAACAATTCACCATTATTGAATTTATTCTCCTAGTTCCATGTCTGTGTGGGTTTTCCAATACTATCAATGTAATTTAATTAGGTGTAATATTATAATTAAGAAATTATATTAAATTGTGAACATTAAACCTAACTTGTGTAAAATGTGGATCTGAAGAAGCTGCATCGACAGCGAAATGTGTCATCGCAATTTAAATAAACCAGTGGAAATTGACTAAAAACAGTCTTTTATTATATATTTAAAATATAAACTATTATGAGATTAAAGAGAAAGAATTATGTACAGTCTGTCAAGTAAGAGGGTGACCGCACGTATTCTCGAAAAAATCTATTTCGAGAACATTTTTTTTAATTAATGTATTCTTTGATGTGCTAACAACAGCTTAATTACCTTAGTAAGTTGTCTAATCGCCTCCTGAATCAATAATCGCCTGGCATCTTCAAGGCATGTTGTCGACGAGATTTTCTGAATATTTTGCAAATTTTTCGAATCAGAGTCCTCAGAGTCTTTCCTCTGAGCTTTCTCTTTACAAAGGACTAAAGGTTTTTAATAGCGTTGGCGTCCGGCGATTTCAAGGGCTACTCTAATATCTTATCGTAGGCCCAAGTGAGCCGCTTCGCGACGTGATTTTCTCCGAGTAAAGATTTCCTCAACGTGCTTCGAAATTTGACATCATGAGTACGAAGATGTCAAATGGTCTCGTGGGACACACTGAAACCCGATTTTCTGAATTTTGTCGCTCCTTGACATAGCGTCAATTTCAGGTGTCGTGAAAATTAAGATAGCGTTCGTTTTTTCGACTTTCGGAATGACTTTGCCTACTGAGCCAAGTTTTTGCCAGTCGTCGACATTTTTCATTTCGTTAAAGTGATTCTTCACAACCGATACCGACTTTTTAATATATCTAGCGGCCGCGGAATGTGTCACTTTAGGCCCTTTTCGATGGAAATAAAGAAATATTGCCTCGAACCGATGCGCAAATGCAAACCGATTAATACTTTTATTAAAATGCGCCTTAGGCAAAGGTTTCCTCTACCGATTTTTTGCTGAATCGCTAGAATCACATCTACCAAAAATGAATTATCGTGAACACGTTCTTACTTGGTAAACTGTAAAACAAATATTGCAAAGTGATTATTAAGCGCAATTAAATTAAGCTAAAATAAAATAATTCGAAATATGTTTTAAACAACGTATATACGTTTACAATAACGAGAAACACACTAATGTGGATTGAAAATAAACAAACGTTTATTTCTCAACATAATCTTGATTGAGCTCAATCCATTTGCACCAGCGAAATTTCAGTTTTTTTATTCCCTCAGAAAAACAAATTGTTTCAAGCTATGCATAATACTCGTTTACAGCACAGATAACCTCTTTATTAGACGAAAAATTATGCTGCCAAAATTAGTTTTTGATGTTAGGAAACGAGAAAAAGTCACTTGGCTCCAAATCTGGGGAATAAGGTAGGGGGAAAACTATTTCGAAACCCAGCTTGTGCACTTTTGCCATTGCTGATGGAATTAAATAAACAAGTTTTGAAAAATAGATCTAAAAGTAAACTTCAGCAAAATCAAATGTTTTGAACACGAAAGTGAAAATAACAGCCAGAAACTATTAACAGAAAGTGAATGAATAGAAAAGGTACAAACATTTATATATTTAGGACAAAAAAGTCGAGACAACAAAAAATAGAAAACTATAACAAATAGATGCTTATACTGCACTCTGTCGGTGACTTACTAAGCCTATTCAAGCAGAGCGGCACAGCACGGCTGGCACTTATTGCAGAAACGCACTTTTCTCGAGCTTACTGCTCGAAGGCATAGATGGCAGCATTGGTATAACAACTAAAGACGAAACGAAAAGAATTGTATTTTTAGAAGTTACCAAAAGTGTTCTTCGTATTTGCTGAACCATCCCAAGACGCGTTTCGCCGTATCACGGCTCATCAGCTGGGCTAGGTTCAGCAAATACGAGAACACATTTTAGTCCATTATCCAGGCAACTAACGGAAAACTATTAGTTATATAGTTTTCCGTTAGTTGCCTGGATAAAGGACTAAAAATGTGTTCTCGTATTTGCTAACCTAGCCCAGCTGATGAGCCGTGATACGACGAAATGCGTCTTGGGATGCTTCAGCAAATACGAAGAACACTTTTGGTAACCTCTAAAAATACGATTCTTTTCGTTTCGTCTTTAGTTGTTATACCAATGCTGCCAACAAAAAATAATTTAAAAGCTCTCTTAGATACAAGAGTCTCGTTAGTTTGGTCTGCGTTCGGAAAGTTACAATCTACATTTAAATTGGACATCCCAAATACAATAAAAGCCAGGTATTATTAGCATGTGGCACTGAAACGTGAGCTTTAAATAAAAGTATAACAAATAAACTCTAGGCAATTCAAAAGGCATTGGAGAGGAAAATGCTGAATATTAGACTCCAAGATCGTATTCCTAACATCGAGATATGCAGAAGATCAAAAGTGACAAACACGACGAATACGTATATTAAGATGAATTGGGCGGGGCACATCGCAAGGATGAATGAAAACAGATCGATACGCCGTATAGTTGAATGAGAATATAAAAGATGCAGAGGTAGACCACAGACAAGATGGATGGACGACATAAAAAGATTAGCGGGACACGATTGGAGGTAAAAAGCAAACAGCATAGCTCATTGGAGACAACTTTGGGAGGCTTACATCCGATTATGGATGGAATAATCTAATGATGATGATGTATGCTTTTTAATCTGTTTAAATATTATAGAATTTTTTCGAGCGCATTGTTTTATAAAATAAGTCGACCAAAATTAAAACAAGATATCGCAGTGTTCTTAAAACAGTCCGAGAGACAAGAATCTTGTGAATTAGGTTATCGAAATCAGTATAGAAAGAGAGCTGTCTACTAGGTGCGTTCAAGTTCTAGAGTCGTCTGTTGTTTTCCCTGACAAATTACTTTTCCCAGAAAATTGAAACTTCTTTTACTTCTCAAAATAATCTCCCTGTAGATGTACATTTTTTAATAACATGTGCACCATACTTTCATCTTCGTAGTGGTGCCTTTTACCAATTGGAAAATCGCTGAAGAAAGAGCGGCTCGACTAGAAAATGAGCGGCCGCGGAGGGTGTCCTTCATCGTGTAAACACGCCAAAAATCGCTAGAAGTGAGGTCACATGAATCGGGAGGATACCGTACTACTTCGGTTAATATCATCACGGTATGTCTCACTCAATTGGCGATGAATGTTAGACCAATGAAGTAGAGAAAACGGATGATTACACGCTGTCCTTGTACAATGAACGTCGCCATTTCAAGTACTGAAACTGCTTCTCACTCTTGCGGAACCCATAAGGACTCTGTACGCTATACGCTACTGCTATTTGAATCTCATGTTCACAAAGAATGCCCGTGCATTTTAAGCTCAACTACATCTTTCTATCAGCTCTCAGTCCCGAAAAAAAAATATTTGGAGACCTTAGAACTTAAAGGCACCTCGTACAAGGTTAACAGAAAATAATTATGATCGAAAATAAGTATACACATTATTTGTTTTTGCGACCGTATGAAAATTTACTTAATTTTCTGTGTTTAAATTTAACTTTTAGATTTTTAGGTCCTGTTTTATTACTATTTTATTTTTTATGACTTGCAGGGTACTAAAATGATGACATCCAGCAGGGGAAAATACTTTACTGCATCGAATAAAACTAAACTAAAAGCAGAAATCACAGCAATTCAAAACTAACAATACGATAAATTAAGTTTTAAAAAGAAGTGACAAAAATTAATAACTAAAAAGTCAATTAACAACAAAAATTGTAAAAATAAAGACAATTTAATAATAAACTCCAAAATGAAGTTGACGATGTTAACACTTAACCTTCTTGTGGCATCGGTGGTTAGTGGAGGACCAGCTTGGAAAGAAGTGCAAAGAGGAAGTGGCTTGAAGGTTGGAAGTAAAGATGGTAAGTATCATCCTATTATAATGCATTCAGTCATAAATCGTCACTACATTTGATGGGCGTTAATTTCGGCGCAAATATGTCATGGCATGAATACGTTGCATACATAACAACATGTTCATGACTTCTCAAATCGTCCAGTCAGAATACGACCAAAACAGGCCAAAACAGAAATCGTCGGATACTGCTACTTTTTTTAAAAAATACTCGTTTCGACGAGTATATTAAGGAAAAATATTGTGACTGCTGAAAAATTGGGGCAACATCTTCAAAAATGGGAGAATTGCAATTTTTTCATAAATGTATGGGAAATAAACTAAAAATTCTGACAGATTTTGATTCTAGATAAAAAAAAATAACCGGTCAAGTGCAAGTTGAACTTGCGCAATTAGTGTTCCGTAGGTTGATTGCTTTTAAAATAAAAAATGTTGTAACGGAAGTATAAAATGATCAGTGACTTCACAAAACACACCCCAAATGAGTTTTCAACAAAGTTTATTTCCAATCTTTACTGAAAATTGATGACCTTGAAATTTCTGTTTTTTTTTATATACCAGATAAATCGTTACAGGTAATGCACTCGTGCTAATTTTCGTTCAATCTACACCCCGTGGAGAATACTCCAGAATTTTTTCAAAATTTTTTGATAAGTACTTTTCGAGATAAGGCGGGTGTACAGCGATTTTTTAAAAATAATACAAAAAAAATGTAATACTTACATTATATATATATATTTTTTACTCGTGTTTTCACAAGCTTTCATTCGACACCACACTTGATTACCTAGTAAAAAAATTTTTTTTTTCACTTCCGATTTCACTCCGCAAAACTAACCCCTTAAGTCAAAATTTAACTTTCAAAACTACATGGCTCTGATGAGGCCATCAATTCCTATATTATTACCAAATTTCAACTTTCTATGACAAATAGTTTCGGAGAAAATCGGGTGTGACAGACGGACAGGCAGACACCGAAGTGATCCGTACGGAACACTAAAAACGAAAAATTTTAGGGGCTATGGATGTCCTTTGAATCTTCTGGTCGAGAAAAATTGGCCGTTTTTGCCATTTTTTTTCATTTGTCATTTTAAGATTAAATAGGTGTACTTGCAAACTGTAAGCTATTTTTTTTTAGCTAACTCTGGAAATATGTTCCATGGACATTATTTTAATTGATCCAAACATAATTTTAGCCATTTTACACATATTAGATATTTTTCACACCTCATAATATTGATAAATTTTACCGATTCACGTTTTCTTTTTCTTCTGACGAAATTTCTAAACAACTTATTTTCAGTATACTACTACTTTACCAAAAAGATCAGAAAATGTTTCTTAGTCCCTAACCTTCATTTTTTTTCTCAAATTTATTTTTTTTAATGCAAATTTACAATTTCTTTTTAAACAATTATTTTTATATTTTTTATATATTTTATATATTTATTATATTTTGAGTAACCAAAGTTATTTCTAAATATTATACATAGGTTATTGTACAGGGTGAGTCAACGATAAAGTTCATTATCTCATTTGTTTTGGGAATGACGAAAACATGTTTAATACAATAGTTTTAGGGAATGTTAAGGTGCACAGTTTAAAATTACTTTTGAGTATACAGGGTACTTCCAAAAAGTGTGGCCGATATAACATATGTTTTTTTAAATGGAACATCTTATTTTCTAATTTATTTTTAAATTCTGCGTAAAATTTTATAGCTTTTTTATTAATAATAGTAGTTTTTCTAATATTTCAATTTAAAAAAAAAAAAAATACTAGTTTTTAGTACTGATGATAATTTAAAATGCCGAAACTTGTAGACAGCAGTTTAAAATAAATGATTTAGATATACTCTTTTGAGTTTTCCGTACGGAATACTTATAAAGATCACTTCAGCGTCTGTCGGTCTGTCTGTCTGTCACACCTGATGTTCTTCGAAACTATTTGACATTGAAAGTTAAATTTTGACTTAAGGGGTATGAATCGGAAGTCATCGAATGAGGTGCCAATTAAAAGCTTGTAAAAAGACAAGTCAAATAATATATATGATGTAATACTTTCGCGCACTTTTCTTCGTATTATTTTTAAAAAATTGCCAAAAATCTCTGCCCCCCCTTATCTCGAAAAGTACTGATGAAAAAATTTTGAAAAAATTCTGGAATATTCTCCACATGATGTAGATTAAACGAAAATTATCACGAGTGCATTACCATGCGTACATAACACAGGCCAACAAAAAAAATATTTGTAAAAACTTTTTAAATCAATACATCTAAGTGTTACGTATTTTTGGGTGCTGAAACCGTATCTGGTATCAGTTTTGTTTGTATCACCTGCAGTTCTCTCACAATATGACATCGATTAAATTTCAAAATAGGAAAAATTTGATACATGAAAAATAAAAACTTAAACCGTACTTTTATTTGATTAGGCTACAATTTTTACTCACGATAACATATTTCACTTCAGTGCGAATATTTTTTTTGTATTTCCTTTCCCTTTTCTCTGTGAAGTTTCTTGTATAGCTTTTTCTCCGATGTGATGCATTTTGTTGTTCTCTATGAAGTGACCAATAGTAATCACCCATCATGTTAATATTCCACCGTCCCTGGTATCGTTTCTCCATCTCCTTTATGTCCTGATGGAACCGTTCCTCCTGCCTTTCACTCACATCGCCTAAGTTTTTAGGAAAAGAGTCAAGATGGTTGTGCAAGAAGTGGACTTTAAGGCTCATCAGATAACCTAGATTTTTGAACTTGTCTCTCGTACTAGCTACGATAAGTTCATAGTTAGGGTCTTTCACATTCCTCAAAAACTTAGTCACAACTTCTTTAAATGATATTCAAGTCTCTTTTTCCTTTGTATTCACCCTTGCTTCAAAGTTGGAATCGAACATCATTTTACGAATATCAGACCCAACGAAAACCCCTTGTTTCAGTTTGGCTTCTGATAAATGAGGAAATCTCTTACACAAATATTTAAAACATTCACCATCTTTAGGCAAGGCTTTCACAAATTGTTTTATTAAGCCTAACTTGATGTGTAGTGGCTGTAGAAGAATCTTTTTTGGGTCTACTAAAGTTTTATGCAAAATGTTCTTCTCGCCAGGTGTTAAAGTTTTTCTTTTGGGCCCTTATCTTTTGGATCAAACCATCCCTTGCTCTGCTGTCCCATTCACATATAAAACATGGCAACTTTGTAAATACCTTTTGGAGGAGGATCATGGAGACAACTTTTAAATCTCCACATAACATCCAATCGTGAGCTGGATAGTTAATTTTCTGTAAAATCATTTTAAGATTTTCGTAAGTTTCCTTCATATGGACTGAATGAGCAACAGGCAGTTAAACTAGTTTTTGATAAGTCTATAAAAGCCTCCAATCTTCCTTCTTGTACTCAATGCCAAATTCGTTCATTAGACTACTAATATCATGGCAGTAAACCAAATCCTCTTCCTGCTTGAAAAACTGAGGAAGCTGTTGATCTCTTGTGGTAAATCTGGTAAAAATGGTAAATAGATGTTCCAGATTCCAATAAATATTTTTCTTTCAGCGTAGAACAAAGCAATTCTGCTTTTTCTTTAGTCAAACCCAAATCTCTCACTAAATCATTTAACTCAGCTTGTGTAAATAACTGTGGTTTTAAATTTTCTAGAGAACATTGAAACTCTTCATCATCCGGTCGACTTTCATTAAATTCGGGACTGGAGTGTAAAACGTCATCAATAGGTGGCTCAGGGACAGGAAGTCCCGGTCCATATCCTACCGGCCGATTAGCTGAAGTAAAGTTAGGAGAGACAATTACTTTCTAATTTTTGGAGTTATATCCAGAAACATCAACGCTGCAAAAATAACAATCATTTGAATCATTTTCTTGCTCTCTCCATACCATGGGTACTGTAAATCTAAAAAGCTTTCTTTTCTTTCTTATTTGCTAAGATCCTCGACACAAATATAACATACTTTGTGAGGAGCCCAACATTTTTCTTGATTACCCATTTCTACACCAAAATATGCAAAGTATCCTTTTTTTACAAAGTCAGTAATGTTGTTTCTTTGATGGTTTTTCACTACAACACACATATATAACAAAAAGTGTTGGGAGAGTTTTTACAACCACCATTAGCCATACTTTGCGTGTGAATTAAAGCACATGGGTTAAACACTGCAATGCGAGGTTATATTAACAGGTTGACTGCCGACCACTCCGATCGGAGTGCGTCGGGTCTCTTCGCCAACGCCGTCTACTCCGATCGGAGTTCGACATGCGTTCTTACGAAACGTTTTAGTATTCCATCGGCGTTGTATATGAAACGTGTTTCTAGTGGTGGCGTTGCTTAAAAACGCAAGTTCTAACAGGTGCTTAAGTGGTTCCGCGGATTTGCTTTTGGTTTGGTTGTAATCTGCCGTACAATATGGACAATCAACCTGGGCCTTCTGGTATTAAAAAAAGACATTGTAGTGATGAAAAAAAGGTATATGATAAGAAAAAAGAAGCTAACTGACACTGAATTATTGCAGCTATTGGAAGAAAGCGGAGGTAGTAGTGACGAACATTACGTACCAGACACAGACGATAGTGTTGTAAATTCAAGCTCCGAGTCCAAAGAAGAGAATTTTATAGACCCTATTCGGCCACATCAAACACTTTCTAGCCTTGATGAGATAAAATGGAACGACAGAGGTGCGTTTTTAAAAACAAATTTTGTTCCAGAAAACCCAGGAATTATTGGTGCAAATTCCAGGACAGGGTGCACCTATCGATTTTTTTCGAAATGATCATTGATGATGATTTTTTACAAACTATTGTAGAACGAACGAACTCTTACGCAGTCGAAGTTTTGCTGCGCCCAGAAACAAGTACAAAATCACGTATTACTAATTTTAAAGATCTTACTCTTGACGAACTAAAAATTTTTTTGGCCCTGTTACTTCACACTGGCACAATATCCTTGAGCCGTCTTAACGATTATTGGAAAACTGATCCGCTATTTAATCTACCTGTTTTTAGAAAATATATGTCAAGGAATAGATTTTTACTTATCTTGAGGTGTTTGCATTTTACATCTCCAGATATGGATCCGGCAGATCGGCTAGGAAAGATTAGATTTGTGGCAGATTTTTTTAACAACAAGATGGGAGAAATTTACTATCCTGGAAGAGAGTTGTCTTTGGATGAAGCTATGGTACTTTATCGGGGTCGTCTCCAGTTTAAACAGTATATCAAGAATAAGCGTCATAAGTATGGTATGAAGTTATACATGCTGACAGAGCCTAATGGACTTATTTTGAAATTTCGTGTCTACGAAGGTGCGACAGATGTTTATGGTGGAAGGGGACATACTGAAAAGATTGTTTTACATTTATTGGAGGAAAAATTGGGTGTGGGACATGCTGTTTATCTAGACAATTTTTACAATAGTGTTAATTTAGCTAGGAAATTACTTCAACAAAATACATACTGCACTGGTACGCTGAGAGCTGAGAGGAAAGATAATCCGAAAGAGGTAATGAGTAAAAACTTAAAACGTGGTGAGAATAAATCTATGTTTTGCAATGGAGTGCATGTCGGAAAATGGCGCGATAAACGCAATGTTCAATACATTTCAACAGAATTTGGAAGCGAAATGGGCATTTTTAAAAACAAAAGAAATCAAGAATCTGAAAAACCTTCCGCAATCATTGGATATAATGCTTTTATGTCCGGTATAGATAGACAGGATCAAATGATGGCATATTATCCTTGCAGCCGTAAAACCATTCGGTGGTACAAAAAGTTATTCATGCATGTGCTGCAAATGAGCATGATAAACGCCTATTTTTTGTAAAATAAATATTCGAGGTCTGACCAGTTACGATTATATGACTTCGATTGGATGTCATAAGAAATTTACTAGCCAGATGACCAATTACTAATTTGCCGCAAATTCCTCCAGGCCAAATAAATGTCCACAGCATTAGCAAAGTAGAAAAAATTGTTAGTGAAAAAAAAGGAACTAAAGAAACAAAAACGGGTAAGCAGAAAGGAATGCAAAGAATGCAGGAAAAATAAAATAAGAAAGCAAACAGTGTATGAATGCAAAATGTGCCTGGACAACCAGGTTTTTGCCTTAATTGCTTTGAGGATTACCATAAAAATGTACAAAAATGATTTAGAAATAAATGTTTTGAGTTCATGAGTTCGATTTATTATTTCTTTACTTATTTAATTGGACACTCCGATCGGAGTGTTCGGCATCTAGTAAAAATTTTCACTTGCAATGCCGATTACTCCGATCGGAGTGAAATTTTTTTTTTCTAATATTTTGAATGGCACATAAAAAAAACACATCCAAGACTCATTTTAATTCATATTTACCACAATAAAATAAAAATATTTGGAAAAATCTTACCGGCGTCAACCACAAACTCAAAAATATAGATCGGCAGTCAACCTGTTAACTGGAAGAAAACAAATAGCTGTGACATTTATCGGAACTGCCAACCTAATAACATTTGATTTTACTGCCAACTTTATAAAATTTTGAATAATATTTTGAATATTAAAATGTGAAAAATTGGTGGGTGATACGACTTTTTTATTATTATTTTCGGACTCAGCACACCAAAAAACGTAGGAATCAGGTAAAATTATTAAAAATGGTTTTTTCATCGTTGGCCTGTGTAATGTATCTGGTATATAAAAAAGAACAAATATTTCAAGGTCATAAGTTTTCAACAAACATCGGAAACAAACTTTGTTGAAAACTCATTTAGAGTAAGAGCATTTTTTATTTTAAAAGGAATCACCGTTCGGAACACTAATTGCGCAAGTCCGATTTGTCCTTGGCTGGTTTTATATTATAATGAAATTTATAATAAAGTTAATGAATTGGTTGATATTTAAAAAGCAGTTTCATAAAAATATTTGAACGTTATAATATTGTGAAAAAAAAGTTAAAGAATAAACTACCGTTTGTTTAATTTCAGGAAGAAATACGTCAACCTCCCGTGGTAACGGTATCAAAATCGGCAGCAGCAACCGAGGATTACGTTCCACCACAACCACGACCACAATCCTACCCGAAGAAGACCACATCCATCCTCCTACTTCACCCTCAGATCGAAACGGTGACATTATCCACTTAAATATCGGTCTAGTGGTACCGTATAAGTCGTTCGGAGTGCGCGATTATACTAAAGCAATTACTACAACGAAAAGTTTAATATCGCGTAAATTGAAACTGTTTAAGACTCATGACATTTCGGTGCATATTGTAATGAAACAGATGACTCCGAGTCCTACAGGTGAGTTGATATATTTTTTTAAATGATCGCTCTCTATAAATGTATTTGCAAATTATATATTGGCACAGGTATAATTTAGGTCAACCTTATATTTATTTATTTATTTAAACATTACTGTTACAAGCCCAACAAAATAATTAATTAATACATATAATACATATCACAAAATGCTTAATTATACAAACAATAAAATGCTTATTTATACAAACAATAAACAAACTACAATTTCACATATGCCTACAGCATATATATATAATAAGTTTAGACAGATACAGAAGAGTTCCCTCTGAGGCATGGACAGATCACATGCTCTAGATACCTTATTATAAGCAGCGCTTATCTTATAAACGGGTGAAGTATACAATATATTTGTGTGAGCACTAGGAAGACAGAAGAAGTTTCCAGTCCGATGAGCTAGTCTGGGCACAACAAAATTCAGTTCCTCCAGCAACAGTGGACATTGAATCACGCCATTTACAAGTTTATACAGAAACATCACCATACCCATATTTCTACGATTCTCTAAGGTCATATAAGTAAATCTCTCTAACAAAATATCATTCTCTATACCTACCGGTGGACACACCCCATCAGCTTTCCTAGCCAAAAACTTTAAAAACCTCCTCTGAACCCTTTCCAAAGTCACAACCCACCTATTATACAATGGTGCCCAGATAATAGACCCATACTGAAGCCTACTTCCGTTCAATGTATTGAATAATGTTGAAAAGGTTTCAATATTTTGAAAAGACCCACCATTTCTAAGTATGAACCCCATCATTTTCATCGCTTCTGAAACCACCTTGCCAATGTGCTGATTGAAGGTCAACCTAGACTCCAGAACAATGTCCCGGTCTTTGGCTGTCTCCACTCTCTGCAACTCTATATTACCTATACTCTAATTATAGTTTACTGGAGATACGGCTCGCTGTCATTACAGAACATTTGTTTGCATTTACCAATATCCCATTGTTGTCACACCACGCCCGCACTGCCTCAACACTACTCTGCAGTCGTTCACGGTCGCCACCGGACTCAACTGACACATACACTTTCAGATCATCCGCAAACATCTGGTATTCCACATCAATGACCTCCTGAATGTCATTTATGAACATAAGGAACAATAGCGGTCCCAAGTTTGACCCCTGCGGAACACCGGACTTTGCACGAAACGAATGCGACCTAAAACCATTATACTGAACATACTGGAATCTTTTCACCAGGTATGTCCTGAAGAAACTAACAAAATTCATCGTGAAGCCGAAATCTTTCCCAGAACCACACCATGATCTATCCTCATTGAAAGCTTACTCGCCCCTCTCAAATGTTATGCAATTAGAAACCGTACATTAACAGAGAAATTTTTAGCAAAAGCGGATTTTGCAGTAATTACTAAAACTGAACAAAGTCCATGTCAGAAAGTGACGAAAATTATTTAAAAAAAATAATACTAAACTCCAAGTAGTGTTGGCATTTTAATAAAATTACGAGTGATAATGAACCTAGCAGAATGGTAGGATTTAAATTAATTCATATTTAGTAGAATTAGTCCCGTAAGGGTGCCGGATAGAATACTACTCCAGGTACGTTCTGCCTGTCATAGAGGGCAACTAAAATAACAAACCAGATGATAAATGAATCACTCCTGGTCTCTAGACATCGTTAGATGATAAAGCGCCTAAGATCAAAAAATTCAAGATGTAAAATAACCCCCCGTTCAAATCTTTGGGTGAAGACCGGTTGTGGGGATTTTTTGCAATATACCAAACATAAAGGCAATGCACCAACATTTCCAATCAAGTGAACTTCATATGCTCGTTATCTGCGAAACTAAGGTCAATTCATTGACAAACACTGTTAACTTTCTATATCCTGGCTACGACTTCTGTTCTCGATTTAGGAGTAACTATGGTATCTCTTGCCAGTGAGAGGTGGCTGTGGAGACTTAGGACGTACTTTGAACTTGAGTAGTTAAAAATAAGAACTCAACAAGCTATAAGGTTCGTTTCTATTAATCACTAAGTGAATCTAACTTTAGAGCACTTTTCACTTTTCTTTCAAACACTATCCAAGTGTCTATTTTGCCACTTTGGGTGATTTTAATGCTCAACTTATCAATGAACTAGCAGAGATTGCTGACTGTGACGGAGAATCCACTAGTTTTCTTAACCGCTTTAACCGTCAATCCACTCTCACCATAAAACTGCCATTAGGTTATTTCGACTCTAAACTGATTTGAACATAGTGTGTTCTACCAATTAGTGATAAAGAAGTGATTAAACCACACAAGGGCCGAACAAAAATTTGCTAAATGAGAAGAACTTACGGGATATTTTCGATCTTTTCCTTGGTTAGGCGTTTATTTCTGATCTTACGACCCATCTGTTGGATATACGAATTATGTGAAAAAAATTATTGAACGACAAAATCTTACAATTTTTAACGCAGGACAGCCGTAAAAACATTTACCACGTGTACAAGTATGAAATGTGGATTTCAGACAACAGATGGTGCCACAATGCAGTTTGTGCTATAAAGATTTGACACTGCGCCATTTTGTTGTGTCATCAACAAGTGTCAGACGCGCATGAGCGATAAATTGAAAAAAGTGTGTGCATAGTGTTGTGTTGTTGTGTTCAATATGTCCAAATTTATACCGAACAAAGAGCATTTGCCGACAGCATTAATTTTTTGTTTAGCTTATAGTGAACATGCTCCATCGCAAGATACGTGTGAACGATGGTTTCGGCGTTTCAAAAGTGGTGGCTTCGATGTTGCAGACAAGGAACGTGGAAAACCGCCACAAAAATACGAAGATGTGGAACTGCAAGCATTGTTGGACGAAGATGATTGGCAAACACAAAAACAGACAAATTTAGAAGCCGGTAGATGGGTATCACATGAGTTTGAACGACAGGCAAATGGAAAAGCGCAAAAACACGTGTGACATTTTGCTCGCTCGGTATAAAAGGAAGTCGTTTTTGCATCGTATAGTTACAGGGGATGAAAGTGGATTTATTTTGAGAATCCCAAGCGCAAAAAATCATGGGTAGACCCAGGCGCACCATCCACATCGACTGCAAGACCGAATCGCTTTGTCAGAAAGACGATGCTCTGTGTTTGATGGGACCAGAGGAGCGTAGTCTATTATGAGCTGTTAGAACCTGGGGAAACGGTTAATACTAAACATTGCCAACAACAATTGACCGATTTGAACCGTTTGTTGCTTGAAAAAAATGCCAGAATACCGAAAGAGGCAACACAAAGTCATTTTTCTTCATGACAATGCTCCATCACATACGTCAAAACCAGTTCGCGAACGATGGAAGCACTCAGCTGGGAAGTTCTACCCCATGCGGTTTACTCACCACACTTAGCTTCTTCCGATTACCACTTGTTTGCATCGATGGGTCACGCACTTGCTGAGCAGCGCTTTGGTTCGTACGAAAATGTGAAAAAAATGGCTCGATGAATGATTCGCAGCAAAAAGGAAGATTTTTACTGGCGTCATATTAACAATTGCCCGAAAGATGAGAAAAATGTATAACAAGCAATCGAGCATATTTTGAATTTAACATGTTTTTTTAGAAAAAAATCCGCATTTCATACTTGTACACCTGGTAGTATAAGTTCGGACACAATTTCCTTTTTTAATGTATTTCAGACGTTAAATTTAAACCACAGATAACTGATTGAATATGTATATTTTAAAATTCGTTGAACGACAGGAGAAAGAAAAATGACTAATAGACAAGGCGAAATCGGCGCCATCGTTGGAAAAAATTTTCTAATTGAATTTTTTTCCATAACCTTCTCCAGGAGATGCCCCTGAAAGAGGATCAACATGTTGCCGGGCGGTAACCTGGTCCGAATTTGTTTAAACAAATTTTTTTTAAACAAAGTCCAAAAATTGAAATTTTCGCCCCGGAACAAGTTTTTTTAAGTAAATTGGACCATTTTGAACAAAAAATGTCTCTTGTGAATTTTCTCTAAAATGCGCCGTTTTCGAGATATCGGTGATTTTAGGTGCGAGAAAACGCGAAAATGGCCACTTTCACCTCCCAATATTGGGGTCAAAAATTAAAATTTTCAATGTTGCCAAGTGTCCAAATTAAAGTTTGAGATCTCTTCTACAAATTACCTTAGGAAATATTGCAATATCTTTATTTTTAAACATTGTTTTTTAACAGTTAACAAATTGCGTTCGAGCGCCCGCGGCCGCATCGAAACTGTATACATAGATATATACGCAACGCCCGTACGTAGGCGCGCGGAACTGTATACGCGCTGCAACTCGCTGTAACGTGAAGTATCATGCAAAAGTTCAAACATGCTATTGCTTAAATAAGAGTCGGACACTTTAATAGTTTATTCATTTCTTTTTTCCGCCCTTACAAGTATGTACATGTGTAATTATGTCTTTTTCTATTAAACGAATTAAATGTGATCATAAGTGCATTTTCTGTGGTAAGTGTGATGATGTTGTACAACAACCAAATTTTGAATCATTTCAAAAAATTCAACAAGCAGCTAATCGTCGGAAAGATGACATAAGTACAAAATTTAACGATTTATATAATCCAAGTAGCAGTGAACAAACTTTTTCTTGGCACAGAAAGTGTTATGCTTCCTATGTAAGTAAAGAAAAAATTGTACGTCGGGAAAATGCTCTCAAAAAAACTGGAAGCAGAAAATAATGAAGCTGTTAATAATGAAAAACAGTTATTATCAATTGAACCCGAAGAGAAAGAAAAACCAACATTGCGATCAAAAAGTGTGTCAAAAGCAGAGTGCATGATCTGTGAAAAAATTTATAAAAATAAAGACAGTACAACTTATACACTTTCTGATTATAATGCAGCGGAAAAGCTAATGGCAACAGCTCGTCTTAAAATGGACAAAGTCTATACGAAAATTTGCATATATAGTTCAACTACGTCATTACTAGTTCAAAAGCTAAAGTATCATTCCAAATGTTTACAAGATTACAACTATATTGCTAGTCCGTTAAATAAACCAGTAGGTAGCACGAGCTTCACTACAAACGTACATATGGAAAATGTCATTGTATTCTCGGTATCGACATTTAGATGCAACAGAATTTGGTTACACTATAGAAAACAGGTGAATTGTTACCCAAATTCATGTTAAAAAATTCGATACCAGATTCGTTAATTAGGCAATGTAAATGTACAAAAAATTGTAAAAACTAATGCATGTAATTGCAAAAGCAACAACGTAAGTTGTATACTCATGTGTGGGTGTAATTTAAATATTTGCGAAAATTCTATTAAATATATATAAGTTATATTTCATAAAATTGTTTTAATTCTTCTACCATCCTAATCGAATATTGAATTTTTATTTATATTCATTTGTTATAATAATTAAATTTGATATAACAATTACTCTTTAATAAATAAATATTTTTTTACATACTTTTCAAATATATTAATTTTAATAAGAAATCAAGAAACAAAGCTTTATAGAGCATCGCAGTGCGTATACAGTTCCGCGCGCCTACGTACGGGCGTTGCGTATATATCTATGTATACAGTTTCGATGCGGCCGCGGGCGCTCGAACGCAATTTGTTAACTGTTAAAAAACAATGTTTAAAAATAAAGATATTGCAATATTTTCCTAAGGTAATTTGTAGAAGAGATCTCAAACTTTAATTTGGACACTTGGCAACATTGAAAATTTTAATTTTTGACCCCAATATTGGGAGGTGAAAGTGGCCATTTTCGCGTTTTCTCGCACCTAAAATCACCGATATCTCGAAAACGGCGCATTTTAGAGAAAATTCACAAGAGACATTTTTTGTTCAAAATGGTCCAATTTACTTAAAAAAACTTGTTCCGGGGCGAAAAAATTTCAATTTTTGGACTTTGTTTAAAAAAAATTTGTTTAAACAAATTCGGACCAGGTTACCGCCCGGCAACATGTTGATCCTCTTTCAGGGGCATCTCCTGGAGAAGGTTATGGAAAAAATTCAATTAGAAAATTTTTTCCAACGATGGCGCCGATTTCGCCTTGTCTATAACAGTAGACGACAAATTTTAAAATTATAAGCGAAGTACTTTTCTTGCTTAAAATCCTTTTAGAGCAACTTACTCACTATTCTGTTATGTATATCTAATAGTTTATGGCATAGTCATTTATCACCCTCTAATGTTATTTTGACAAAGTTCTATTTTTATGGAATTCTTGTAGAAAGATAAATTGGTGAAAATATAGGCCAATTTTTTCCTAAACTACAAATACAATTTTTCTTTTTCCATCTGATATGTTACAGACGGTGAAGCTATTTTTTTTTACGTAACAACTATGGGTGAAAAAAGGAATGTCTTTTGTTGTGAAATGAGTTTAATAGATCTATTTTTTCCACTTCACAATATATTTTGATAGAAAATTTCCACAGTGATGCTGACGTTTCGCGGATTATCTTCAGAGCTTGTAACGAGAACATCCTTTTTCGGAATATAGCATGCAAATTGATTTAATTCGATTAGCGGATCGTTGTGGGGAGAAGGCGTGGTTTCGTGGATGATCTGTTCTCAGAGGAGTGAAAGATAAAGACCAGTGACACGATTAAGGTTGTCGAAATGTTGAGATATTCTGATGGGCCCATAAATTTTCTTAAGATAGAAAAAGGAATTTGTTGCAATTATATTTGATTCGTTAAAGTGAATCTGATGTCTTGTTTCATACTGGTGTTCTGCAGGTGCTGAGGTGGAAATGTTACGAAGATGCACTGCCCTTGGATGTTCTTTATTTCTAATACATATATTTCTGCTTATTTTGCCGATATAGATTTTACTACAGCTACCTGGAATACTGTAGACTTTTAGATTTGCAAGGAGAATCTTATCTTTGATAGATCTGAGTTATTGTGAAAGTTTAGAGCAGGGGTGCTCAAACTTGAACTGCTGGCGATCTACCTCAATATTGTTAGACTACGATCGATCGACTCTGAGAGGCTGCAAGTAAGTGTGATGCAGGATTGTCGTCTAGGTAGGATGTATCGTGGCATAGATATTAGTTTTCCGCACAATATGCATTTTTTTAGTCAAGGTAAGGGTAGGTCTGCTCTAAAATGTCAATGAAAAAACTCATAATTATTCAAAATTGCGAGTTTATTGGTTCTTACAAAACAAACGAGTTCTAGTGTCTAAACTTAACTAAAGAGTGACTTTGGATGTTGAAGCGTGGCACTGCATGTTCTCAGCATACTTTTCATAAGATGGTACGTAATTACCGAGTGCTAATCGCAAGCATGAAGACATATGTTGCGATATTTTGACTTAATTATCTTCATTTCAGAAAATGCAGACTCGCACAAGTAAGTTGACCCAAACATTGCCGTCAGTTGAAGGGCGATTTGCCTTAGATTCGGGTATTTATCTTCAGATATAAAACACCATAATTTTGTATCAGATGTTGTGGCTTTGAGATGTATATCTGATATAATCTGCACTAACTCATTTGCAACAGAACATGAGTCCATGTTAAACTGACTTGCTATTTCAGTAGCTAATTCCTCAATGTTTTTACACGAAAAAGGATAACTCAGAAATGATGTGATATTTGCCAATTTACTGAAATCATAAAAACGTATTTCGAATTGGCCCAAAATATTTAATAATTCTGCCTCATAAATATCATAATTCAACTGAGGAATCCTTGCTTTCAAAGACAGAAAATTTTTCAGATCCTTTCTTTTCAGTTGATCTATCATAAGTTGCAATTTATTTTTGAATGCGTTTATTGCGCTAATCATCTCAATAATAGTTTTTCCTTTACCTTGAAGCTCCAAATTAATGGTGTTTAAATGCATTGTGATGTCTGTCAAAAATGCCAAATCAGTCAGCCCATTTCCCGTTTTTCAGCATCTGAGTGTCATCATCTCTTTCGTCCAGAAGAGCTATTTTTTCGGGCAATAGTTCTTGAAACCTTTCTAGGAATTTTCCGCGACTCAACCACCTGACGTCCGTCTGAAGAACTAAATCAGTGTGTTCAGCTGACTCACTATCTTCCAACTGCAATTTAAAGAGCCGTCGTTGCAAGCTACTTGCACGGATAGAATTCACAATTTTTATTGCAATGCCCATAATTTCCTCCATGTTTAGAACTTTTGAACACAACACTTGTTGATGTATAATGCAATGGAAGGAGAAAAATGAAAGGAAATCATCATTAGCTCGACACAATGCCACAAAAACCGTTTTCGTTTACAGTCATTGCTGGTGCTCCATCGGTTGTAATGCATACTAGTTTATATATTGGTAGCTTGTAGTTTGTTACAAAATTGAAGAAAACGTCATATATATCTTCGCCACGGGTCTTTCCTTTCAGAGGAATCATTGTCAAAAACTCTTCCTTAGCCGACATGTCATTGAATACCATTCGAATAAAAATACGCAGCTGGGCAGTGTCTGTCATATCGATGGATTCGTCGAACTGTAAAGAAAAGTATGTACATTCCATGATATCATGTTTTAGTTTATCTGCCATGTCCTGACTCATGACTTCAACACGCCTTGTGACAGTCGGACGAGATAACTGAAGTTCTCTGATAGCAGACATAATCTCTGTTTTATTTTTAAAATCTCCAAATAAAGTCTCACCCGCTTCAATAAATGCTTCCTTCACAACCAATCCATCATCAAATGGTTTCTTGTGTTTCGCCAATATATGAGATATTTTAAATGACGCGATCGTTGCAGCTTTTGATTGTTTGGCTGGTCTTGTGAACATGGTTTGTTCTTTTTTCAAACAAGTTATCAAATCACGTACTTCTCCTTTTCTTAATTCACTCTGTGACGGAAAAATCCTTTTCATAGTTTTTATGAACCGTTTTATGATGCGTCTCTAAGTTCCCACGCTTAGGTATTGCAACTGACGCACGGCAAATGAGACAAATGCACTTATCCTTTACCACACAAAAGAAAAATTCTTCCTCCCAATCGTTATTAAAATGATACTATTTTTACTTTTCTTCGCCGCACTCATTTTGGACTATTCATTAATAAACTGTGTATCGATGTATCGCCTTCAAGTTACAACTCAGACTGTCTCCTATTCCTGCAGGCGCAACATTTATATCGGCGCGAACGACGTCTCGAATGTTCCAGTCGAACACGCCGCCCGAAGTTTCTAGAAAAATCGGCGAGAATCAAGAACGCGGCTTTTCTTTGACAAGTACCGCGCGTTCCTTTGATAAAGCCACCTTTTGCCGCTAGCAGGGGGTTATTACGATAAAAGAAAGTGATGAGGGGGTTATTCTGGCCTAATTGTGGATCGAATAAATTTTAGCAGTTTATTCATTACATTTTGTTTTAGTTACCTAAAATAAAATCTGTGAATAGTTCTACATCGGAATTTTTTTCTCGAGATCGACTCAAAAAACACTCGCGATCGACTTGTCGATCGCGATCGACCGTTTGAGCACCCCTGGTTTAGAGCACCTAGAGAACCATGTTTTTATTTTATATTTCCGCAGAATTTTCGAAATGTGATGTATGACATTCTGTTTTGGTTGATTTTTAGTCTTTGAGATGTATCATTTTGAATGATCCATTTTATATCTCGGTGCTGGAAATTATTTGAGAGAAGGAGTAAGGTGTTTTAGTTGTTATTGAAGAGATCGTGTTTGAGAGAGTGAATTACCGCTGTGAACAAGGGACTTGATGAGTCAATGTTTTCGAGCGGATGCGGGGAAGCATTTAAATATCTATCCCCCTCACACGCATAGATGTATTTATTATTAATAATAAACTGAATATTTAGCTAATGATCGAAAATGCTATGTTTGCTTTTTGTTGTAATAACGTTGTGCATTCAGCTGCGAAATTAATAATTTCTAAACAATCACTCGTCTGGAAAATGGTATTATTAAGCTAGTTAAATATGACATTCCCTTTCCCCCTCTAATTTGTGTACAAAATACATTTATTTAAATGCCAGTAACGACTCACACATATTCCAACAACGACAAAGTTCTAACAATGCAGCTGAAATACGTGTTGCAAAATTTATTGTAGTTAAACTTGTACACCGAGTTTCTAGTTTGAATAAAAGTTTACTCTGTATTCGTTAAATAGGTGGGTTGTTTGACTTCAAAATTAGTTTGAACGAGTTTTTTTCTTAATTTGAACTAATTAAACGTAATTAACGGGTAATTTAAAATTTGTTTGGCTTATTACCTGAATGCAACTGATGGGGGGAGCATAAAATAACCCTAAAGTTTACCAAAAATAATAATTCTGCAACTATTGCGTTGTAAAAATTTCGGGAACACTACCATTTTTCAACAAACTTTTTACTTAATAAAATTAAAACAACTGACCAGAAGGCCTCCCTGCAGAACTATTTAAACATGGCACTACTAAGCTAATATCATTTCTAACTGAGTTGATTGCTAGATTGGTGAACGTAGAAGACATCCGACAAGCATGGAGAGAGACCTGGATAACGCCCATATACAAAAAAACGGAAGAAAGACGAATGCACCAACTACCGATGTATAGCCGTAACTAACACTGTGAGTCGAATATACGGGAAAGTCCTCAAACAACTAATAGAGGAAGAATAGGCGCCATATGAACTAGAACAGCAAGCAGGTTTTAGGACGGGCAGATCGTGTGTAGACCATATTTTCACAATTACTCAGCTGCACGAAAAAGGGGGGTAGCAACAAACAGGGAATCACACCTTCTCTTGACCCATTGAAAACATATGATACGATCCCTCTAAATAGACTGTGGCAAGTACTAGAAGGTACTAGAATAAATATTACAATAATAAAAGCCATCTAGCAGCTATACAGAGATCAAAGAGCAAAAATAAAACTAAAAGACCAGTTGTCAGAAAGCTTTCCAGTTAACAAAGGACTACGACAAGGATGTTGCCTCTCGCCTACATTATTTAATATCATACATAGACAAAGCGTTGAAAGAATGGAGGAGATCATGCGACGGAATGAGTATCGAGCTAATGGCGACATAACGCTGTATACGGTACACTTCGCAGACGATCAGGTTGTGCTCGTACAAGATAAAGAGGACCTGGAATTAATGACAAGGAAACTGCTAAAAGAATACGAAACATGGGGGCCTGAAAAGACAGGAAAAGACAAAATACCTGTGTGTAGGAAAGGAGGAAACATCGGTTCTCCAGAGAGAAGACCACATTCAAATCAGACCATGTACAGAATATACATATCTGGGTACAAAAATTACAAGCAACGGACGGACTGAACCAGAAATTGGACACTGTATTGTACAGGGGAAGAAGGTCACCGGGTGTCTAAACTCGATTCTGTGGGGAAAACATATATTAAAACAAAACAAAAAACTCTTGTATAACACTATTCTAAGGAGTATAGTACTCTACGGCAGTGAAGCATGGCAAATGAGTCAAACCACACAGTGGAAACTACGAGTATTGGAAATGGACTACTGCCGCAAATCGGCAGGGAAATCGCGCCGTGACAAAGTCCCAAACAAAACGATTCTAGAAATAATGGAAGTGGAGGAGGATATAATGCAAGGAATTGAAAGGAAACAACTAGAATAGTATGGTCACGTGGAGAGGATGAGTGACGAAAGACTCCCGAAGCTGATCAAAAACTGGTCACCACGGGAAAAGAGAAAAAGAGGGCGTCCAAAAATAACATGGATAGAAGGAATAGAAAGAAGTATGTCAGCGAGGAATCTAAGCCACGGAGACTCCGAAAATAGAGAGGACTGGGGAAAACGGACCAAAAGGCGTACAACGCTATAAAGAATGGATGATGATGATGATGATGAAATTAAAACATATGCGAGTATAGCACTTGTGGATCTTAACTAAAAATAAAACCAAAATTTCAAAAAAAATAATGTCTTGAGTTAATATTAAAAAGTTAGTACATCTCTAAAAGTGGGTTGTATTTTAAAAATAAATTTAGTATTTCTATTTTTGCGGTATTTAACATATAATTGTTATTTTCTCTTGCTTTCTCATGAGAATAAAGAATTTCCTAACTCATAGCAAAAATGCATTCCGTTTCAAACTGTTATTATTATTTTAAAATATTTCCTTACAATATAGCTATTTGCTCATTTTTCTCAGTTTAATATGCTGTGGGCAAATACCTCCGATATTTAGAATGTGAACAATGTCAATAACGATGGAATTTCCTAATTCAATCTGGCTTCTCTAAGGAATTTGCTCTGTCTATGTTAAAGTTTTCTCGAATATATTAATTATTGGTGAACTCCTGACCCTAATCAGTTTGTTATTATAATTCTTAATTACAGTGACATTAAGGTGTGGATTTTTGTGAACTAGACCCTGAATATATCTTTTTTCTATTATCTGTCCCTGTTTAACTTGAGTATTTCAATAAAGCTTCTGAATGTAGTTTTATCGTACTGGTACCGGAATATCTTCGGAGAACGGATAAAAACCGTCAGAGTACAAATATCTGGGCTTCATATTAGACCCGAAATTAACGAGAAACAAACAAATATCTCCACGAGTATCTTAAATATTTGACACAGAAGACCTATTGGTCTATAATTACCTAGCTCTTCCTTATGAAGTAACAGGATTGGAGTATTGTTCTCGTCCTGCGATATTTTTCTGTTTTTTACAAATTTTCGTAGAGTAATAAAGCCAGAGGGCTCCATATGACCGAACCTTGTTACGTTGGTAATCGAAGTATATTCAAAAAACCAAACTGTTAGAACTATGGCATACGCATTGAAGAACGCTGCGATTTCCTTTACAGGTTACAATTTTTTTGCGACGCCCTTCTAAAAGAAGATACCTGTGTGTAGCTTTAGCAGACAATAAAATTACTTTATTATTCGAAGAAAATTCCAAAGAATATAGAATCCTTATTATTATTTATTAAAAACATAAAAAAAACTACAAATAATACAATTAATGAGAAGGATTAGCTTGTTTTTCTGAGCATAACTTCTCAAATCGGGACTGAAATTTCGAAATTGCTACACATACATTTCTTTTTCTGAACTTATTTATGATCTGTACTTCGATTTGATTATTGCAACTGTAGAAAAGCCAGTTTCACACAAGTACGACGCAGCAAATGGTAAAAGAACCCTCAAAGCCGTAATACTGATAGTAGGATATTCTTGGGAAGCATTGCTCTAAACTTTATCAAATCGTAGTTTTATCGTAGTTTTAGGCCCGTATCATAAGATAGTTCTAACAGCAGTTCTTCCTCGACTGTTGAAAGTGTAGATGGTGGTGGGGTCGATTGGAATGGGTCTCTAATCCAGTCGTATTGATTCAGATTCTCTAGAAAATATTTATTAAAATGGGTGCTTAATGTTAATAAGTGTTGGATAAATATCAACTGCAAACTTGGCATCAAATTTTGAATAGATTTTTCTTTCAGAAAGCCTTTCAAAACAGAAAAACAGTCAGTGTTTCCTTGCTCCTCTTTTATTTTTCTTTTCTACAACAGCAACTTCTTTTGAAACGCTGCAATTTTATCAGTCAGTTGCAGTATATGCGTTTCGTTTCCCTGCAACGATTTATTAAGGACATTTAATTTCTCAAATATGTCGCAGAAATACGCCAGTTTTATTAAGAAGTCAGTATTTTTAAACTTGTCTGAGTCACGAAGCGATTCTGTCAATTCATTTTTTCATTCGTGTACACGTGAGAGTACGTTACCTCTCGACAACTAACGAGAGTTACAGTGATAAAGTAAAGATGTGTGCTCGACACCCAAATCTTCACAAAGTTTATGGACAAATCTTGTCTTCACAGGTCTTGTTTTTATAAAGTTTACCACTTTGATAATTATATCCATTACAAAATTTAATTCGGGTGAAATATTTTTTGCAGCCATGGCCTCCCTATGTATGATGCAATGTGTCCATTTTACATTTGGAGCTATGTTTTTAATGAGAGCTTGAAGTCCTCCATACTGCCCTGACATCGCGCGAGCTCCGTCCATACACACACCGATTATCGTCCATGTATGAATCGATGATCTCAAACAAATCACTAGCCTTACCAATATCAGTCATTTTTTTGCAAAATAACAAATCTTCACGAAAATTTGTTTCTTCCATGTACGGCACGTAACATATTAATTGAGCGTTGTTATTACTGTCTGTCGATTTATCCAGTTGAATGGCAAATAAACCAGAAAGATCTTCCACAATTTGCCCATTAATGTCGTCAGCTGCATCATAAATGCGACGACTAATTGTATTGTTAGAAAAAGAAATATTCCGTCGATTCTCCAATTATCACCGATAAACATATCAATCGCTGCATGCAAAATAAGATCTTTAGCAATCGTATGTGGTTTCTTACATTTAGCAATATGGTGAGCGACCTTGTCAGAGACGAGCAGTGCTTTGGAAGGAATAGATGCTCTGAAAAACAAGGATGTCGACTAATGTTTCAGTTCTCGCAATTTTCTTGCAAAAAAATCTCGCGGCTTTCCTTGTAAATTACTGTGAGTTGTTTCTAAATGACGTTTCAATTTATTAGGAAGCATAATTTCAGCTGCCAGCACCTTATGACAAACAACACATTGGGGAAGTTGCATATTTCTTTTGCTAACATAGGTAAATCGAAAATCTTAATATTGGTCAAATATTTTCTGTACTTTTCTACTCTCTCCTACGTCTGCGACACGTTTTCTATTTATTTGAATAAAGTTATCCATTTTAAGTAATGAATATGTGCGCGTAAATTAAATACAACACACTTGAAATCAAAACACTGCATTCAACAACGCTTGTAATCGACGAATAAATAAAACGCCGAAAACAAAAGACCGAACGATGAACGAACGAAAGCGCGGGGAAATGAAGGGGGGTTTACTGGTCGCGTGCCGCGCCGTTTATTAACTCATTACGTCGCGTGCTCGGGACGGGAACCCCTGCTCTAAGATATATAGACGATGAATTGTTTATTAAAGAAGATCGCTTGGAACTGCAGAAAATAATAAAAAGCTAAAAGAAACATTTGAGGAAATAAGGCTGAGAATAAATGTAGAAAAACAAAAATAGTGGGGGAGATCCTTCCAATACAGTAACGAATCATCGTATAAGACAAGAAGTTTAAAAACAATATATATATACCTGATAGAAAACATTAGAATGGACAGAAAAGTGCAAAACGGTAAATTTAACTGAAAGAATAGATTCGCATAGCTTTTTTTGAAGAGATTAAAACATATATTATAAAAAAAAATCGAATTTAACATGAAACTAAAAAAAAATGTTAAATTAATATGGCCAATCAGAAGAAAATATCGAGTGAGATACCCAACTTTCTATGTGACGCAATTCTAAATATATCGCTAACGGAGAAGAACTCGACAGATTGGATTAGCGAACTAATCGAAACGGAATATATCAAAATCACAATAGTAAAAGCAAAATGGAGATCGGCAGGATATGTAGTAAGAATGGAAATGATAGAGTCGATAAAGAAAATAACGGAATGGAAACCAAGAGTGGAAAGGATGAAATCCAGGAACATACTAAGGGGGTATGATGATATGGGGGAAAGTGACTGGAAAAGGATGGAAGAACGTAGCACAGGACAGAAACGGACTGAGCAAAATGGAGGAGACACAAGTCCACTAAATAATGATGAACGCTGAATAGCAAGAAAGAGAGAGAGAGATTGTAATAAAGATAGTAAACATTTTATACTAAAACTTCATCTATAGAACAATAAAATAACTTCAAATACTAAAACTTTGCACAATAATAATTAGTTAAGGCTAGACATTTTTGTTTATAGCTTTACTGTTTAGTTGTCTTGAACTATATAAGCTAGTGCGAAACCGTCTGTACAGGGTGAGTCAACAATACAGTCAAGTTCATTACCTCATTTGTTCGGAAATGACGAAAAAAAATGTTAAATACAATAGTTTTAGGGAATGTTAAGGTGCAAAGTTTAAAATTATTTTTGAGTATACTTCAAAAAAGTGTGCCGATATGACATATGTTTTTTTTTATTATTTTTAAATTCTGCGTAAAATTTTATAACTTTTTTATTAATAATGTTATATACCTAAACATAGTATTTTTCTAATATTTCATTTTTTTTTTAAAAAAATACTAGTTTTCAGTTTTGTAAAAAATTGCCAGTAGTGCCATCGTTTCTGAAGGTGAAGTACTCATAATTGATACGAGCGTTCTGTAGAGGTGAAAAAAAAGATATATGTAAAGAAATTTGAGTTAGATGCTACGGGGTGTTCAAAATAAAATTTATACATTTCGACTACTTTAAATTGAAAAAATCACAAATTTTTTAAACAGCACACCCTGTATATTATTATTTTTTCGGAGAGATTTTATAAAACCCTCCAACTTTATTAAGTATATCATATACCTATTTCTAATAGTTTTTCGATTTATTTTGAATTTTTTAATTTTTAATTCTTGTTTTTAATACACTTACGCTATAACATCATAGTTATCAAGAAAAAAAACAAAAATGTAGGCATTGCCAAATTTTTACATGTCTATTAAGCAAGCAAAAATAGTTTAATTTGTTGTAGTAAGTGACGTATAAAGATAATAGTTATGAATTTTCCTAAAAATGAATTAATTGGATGTTCCATTTAAAAAACATATTGTTATATCGGCCCCACTTTTTGAAGTACTCTATATACTCAAAATTAATTTTAAACTGTACACCTTAACGTTCCCTAAAACTATTGTATTTAACATTTTTTCGTTATTCCTAAAACAAATGAGATTATGAACTCTACTCTATCGTTGACTCACCCTGTATTTTCCATATTCCTAATTTTTATTACATAAATATATGGGAAAAGTTTCTTCTAAGTGATACAAAAACCTACTCATCAAACTGCAGCTATTTCTGGTGCTATCAGTTTATGATTTGATATTTTATTTTATAACTAGTATTTAAAGAGTTTTATGAGTATGAGATAAATGTTCAGTTCTGTTTTACTTTCAACTTAGTAATAAAAAGTATTAAATAATATAAAAGTAAAGTTTGTATATAAAATATCTTTATTCTCTGGACAAATAAAATAAATTACTAAACGAGGAACAATTCCCTATGAAAGATAAAGTTAGGCTGCAGAGAAGAATATTTTTAATAAAATGTATTTATATTTTTTGTAATTATGTAAAAGCCGGACGCGGAAGTTTTTAGTATTTATCTTAAGACGAGATAGTTTTCTAATATTTCATTTTATTATAGAGAGATTATAGAGAATCCAATATACAGCTTTATACATAACAGTAAGCTTACGCTCGAACTTATGCAAATATCCGCATAGAGTCGTTCAACCTAACAAAGACCTGAAATAAATTGTATCTTGGGGTGACAGTATCCAAATAGAATTTAACGGTACAAAAAATAGTGGATGCAGTTTTTTTTTGTTTAAATTAACTCTCTGGGGCCCGAGATAGTTACGTCGGGATGCTCCATTCCTTTAGCAGTGTCACTTAATTTGTTGGGCTTTAAATTGGAGACAAATATGTCTTGGCATGAATATGTTGCATGCATAATACAGAGGTTACAAGAAAATTATTTTTATGATTCCGGACAATGTTCTGCAAAAGGAAACTTAATCTCTCGCTCTAAGATTACGTTTCCTGGAATGCTACGTGTGGTCCCAACTTTTGTATGGAGTCGAGCTAAAAGCATTTGAAATGTGGCTTTATCGAAGAATATTAAAAATCCCATGGACAGCCGGGATTACTAATGAGGAAGTTCTACGTAGGATAGGCCAAGGCAGAAAACTCTTGACAATCATAAGGTACGAAAAACATCCTACTTAGGTCTTGTACTCCTCAGAAACAACAAATATTCCCTATTGCAAACTATCATGCAGGAAAGAGTTGAAGATAGAAAAGGTGTCGTAAAAAAGAAAAGGCCTTGGCTGAGAAACATCAGAGAATGGACTGGCATAAAATGTAGGGAGTTGTTTCATGTTGGGAGGGATAGAGAAACTTTTAGAGAAGTGGTCGCCAACCTCCAGGCTTAAGAAGAAGAGAAGATAACAGAGAGAGCTTTTCAAAAGCTTGGAATATTATTTCGAATTAGAAAAGCTTTACACTACACACATGGTTAATTCAGTATAAAGCTCAAATTCTACTATTGAATGGTATATTGCTCCCAGACATTTATTAGACTCTATTCAGAAGAGAGCTGTTCGCCTAATTGGAAGGCCAGAACTCACCAGCAATCTTAATTCTTTGGAACAATGAAGAACGGCTGGCGAGTTGTGTCTATTCTACGAGTACTTTTATAGAAAAGTGTTTCGAAGGATGTAGCCCCCGATTAATTTCTCCCGAAGCAGTGTATGTTAGGAATAAAACGTCGCCCTAATACATTACATCCGTTTGAGGTTTAGCTTGTCACTTCTCATAGGACCCTTTTCAAGCAGTCTTTTACATGGAGAATCTTATCCCTTTGAATTTAGGACTAACGTGAATCACTTTTTGCTTAAAAAAAAAAGGAGGGAGAGAATATACGAATGTGAGAGTATGGATGGGATTACAAAATAATTGCTGATTTAGAAAAAGTGTTTCCTTGTAGATCCCGAAGTACATTCGGTGGTCAGTGTTGTTAAAGTCACAAGATGTTTCGGAGTATCGATAGTTACTATTCAATAGTTGACTATCAACTGAGAGTTTGTGAGTTGCGAATGCTGCAGTTGACAAGTTGAGGGCAACATAATTTTTGTTTAAGTTGGCATTTTTTAAAATTTCAATGGCTTCTCGACGGACTTGTTTTGTAGTGTTGAACGGTTGCTCTTTATTAGCAACCGGTAAAATCCATATTGTGACCTGATGAACAGCAAACTCCCTCGGCTTCCTCTCAAGAGTAGATGTGGACTCACGAATGGAGAAACGTATTTCCTTATAGGTCTGATATATATATATATATAATATATATATATATATATATATATATATATATATATATATATATATATGCATACATATGTATATATATATATTTATATATATATATATATATATATATATATATATATATATATATATATATATAGGGTGTTATATAAATACTTTAATATTTTGGAAAGGTTAGGTTATATTGCACAAAATAGTGGGGTAGTGGCAAATGGCGCATAGGAACGATAGCCTGGAAAAATTCGAATCTAATAAAACTCACTTTTTTAACACGCCGCTACTGGTCAACTTAGTAAAAATTAGTGTGAATAATTGTAGGTTATATAGAATTGATAGTTTAAATAAATGTTGCCGCTGTTGAGTTGGGTCTTTAGTAGCAAGTTTTCAAGTTTTATAAATAAAGATTTTGGTACGTCTTTAATAAAAAGAAAATAGTCCACTCGACACAATTACACTTTAAGTTTTATATTTCAATACTTTGTAACATGCGAAACTGTCCTCAGTTTGAGGCATCTATTTTTGTACCCTGTGAGAAGTTGTTTGTCCCACGCTTGAGCGCAATTTTGTTGCCTATGAAAAAGTGTTTAATTGCGCCCCACGTACACTGCGTCATTTGTACCGTTTGAAAATTGGATGCCCCAAGCTTGAGCGCAATTTTCTTGCAGCCCCGCTTTAATTTCTGATTAATGAATCGAGTGAATCCTGATTTTAAAAGAACTAAGGAAATTAAACACACACTAGCTCAGTTTTCCTTGGTAGAAAGATATGGGTAAGAGATAATTTTTGTACGTCTTTTTGGAATTTTTTTCTATTTTTAAAAAAGCTTCAGTTGTACAAGTTTTTTTGGGCACCATTCATTTTAAAATAGAAAAGGATTCTAACTTCAGTTAAAAAAAATGAAAAAATTACTGAAGGGTTTTATGGGTATTACTAAAAAGAATTAGTCTAGTACAACTTTATCCCGAAAAGAAAAATAGGTATTCAGTGAGACACTAGCTTTAATCAAACAAAAATAAAATTTATTCATGTTTTTAAAAATAAAAGTTCTAACCTTTGCAGTTTTACATGATTACAAAAAATTTTAGCCTAACAGGTAGTTATGACATTTAAATTCTAAACTATGACTACCCCCGAAGACGAAAAATAGTGCTTTTCGCACTTTTTAGTCAGTTTAAATTGCTGTTAAGGCACTACTCAGGGATAGGTCTATTGAAGGATGTCTTGGTAACTTACTGTTCTTATTCCGGCTTCGATGGAACACGACCGATTTCACACTTTTCTAGTAAACACTTAAAGAGCCCACTACGGCTTTTCGTTAAGAAACTTGTGCTTTACTTAGCTCGCATGATGTTGTTTTATGAGCCTTTACTGTAGCTCAGTCGAAGGAAGCCTACTTGGCGGCTCCGATGACAATTAGCCTGGCTGCGGCTTGATGTTACTCAGCTTACTCGGCGGCTGGATGGAAATTCGCCAAGACAGTCGTTTCTCTCGGACCCTTAAATAAACCGTGCAAACTTGCCGGTAATATGGCGACGCCGGAACCAAAACTGCGGATACACACATTTCACC
>CM032451.1:15317601-15320828 GCA_019049505.1 Pachyrhynchus sulphureomaculatus
TAATCAACCAAAAGGTGACTTTTAACCAAACAAAAAAAAAGTTGCTTTAAATTTATGAATAAACATTTACTTTAAAGTGTAAAATGGAAAAACCAGTTGTTTTTTCATTTTTTTTTTGGTGTGCCGATTTATAACATTCAATTACAAAAATGAAATTTCACATCTGTCAACTGCCAACCCCACTTTCAAAACACCCAAAATAACATCAAACCCGAGTTTTTACGTTCAAATACGGAGTTTACCGAGAATTATTATATTTTGGGGTTACTGATTACAAATATGATATGACTCCCAAATATCATGTTTTCGGGGCCACTGTTTACGAATATGATGTCAAAATTACAAACTTGACAACTAACAATTGGCAAATCAATGGTGAATACTAACAAAATCACATTGGCAACGAGTTTAAATATGGATTTTACTGTAAGTTATTTGGTTGTCTTTGTCTATATAAACGTGGTAAAGCCAATATTTGTGAGTATGACATAGGAATTACAAAACTGACAGCTGCCAACTGCCAAATGTACTGTCAAAACGGCCATAATAACATAAAAGCTGACGTTTTTGTTAATTACGAATTTCACTGCTCAATAAAACTTGCTAAAATCACATCCAAACTAACTATTGGAAAATGAAGCTTAAATACTGCTAATTTTGATACAAAGTTTCCTATCTAAGTATTTCAAATATGCCAGGCTAAATAATTCAACTTAAACTCTTTCAAATGTTCTAAAAAGGATATGGTTTTTCAAGTTATTACGTCAGGTTTTGATAGTGGATTTGGCAGTTGGTAGCTGCCAATTTTGTAATTCTCAAATCATATTTGTAATCAGTAAATAGCCGAAAAAATAATAATTCTCGGTAAAACTCCGTATTTAACGTAAAATTCGGGTGTGATGTTATTTTGGGTGTTTTGACCAGTGGGTTTGGCAGTTAACGGATGTCAAATTGCATTTTTAATTGAATTTTATAATCGGCGCACCCCAAAAAAAATGAAAAAACAACTGGTTTTTCCATTTTACACTTTAAAGTAAATGTTTATCATAAATTTAAGAACTTTTTTTTGGTTAAAAGTCACCTTTTGGTTTATTATGGCCGCCATGTTGCGACGTCATATTGAATTTCAAAAAATCGCCAAACGGAATATAAAGTACACGCTTGACGAAAATTTTGAGCCCCTACAAATCTTCCCATCTTAAAATCTGTAATGGAGAGAAGGGTGTCCCGCTTGATAAATAATACTTCTCTATATATATATATATATATATATATATATAATATATATATATATATATATATATATATATATATATATATGGCTAGTTTGAAAAGTCCGTGCAAAAATAAAAACTACTTATGTGTTTGGGGTAAACCTTTTTTATTTTTCGACATAGTCTCCTTTTAGGGCATATACACTTCGTCCAACGATGTTCTAGTTTGTTGATCCCTTCCGAATAATAGGATTTGTCCAAGTCTGCAAAATATCCATTAGTGTCTGCAATCACCTCCTCGTTTGAATAAAAATCTTTGCCCCGCCAGCCATTTCCTTCAAAATTGGGGAACAAATAGTAGTCCGAGGGAGCCAAGTCTGGAGAATAGGGGGATGTGAAACGAGTTGGAATCCTATTTCCATTAATTTTTGGCGACCACAACTGCTGAGGTGTGTGCTGGTGCGTTGTCGTGATGGAAAAGGACTTCCTGTGGGCCAATCGCGGGCGTTTTTTCTTGCAGCTCGGTTTTCAAACGGTCCAATAACGATGAATAATATTCACCTGTATAGTTTTAAAGGGGGGGGGGGGGGGGGGGGGGGGGGGCCTTTTTCCAGATAGTCGATGAGGATTATCCCTTGCGAATCCCAAAAGGACAGTCGCCATAACCTTTCCCGGCCGAAGGAACGGTCTTCGCCTTTTTTGGTGCAGATTCCCCTTGGTAACCCATTGTTTAGATTGTTGTTTGGTCTCAGGAGTATAGTAATGTATCCATGTCCACAGTGGACGAAAACGGACGCTTAAAGTCCTCCAGATTCTTCTGGAACAGCTGCAAACCATCCTTGCAACACTTCACACGATTCCGTTTTTGGTCAAGCGTGAGCAATCGCGGCACCCATCTTGCGGATAGCTTTCTCATGTCCAAATGTTTATGCAAAATATTATGTACCCATTCAGTCGAGATGCCCACAGCACTAGCAATCTCACGCACCTTAACTCTTCTGTCATCCATCACCATATCATGGATTTGATAAATGATTTTCTGGAGTCGTAACCTCCACAGGCCGTCCAGAACGTTCGGCGTCAATTGTGCCATATGGCCAGGTCCGAAAATTTTGAAACCACTTATAAAACTGTTCTAATCGAAGGTCGCAGAGTCACCATAATGTTTATCAAGCTTCTCTTTAGTCTCCTGAGGGCGTTTTGCCTTTCATAAAGTAATGTTTAATCACCACATGAAATTCTTTTTCGTCCATTTTCTTGAAAATCACTCGACTTCCTTGATTCACACGAATGCCAAACACAAAGAAATAGACCAATATGGGCTGAAACTTGGTGTGCATTCATTCAAGAAATGCTACTAACTAAACGATGACCTCGATACGCGCCGGTGGTGCCATCTCTCGGACTTTGCACGGACTTTTCAACCAGCCTCGTATATAGTATATATATTATATATATATATATAAATATTATATTTATATATATATATATATATATACATATTTATATTTATAAAAATATTTCTCCCCATCGTATTTTACACATTAAATAGTTCACTGCAAATCAAAATCGATCAAATGTCCTTTTCGATGGAAACCTTTTATAGATATATATAACTAAGCCTCTCAAGTTTCTAACCATTATTTTCTCGAGAGACAAAATATTTTCAGTTATAGAAAAATAGCTACAGCAAAGTTAACGAAACGACAAGAGATTTCTCCTTCTTAAAAACGCTTACTTTCGTGCCGAACAAATAAAAAAAACAACAAATATTCCGGCGCGGTTAACTTATCTAATAGCCAACTAATTAGCGTTTCGAATGTGTCAAGTTATATGTTTCGTAATAACACTGTCACTTTCAAAACTTTACTTGTTTAACCTTGTAAGGAAACACGTACTAATTATTATACAGGGGCGTCCCAAAAACCAACGGATTCTCTTTCGAGGGCTGATAGGCCAGCTCATAACGAACCAGAATATGTAAAATACCTATGACCTTAGTGAAAAATCTTT
>CM032451.1:15323428-15490590 GCA_019049505.1 Pachyrhynchus sulphureomaculatus
AAATAATTCAACTTAAAAACTCTTTCAAATGTTCTAAAAAGGATATGGTTTTCAAGTTATTACGTCAGTTTTGATAGTGGATTTGGCAGTTGGTAGCTGCCAATTTTGTAATTCTCAAATCATATTTGTAATCAGTAACCCGAAAATTATAATTCTCGGTAAACTCCGTATTTAACGTAAAAATTCGGGTGTGATGTTATTTTGGGTGTTTTGACAGTGGGTTTGGCAGTTAACGGATGTCAAATTGCATTTTTGTAATTGAATTTATAATCGGCGCACCCAAAAAAAATGAAAAAAAAACAACTGGTTTTTCCATTTTACACTTTAAAAGTAAATGTTTATCATAAATTTAAGAACTTTTTTTTTTTGTTAAAAGTCACCTTTTGGTTTATTATGGCCGCCATGTTGCGACGTCATATTGGAATTTCAAAAATCGCCAAAACGGAATATAAAGTACACGGCTTGACGAAAATTTTGAGCCCCTACAAATCTTCCCATCTTAAAATCTGTAATGGAGAGAAGGGTGTCCCGCTTGATAAATAATACTTCATATATATATATATATATATATATATATATATATATATATATATATATATATATATATATATATATATATATATGGCTAGTTTGAAAAGTCCGTGCAAAAATAAAAAACTACTTATGTGTTTGGGGTAAACCTTTTTTTATTTTTCGACATAGTCTCCTTTTAGGCATATACACTTCGTCCAACGATGTTCTAGTTTGTTGATCCCTTCCGAATAATAGGATTTGTCCAAGTCTGCAAAATATCCATTAGTGTCTGCAATCACCTCCTCGTTTGAATAAAATCTTTGCCCCGCCAGCCATTTCTTCAAATTGGGGAACAAATAGTAGTCCGAGGGAGCCAAGTCTGGAGAATAGGGGGGATGTGAAACGAGTTGGAATCCTATTTCCATTAATTTTGCGACCACAACTGCTGAGGTGTGTGCTGGTGCGTTGTCGTGATGGAAAAGGACTTTCTTGTGGGCCAATCGCGGGCGTTTTTCTTGCAGCTCGGTTTTCAAACGGTCCAATAACGATGAATAATATTCACCTGTAATAGTTTTACCTTTTTCCAGATAGTCGATGAGGATTATCCCTTGCGAATCCCAAAAGACAGTCGCCATAAACCTTTCCGGCCGAAGGAACGGTCTTCGCCTTTTTTGGTGCAGATTCCCCCTTGGTAACCCATTGTTTAGATTGTTGTTTGGTCTCAGGAGTATAGTAATGTATCCATGTCCACAGTGACGAAACGACGCTTAAAGTCCTCCAGATTCTTCTGGAACAGCTGCAAACCATCCTTGCAACACTTCACACGATTCCGTTTTTGGTCAAGCGTGAGCAATCGCGGCACCCATCTTGCGGATAGCTTTCTCATGTCCAAATGTTTATGCAAAATATTATGTACCCATTCAGTCGAGATGCCCACAGCACTAGCAATCTCACGCACCTTAACTCTTCTGTCATCCATCACCATATCATGGATTTGATAAATGATTTCTGGAGTCGTAACCTCCACAGGCCGTCCCAGAACGTTCGGCGTCACTTGTGCCCATATGGCCAGTCCGAAAATTTTGAAACCACTTATAAACTGTCCTAATCGAAGGTGCAGAGTCACCATAATGTTTATCAAGCTTCTCTTTAGTCTCCTGAGGCGTTTTGCCTTTCATAAAGTAATGTTTAATCACCACATGAAATTCTTTTTCGTCCATTTCTTGAAAATCACTCGACTTCCTTGATTCACACGAATGCCAAACACAAAGAAATAGACCAATATGGCTGAAACTTGGTGTGCATTCATTCAAGAAATGCTACTAACTAAACATGACCTCGATACGCGCCGGTGGTGCCATCTCTCGGACTTTGCACGGACTTTTCAAACCAGCCTCGTATATATATATATATATATATATATATATATATATATATATATATATATATATATATACATATATATATTATAAAAATATTTCTCCCCATCGTATTTTACACATAAATAGTTCACTGCAAATCAAAATCGATCAAATGTCCTTTTCGATGGAAACCTTTTATAGATATATATAACTAAGCCTCTCAAGTTTCTAACCATTATTTTCTCGAGAGACAAAATATTTCAGTTATAGAAAAATAGCTACAGCAAAGTTAAACGAAACGACAAGAGATTTCTCCTTCTTAAACGCTTACTTTCGTGCCCGAACAAATAAAAAAAAACAACAAAATATTCCGGCGCGGTTAACTTATCTAATAGCCAACTAATTAGCGTTTCGAATGTGTCAAGTTATATGTTTCGTAATAACACTGTCACTTTCAAAACTTTACTTGTTTACTTGTAAGGAAACACGTACTAATATACAGGGCGTCCCAAAAACCAACGTATTCTCTTCGAGGGCTGATAGGCCAGCTCATAACTAACCAGAATATGTAAATACCTATGACCTTAGTGAAAAATCTTTGGATTTCGAGATACTGAGACTTTATGAATTTGGCGAAAATCTACACCTTAGGTCAGTTTATCGAGTACCACCGTCCAAAATTTCCGTATTCTAAGATTCTAATTATTGTTACATAATCCTGAATAACCCTGCTGTTGATCACAGTTCAAAATAAAACTAATTGTGCTAAGCCCGTGAGAAAAAAACATTTTAATTAGCTAACATTAATTTTGAAAATAGCAATATCTTTTTTTCTAAAGTAAAACATAGCGAATGTAATACCATTTTAAAAACTACACTAAATTAGCCATTTTTAAAATAACTGGCCAGGTTAGGTTGGTACAGGTTGATGGAAAGTCAAAGTTAGCTAATTAAATGGTTTTACTTGTATCTATTAAAGCTACTCGAAATGCGAAACTGTGAGGTTAAAATTTCGCCTTGAAAACTTAACCAACTTCAAAATCCTTTTAGCTTCGCATTCGTGAGGCCAAAGGAAAACTGTTGAGTACTACCCGTTTTTTGAGTGATTTTTTTCACTCCACATTATATATATATATATAAATATATATATATATATATATATATATATATATATATATATATATATTTATATATTTATATATATTTCTCCTCGACACCGTAAGGTAGAAGAGGAAGGATTATGTATGTATGTATGTATATATATATATATATATATATATATATATATATATATATATATATATATATAAATAAAGAGAGAGAAAGGTGTCCCTTCTTTAGGTATATACTCTCATTGTTTCCCGTGAATTTCTTCTTTTATTATTAAAAACTGCTTAGTATATAACGATTAAATAAATCCTCTTCACTCTTCAGCTCCCTTTCCAATCCCTCTCTGCTCCTCTCAAGAAGAAAAATCATATTTCCCTTACGCCACTTAATTTCTATACCGTTGAAAAATAGCGTTCCCAATGTGTACTTTTCCTTTTATACCAAAATTTCAATCTAATGACGTAGTACCTAATTTGTACTTAACCGGTTCTGTCCTGGTTACTCGACCTTCTTTCCCTTTTGTTTTGTGTGATCCCTTACTTCTGTCAGTTGTCGTCCTTTGTCAGCGCCTTGTCAAACTTGTCATTTCTCTTTTCAGATCACGGGTGGTTAATTAATTTTCATTTTTCAGCATCCAAGGTTTCTAATGGCATCCTTGCTATAAATGCCATAATTTTAAATTAATATGTTAGTGAATAGTGGCTGTTTTATTTCAGTGTTGGTCTTTGTTGTGACAATTGTTACTTATGGTCATTCTTGTTAGATTAATTCGCACACTGCATGTGAGTCACTTGCAATATTTATTTTGGTACTTCTTGATAATAATAGTATTAATAATGTATAACAACAATAAGAATTATTATAACAACAATAAGAATTTATTAATAACTATAAAATTAAAATTACAATTAAACAATTAAAAATTAAGAATTAAAAATTAAACCTAACAATAATAATTTTCAATGCCCAACTTTCCTTATTGGTTGCTTCATTATCTCTTTTTCAGTTCGTGCCCTGATGAAGGTCCCAACCTAGGACCGAAATATTGGCTAAATGAATATTGTGTGAACATCTGTTGTGTCCCTTTGCTGAGTTCCCCAACTATTTTCATATCTTAGTATATATATATATATATATATATATATATATATATATATATATATATTTATATATACATATATATATATATATATATATATATATATATATATATATATATATATATATATATATATATATATATACATATATACATATATATATATATATATATATATATATATATATATATATATATATATATATATATATATATATATATGAAATTCAAAAAACATCCTTTAACATAGGGCAATTATGGGTTTCTGAGATTTAAATTACCTTCAACTACTTTCAAAAATTACGAAGGCTGCTTCGAATTAATGGTTCTGAAAATTACGCAGAAACATAAATTCTAAACTTTGCCACATTAAGGTAGACCAAACTCTTAAAATGCTAAACTTCTTAACATAGTATCAGACATTTCTTTTTATATACGAGACCAATTTGGTAAACACACGAATATTCACATATTCCTTTTCATCAAATGTTGATTTTAAACATGGAATATACTGACGATATTGTAGAAGATTTAACTTTCTTGAACTTTTTCCGTAAAGTATGTCAATGAGACATTTCAAGACAATTTTTTTGCTTTATGTATATCACACCGTTCTTTGAATTTGCTGTATTTGTCATATTTGGTAGTGTATCGCTAAACTTTTCGTCATTCTTAACAATTTTCATTATTTTGGAATCAAAAATATTTCGCGTTGAATTCAAAAACCGAAACATTTGTCACTTGTGAAAGTATGTAATCAATCAAACAATCAAATTGTTTCTGTAGCTATGATTATAAATTACTTGTTTTAAAACAAAAATTAGTAATTAACTTCCCTTCTAATAATTAAATAAAAAAAACAGCGTGTAGAAATTATTGTTTACATCGCAAAATCTCTTTTATGTTCTTGAATTTTTAATTAGGATATTAGTATTCGCGCACTAGATACAAAAATAACTGTTTTATAGCTATTTAATAGTTATAGAATAAGCATTTTTCATCTAATTCTTATAAATACATTATAGTACCATCTTTCGTCTAATGATTTCTATCAAGAGTTCATCCTGAATATTATGACAGTCTGGATTTTTAGCTCCTTTATAGCGTTCCTAATGGTGTACTGCCACTTTAATGGATTGTCTTTAGCCTTGCCTCGTGTTCCACGTTAGAATGCAAAAGGCTTTCCACGGTATCTATCCAGCGCATGGGAGTTCTACCCCTTCTTCTCCTGCTATCAGGCTTTCCCTGGATGATCATTTTTCCATGTGCTCGCCTCTAGTCAAATGACCAAAGAACCACAATATTTCAGCAAGCACTGTAGTTAGTAGCTTTTGGGCGGGCCTAATTTCGTTCCGTCCTGGAGATATTCAACATTTCAAACGCGACTATTCGTTTTCGGTCTGCTGTTTGGATTGCCCGACTTTCAGACGTATATTTAAATACAGAAAACACCAGCACAGTAAACATAAAACACATTGGCGATGCTCAAGAAAATTTTTTCCTGTTTTTTATCATGCATGCGTCTCCTGTTATACCAACAACATGGCTGCTAGCTCGGTCGCGGGTTGTGTTTACATCTGGATTTCAAGGAGAATCTTTTAAAAACGTGCTCCGAAATTCATTATTAATAATTTTCCAATAAGAACTCGTTGACGTGTTGAAGATGTCAAAAGGAAGTTTTTGTTGTGCAGTTAGTGCTTGTAAAATTATATGTGGTATGTCAAAAGGAGTTAGTTTTTTAGTTTTCCCAAAGATCCTAAAAGGTAATTTATTCATAATTCTTTATTTCTATTATGCAATAATAAAAAGAGAAAGATTATCTTTCATATTAAAATGTTTGCTACAGTTAAATTATATTATTTGCTAAAATTCGTTAACCAAACTTTCAAAACTCAATCTGGGCATGCAAAAGTAGTAATTCTCCAGCACGAATGAGTTTGCATAAATCAGTGCATGGATTTAATTTTATATAAGTCATTATTTTTATTAAAATTATTATATTAGATTTAACTAATAATAAAATGAAGCAAAAAGTGTGTTCACTTCATTTTTAAGTTCAGAAGAAAGACGATCTGATCCTAAAATATTGATTATAATTATTTTTAATCGCAAAATTACTGGAATGCGCTGAAACATAAGGAGCATGATTGTTGGCATTACACGCGGGAAGCTGAAGGTGCGCGGACAATATCTCTAATAGTTGAGAAATATAAATTCAACAATGAGATATTCAAATGAATAACTTGCAAAAAGCGTTGAAGCCAAATGTATTTTTTCCTTTTTTGTGTATTTGTTTTAATAAGAACTTAATAAAAAAATGTTTCGAAAAGAAAAACTTTTTTCGTTTTTTTCTTCTTTTCAATCAGCAGAATTCATTTTTATTCTACGGGATAGGATTTTTCTCGAAAAAGAAAAAATTCGAATATTTCAGAAACTCGTTTGCATCATAGCAGCAATATAGCGACAAGTCATGTGATCATTATAAACTCGAACCCCTTAAGATCAAAAGTGCCGGTTGGATTGTCGCTACTGTGTTTAATGTTTGCTGTAACACCAGTATTTGGACTAGATTGATTTTTATTTCTCGTGATATTTTTCTTCTTTCAAACTTTCGACAGCTTTGTTATTGCTGTTTTCCCTAGTTGTATTCTTCTGAGGATTTCATCTTTATTGTCCCCGGTATTGTTAATTGGTGCTCCTAGGTAGATAATCCTGTCCACTACATTAAAATCAGAGACACATTCGACATTTGGTTGGTTGTCGTTTGCCCTGTCGACTGTCATCACTTTAATTTTGCTTGTGTTGATCTAGACTCCATTCCTGTTATTAGTAATGATCTAATAAACAAAATTTTTTGGTAAAGCGAGCGATGTTGGCGGAGTTTATTTTAAGTTAAGCTGCAAAATTTATTTATATCCATATTGAGCTTACTTACTTAATCTTCATGCCTTTCTACCCCCTTTTTTTAGGGGGGCAAGGTCCGTGGAGTTGAGTTATTCTATATTTGTCTTTTCCATATTTCCTTCTATATCGTTCCATCCTGTTAAATTGCCGATTGTCTCCTTTGTTTCTTTTGTATTAGTTTTTTTTCTGTTTGTGTGAGTTCTGTATTTTTTTCCGGTATTATGTCTCTATGTTGGTTTTTGTATGCGATGTCATTCCCATCTGATAGATCTTTATAGTATTCCCTTCATATTTCCATAATTTTGTCTTCTTCTTTTATGACATTTCCTTCTAATTTTTTGCATCCATTTCCTTTCCTTTCTATTTCTGTGATTCCTACATAGTGCAACTGTTATTCTTCTGTCAATTTATCCTCTTTTCCGTTTATACCCCTATTATTCCGTGTTCTCAATCTAATAACCCGATAATTATTTCCCATTTCTTTCTTCCTATCTATTTCTTTGAGTATCTTCTTATTTGTATTCCTTTTTGCTGGTCCTCTCTTCCGTATCTTTTATCTTTGCCAGGGTCGTCATCTATCTACCTATCTCTCTCCTTTTTTTCAGTTTTTTGACTTGTTGGTCGTTCTTTGTTTGTTCTTTCAGTTTTTCTTTCTCAATGTCCCATTTATATTCTCTTCCTTCGATTACGATTTTTTGATATCCTATTTTCACCCTATTTTCACCACTTTTTTCCATTGTTTCTCTCGTTCTCTGCTATATGCTTCAATTTGTTTTGAATTTCCCCTTCATCTTTTGTTAAATCGTTGTTTATGTAAACTCTCTCTCTTAGGTTTCTCAGTTTGTTTACATTTTTCATCACAGCTTCTTTATCTCCCGTATTTCCAAGTTATATCTTGTATATAGTCGTTCCTATTTTTATCCCATCTTTAATCTGTACTTTTGTGTCCATATTCCCCTCCATAAAATGTTCTACACACCCATTTTCAGATCTGGTTGGCTATTCACTTCAAATCTCATTCCCGATATTACAATATTATTCCTTACATTGTCTTTTTCCAGTCTACTCATCTTCACATCCATACTTCTCATGTTTTCTCTAATTATCTTATTTTCCACTTTCAACACTTCATTCGCCTTTCTTAGTTCCTTCAACTCTTTTTTATATCTTTTCTGATCTTGTTTTATATCGTTTATATCTGACATTAGCTCTCTGATCATTTCTATTAAATTGTCTACTCTTTCGTTTTTCTCTTTCTGTGGTGTTTTATCTTATCAGCTTTTTACTCTTCTTGAATAATCCCATTGGCACTCCTTTTTCTACGACTCTTCCTCTTTTCGAGTCTCCTGAGGTATAATCATCGTTATCCATTGTTCTTTCTGTTATAAAAACTGTACGTGTGTTCCTCGTATATTCCATTTTCAAACACGGGAGAAAAAGAAAAAAAACTGTTGTTTATACTTTTTTTCACCGTAAACAGTAAAACGATCAAGGTCCTCGCTTATCGTTTCGTTAGCCTCATACAATTTCACAGAATTATTCTCATAAACCTCGCAAATTTCTTACTTATTGTCTTAATTCTAACACAACACTCTGCTTTATTTCTAGTCTCTCTCGTTTGCAATCGACACAATAATTAAATAGATCGAAACACTACCGTAATAATGCTCGTTAAACGAGTTGACTATTGCCGGGCGTTCGATTCACATGCACACACTTCGCGGTCCGAAACTCAACTCATATTCATATTGAAAAAGGTGTTAAAACAGGAAAAAAGATATTTGGACTAAACATTACTATCACTGTGCAAAAGAAACGTTGCAGCAAAAACCAAAAGATTTGTATTGGGATTAGCCTTAATCTTGGTCGATCCTGAAGGCCCTTATTTGTTCGTTTTTTAGCCTCGTCGGTATTTGTTTTTCTCACGAGGCAAAGTTAACAAAAAACAATAGAGGGTATAAGCCGTTAACAAATATTCATTTGCTACAGAGCCATTAATATTTATAACAAACAAGTCAATTTATCAAAAACAAAAGAATAAGATAATGCGAGTCATAAACGATGGCATTATGAAACAAATGTATAGTAAATATTTTTAGGTTAAAAAGGGTAAAAGTGTTGTATGTTTGTCCATAAAATTCTTAACGCAATATGTATAAAAAAAAACCTTTTACTCAGCATGATGGACATGACTAACCAAATTCGTTTTTATACATTATAATAAAATAAACATGACCTACATACTTAACATTAAAAAAGGTTCAAAATAAAATATTCATGCGGTTATACGAGTTAAGAGGGTATCTCAGTTTATATTAAAAGATTGAGGGCTTTTTAAGGAGATCTTAATGGGCGCTTACTGAATAAAGTTGCTATTATCATTGAATAAATGGAAAAAAAAAGGATTTTATAGGTAAACTGAACACTTTTGGAAATAATATTTTCCGATAGATTTTTAATAGGTCCTAATTTTCTTGTATTTTACCAAGAAAAAAGGTCTATTTTTAAGCAATACTGTATATGAAGGGAAATAGGTAAGCAACCAGTAATATTATTTATTAATAATGAAATAATCTAATCGAAGGCTCAGTCGTCAGAGAAAAATTTTGACGAAAAGCTCTCATTAAATGTTAACAGCTTTGCGGTAAGCAAAAATTTTGTTTACTGGTAGAGATATGTTGACGATATCATTTCCTGTTTCACGGGGACAACTAACAATCCTCCTTAACTTCCTAAATAATTTACATCCTAATATTAAATTCACCTTAGAATTCGAAACCAATAACTCTATAAATTTCTTAGGCATATCTATATCAAAAGTGAACAATAAACACGATTTCTCGATTTTTCACAAACCTTCACATACTGACCCAGTCATGCACAATAGTTCATCCCACCCTTATACTCACAAAATGGCAGCTTTTAACTCTTTCATACATAGATTGTTACATATCCCTATGACTAAAAACTAATGTTACCAAAGAATTCAACATAATCAAACAAATAGCAATTAATAATGGATATGACCCCAACATTATAGATAATATCTTGAATAAAAAATCCTTTAAGCAAGTAATCTCTCTAATTTATCCCACAATTAATGACAAAAAGGAAAATTTAGTACACTCATATACACAGGGAAAATAACTAGAACAATTTCCAAAAATGTAATAAAAAAGAACAATAAAATAGCATTCAAAACCAGTAATTCCTTAGGGAGTATAATTTTGAATAACAAAACCAAATCTAAGAAATCCTTAAAATCAGGAGTTTATTTATTAAATTGTGGATCTTGTACTAAAACCTACGTAGGACAAACTGGTAGATCTTTTGAAACTCGCATTAAAGAACATAAACATAGTTATTTAAAAAATAAGAGACAATTCACATTATGCAACCCATATAATAAACGAATCCCATAATTTTGACGATACGTTAAAAATCCTACATGTAGAAAATAAATCTAAAAAATTAAATATGCCGAATGTCTTGAAATTAACAAACGGAAAAACTCCAATCTATTACACTGGTCAACACAAGTCTTGTTTCCTTTATTTTTTTTTCTGTTATTGGGTATTTCTATGGCCTTGACTATGAAAAAAATACTGGGAGATTGCTAACAGCTTTACCTTTTGAAATATACAGTTCTATTATTTTGCCAAAAAAATACAAAAAAAATAATACATTATGTTAACAAAATTTCTATTGAACACTAGCAAATGATCTTTTATAAGATTTTCCTTGAATGAACGACTTTAGGTAGATCTCGTTGCAAACTCCAGCAGTATTCTGCCATCATATGTGAGTCCCACCGCCCCTGATAACGCTCTTTTTTCCATTGTCCGAAGATCCTGATGAAATCTTTCACCCTGCTCCTCACTAAAATCACCCAGATTTTGTGGAAATCGGTCTAAACGCGAGTGCAGGAAGTGGATTTTTATGCTCATGTTGCACCCTAGCTCTTGCAAGTTCGATAGCATGCACTCAACAAGCTCGACATGGTCGTCAGATTTCTTTTTGCCTAGGAAGCTACTCATAACCAAAACAAATGAATTCCAAGCTTTGGATTCGACTTCAGTCACTGATTTGACAAAATTAGGATCTTTCACGAGTTGCCTAATCTGTGGCCCACCAAAAATACCAGCTTTCAATTTTTCTGAACTTAATCCTGGAAACTTGCGTGAAAGAAAATTAAAACATTCGCCACTTTTGTCAAGCGCCTTCACAAACTGTTTCATTATGCCGAGTTTAATATGAAGTGGTGCAAGTATGATGCGGTCTCGGCTAACTAAAGGCACGTTTATAACATTTTTTGTACCAACTTTTAGCTCTTCCCCGCACTGGCCAAACTTTTTGTGACCAATGGTGTTGTTTGTCACGACTATCCCAGAGACACATGAAACAAGGGAACTTTGTGTACCCCCCTTGTTGACCTAAAAGAAAGTTAACCATTTTCAGATCAACACAAATGTTCCATTTGTGGTCTTGATACTTAATTTTTTCCATAACTTTAGAAACATTTACGTATTCTTCTTTTAAAGTCGTCGAATGTGCAATAGGTATAGATCCGTACTTGTTACCGTTATGAAGCAAAACACACTTTAAACTTCTTTTGCTGCTGTCTATGAAAAGACGCCAATCTCTAGGTTGGTACTGTTTTAATCCCATCTGCTGCAAAATACCACCAACATCGTTACAAAAAACTAAATCCTTCTCTTGAGAAAAATACGGTAACAGATTTTTTTCTCGGGTACGATAAAATGTAATGTTGGTTTCCGGAGTAAGTAAATTTTTTCTTTTAAACGAGATGCTAAAGTTTCAGAAGCTTCTTTTGGTAAGTTCAGATCTCTTACTAAGTCATTTAGTTTTTTTTTCTGATTAAATGGTTAAGGTTCTGAAAGGCTATATTTGTAGTCTGAATCAGAGTCTTCACTGGATGTATTTCGTTCGGGTTCACAAAGATTTGGATCATCAGAAGATTTAGATGTGCTGGGTTGTACCTCTTGTGATTTTAATTGAGGTCGTTGAGCAGAAGATAAGTCAGGATATGACCACTTACTTCCAGGGTTAATTTCGTTTATTTTCACAACGCAGAAGTAGCAATCGTCATGATGGTTTCGAGGTTCTCGCCAAATCATGGGTGTTACGAACATTATTGCATCTCTTTTTCCACTGGACCATAACCGTAGACATACCACACATTTCTGGCATACAATATGAGAACCCATGGCTTGTCCTGATTACACAATTTTATTTTAAAGTATTGATGGTACGCTGTTTTCACAAAGCCCGATATAGGTTTTCGATATTTTGCAAATATATATTCACCACAAATATAGCAAAAACAATCGGAATTAAGCACACAACATCTTCTTGACGAAGCCATATCTAAAACAACAACAAAATATATTTTAGTGTCCAATAAAAAACGAAAATCTAAGTAAAAATAGTAAATGAAGGTAGTTAGCTATAACTCAAAAACAAAAGCTGTTAGAGAAAAATTGTTGCCATATTTAAAAAATACGCGTCAATTTGAGATAGAAACCAAAAAAAAGTCACAGGAAACAAGCAATTTTCTTTTTTTTGTTGACCAGTGTTATTAAACGAACAGGTAGACTTAAACCATTCACCCTTACTTAATATTTATTAGTTCTCTGAAATAGTACCACAGATTTGCATTCTTAAAATAATTCTATCTGTAAATAATATAATAAAATGATTGCATAATCTTAGGTAATTAAGGATAGTTTTAAGCACTATATAATCAGGATTACTACAAAATATCTTTTTCTTTCTTATTTACTTCTGAAGAAGCCGTTGTATGGTGAAACAATTGTCAAGTGACTTTAAATATATTGGAAATTAAAACATAGTGTTGCTTTTATATAATTTTAAAGAAAAGCTAGGTGTATGGGTCATATAATGAGGGGATCAAAGTATTATTTGGTTGCCCATCGAAGGCAAAATACAAGGTAGAAGATCAGTTGGAAGACGTCAAAATTCCTGGTTAAAGGACATCCGATGATGATTTAATTGTTCATCAATAGATATATTTAAAGCAGTTTTTAGTGCTATGTTAGCCATTTGGATTGCCACCCTCCGTCAGAAGCCGGCCAACTTAGAAGAAGATTTTTATAAAGAGTGCATTTTGAATTAGAACGAAATTAATTATCGCACTGGGTATGGTGAAGGCATGGAGAGCAATGTAATTAGTACGAGAGAGCTTTGGCAGGTTATGCATTTTAGAGATCTTCTCAAAAGCTGGGAATATTATTTCGAACTAGAAAGTTTTATATTCTCTCCATTGTCATCATCCATCAGCCATCCTCATCTACTGTTGGATATAGGCCTCCTCTAAAAACTTTGACTGATCTCTGTTCTGAGCAGTATTAACACAATTTCCTGCCACCCATTTGATGTCATTGCTCCATCTTGTTGGTTGTCTACCTCTGTTCCTTTTGTCCTATCTGAGTCTCCAATGTATTAGTCTTCTACATCATCGGTTATCGTCCCTTCGGGCTATTGGTCTGCCCATCTCCATTTAGTTTGCGTAATTTTTTTGGATAATATTTATTATTTTGTTCGTTGTCTGATAGTTATGTTTTTTATTCTATCCTTTTTTGTGATACCCAGCATAGCTCTCTCCATCGTCCCTTTACTAGCAGAACACATTATTCAAAAACTTTGTTTTTTTTTGTTTTTAAGCACCTTGGCAAATTACCTTGCAGCGTGTCTCTCAGCTTCCCAACAGCCATCCATCCCAAGCCCACACGACGGTGTATCTCACTGGTTTGGTTATCTTTGTCAATTGGTAATTCATGACCCAAACACTTGTAATTTTGGACCAAAGTATTATTTGGCTGGTTATTGAAGGTAAAATACAAGATAGAAGAGCAGTTGTAAGACGTCAAAATTCTTGGTTAAAGGACATCCGATGTTGGTTTAATTGCTCATCAATAGATATTTTTAGAGCTGCGAACTTAGAAGAAGAAGATTTTTATAAAGAGTGCATTGAATTAGGCCGAAATTAATTGTCGTATTGTGTATGGTGAAGGCATCAAGAGCAATGTAACTGGTACGTGGGAGCTTTGGCACGTCTTTTATGTATTTTATTACTGAAATATTGCAAATTCTTAGCGACGTGGGCCCAGACGTGAGCAGATGCTAATGTTAAATAAAACATCATTTTCGTTAAACTATACCAGGTTTTAGTTCAGGTTAACTCATTATCCACAGAATTGAATTTAATATGATGTACTTGTTGTAAATTTTGTGTTCTAATATATTAAAGTCTATTGCAAATGAAACGGAATTAAACTAGATATAACTGGGATTTAATTACAGCTGTAATTAAATTTTAATGTACGGTAAATCATAAAATATTATTCTACATTTAAATTCAATACAACGCGAATAAATATTTGCTTACATTAAAAGTTTGAGTGGTTGTTTGTACTAAAACTTTTAACAAAAAAATGGTACTTTGTATTTATATTAATTTCAAAGCCTTTAGGGACTTCGTAATGTAATCATTATATCTTTCTATGCATTGATTTAATATGAGGGGCGGTCTGCTAGCATCCCCCATCTGATAAATATTACCCAATATATTTTTAAGCTTGATTCTCTTATATAAATTAAACCACCTTAGCGAGTTAAGCACATTATTGTCATATTGCAGATCTGAAAACATGGATGTCATGCGACGGTTATCTAAAAGGTATTACTGAAACTATTTCTTTATTTTTGAATTATTTTTATGGCCCTATTTTATAACGAAAACTAGCAGCGCCCACGGCTCCGCTTGCGTGGACTTGATTCACTACTATCGTCACTGCTTATTCCGGACAGGTTACTCAACATAATTTTCAGTAAATTTAAAATCACAAAAATAGTCGAATTTACAGAATCAGTTTTATCCAATGACTTACAAGAATGTTTTAATGATCTAAAAAGGCATTCGGTGTCTTACAAATTAGGACAAATGCATGAAAATGCTAGTGACGAAATGCAAAATCCTTTGCACAAGCAGTTAACAATTATTCTCACCAAAATTGAAGACATTCTGGCCAACCATAATAAAGACTAAAAGGAATATTTAAAAATAATATAGATGAAAGCATCGATTATATACGAGAAAGCAAAAATATTACTTGCTGAGCATTTATTATCAGAAAGTAAAGCACTACTTGAAGAAGCATTAGATTTAATAAAGGAATATTCGAATCATTCCAACGTAGCCTTTTACATATGAGAATTCCCCTCAGGGGCTAGGGTAGTTTTACTGCTCTATTATGGGGAGCGACGACCCCGAGGTACCCAAGTTTCTTTGTGTCGTATGGTTCAATCCCCTTTGTCTGTCCTGTCGCTTAAGTTTATAGCGCAATCTCAAGCTGTTAGAGACCGTGGCGAGGAGATGCATGACCCTGCGCTTAAAAGGGTCGCAAACGGTTCCCTCGGATACCGGGCAACCTCCGTTGAAATTAGCCTTACCCCAGTAACCGAGCTCTGCTGGGGCGGACCAGAATATTTCTCAGGATTCTCGTGGGAACACAATGAATTTTAACCTCAACCCAATTAATTACCCCCCAATTACCGGTCAAAAAAGACCGAGAATAGATACTAATCCAAACTTACCTCTACCCAATATCTATGACAGATTCTACAAAATTACTAGAGAGAATGGCTCATTTGCAAATACATCACCCTTTTTACTACATAAAGCTCTACAGGCAACTTTTGGTACCTTGAAGGACACAAGAAAAATCGCAGATGGATCCATCTTAATCGAAGTAGAAAATGAAAAACAATCCATTATCGCCAAAAACCTAACAAAACTCCATGATTTTGACGTAATCTCTGCTGCACACAAGACACTCAACGTCATAAAGGGAGTCATCACTTGCCGTGACCTTCAACATTGCTCCGATGAGGAAATCTTGGAGAACTTGAAGGAACAGGGAGTAGCAGATATCTATCGTATCCCACAAAGAAAAGAAATCAACAAGCCATCCTACAACTTCGTCTTAACTTTCAAATTACACCAACTGCCAACCAGGATACATGCGGGTTGGTACTCCATTCGGGTCAGACCCTATTTTCCGCAGCCGATGAGATGCTTTGCCTGCCAAAGATTCGGACACACGGCAGCCAAATGCACATTTGACCCCTTATGCTCTTCTTGTGGACATAATCTACATCTTGAAGCTCAATGTTCTAAAACTCCCAAGTGTATAAACTGCGAAGAATCACATTCACCAAGATACAGGGGATGCTCTAAATACAAAACAGAATTTGAAATCATGAAAATCAAAACTACGGAAAAGATCAACTACTTTGAAGCCAAGCGAAAGTATTTGGCCCTTCACCCCCCCTTCAGACTTCACTTTTTTAGCACCATAACCAAGGGCTCTAGACCCAAAATGGCGAATGCCTCCACACAGTGTGACCTTGCCACACTACCACCTTCCCCTTCCCCTGACCATCCCAAAAAAACCTCTCCCCCATCCTATTCCTCCCTCCCCTCCCCCCTCTCCCCCCCTCCTGAAATTAAAAAACTTCACAACTCTAAACCTCCTTCCACCACCCTTTCCCAGCCTTCTACCCCATTCCCAGACATCCTCCAATCCCCCCCACTCCAAACTCTCTCACAACCGCCCCACCAACTCCTCCCTAAAACCTTACAACAAGAAAACACATCAATCTCGTTCGGCTAAACCCTCGCCGAACAGCTCAATGAGTCCATCTTGGATATAAACCTAACAGACTGCATCATGGATTCAGATTCCTCTCAATCTTCCAAAACTAAATAAAAAAAAAAAAAAAAAAAAAAAAAAAAAAAAAAAAAAAAAAATATGAATTCTTCATCAACTACACTCTTCTCCATTTTACAATGGAATATGAATGGGTTTTCACAAAGGAAAGAGGACCTCTCAATCCTAACCAAACAATTCAAGCCATTAATAATGGCATTTCAAGAAACAAACTTTAAACCCAGTTCCCAAACAAAACTCAAACACTACAATGCTGTTCACAAATGCAGAGACGGCAACAACAAAGCATCTGGAGGGGTGGCACTATATGTCCACTCCTCTCTTGACTTCACACAGATCCCCCTGGAATCTCCTTTGGAAACGATTGCGATCAGGGTAACTCTTCCTTCCCATCTTACTATATGCAATCTTTATTTGCCCCCATCCATTCCTATAACCCTCAACACTCTCTCTGACCTAATTCATAAGCTCCCTCCGCCGATCTTGCTGCTGGGAGACTTCAATGCACACAACCCCATATGGGGCTCCAATACGATCTCCCCCAGAGGCGGAATAGTCGAGGATCTAATCATAACTCACAACCTCATTTTACTAAACCATGATACCCCCACCTTCATAAATTCTTCCTCAGGCTCCTTCTCCACCTTGGATCTAGCCCTGTGTAGTCCATGTCTGTCGTCTCTCTTGGAATGGGACATAGCCTCAGACACATATGGCAGCGATCATTTCCCTGTAATAATCCGACACCCTAACCCCAACCCTCCTAAATCTCTAGAAAACAATGATAACCTTATCAAATGGAACCTGTCTAAAGCAAATTGGGACTCCTTTTCTTCCCTCGTCATTCCCCCCCCCCCTCTCTTCCCATAACAGATATCAACGATTTTTTGCGAAGTTACATCGATTCAATCCTTTCCTCTGCCCACAAATCTATCCCAAAACTAGTCCTGAATCACAACAGACCCCCTGTACCCTGGTGGTCTGAAGAATGTGCAAATGCCCTCAAAGACAGGAAAAAAGCCTTAAACGCATTCAAACATCACCCCTCTTCTGCAAATTTTGTAACCTATAAAAAAATGAGGGCCAGAGCAAGGAGAATTGTCAAATTAGCCAAAACTGAATCCTGGAACAAATTTGTCTCCAATATTAAATCCCCAATTACATCTGCCGATCTATGGACTGCGGTCAAAAGAATGAAGGGTTCTCCGTGTAATCGCATTCCCACTATTTCCATCAATAATTCTTTTACCACTGACCATTCTGAGATTTCCAATGGACTAGCCTCCTACTTCCACACCAAATCTACTCAACTTTCTCATTCTACCCCCCATCAACATCAATGATTTTAACACCAACCAATCTCTTCCATACAATTCCCCTTTCTCTTTTCAAGAACTCCAGGAAGCCTTAAACAACATGAAACGTTCTGCCCCAGGACCAGACAACATTCATCCGGACATGATCAAACATCTCCCTTATGATATGCTTCTCTCTCTACTCACATTTTACAATCACATATGGTTACAGGCTGAATTCCCTTCTTCCTGGTTACTCTCAACAATAATCCCCATCCATAAACCAGGCAAACCCAGAACATCTTTGAGTAGCTACCGCCCTATATCACTAACGAACCATCTTTGTAAACTGTTCGAACGCATGGTATTAGCTCGCCTGACCTGGATAATCGAAACCAAAGAACTTTTGTCCCCACTTCAATATGGCTTTCGGAAACACCGTTCCGCAATGGACCACCTCGCATCATTAGAAACTGACATCAGACGTTCCTTTTCTAACAATAATCACACCCTTTTAATCTCCTTGGATCTCTCTTCAGCATTCGACATAACCAATAAAAACATTATCATTGCTCAGTTGTTTTCAGCGGGTCTCAGAGGGGCCCTACCTAAATTTTTAATCAACTTTCTTCAATCCAGAACATTCAGAGTTAAAGCCAACGGTATTATTTCCATTCCATTCACTACCTCTCTGGGAGTCCCACAAGGCTCTGTACTCAGCCCCACCCTTTTTAACATCGCCCTTAGTACACTCTCAGAACACATTGCCCCCAACATAAAATACAAAATATTCGCTGATGATATCCTCATGTACACCTCCTCTCCTTCCTCTTCAGATTGCACCAGATTGATGCAACGCTCCGTTAACTCACTATCCACCTGGGCAACCAAACACGGCTATATTTTCTCCCCTCATAAATCTTCATCCGTTCATTTCTGCAAGAAGAAATGCTGTCCTAGAATGAATCCGCTAACCATTGCAAACATCTCCATCCCCTCAGCAGACCAACTAAAAATCCTAGGCCTAATATTCGATTATAGACTCACCTGGAAACCTCACATAGAATCCCTTAAAACCAAATCTTTCTCTGACATCAATCTCATTCGAATGCTCTCTGGCGCGACCTGGGGCGCAGACTTTCATTCTCTCTCTCATCTATACAAGTCTCTTATCCTTTCCAGAATCAACTACGGCAACTTCATCTATGACTCCGCAAGCCCTCATGTCAAGAAGCCTCTTGAAACTATACAAAATTGCTGTCTCCGACTGGCCTCAGGCGCATTCCGAACCACCCCCCAATCACTAGCTTACAGTGCATCGCATCCACTCAGTCACTCCAACTATCTCGCCAACTCTCACTGTTAAAATTTTACTCAACTTCCCTACATCGACCTCATACCAGATCCTCACTCAACCTGGTCAATGTCCACAGACCAAACATTACATTCCCCACTGATTCTATTCCCCACAGAATCAACAAATTACTCATCCAGCACAATATCTCCCCACCTTATTACAACTACCCCCTCCAAACCACCTTTCCTCCCTGGCTCTCCCCTCTCCCCAACATTGACCTAACTTTGCATTCCTATAAAAAATCAGAACATTCAAATATATTCTTTAACAAGCTCTTTCTTGACAGACTATCCAATATCTATCCCAATCATTTACTTTTCTTCACAGATGGATCAAAGACAGAAAAGGGAGTTGGGGCTGCCTTCTTTTTTGATAATATCGTTCAAATGTTTAAATTACCTAAACATATTTCTATTTTCTCCGCAGAATTGTTGGCAATAAAGGAGGCTATCAGATATTCCCTCCAAGCAAACATCCAACATCCAACTCTCATAATTTCTGATTCCCTAAGCGCTCTCAAAGCCATCAATTCTAGAAATCTCAATTTCAACTATATCAGGCAAATTCTGGATTTGATGTACACGGCCACCTTGAAGAAACGTACCATATCCTTGCTTTGGTTGCCCAGTCACATAGGCAACCCTCATAACGACAGAGCGGATTATCTTGCTAAACTTGCCATAGAAAGGGGGCAGTATGAACATGGGAGAGAATCACTACTCTGATTTTAACATCTTCATAAAACACCTACACAGCTCTCTCTTCCAACTCAAATGGGACTTGGAAGACCCCAACAACAAATTATGGTCCATCAAAACCAATGTATTTCCTCCCCTTAACTCCACAGAATTGAACCGAAGACATAATGTAATAATGAGAAGACTGGCATTGGGACACACCTACTCCACACATGTACACCTATTAAAGAGAGATCCCCCTCCTCTCTGTCCTAAATGTGACTCCCCCTTATCAGTGTTACATCTAATCGAATCCATTCAACATCAAAACTTGAGAGACATCCACGGCATCCCATCCAACATCACCATCCTCATAAAATCTTTTGTCCCACTTAAAGAAAAGATAACCAATTACTTAAAAGAATTCAACTTCATAGTCTAATCTATTTATACCAAACTAACTCTAGTGGGCGCTAAATGATCTTAGCTGTCGATGCGCCCTGCCCAACAAAAACAAACAAAACAAAACTGCTTATTCCTTATGTTACTTAACATCATAAAAATATTTGCCATTATTTCCCCTTATTTCCCATTATTTCTCCTTATCTCCCATTATCCCTATATAATTTCCAGTATCTAGGCTTATCTCTGCTCATCTCCCATTATTTCTCCTTATGTCCCATTATTTCCCCTTAGCGTCCATTATCTCACCTTATCTCCCATTATCTAGGCTTATCTCGACTTATCTCGCAATATTTCTCCTTATCTCCTATTATTTCTCCTTATCTCCCATTATCTCACCATAACTCCCATTATCTAGACTTATCTCTGCTTATCTCCCATTATTTCTCCTTATCTGCCATTATTTATACTTATCTCCCATTATCTCACCTTATCTCCCTTTATCTAGGCTTACATCGAATTATATAGAACATATGTATAAATTTATAAAAACACGTAAATCGGATAAGTGGTTCTTGAGTGATAAGCGCACTAATGGACAGACAGACAGACAGAGAGACGTTGCATTTTATATATATTATAGATATCCTTTGCTACATGATATTGTTCCATATTTAGTGGTTTAGGCAGTGTATTGCAAGAGAACGCGCTAGCGGCAAACTTTTTTTTTTTATTCCGATTTGATTCACGATTATCGTCACTGCTTATTACTCATATTACCGATCGTTATAAAATATAGCCTATAACCTGGCCAGAGAATATATGTATGTTTTTTTTTAAAAAAAAGCACGTAAATCGGATAGGTGGTTCTCCAGTGATAAGCGCACTAACGGACAGACAGACAGACAGGCAAACAGAGAGACGTTGCATTTTATATATATTATAGATATATATTTATATTATTATATAACCTGGCCAAAGAATATATGTATGAATTTAAAAAAAGACACGTAAATCGAATAAGTGGTTCTCGCGTGATAAACGCACTAATGGACAGACAGACAGACAGAGAGACATTGCATTTGATATATATTATAGATTATAGATATTCTCTGCTACATAATATCGTTCTATATTTAATGGTTTAGGCTGTGTATTGCAAGAGAACGCGCTAGCGACAAACTATTTTCCGACTTCATTGACTATTATCGTCACTACTTATTCCTTATGCTACCTATCGTAATAAAATGTAGCCTATAACCTGGCCAGAGAACATATGTATGTTTTAAAAAAAAAAGTACGTAAATCGGATAAGTGGTTCTCCAGTGATAAGCGCACTAACGGACAGACAGACAGACAGACAGACAGAGAGACGTTGCATTTTATATATATTAACGAAAATAAGCTATTTTAATATATGCACTTCAGACAAATAGTGATAAATGTCTTTTCATAATATTAACTTAACAATTGAGCCCTAAAAAAGCTTATTCTTTCAAGACCTCTTATCAGTAGCGACAGTCCGACTCAGCACCTTTGATCTGAAGGGGTTTGAGTTTGTAATGATCGCATGACCTGTGGCCATATTGCTGGTATGAAACCCGCGAGTTTTTGAAATATTCAGATTCCTTGTTTCAAGAAAACTCCTATTCTGTAGAATAAAAATAATTTTGCTGATTAAAGAGAAGAAAAAACGAGAAAAGTTTTTTTAGAAACATTTTTTTATCAAGTTCTTATTAAAGCAGATATACAAAAAAACAGGGAAAAAGGCAAAAATTACAAGAAAAAATACATTTGACGTCAACATTTTTTGTACGTTATTCATTTAAATATCTCATTGTTGAATTTATATTTCTCAACTATTAGATATTGTCCGGGGGGAAAAATGTTCATTTTTAGAATATATCTCGGTAAAGTCCGTCCATACATATAGTGAAGTGACTAACTGATTCCTATTACTACTCAGTATATATCACCACTACACCAAACACTTTATTTTTGCACTCGACGCGCGTTTCGCTAACCATGTTAGCCTTATCAGGAGCGATGATTGACTAAAGCTAAACTACAAATCTACCCTATTTATACTTAGCCTAACCCTCGAATTACTCAGGCGGAACTAATGGCATAGGCAAGGCCATCAGTTCCGGTCAAGTAACCAGTAGAGGGGACTATAAGGAATAGGCCCTTTGTCTTTATTTAAACTACTTTTACATTTTATAATTTCCATACTTTCGTATGCGTTCAACAATCTCCTATCAGATACATTTTTTATTAATCTTAGATTATCCAATGTTTACAATATGATCAGCTTCAAGGGCATGTTCGGCAATGCTAGACTTTTCTGTTCTACTGTATTTTTAAGTGTGCTAAATGTTCTTTAAATCGTGTTTTAATTGACCTTTTAGTTTGCCCAACATACTTTTTGTCACAATCATTACAACTAATTTTATAAATTCCACTTTTTTCACAATTAGGAATCTTATCTTTGGAATTTTCTAAGATATTCCTCAGATTGTCTGATGACTTATAGACTAAGGTGAGGCCTACCTTATTAAATACCTTATTGAGTCCCTTGCTATATTTCGGATTATATGGTATGGAGACATACTTGGTGTTATTTTCTTCGCGTGTAAAAAAGGTGGCAGTTCTGAATATTAAACCTAAACTTATGTCTATTTATTAGCTTATTTACTAAGTTATCATCATAACCATTAACTCTAGTTTTATTTCTTTTTAAACCAGTTTTCAAATAATTCGGCAGTGATATCCTCATGGTAATCGAGAGAAAAATCTTTTATGTTCTTTGCAGACGGGGCGAGTGCATTCAGAATCCATCCGTCTTTAGATTCAGCATGCGAACTTGTAATCCGTTTACTTCTGTTTGATGGTGCTTTTGTTTTACAGTTATCACTTGACTCAACCCAACCCCGTTCCGGAGTTTCGTATGTGTTGAACTATATTTCATTCAAGTAAATAATTGGCCTTTACTCGTCTCTGTATACCTTGTTTTTCCTAATTATCCAGTCGCCATTCCCGAATTCTCTTGGACTCCATTAAAACTTGTCTTTTATTAAGTTTTTTAAATTTGAAACCCATGTGTTGAATACACTTCCATAATGTTGTCCTACTACATTTACCTTGCCAAATAACTACCGACCAGTCGCACTGCTTTCAATAATATCGAAAGTCATGGAAAAGGTTATCAATGAGCATCTTCTAAAATATCTTGAACGATTCAATATTATTAGCGATCACCAATATGGTTTTCGTAAACATAGATCAACAGGAGATCTTCTGACTTATGTAACACATGTTTGGAACAACGCAATTGAACATTTTGGAGAATCTCGAGCGGTTGCTCTTGACATATCCAAGGCATTCGACCGTGTTTGGCACGATGGACTGTTGGCTAAGTTACGCTCTTATGGTATGTCTGAAAGGTTCTGTTTGTGGCTCTCATGTTTCCTCAGAGAGCGTTCTTTACGAGTGGCGGTCGACGGATTTCTTTCTAACACCCTCACTATCAACGCCGGTGTGCCCCAGGGCTCCATACTGTCTCCTACTCTCTTTCTCATTTACATTAACGATCTGCTGGAAAAGACCGGGAATCCAGTCTATAGCTTTGCAGATGACAGTACGCTTGTCTCTTCATTCACCTTGAACGCTCGGACATCGGGTGCTCAGGCGAGTATCCGCAGACAGCAGGAGGTCGTTCAACTTAACAAAGACCTGGAAGGAATTCTATCTTGGGGTGACAGTAACCAAGTGGAATTTAACGCTACAAAAACCCAAGCGGCAGTTTTTTCTAAAAAAGTTAACGTTGCTGAACCCGACATAGTTATGTCGGGGCACTCCATTCCCCTAGCATTGTCGCTCAATTTGTTGGGCGTTAGTTTGGGAGCAAATATGTCTTGGCATGAACATGTTGCAGGCATAGCAAGGAGAGCTTCTCAAAAGTTGGGAATATTATTTAGAACCAGAAAGCTTTACACCCCACAGCAACTGTTAATTCTTTACAAAGCCCAAATTCGACCAACTATGGAATACTGCTCCCACGTTTGGGGCTCCGCTCCCAAACATACACTGCATTTGTTGGATTCTGTTCAGAGAAGAGCGGTCCGTCTGATTGGGGACCCGCAATTGACCGGCGGCCTTGATTCGCTGGAACATCGAAGAACGGTTGGCGACTTGAGTCTGTTCTACAAGTATTTTCATGGAAAGTGTTCGAAGGATGTAGCCCGCTTAATTCCTCCCAAAGCGGTGCATGTTAGTAATACACGTCGCGCTGGTGCTTCGCATCCGTATGAGGTTCAGCTTGTTACTCCGCGTACAACGCTTTTCAAGCAATCTTTTATATGGAGAACGTCATCCCTTTGGAATAATTTGCCCAGCGCTGTGTTTCCCACCGAGTACAATTTACAGCGATTCAAGAACAACGTGAATCGCTTTTTCCGCACTCGTGCCGCTCCTGGAGCGCTTTAGGGACTCCCCTGTAGCACGTGTGCTAGACCCATAAAAAATACATTAAAAATCAGACTAAACTGCTCTATAGCACACGAAGTAACAATAATTACAAAGCTTAAACTAAGTGGCGGCTGTATTTATATTACTAGACAGTAACTGCCAATATGGATTCTGCAAGTTATTTTCGGGTAAATGCAATGTTTTATAACCACCATTAAAATCATATTAAAGTGTCATTAAAAATTATTTAAGATTCACCTTTGTTGTTTACAAGCAGGTAAAACGAACAGATATCATATTTTTAAGTACGGTTCATGATTTACCTGCTTCTGAAGTGCCAAAAGGAAACCATAAAATTTTATTTCATTGTCCATTTAAGGGTAATGGTTTTTACCCTTTAAGGATTAAGTTTAGTCACTTCACTATATTTATGGACGGACTTTACACCTTCAGCTTCGCGCGTATAATGTAAACAATCATACTTATATTTCAGCGAATTCCAGTAAAAAAAGTGGAATAACATAAACTAATACTTAGAAATAATAAAACAACAACTGTTTTACAAATAAAATATATCTCTAATATGAAAATACAATTATCATTATCTTTTTTGATTGTATTAGCAATTATAATAAAAATATAGAAACATTCTGGTTTCAGTTTCCAATTTATTTATTTTAGCAACTTAATTGTTTCAAAACACACAGTGTCTTCTTCAGAAGGGTATTAAGAGTAACTAAACTATTTTAAATGGTAATGTAATGTAATGGTAATGTAACACACACGTACATCACCATTTAAAATAGTTTAGTTACTCTTAATACCCTTCTGAAGAAGACACTGTGTGTTTGAAACAATTGTTAAATTGTTAAAATAAATAAATTGGAAATTGAAAGTAGAGTGTTTTCTATATTTTCATTATTATTATTAATATTTCCTTCCTGCTGGAAATGTGCCACAGTTCAGACGATACCTAAAAAAAGGCAAGAAACTACCGACCTTGCCAAATAACTACCGACCAGTCGCACTGCTTCCAATAATATCAAAAGTCATAGAAAAGGCTAACAATCAGCATCTTTTAAAATATCTTGAATGATTCAAGATGATTAGCGATCACCAATATGGCTTTCGTAAACATAGATCAACAGGAGATCTTCTGACTTAGGTAACACATGTTTGGAACAACGCAACTGAACACTTTGGAGAATTTGAAGCGGTTGCTCTTAACATATCCAAGGCATTCGACCGTGTTTGGTACGATGGACTGTTGGCTAAGCTACGCTCTTATGGTATGTCTGAAAAGTTCTGTTTGTGGCTCTCATGTTTCCTCAGTGAACGTTTTTTATGAGTGGCGGTCGACGGATTTCTTTCTAACACCTTCACTATCAACGCCGGTGTGCCCCAAGGTTCCATACTGTCTCCTACTCTCTTTCTCATTTACATTAATGACCTGCTAGAAAAGACCGGAAATTCAATCTACAGCTTTGCAGATGACAGTACGCTTACCTCTTCATTTACTTTGAACACTCAGACATCGGCTACTCAGACGAATATCCGCAGACAACAGGAAGTCATTCAACCTAACAAAGACCTGGAAGAAATTCTATCTTGGGGTGGCAGTAATCAAGTGAAATTTAACGCAACAAATACCCAGGCGGCAGTTTTTTCTAAAAAAGTTAACGTTCCTGAACCCGACATAGTTATGTAGGGGCACTCCATTTTCCTAGCATCGCCAATCAATTTGTTGAGCGTTAATTTGGGAGCAAATATGTCCTGGCATGAACATGTTGCAGGCATGGCAAGGAGAGCTTCTCAAAAATTGGGAATATTATTTCGAACCAGAAAGCTTTACACTCCACAATAACTGTTAATTCTTTAAAAAGCTCAAATTCGACCAACTATGGAATCCTGCTCCCATGTTTGGGGCTCCGCTCCCAAACATACACTGCATTTGTTGGATTCTGTTCAGAGAAGAGCTGTTCGTCTGACTGGAGACCCGTAACTGACCGGCGGCCTTGATTCGCTGGAACATCGAGGGACGGATGGCGACTTGAGCCTATTCTACAAGTATTTTCATGGAAAGTGTTCGGAGGATGTGGCCCGTTTGATTCCTCTCAGAGCGGTGCATGTTAGAAATACACGTCGCGCTAGTACTTCACATCCGTATAAGGTTCAGCTTGTTACTCCGCGTACAACTCTTTTCAAACAGCCTTTTATATGGAGAACATCATCCCTTTGGAATAATTTGCCTAGGACTGTGTTTCCCACTGAGTACAATTTACAGCTATTCAAGAACAACGTGAATCGCTTTTTCGGGACACATGTTGCTCCTAGAGAGCTTTAGGGACTTCCCTGTAGCACGTGTGCTACACCTATAAAAAAAAGAATTCCAGTAAAAAAAGTACAAGTGGAATAACATAAACTAATACTAATAAAATAATAAAACATCGACTGTTTTACAAATAAAATGTATCTCAAATGTGAAAATACAATTATCATAATCTTTTTTGATTGTATTAGCCATTATAATAAAAATCTAGAAACACTTAATTTCCAATTTATTTATTTTAACAACTTAATTGTTTCAAACACACCGTGTCTTCTTCAGAAGTGTATTAAGAGTAACTAAACTATTTTAAATGGTAATGTAATGTAATGGTAATGTAACATACACACACATTAAAATAAATAAATTGGAAATTAAAACTAGAGTGTTTCTGTATTTTTATTATCATAATCTTTATCTTTTAGGGAACAACACAGGTTACAGAGTATACTTTTATTTTGTTAACTGACACGTGTAAAAAGTTGTACTAGGCGTGACTGCAGTTTCATAGTACTACTACGTTCACAAACGCAATGAATAAATTAAAATCAAGCAATGTATATTTCTTTATTTTAATTACGGTCAAACAGGTTTAAAAGTGTGGAATTTTCAATATCGGTCTGTAAATTTAATAGATTTCTATTGAAGTCTTTATGGTTTTCGTAAATTTCAATTGCTTCTAAATAATCTAGTTTTTTGCCCTTTTGTTCATGGTGTCATGAATCTCGAGCGGTTGCTCTTGACATATCCAAGGCATTCGACCGTGGACTGTTGGCTAAGTTACGCTCTTATGGTATGTCTGAAAGGTTCTGTTTGTGGCTCTCATGTTTCCTAAGAGAGCGTTCTTTACGAGTGGCGGTCGACGGATTTTTTTCTATCACCTTCACTGTCAACGCCGGTATGCCCCAGGGCTCCATACTGTCCCTCCTACTCTCTTTCTCATTTACACTAACGATCTACTGGAAAAGACCGGGAATCCAATCTACAGCTTCGCAGATGACAGTACGCTTGTCTCTTCATTCACCTTGATAGCTCGGACATCGGCTGCTCAGGTGAATATCCGCAGACAGCAGGAGGACGTTCAACTTAACAAAGATCTGGAAGAAATTCTATCTTGGGGTGACAGTAACCAAGTGGAATTTAACGCTACAAAAACCCAGGCGGCAGTTTTTTTTTAAAAAAGTTGCTGAACCCAACATAGTTCTGTCGGGGCACTCCATTCCCCTAGCATCGTCGCTCAATTTGTTGGGAGTTAGTTTGGGAGCAAATATGTCCTAGCATGAACATGTTGCAGGCATCGCAAGGAGAGCTTCTCAAAAGTTGGGAATATTATTTCGAACCAGAAAGCTTTACACCCCACAACAACTGTTAATTCTTTACAAAGCTCAAATTATGGAATACTGCACCCACGATTGGGGCTTCGCTCCCAAACATACACTGCATTTGTTGGATTCTGTTCAGAGAAGAGCTGTCCATCTGATTGGAGACCTGGAATTGACCGGCGGCCTTGATTCGCTGGAACATCGAAGAACGGTTGGCGATTTGGATCTGTTCTACAAGTATTTTCATGGAAAGTGTTCGAAGGATGTAGCCCGCTTAATTCCTCCCAAAGCGGTGCATGTTAGAAATACACGTCGCGCTGGTGCTTCACATCCATATGAGGTTCAGCTTGTTACTCCTCGTACAACGCTTTTCAAGCAGTCTTTTATATGGAGAACATCATCCCTTTGGAATAATTTGCCCAGCGCTGTATTTCCCACCGATTACAATTTACAGCGATTCAAGAACAACGTGAATCGCTTTTTCCGCACACATGTCGCTCCTGGAGCGCTTTAGGGACTTCCCTGCAGCACGTGTGCTAGATCCATAAAAAAAAAGTAAAATATTTAGAGTATCTATTTCTGGAAAATTATGTGACGTCTCTAAGAAATGTTGGCAAAATTGGAATTTTGTTTTTTTAAGTCTGTATGAAGCATAATGTTCCTTATATCTAATGTTAAAATTTCTTGTCCTATATACAGACTATACATTCATTACATTTTAATGTATAAACGCGTGATTTTTTTAAAATTATCTTTTTTACTTTTTACATTGAAAATCATGTTTGAAAGTTTCTTTGATGGCTTAAAGCAATACTGTTGTTTTCACTTTGGGAAATCTAAAAAAACTAACTCCTCTGGAGATACCACATATATTTTTACAAGCACCAACTGCAAAACAAAAACTTCCTCTTGACATCATTTTTATAATTATTTTCAATTATAACGTCAAACGAGTCATTTTCTTAGTGGAAAATTATTAATAATGAATTTCGGAGCACGGTATAAAAACATTCTCCTTGAAATCCCGATGTAAACACAACCCGCGATCGCGCTGGCAGCCATATTGTTGGTATGACAGGGGACGCATGCATGATAAAAAAAAAGGACCTTCTTGTTTTATGTTTACTGTGGTCATATTGGAAGCAATGTTGCTATGTTAAAATTAAAAGGTAAAAATATCCTTGAAATAAAAAATTCAGTAACTGAGAGTTCACGAACAACCTCACTTTAAGTTTTGTGTTTTAACGCAGTAATCATTGAATGAGCCATATTTAAACTCCATTCATTTATCTTTGGACTGTTTATTATACCAGAAATAGTGATGTGGCAGTATAATGTGCACAAAATAAGTCGGAAGAAATACGAAGTGCATGGAAAAACAGTTTTTATTAAAAAAGATCAACTCATTTTAAATTTTTTATTGTAATAATTTTGATTGTAAAATAAGTGGTTACAAAACTACATATGACTCCAGAAAAGGGACAACAGCTGAAATCCTATCAAATTTATTATTGTGGCTCCTTTGGCTACATGGTGTTGTTCCAGCTTACTGTGCTCTGGGTCTCGTGTTTATCCCCGGAGGGTTAGAATACTTATTTATTTAAGAATATTTGGTTTGGTTACATTGATAAGTAATTATCCTTGTAAAAATGCAATAAAGTTTGAGACAGCACTACTGTGTTGTCTAAAAAGCGTCATAAAATACAAATGTACGTTTCCGTACTTAAACGGGAAACTTGACATCCTCGCCAGTATCTACTGTAGTACGTATAGACAAGGCGAAATCGGCGCCATCGTTGGAAAAAATTTTCTAATTGAATTTTTTTTCATAACCTTCTCCAGGAGATGCCCCTGAAAGAGGATCAACATGTTGCCGGGCGGTAACCTGGTCCGAATTTGTTTAAACAAATTTTTTTAAAACAAAGTCCAAAAATTAAAATTTTCGCCCCGGAACAATGTCTCTTGTGAATTTTCTCTAAAATGCGCCGTTTTCGAGATATCGGCGATTTTAGGTGCGAGAAAACGCGAAAATGGCCACTTTCACCTCCCAATATCGGGGTCAAAAATTAAAATTTTCAATGTTGCCAAGTGTCCAAATTAAAGTTTGAGATCTCTTCTACAAATTACCGTAGGAAATATTGCAATATCTTTATTTTTAAACATTGTTTTTTAACAGTTAACAAATTGCGTTCGAGCGCCCGCGGCCGCATCGAAACTGTATACATAGATATATACGCAACGCCCGTACGTAGGCGCGCGGAACTGTATACGCGCTGCAACTCGCTGTAACGTGAAGTATCATGCAAAAGTTCAAACATGCTATTGCTTAAATAAGAGTCGGACACTTTAATAGTTTATTCATTTCTTTTCCGCCCTTACAAGTATGTACATGTGTAATTATGTCTTTTTCTATTAAACGAATTAAATGTGATCATAAGTGCATTTTCTGTGGTAAGTGTGATGATGTTGTACAACAACCAAATTTTGAATCATTTCAAAAAATTCAACAAGCAGCTAATCGTCAGAAAGATGACATAAGTACAAAATTTAACGATTTATATAATCCAAGTAGCAGTGAACAAACTTTTTCTTGGCACAGAAAGTGTTATGCTTCCTATGTAAGTAAAGAAAAAATTGTACGTCGGGAAAATGCTCTCAAAAAACTGGAAGCAGAAAATAATGAAGCTGTTAATAATGAAAAACAGTTATTATCAATTGAACCCGAAGAGAAAGAAAAACCAACATTGCGATCAAAAAGTGTGTCAAAAGCAGAGTGCATGATCTGTGAAAAAATTTATAAAAATAAAGACAGTACAACTTATACACTTTCTGATTATAATGCAGCGGAAAAGCTAATGGCAACAGCTCGTCTTAAAATGGACAAAGTCTATACGAAAATTTGCATATATAGTTCAACTACGTCATTACTAGTTCAAAAGCTAAAGTATCATTCCAAATGTTTACAAGATTACAACTATATTGCTAGTCCGTTAAATAAACCAGTAGGTAGACCAGTAAATTCGCAATCGTCAGGTGAATTTATTAGTGAAGCTTTTGAAAAAGTACTTAAGGATATTGATTTAGCTGATTTTGCTTTTGAACTCACTACTTTAACTAGACGAGTTAATAACTATCTAGAAAACGAAAATTGGATAGATAACAAAATTCCATGTACATCCGATGCTTTAAAATTGCACATTTCACGAGCTTCACTACAAACGTACATATGGAAAATGTCATTGTATTCTCGGTATCGACATTTAGATGCAACAGAATTGGGTTACACTATAGAAACAGGTGAATTGTTACCCAAATTCATGTTAAAAAATTCGATACCAGATTCGTTAATTAGGCAATGTAAATGTACAAAAAATTGTAAAAACTAATGCATGTAATTGCAAAAGCAACAACGTAAGTTGTATACTCATGTGTGGGTGTAATTTAAATATTTGCGAAAATTCTATTAAATATATATAAGTTATATTTCATAAAATTGTTTTAATTCTTCTACCATCCTAATCGAATATTGAATTTTTATTTATATTCATTTGTTATAATAATTAAATTTGATATAACAATTACTCTTTAATAAATAAATATTTTTTACATACTTTTCAAATATATTAATTTTAATAAGAAATCAAGAAACAAAGCTTTATAGAGCATCGCAGTGCGTATACAGTTCCGTGCGCCTACGTACGGGCGTTGCGTATATATCTATGTATACAGTTTCGATGCAGCCGCGGGCGCTCGAACGCAATTTGTTAACTGTTAAAAAACAATACAGTAATACCCCGCTTTACGCGAGGGATACGTTCCGAAAAAAATCGCGTTAACTGAAATTCGCGTATATCGAGGTTTATGATTAAACATAGTCAAAATTTAATACAAAAAAATACAAATTATTTTAATCAATCACTTTAATTCTAAGAACACTTTATGCAATACATACTCTTATTTTTTACGGAAAAATACATCTATTGTCTTTTGGGTAACGTTTTGTTTACGTTCTTGTAAAATACGTTCATAACACCCAACACTGTTTTAATTGTTTGACACACGGTCAAGACACGGTCATCATTATTGTCTATACTCTGCAATATGTCCAAACCTGAATAAATTTTTGAAAGTGCATTTTGTATTTCCCCTGAAGATAAAACTTTCTCTTCTACTTGTTCTTCCTCATCGTAGATAGGATTATTCTGTAACTCGATCAGATCTTCATTGCTAATAGGATCGTCGTGCGTTGCTACAAGTTCTACGAGATCTTCTACCGTGACATCTTCAAGTTCAGACCCCTCAATCATTGCAGCAATGTCTTCAAGCACTTGTCTCTGCATCTGGACAATTCTTCTAGGTGCTTCCACTACATCTGGCCAAAGATTACGCCACACCCCATTCATACAACTCATTTTAACTTCCTTCCAAGCCTCTTCTATGTTGTGAATAGACTTCATAATGTTGTATGACTTCCACCACTCTCGCATAGACTGTCTTCCTTCCCCGTCAGTTTCATGAATTAGTTGGCTAAAAGTGCGGCGATGGTAATAAGCTTTGAAGTTTGCTATTGCTCCCTGGTCCATAGGTTGTAATATTGACGTAGTGTTTGGTGGAAGGAACTTTACGTACACTTTTAAGTCTCTGGGCGTATCAAGTGAGGTTGGATGTCCTGGGGCATTGTCTAAGAGTAATATAACTTTAGGTTCAAGCCCATTTCTGTCACAGTATGATTTGACTGATGGGCAAAAACTATTAGAATACCATTCTTGAAAAATTTCCCGTGTAACCCACGCCTTTCTGTTTGATCGCCACACAACTGGTAGACTTGTCTTGTCTGTGCCTCGCATTGCACGGGGTGTTTCTGAATGGTACACTAGTAAAGGTTTCAGTTTGAAATCACCAGTGGCATTACCACCCAGCAGAAGTGTTAGTCGATCTTTCGCAGCTTTGAAACCACTGGCTTGACGTTCTTCCTTAGAAATGAATGTTCGAGATGGCATTTTTTTCCAGTAAAGTGCGGTCTCATCAACATTGAAGATGAGACAAGCAGGAATTTTCTCTCGTCTAACGAAGTCTTGAAACTTGTCTGGAAACTCAGCTGCAGCTTGAATGTCCGCGCTGGCCGCCTCGCCTGTTATGTGGATATTGTGAAGATTAGAACGCTGCTTGAACCGATGGAACCAGCCTCTGCTGGCAGCAAAAGTCGGAGTGGCACTCCCTTCTCCTTCTTTTGTTTTCAGCATCTCATACAAAGATTTTGCTTTTGTGCATATGAGATCTTGACTTAGTGGTGTGTTCTTCTTATTCAAATCTTCGATCCAGACTGACAGTAATTTCTCCATTCTTTCTAAGATAGATGATCTCGAACGAGAAAGTTTTGTTGCACTTATAGGTGTTGAACCTTCGCTGGAGATTTTAATTTTTTCCCGATTTTTATAAATCGTTCTCACAGTCGATTCTGAGAGTCCAAAATCTCTCCCAACAATTGTTGCTTTGCCTCCATTTTCCATTCTTCTTAACACTTTCATCTTCAATTCCAAAGTGACGCTTTTACGCTCTTTTTTCTTTACAGGCGGCATTTTTAACGTAGGGTTAAATTATGTATGTATGTATCTCCAATAAATATTAAAAACAAAACTGCCAGCCGACCGAACTAACATTACGGAACAAATGAACACACGAAACGAACGAGGAAATCCCCATAGAACAAAGTCGAAGGACAGGGAATTCCCAATTCTTCAAAGAGAATATTCAGAGAAAGCGGGATCCCCCCGCGACCATAGAGAAGTTAATGACTACATGAGCGCGAAATTTGAAATTGGCGTTATAGTGAAACCGCGCGTAACGGGGGGTCGCGCTAAGCGGGGTATTTGAAATTCGCGTTATAGTGAAACCGCGCGTAACGGGGTCGCGCTAAGCGGGGTATTACTGTATTTAAAAATGAAAATATTGCAATATTTCCTACGGTAATTTGTAGAGGAGATCTCAAACTTTAATTTGGACACTTGGCAACATTGAAAATTTTAATTTTTGACCCCGATATTGGGAGGTGAAAGTGGCCATTTTCGCGTTTTCTTGCACCTAAAATCGCCGATATCTCGAAAACGGCGCATTTTAGAGAAAATTCACACAAGAGACATTTTTTGTTCAAAATGGTCCAATTTACCTAAAAAAACTTGTTCCGGGGCGAAAATTTCAATTTTTGGACTTTGTTTAAAAAAAATTTGTTTAAACAAATTCGGACCAGGTTACCGCCCGGCAACATGTTGATCCTCTTTCAGGGCATCTCCTGGAGAAGGTTATGAAAAAAAATTCAATTAGAAAATTTTTTCCCAACGATGGCGCCGATTTCGCCTTGTCTAGTACACGTATATCAAGAAATCATAAATATTGTGTTCAAGTATTCAGTGTTGCCTAATCTTAATCACTTACACGTGTACAGAATCGGGTCTGTTAAATTCTAAACATTCAAAACATTAATTTGAGCTGAGCTGAGCACTTTTACTATTTACCGATTTTACAAACGGTGACTGTTTGTTTGTGTAACCCCGGTTACTGGTTTTGAAATCCGTTTTAAAAGATAAGAAACAAATGATAATTTTTAGGCGTAAAATTGAGTCTAACCATGAATCACTTCTCAGTTTAACTCGCTTTAAACGCTCGAACAACAGCTACTCATGCAAATATTCGCAGGAAGACGTTCAAATTAACAAAGACCTGGAAGAAATTCTAATTTGAGGTGACAGTAATCAACGATACAAAATCCCAGGCGGCAGTAGGTAAAGATAATATAAGATCAAGTGTGATGATTTCTTATTAACAGTTTTAAAAGATCCTTGTTTGATTAAACGCTTTTTAGATGAAATTAAATTGCTTTTTAACACAAGAAATTTTAAACTTAGTTACTTGTACAGGGTGAGTCAACGTTAGAGTAAAGTTCATTATCTCATTTGTTTTGGTAATGACTAAAAAATGTTAAATATAATAGTTTTAGGGAATGTTAAGGTGCACAGTTTAAAATTATTTTTGATATACTACATCAAAAAAGTGTAGCCGATATGTTTTTTTTTTTAAATGGAACTTCCTATTTCTTAATTTATTTTTAAGTTTTGCGTAATATTTTATAACTTTTTTATTAATAATATTATATACCTAAACCTAGCAGTTTTTCTAATATTTCAATTTTTTTAAAAAAAAAAATACTGGTTTTTAGTTTTGTATAAAAGTGCCAGAAGCGCCATTGTTTCTGATGGTGGAATACTCATAATTGGTACGAGCGCTCTATAGAGATGAAAAAAAAGACATATGTAAAGAAATTTTGAGTTAGATGCTACAGAGTGGTCAAAATAAATTTTATAAATTACGATTATTTTAAATTGAAAAATCTCCAATTTTTTAAATGGCACATCCAGTATATTATTATTTTTTCTGATAGATTTTACAAAACCCTCCAACTTTTATTTTGTATGTCATATACCTATTTCTTATAGTTTTCGATTTATTTTGAATTTTTCAATTTTTACCCTTGTTTTTAATACACTTACGCTATAACATCATAGTTGCCAAGACAAAACAAAAATGTAGGCATTGTCAAATTTTGACATGTCTATTAAGCAAGTTAAAATAGTTTAATTTGTTGTAGTAATTGATGTATAAAGGTAATAGTTATGGTTTTTTTTTTTTAAATGAATTAATTGATATCGTTTATATATTGGGTGAGGCGGGAAAAAAAAAAAATTGTATTTTGGCAGTAAGGCTTTACGCAGCGAAGTACCCTAATAGACGTATACCATCTAGAAAATCTTTTCAGTGCTTAATGGAACCGTTTGATGGTAGTGGTAGCGTTGAATATACGAAACGGAAAGTAGTAAACCAAAATGCTACCAGTGAGGAAAAAGAAATGGAGATTTTACTTCATGTGGAAGATAATCCCCAGCTGTCAACCAGCTGGCTTATCTGACACATCCCAATCTACGGCTAATCGCACCACGAAAAAATACAAGTATCATCCCTTTCATATGGAACTACACCAAGAACTTTAAGACCGTGATTTTGAACGACGAGTAAACTTTTGTACCACCATGAATGGAGCAATAGAGGCCGATCCAAATTTTTTATCCAAAATAATGTTTTCTGATGAAGCTACTTTTCGCAGTAATGGAGCAGTTAACAGCCATAACATGCATTATTATCCAACAGTTAATCCATTTTGGGCCCGGGAAGTTCAAAACCAAAACCACTGGTCACTCAGTGTATCGTGTGGAATATTAAATTTTTGAATTATTGGTCCATATTTTTTCTGTGAACCGTTTAACGGGCCTAGATATCTAAATTTTTTGCAAAACGAATTATCCCAGCTTCTTGAAGAAGTTGATAACTTTGAAAGGGAACAAATGTGGATTCAACAAGACGAAGCTCCTGCTCATTACCACCGGGAAGTTCGGGAATTTTTAAGCGATCGTTACCCACAAAAATGGATCGGTAGGGATGGATTCATTCAGTGGCCCCCTCGATCTTGTGACTTAACACCTTTAGACTTCTTTTTGTGGGGCTACATTAGAGATCCTGTTTATACGAATCCCCCCATAACACCAGTAGATATGGAAAATAGGATACGGGATGCATGCAGGACCATAACGCCCTTTATGCTAAGGAAAGTGAAGGAAAATTTAGTAAAACGACTAAACATGTGTATTCAGGTAGACAGGCATATTTTTGAACATTTATTAAGTCATAATAATTAATCATTAGATAAGTTAAACTATATTAAAATTATTATTAACTATTTGTTTATGTTTTCACAATAGCGTAAGTGTATTAAAGACAAGGGTAAAAATTGAAAAATTCAAAATAAATCGAAAACTATTAGAAATAGATATATGACATACTTAATAAAAGTTGGAGGGTTTTGTAAAATCTATCAGAAAAAATAATAATATACAGGGTGTGCGATTTAAAAAATTTGAGATTTTTCAATTTAAAATAGTTGAAATGCCTAAATTTATTTTGAACACCCTGTAGCATCTAACTCAAATTTCTTTACATATATCTTTTTTTTCATCTCTATAGAACGCTCATACCAATTATAGGTATTCCATCTTCAGAAACAATGGCGCTACTGGTAAATTTTTTATAAAACTGAAAACTAGTATGTTTTTAAAAAAATTGAAATATTAGAAAAACTACTAGGTTTAGGTATATAACATTATTAATAAAAGAGTTATAAAATTTTACGCAGAATTAAAAAATAAATTAGAAAATAGGATGTTCCATTTAAAAAACATATGTTATATCGGCCACACTTTTTTGAAGTACCCTGTATACTCAAAAATAATTTGAAACTGTGCAGCTTAACATTCCCTAAAAACTATTGTATTTAACATTTTTTCGTCATTCCCGGAACAAATGAGATAATGAACTTTACTCTATCGTTGACTCACCCTGTACAGCAGCTTATGGCTATTTAGCTACTTATGGTTGGTTAATTTAAAGGTCTGCTAAGGATTACTCTCTTTTTAGCTTAGTTAAAAGCAAAGTGAAACTTCATTATTTACTTAAAATTATGTTTGTTGCTGCAACTAATTAAATATCCTTTTATTTATAATACTACTTTTGACCTATTTTTGAGTTATGAAATATATTTATTGAATATTTCTTTAAAAAAACCTATTGTCTGGCACGTTGGGGGTATTCTACTCCGCTCTATAAACCAAAGCGGCGGTTTAGGCGAGTAAGTAGTTATATTTGTACAATCATGAGGGAATCCGAATTGATAAAAAAAAGTTTTAATGGTGTCTTTTTTTGATTCTAGGGGACATCCATTGCAAACTATTAAGCCATTTCCATAACACACTGTATAATTTTAATTAAAAACAAAAAATCCTTTTACATGCTCCTCGCTAAGTGCGCTCCTTTTTTATCTGTTTTGGAATAATTCATTTTGATAAAGATCACTACGACAAATTCGTGGTGCGTGGCGTTTCAGCGTAGCCAAGATAATATTTTCGTTTGATATTCAGAGAAAATAATGTTTCTTTCTCTGTTGAACAAGATATATGATATTTATTTACTTCTGGGACCTTGTAAAGATTTATTTTTAAAACGAAAAACGTAGTATGTTAACCGTATACGTAAAATTTATATTTGTTCAGTTTGAAATACGTAATTATGCACCCGTGCTCTGTAATAATCCTTAATTTAAATACTGATAGCTGGCCCTACGCGTATATAATGATATTACTCTGATTACCATTAAAATTTAAATTGATCTGCATTAATTAAGAGTACAATAATTGTTTTATCTAAAAACAGTATAGACAGAAATTAATAATTAACGCAAAACGTACATATATTTAACTAGAAAATTTATTTATACTCGATTATAATGAATATATTTATAGAAATAATTAAATAAACAACAATTTGCCAAGTATTATAAAATCTATGAAATTTATTACTAGAGGCAACAGCCCATAGTAGTCCGAAAACCCTAAAAGCTGGCCATATTGTAAGAAAAAAAAAGTTCTATTTAGGAATATTTACCTGTTTGAATACTTCTGCCAATTCGTCTACTATGATTTACGACCAATCAGGTGCATCTTCCGCTTGCACCTGTCTCATAACTTTCATTTCATTTCAAAGCGTCGAGTGCCACGCAGCTTCTCTCGTGAAGCACGTCAGACGTCATCAAGTTTAAACTATTATAGTAAGTGCAAAAGTGAACGAATTTTAACTGTGTAAAATGAATTCTGACGCTGAAGGCGAGTTCAATTTTTTCATTGTGTTTCTGGAATTTCATATTTACTTAATGTTAAATGAGTAATTAACCGTTCAATTATCGAGTTTTATAAGAAAATATTCCCATTCCCAAAGAACAAGCAGTAAGTTAAAAACTTCGTTGAACTCTAACGTGAAATGAGTTGGGCGACTTTTTATATATCGAATTGAGGGCTAGATGTCGCAAGTTTGGCATTTCTGTTAGTTTTTGTAGGAAGGTGTGCGTGGACGGCATGGACACGTTTTTCTCAAAATGCGTAAGTGTTGCAAACGGCTAAATGTTAAAAAATTCAAGATATTTTTACAAAATTCAACCAATTGTCTGAAAATTTCGGAAATTGTTGTAAAATTTGAAAAATAGTTAACAATTTCGGGTAAATGTTGCAAAATGGGGGAAAAATACTTTTAAAGTTCTGTAAATTGTTGCAAAATGATAAAGTGAGTTAAACAGTTCGGGAAAACGTTGTAACATGCAGCAAATAGCGTACAACTTCGGGAAATTATTGCTAAAATTGAAAAATACTTGAAAATTTCAATAAAATGTTACTAAAATGGAGAAATAATTTTAAAATTCTGGAAATTATTGCACAATGTAGCAAATTGTTTAAAAATTCATAAAAATAACTTAATTTTTTCAAAAATAGTTCGCCATTTTGGAGCCGCCATTTTGTTTTCTGAAATTTGAACTTTATATTCGCAATCAGCGACCCCAAAAACCCATGTATGCAGAGTTTCATAAAAATAAGTCATATTTTTCCAAAAATAGTCCGCAAGTTTGGAGCCGTCATTATGTTTTTTGAAATTTGAACTTCATTTTCGTAATCAGCGGTCCCGAAAACTCCGATATACCGAGTTTTGTCGAAATCGAGTAATATCTTCATATTTTGGCCAGCGTTTCAGGACATTTTTCTTCTGTGCAGCCTTCGCACTTCTTTCGTTAACGTTGCCAGATACTTCTCTAATGTTGCCTGCTTAAAGAAACATCTAGAACAATGTAGGAACCATAAATATTCAATTGTTAAAAAAAAGGGTCCAAAGTTTCAAGAACTTGGTTCGATTGCAAGTAAACCTCTGCCAGGGCGACCAAAGGGATCAAGAAACCATGTACGAGAGTGTATAGATAAGTCGAATAAATTTCTAAGAAATGGCGGAGAATTTTGTTAAGCTATAGGACTGTTGGTAAGCGTGATTCTTGTGATGATTGTGTTCAATGTTTCAACAGATGCAATGCGTAGTTGTTTGTTGGCAGCTAAGTGATTACTGAGATGGTAGTCATCTCATCTCAGCGGGTACATAATATCTTGCATAAATTGAAAAAGGTGAGTCCACGATGGGTGCCGCGTTTGTTGAGTCCAGACCAAAAACATACGAGAAAGGACATTTCAAAATCGTATTCTGATAAGCTGCAGCGTAATCTGAAGGATTTCTGGCTTCGTTTTGTGACTGTAGACGAAGTAGTCGTACTAAAATCATGGATGCCTTGTTTTTAGTACTACTTTTCAATCCACCCTCGAAGGTATAGAGTACGTTTGAGCGTCATCTTTATGTTTTTTAATAAATTTCTCTCTCTTCTTCTTAAACTCTTTCTTCTATCGCAGGTTGAAAATTATCATCGCTGTTCGGACTTTGCTGGTAGCTGCTCCTAACAACTCGATGCTGCCGTAACCAAACCAATTTTGCAGATTTTCCAACTATGAAATCCTACGTCGGCCAACACTTTGTTTCCCCTTTATCTTCCCCTGCGATATCAGTTGTAGTAGAGCATATTTAGATTCGTTCATTACGTGCCGAAGTACTCAAGTGTTCGCCTTTTTGTAAGGTTGATTCCTTGTTCATTTTTGCAAGGATTTAATGATTTGTCATTTTATTGGTCCAAGGTGTGAGCCACATTCTGCGGTAACACATATCTCAAAAGCTTGTTGTTTATACAGCTGGTTCTTTTTCAGTGTTCAAGCACTCCATATAACAACACAGGGAAAACGTAACACCGAAGCATTCTCAACCTAAGCCCAATGATTTCTGTTCTTGTTCGTATTTCCAATGTTTGATTTCTATTGTATTCCATCAAATTTTGTTATTAACATTCATTTAGTTTTATTAAGATTGATCTTTAATCCCTACTCAGCAGAGCATTAATTTACTTTTTTCATTAGAGCCTATAATTCTAAAAGATTATTCGCTACTAAAATTGTGTCGTCTACATATCGAATAATATCAATTGCCTCTCCATTTATGATAATACCGGCTTCCTCCTCTTCTAGGGCGTCATTAAACATAACTTTACTGTACATATTAATCAGGATGCTATCTTGTCTTACTCCTCGACGTAATTCAAGGCCCTCGGTTAATATGTTTCCTATTTTATATTGCAGATTTATTTTTGTGTAAATATATTTTTTTTACTCGAACGACCTTTTTTTTGTAACAATACAAAGAAATGTATAAAATTATTATTCATAAACCAGCTTTCAATAACTAGGAGTAGCAGTTTATTTTTATTCAGTATTAATCAAATAAAGTGAAATAAAATCCTACAAAAAATATTCATTCCGTACAATACGAAAACTGATAAAAAAAACACTTCTATCTGGTTATATAAACCACAAACAAAGAGTGGAAAAAGACGAAATACGACACGTCTCTTTCAGAACACCAGGAATATGGCACATGAGAGAATTTTTAACGAATAGGGCTTCTATTAAGTTTTCTAGTAGAATAAAAATGCCAGGGGCAGTTACTTTTTATTTATTTTGTGGATTTTTGTATATATACACGATAAAATTGGTATTCTTTTTAAAGCACTTTTTGTAAGTTTTCTATAAAAAGAAAGAAAATAGTTTGCAGATCGGTAGTCTTCACGGGCAACTGTATTGTAAAATTTCCAGCACATATAACTCACTATGTCTCACAGATAGAAGGTAGAGCCATAGTAAACATAAAAAAACAGTAGCAACAGTCTCACTCGGCATCTTTTATCTCAAGGAGTTCGGGTTTGTAATGATCACATGACCAGGCGCCATATTGCTGGTATGATGCCCTCAAGTTTTTGAAATATCAAATTCCTTCTTTCAAGAAAGACAGAAATTCTGTAGAATAAAAATGAATTTGGCTGATTGAAAGGAAGAAAAAACCGAGAAAAGTTTTTAGAGACATTTTTTTATCAAGTTGTTATTAAAACAAATATACAAAAATATGGAAAAGGCAAAAAATACTTACTTACTTATTTACTTATACTTATTCCTAAGTCTTTCTACTGTAGAGTTGAGTTGATCGGCCTCCTCCACTCCTCTATTCTGTGTCAGGTTCTTAATTTCACTCCACCGAATATTCTTCTCCTGGGCAGTCTTCCTTGCCTCCTCTTGCCTGCTCCCTGGACTCGTGCCTCATATATTTTTTTTGTTAGTCTTCCTTTCGTCATCCTGTATATATATTCCAGCCATCCCAGTTGTCTGGTCTGAATTTTTGTCACTACTGGTTTTATTTTGAATTTGTTTCTGAATACTTCGTTCCTGATTCTGTCCCTTTTTGATTTTCCATCTATTTTTCTCAGGAATCTCATTTCCGTTGCGTTTATTCTACTCTTTTCCTTGCTTGTGAGGGTCCACGTTTCACTACCGTATAGTAATGTAGGGTTTATTATTTTTTTAACTACCTCGGTCTTTATATCTGCTGTTATTTCTCTTTTCTCAAGGAATGTTTTTCTTAAACCATTATATATTCTTCCTACTTTTGCTATTGTATCGTTTATTTCTTTTTTCAGTTTTCCGTTCCCTTCTATTATTGATCCTAGGTATTTGAACTCTTCAACTTGTTCTATACTCGGTCCATTTATTCTGATATCGTGTTTTTTATTTTCTTGTCCTATTATCATCGATTTTGTCTTTTGTATATTTATTCTCATATTTATATTATTCAATTCCTCGTTTAGAATATTTAGGTTGTGCTGTAAGTTTTCTTCTGTGTCTACTATTACCGCCATATCGTCCGCAAAAAGTAGTTCTGATATTTCGATTTTTTGCGTTCTCCAGTATACCAGCATCATCGGTCTCATTTTCTGCGTGGCCTGCGTTCTGCCTCGTTTAGCATTAGTACGAAAAATAAAAGGCTCAGTACACATCCTTGTTTTAGGCCGCTTGTTTTTTCGAAATCTCTTGACTCTTCATTATTTGTTCTTACCTTATTTTTTGTTGTATCGTACATACTTTTTATCACTTCTGCTATTTCTCTGTCTACTCCACATCTTTGTAGACTTTCCCATACATCCTCTCGTTTTACTCTATCGAATGCCTTTTCTACGTCGATGAAAGCTATATGTAATTCTTTATTTTTACTTATGCACTTCTCTATACTCTGCCTTAATATAAATATGGGGTCCTGTGTACTCCTGCCTTTTCTAAAGCCATATTGAGTTTCTTCTAGAGAGTTTTCTAACTGGTCTTTTATTCTTGTCTCTATTATTCTAGCGAGTACTTTGGCTGATAGACTCACTAATATTATGCTTCTATAGTTTTGGCACTCTCTTACGTCTTAGGATAATACCCGTGTTCCATTCCTTGGGCACTCTCTTTTCTTTTACGATCTTATTTAACAACTTGATGAAATCTGTTGTTCCTTCTTCCTCCAGGCTTTTCAGCATTTCCGGTGTGATTTTGTCGATTCCAGCTGCTTTACCTATCTTCAATTTCGATATGGCTTCATTTATCTCATCTTCGGAAATAGTTATTTCTACAGACCCTCTTTCTCCTCTCATTTCGGTTATCTGTACCTTTGTGATATCTGATTCTGTTATTTCCTGAAAATGTTCTCTCCATCTGTCCATTATCTTGGAAAAATGTAAACATAATAACAGATGAACTGTTATTATGTTTCCATTTTTAGTGTTCCGTACGGAACACTTATAAAATCACTTCGGTATCTGTCTGTCTGTCTGTCTGTCTGTCACACCAGATTTTCTTCGAAACTATTTGACATAGAAAGTTGAAATTTGGTAATAATATAGGAATTGATGGCCTCATCAGAGCCATGTAGTTTTGAGAGTTATATTTTGACTTAAGGGGTTAGTTTTGGGGGGTGAAATCGGAAGTGAAAAAAAAAATTTTTACTAAGTCGTCGAGTGTGACGTCAAATGAAAGCTTGTGAAAAGACAAGTAAAAAATGTATATCTAATGTAATACTTCCGCGCACTTTTCTTTGTATTATTTTTAAAAAATCGCGAAAAAATCGCCGTCCCCAGTCTTATCTCGAAAAGTACTTATCAAAAAATTTTGAAAAAATTCTGGAATATTCTCCACGGGGTGTAGATTGAACGAAAATTATCACGAGTGCATTACCTTTAATAATTTTTCTGGTATTTAAAAAAAAACAAAATTTCAAGGTCATCAGATTTCAGTAAAGATTGGAAACAAACTTTGTTGAAAACTCATTTGGAGTGAGTTTAATTTTTTATTTTAAAAGCAATCAACGTACGGAACACTAAGTGCGCAAGTTCAACTTGCACTTGACCGGTTATTATACTTCATATTTCTCATACTATATTCTTTCTTCTTTCTTAGTTATTTCAGTGTTCCGTAAAGTAGTTTCTGGTTGCCTCTGAAATTTTCCTTCATATTTTGTCAAAATTTTTTTCTCCAAGACTCAGACTTCGCTTTTTTGACTAGTTTCCTTATCTTCTTGTACCTTTCGTAGTTCGCTGTTGTATTTGTACTAAGATATTTTTTCCATAGCCTTTTCTTTTCCTGAACGCTTTTCTGTTGTCCACCAGTTTGTTCTTTTCATATACATTTGGCTTCCACGCTTTTTGCAAGTTATTCATTTAGTTATCTCATGGTTGAATTTATAATTCTCAACTATTAGGGATATTTTGATAATATATCTCTGCATACCTTCAGCTTCGCGCGTATAAGAATCATGCTTCTTATATTTCAGCGCACCCCAGTTATCTGGAGAGATTGAAAATAATTATAATTATCATTTTAGGATCAGATCGTCTTTCTTCTGAACTTAAAAATGAAGTAAACACACTTTTTGCTCCATTTATCATTAGTTAAATCTAATATAATAATTTTCATACAACTAATGACTTGTCGTGCCTATATACTGCTTATATAAAAAAATTAAAGCCAAACATTGATTTATTCAAACTCATTCTTGCAGGAGTTTTGAAAGTTTGATTAGCGAATTTTAGCAAATAATATAACTTAACAATTTTAATATGCAAGATAACATTTATATAATATATTGCATAACAGAAATAAATAATTCTTGATAAATTACCTTTTAGGATCTTTGGAGAATCTAAAAAAACTAACTCTTTTGGAGATACCACATATATTTTTACAAGCACTAATCGCACAACAAAAACTTCCTCTTGACATCTGTTTAGTGTTCCGTACGGAACACTTATAAGATCAATTCGGTGTCTGTCCGTCTGTCTGTCCGTCTGTCACACCCCGATTTTCTCCGAAACTATTTGTCGTAGAAAGTTGAAATTTGGTAATAATATAGGATGGCCTCATCAGAGCCATGTAGTTTTGAAAGTTAAATTTTGACTTAAGAGGTTAGTTTTGGGGGGTGAAATCGGAAGTGAAAAAAAATTTTTTTTACTAGGTAATCGAGTGTGGTGTCAAATGAAAGCTTATGAAAACACGAGTAATATATATATATATATATATATATATATATATATATATATATATATATATATATATATATATATATAAAAGTCCCGGGCCTAACAAAGAAAACACGGTTTTTTTGGTTCAAAATTAGCTTTATTCATCAACGTAATCTCCATCAAGAGCAACGCAATCATTCCAGCGCCGCTCTAACAATGGCCAAACATTGCTCAGAATCATCAACACGTTCTTGTTTTTGATAAACAGTGAGCAAACGCGGCACCCATTTTGAACAGAGCTTTCTCATAGTCAAATGCTCATGCAATATAAAGCCAAACGTCCTTTTGATATCTTTACGATGTCAGCTAACTCACGCAACTTCACTTTTCGATCATTCAAAACGATTTTATGGATTTTTTTGATGTTTTCTGGTGTTACCGCCTCATTTGGACGTCCACTGCGTTCTGCATCATCGGTGTCTCTACGACCACGTTTGAAGTCAGCAAACCAACGTTTTATTGTTGTTTCTGATGGAGCGGAGTCCCCATAACACTTTTCAAGCCATTGCTTCGCTTGAACGGTATTTTTTCCCATCAAGAAGCAGTGTAAAATTAAAACACGAAATTGTTTTTGATCCATTGTTTTGAAAATAACAAAAGTAGCGTCACTCTTAGCACAATAACTCACAAACTAATGAATAGAATATTATGAAATTTTAACAGCTGTCTTTTGAAGGTTAGTATTAACTGAAAAAAAGGTGACTGCAATAAAACTAGCGCCATCTATGTGTTAGGCCCGGGACTTTTCAGCTCATGTGTTATATATATATATATATATATATATATATATATATATATATATATATATATATATATATATATAATGCAATACTTGCGCGCACTTTTCTTTGTATTATTTTTAAAAAATCGCGAAAAATCGCTGTCCACCCGCCTTATCTCGAAAAGTACTTATCAAAAAATTTTGAAAAAATTCGGGAATATTCTCCACGGGATGTAGATTGAACGAAAATTATCACGAGTGCATTACCTTTAATAATTTATCTGGTATATAAAAAACAAAAATTTCAAGGTCATCAGATTTTAGTAAAGATTGGAAACAATCATTGTTGAAAACTCATTTGGGGTGTGTTTCGTGAAGTCACTGATCATTTTATACCTCTGTAGAAAAATTTTTTATTTGAAAAGCAATCAACGTACGGAACACTAATTGCGCAAGTTCAACTTGCACTTGACCGGTTTTTTTATAATTATTTTCAATTTTACTGTTAAACGAGTCATTTACTTATATTATTAATAATGAATTTCGAAGCACGTTATAAAAAGATTCTTGAAATCCAGATGTAAACAAAACCCGCGACCGCGCTGGCAGCTATGTTATTAGTATGCTGGGGGACACATGTGTGATAAAGGAAAGGACCTAAACATTTTCTTAAGCGTCGCTACTGTGTTTTATGTTTACTGTGGTAGAGCTTCAATCTCTGCAACTTATTTAATTTGACAAACGTTTCATTTGAAGCACTAGAATTGTTATTTCAAATAAACTTCAATATTCCTGCAAGAAAACTATAAGTTTTCTTTTATTCATTTGTCATATTAACGCAGATATTTAGGGCTCAATACCCTTAACCTGAACTAACCAGAGTTTAGTGAACTTACAACCACCATTGCGGACTGTGATCGCCAAATTAGGTATTTAAACAACGATTAAAACTGGACCTTTTTGAACACTCGTAACAACGGTATAATGTTCAGAATGTGTTTTTTAAAGCATGTCTCATTTTCATTTTATCTATAAAATTTATCATCACGAAACCAAACTTCTTGTTTTACTGTGTGTACTAAAAAATATCTCGAGAAACATAAATAAATTCGAGGTTATTTAGGAGGCTTTACGTTCTCAAATTATCTCTTGCTCTGCTTTTCATATTTTTTCGATTCTTCCCTTGAGGGTTAATAAAATAAAAATAATAAAAAAAGGGAAAACGAAAAAGAAATAGATTACTTTGTATACGTAAGATTAATATAATATACGGCGAATGAAATAAAAACAAAATATATTAGTAGAATTTTCAGGTACAAAAGTCAATTAATATTTTTATACAGAGTGAGTGCCTCACGAAAAAGTTGATTTTTAAAATATATAGGTTGTTTTTATAAGTTCTCTACATAGTTATGAAGGAGAACCTATATATATATATATATATATATATATATATATATATATATATATATATATATATATATATATATATATGGAGCATCACTGTCATATGAGCACATCCTAAATTTCAAGTCGAATTGACGAGTCATTTATTGTTTATCATCTGGTTAAAGTAGACGTGTTTAAGTATTTTTTAAAAATGGAGAAAATCGAATAAAACAAAGTTTTGGAAGGTTTGTCGGCAACTGAAATCAAAGTACAAGATGTAGTAATGGATGACCGTCGATAAACCGTGGATGATTTAGCTGAGGCTACATATATTTCACATGGATTAGAACATGAGATTTTTAGCACATGTTTTGGGTATGAGAAAGCTATTCACAAAATGGGTACACGCATTTGCTAACATCGTAATAAAAACGCATTCGAGAGAAACTTTCTTAACAACATTTGGCCGTTAAACCGGTAAAAACAATCACAGGACAGTATTGTTGCAACCTTTTGGATCAGCTGGATGAGAAAATTCGCGATAAAAGGCACGATTTGCAAAAAAAAAAAATCATTTTTCATCATGACAATGCAACTGCTCACAGAGGTGCTTTCGCAACAGCAAAACTGGTCGGATTAAAGTAGGAATTGTTGGAACATCCACCCTATTCGCCAGATCTAGCTCCGTCTGACTTCTATCCACTCCCAAACCTCAAAAGATTTCTACGTAGGAAGCATTTTTCAATAAATAATAGCAACCGTAGATGGGTATTTTGAAGGTCTTCCGGAAAACTACTTCAGAGATGGGTTAAATGAATTGGAAAATCTCTGGAAAAAAAGTATTGAGCTTAAGGGAGATTACAGTGAACAATAAATGTATTTCGACTCCTCAAATCATCTTGTTTCATTTCCGCTTTCAAAACTTATTGACTCACCTAATGTGGTCGAAATGAAAATGAAAGTCCAGTGTGGGGTCTAGTGTCATACCCAAATAACCAAAGTAAGAATATGACCGTTAAAATAATATAAATAAATTCATTTCTCATTTCTGCGATAAAAATAAATTACCTGATATTTACCAATCTTACGATGAAGGCATTTTATTTTACACCACTCTGTGAAGTTTGAGTTTATGGGGGAAGGGTTTAAAAGAGGTGGAGTAGCCAAATACTTTTAATAATATTATGGGAATTTTTCCAAGTTTTTGGGTGTAACAATGAACAAGTTTTAAGGATAAATTTACTATATATAATTATGCAACATATAAGATCTGAGGAAGGTCATCGGTTTTCTTCATGGTTCTTTGAGTCAAGGTGTCGAAAAATTACAATATTTTTTCGTTATTTTTAGTGTTCCGTACGAAACACTTATAAGATCACTTCGATGTCTGTCTGCCTGTCTGTTCATCTGTCTATCTGTCTGTTTGTCACACCCGATTTGCTCCGAAAGTATTTGACATAGAAAGTTGAAATTTGGCATTAATATAGGAATTGATGGCCTCATCAGAGCTATGTAGTTTCGAAAGTTAAATTTTGACTTAAAGGGTGTAGATTGAACGAAAATTATCACGAGTGCATTACCTGTAATAATTTATCTGGTATATAAAAAAAACAAATATTTCAAGTCATGACTTTTCGACAAAGATCAGAAACAAACTTTGTTGAAAACTCATTTGGGGTGTGTTTTGTGAAGTCATTGAACATTTTGTAACTCCGTAAAAGTAATTTTTATTTTAAAAGCAGTCAACGTACGGAACACTAATTGTGCAAGTCCGACTTGCACTTGGTCGGTTATTAATATTAATAGCGGAAGGGGGTAACGGTGGTGGGGATTATTAAATATTCTGTTGTTTTAATATTATTATGAGAAATATGACATATTTTATAAAATTTTAATTAATTATTTATAGTAAAAGATATATAGGTAAACCAAATGGGCTAGGGGATTAGAAAGGTGGTTCCATATATATCATGATATACTTCTATTTCAGTGTGCTTTTTTTACTATATTTTCTTACTTAATTTTTATACCTTTCTACCTCTTTTGTTAGGAGTGTAAGGCCCGGGGAGGTCTGAAGTTTCTGAGGCGAAACATTGTTTACCAAGGGTTTTAATTTACACTGAATAATTTGGCAGCTTTTTTCACTATTTCTATTTTTAAAAGATATTGTATGTAGAAGGGTGTCTGGTTACAGAATATCTTAAGACATGTTAAATTGATTATTGAAAAAGTTTTAGAAAGACAGTTAACTTGGCCGAAACTTACTTCTGTTACAACAGCTAAATTATTGTTTTTACCCTCTGCGGTTTTTGCTTTTCTTTGCGTTTTAGGGTTCTTCGATCACGAGAAACATACTTTCCTATTTCTATCAGTGTGTTTGGTTGGAACCATATATCTCGCATAAAATGATATAATACTTGAAAAAAATTTTTAGTTCTTCTTCTTTTTTCCTACATGGTGTGTCATATGAGTAGGCATACTGCCTGTTTTATCCCCATTAGGCCTCTTCCGACGTGGATGTCCAGAATTCCTTCTACCTTTTCAGAGGTCTGCCCCTAGTTCTTCTACCTTCTACCGCAGGGTTTATTGAGTTTGGCCCTTTTAACAGTCTGTTGTGGTCTATCCGATATACGTATTTATCCCATTGTTTTCCTCTAGTTTTGGTCTATTTGGATATTTTTTGGATCTTACTTAATTCTTGTAGATGTTTGTTGTGGATTCTGTCGTTGATAGTTTTTCCATGTATGTCCCTAATCACCTTCGTTTCTGTTGCCCTCATCATTTGTGCTGTTTTTCATGTATCAGCTCTTGTTTCTACAGCATATGTGAGGATCGGTCTCACTGTTGTCTTGTATATTCTTATTTTACTTTCCACTGTGAGGTATTTATTTTTCCATACTATATCTGTCAAACAACCTGTTATTAGTGATGCCTTCATAGACTGTTGTTTTACTTCCCTGTTTAGGTCTCTGTAGCTTGTTATCATTGTTCCCAGGTATTTAAAATTATTAACCTGTTCAATAATACTTCCTTGGTTCTCCAGCTTGCATCTTAAAAATTCTTTTGAAGCTACCATACATTTTGTATGGCTGACCGCAGGACCTGATGGTATTCCATCTTTTATGGTTAAAGATTGTGTGGGTGCACTTATGGTGCCTCTAAAATACATATTTAATCTGGCGTTAAGGACGTTAACATTTCCCGGGAGCTGAAAGGAAACGAGGGTGTGCCCCATTTTCAAGTCCGGCGAACGTAGCGAGGTAAACAATTATCGACCTATTTCTATTCTGAACAATTTTTCAAAGCTATTTGAAGTAATTCTGTATAATCGCATTTATACTCAGGTTAGAGGTATTCTGTCAACCCATCAACATGGATTTATTGATGGTAGATCCACTGTAACAAACTTGGGAGTTTATACAAACTTTACAGAGAACATATCAGACGCAGGAGGGCAGGTTGACGTAATCTACACGGACTTCTCTAAAGCTTTTGATAGAATATCTCATTTCGTTTTGCTGCAGAAGCTTTGGCGCATGGGTTTTGGTGTGGATGCGTGCAGTTTATTTTCTTCATATTTGGGGGGCCGCTCTTAGTCAGTACACTATAATGGATATATTTCCGATTCCTATACCGCCACCTCGGGCTTGCCACAGGGATCCAATCTTGGTCCCCTACTATTTTTGCTATATATTGATGAACTCTGTGATACTCTGAATTGTGGTAGGCTGCTTTTCGCTGATGATCTCAAACTGTATGCGCCCGTCTCATGTATTCAGGACTGTAAAGTGCTTCAAACTGAGTTTTACGTGCTTGAGGATTGGTGTAAGCACAATAAATTAGACTTGAATATTTCTAAATGTAAAATTATGTCGGTGACGAGGAAAAACTATATAATAACATATGAATATTCACTAGGAACGTCAACTCTCGGGCGCACCAACAGTGTAAGGGACTTGGGAGTAGTATTGGATAACAAAATGAATTTTTCTAATCACATTAATAACGTAACGCTGGAAGCCAATCGTCTATATGGTTTTATAGTGCGCAACTGTAGAATCTTTAATAGTGAACGATCTTTAATACTGCTATATGAGTCTTATGTGAGATCCAAACTAGAGTATGCCTCTCTTATTTGGAGCCCATATTATTTATGCTACAAACTAACGTTAGAACGAGTTCAAAAAAGATTTCTAAAATATCTATCATATAAGGTAGATGGTGTCTATCCAATGAGAGGAATAGAGTACTCTTTGTTATTGGAGAGATTTAATTTTCAATCACTTGAGGCTCGCAGAGAGTGTTCGTCTATAATTTTCTTGTATAGATTGTTGCACGGAGTCATCGACTGTCCTCAGCTGCTATCGGAGGTGGCTATATTGGTGCCTAGAATTAATTCACGAAATACTGCTATTTTTGTTTGTTCACGTGCTAGGACTAATCTCAGGTTAATTAAACCAATCAATGTTATGTGCAATAAATTTAACTTAATTAGTAATGAATGTGACATTTTTGCAGACACCGAAAATAAGATTCGGTCAATATGTTTAGATCATTTCACTTGATAGGACACTTATAAAAATTCTTTTAGAAACTTGTTTTGCTTGTTGGATGTATGTAACTAATATTTGTTTTATTTCACTTATATTCTAATTTGTACTGCACTGATTCATTTAATTTCTTTATTCATTTTTATTTCTTTCTCTCTTCTTCTTTTTTTTTTTTGTTGTTTTTGTCTATTTTTGTTGTTACTTTAGTACCTTAGTTGTAAGAGCAAATTTCATTCATATTCTTTTTGTTCTCCCTGTAAATGGTTTTTACTGTTGGGAATAAAGCTATTATTATTATTATTACAAAAAGTTCTTCTTTCTCACATTTGATCAATGTGGTTCCATGTTTGGCTGACGGGCCAAAACCAAGTCAGCACAAACGCTATTACCATTATGTATTAAGGAATGACCTGACAATGTTACATGTTTTCAAAATCACTGACTTTTGAATGTTTTTGTGTATGTTTGTGTTGAGTCCTAATTGTACTAAATGTGGTGTGAATGTATTTGGTGTTAGGCCTGTGGCTGATATAATGAGGGGGACAACGATGACTTTTTCTTGTTTCCATAGCCTTTTTATTTCCGTTGCAAGGTCTGTGTATTTGGAAATTTTTTCTGTGTATTTCGTTTGAATGTTTGTGTTGTTGGGGACAGCTATGTCAATTAGATAGGTGACTTTTCCTTTTTTGCACTGAAAAGTAATATCGGGTCTATTGGCGGAGACTGTTTTATCTGTATGGATACTGATGTCCCAGTAGAGCTTGTAATCTTTATTTTCAAGTATGGATGTTGGTGTGTATTTGTAGTATGGATCTGTGTTTTCCATGAGCTTGTATGTTGTGGCTAGTGCTTAGTGAACTACTTTTGCCGCTGAGTCATGTCTGGCTGTGTATTCCGTTCCGGCTAATATTTTACATCCGCTTGTTATGTGTTCGATCGTTTCTTTCTGCTGGTGGCATTTTCTGCATCTGTCTTCTGTAATAGTTGGGTCTTTGATGATATGCTTTTGGTAGTTTCTGGTTAATATGACTTTATCCTGGATGGCAAGTAAGAAGCCTTCTGTTTCCGGGAATAGCTGCCCATCCCGCAACCAGGTGTATGATTGTTTTTTATTTACGTGGTCTTGTTCTATGTGGTATCTGTGTTTTCCGTGGAGTGTTTTTTCTGACCACGTTTTCATCTTTTCCTGTTGTAATTGGGTGTGACTGTGTGTATCCGCTGGGTGGTCTACCCGGGATAAGTCGAGTGGGGTATAGTTTTTGTCTGCTTTGACTGTTGCTGTATGGAGGCTGGTTTGCTTGGTGTGAAAGAATTTCCTAAGTGCTTGTATTTGTTTTGTGTGTAATGATCTGATGTCTATAATTCCTCTTCCTCCTGCCTTCCTCTCGATGGTAAGTCTTTCTTTGCATGCGTTGGGGTGTAATTTCCTGTATTTGGTGAATTGAGATCGTATAAGGATGTGAATATTTTCTATGTCTGTTTGTGACCACTTGATGATACCAAATGAATATGTGAGTATAGGTATAGCGAACGTGTTGATGGCTTTAGTGAGATTCTTAGAGTTAAGTTTTGTTTGTAAAAGTTTCGTCAGTCTGTTTTGGAATTCGGTTCTGAACTCTGTTTTGATGTGAGTGTGGTTGAGTTTGGTGCTTTGTTGGAAGCCTAGATATTTGTATGTTTCTTTGTCGACCATGTTATCGAGTGTTTCATTGTTGATGGTTGATTATTATTTTGTCTTGGCTGTGTTGATAATCATGTTTAATTTTCTCGCTTCCAAATGGAAGGCATGAAAGATCTTCTGAAGGTTGTACTAAAAAGCGGAGATGAGTACTGCATCATCGATGTAGCATTTTGTGTGGAAGTGTGTGTTGCTCATTTTGTATCCTCTAGTTTTTGGAAGATTCTCCACTATTTTGTTCATAACGAGGTTGAAGATAAAGGAGCTAAGTGAATCGCCTTGTCTTATTCCGCCGTTTATTTTTACTTCCTTGCTCAGTAGATGTCCCATTTTTATATTCGTTCTACATTCTGTGTTACTGTCATGTATGATGTTTATTAGCTTCTTGTTTGTCTGCTTTTCCTGTAATAATTTTATAATATTTGCTAATTGCATTCTATCGAAGGCTTGAGTCATGTCGACGAAACATATATGCACCGGTTTGTTCTTAGCTTTTTCCATTATCTGCCTCACTAGAAATATGGCATCTATGGTCGAATGCCTGTAGTTCCTTTCTTATTTGAATATCCTTGCTTATTTCTTCTAATATCATTTTTGTTAATACTTTTAAGATAGAATTTAGGAGCTTTAGTTAAGGAAGTCAAATTCCCTACTTATTCTAGAACCACATGTTTGCAAGGAAAGTACTCAATTACAGTCCCTGGTCAAATTATTAGACGCACTGTATTTTTTTTAGTAATTTTATGTTTCTTAAGAGTTTTTATGCAATAATGGTATATTTAAACTACAATATTATTGATTTTTATTTAAAAGAATTGTTGTAGACTACATATTTGTATTTATTTTTAACATATGGCAACACTGTGTTGACAAAGTGATACATGAACGTAAACAAGTACAAACCTGTATCAGTCGCGATCGGAATCGAGTCAGGTACGGACGTGTTTCTGTGGCTTTATGGACTGTGATTGTTTGTTTAACAGTTTTATACTACACAGTTATTAGTTTATTTTGTATGCAGTGTTTTAAAAAAGTAATTGGACTATTTTCATTATGGGTAGAAAAGGCGATCTTTCACCACGTAAAAAAGCTGAAGTGAAGGTCTTTGTGATTGCGAAAACATTTACAAACCGAGAAATATCACGAAGATTGGAGGTTTCTGAAGCTAGTGTACGACGCATAAAAAAGAAAATTGAGTCAGGGAAGGAATTAAGCCCGAAAAGAAAGAAAAGATGCGGTAGAAAACCAATTTTCACTCCACGGTCAGAGAGATGTTTGTAGAAAATTTGTGTAGAAAACAGATTTGCTACCACAAAGGTAATAAAATCACAACTCCAGGATGCTAGCGTAAATGCTTCTGAGCGCACTGTTCGAAGAAAATTGAAAGAATTAGATTTTAAGGCCTGTCGCCCCCGCCAGGAAGCCCAAGTTAACAGCTGCAATGAAAGCAAAGAGCCTGAAGTGGGCCAAACAATGGCAAGACAAAGATGTGGACTTCTGGAGATCGGTAAGATACAGCAATTTAATCAATAATTGATACATTATTATCATTTTCAGTTAAATAAAGCAAATAAACATGGAAGTTTATATATTTTTTCCTATTTTTGACAGGTCTGCTTCAGTGACAAAAGCACATTTGAAATTTTGCAGAATAAAGCTCAGTATGTGCGTCGTCGTCATGGAGAAAAGTTTCATCCTGATTGTGTCATCCCGACGGTTAAACATCCCACCAAAGTGATGATTTGGTCAGTCATCAGCGGCAAGGGCACTGGACGTCTGTACGTCGTCAAAGGAATAATGAGGCAAGATCAGTACAAAGAAGTATTACAAAATCGGTTGATTCCGCAGCTCAGAGAATGGTTTCCAAATGGGGAACCATTCACTTTCATGCAAGATGGAGCTCCCTGCCACACTGCTCGGTCTGTTAAAGCATTTTTGGCAGAAAAAAAATATCCCTCTGTTGGATTGGCCGGGTAATAGCCCTGATATGAACCCCATTGAAAATGTGTGGGAGCTGATGAAAAGAGAAGTGGCTAAAGATGTGATTACCAACAAAACCCAGCTCCTAGAAAAGATTATTCATGTGTGGAATCATCATCCTCAAATGCAGGAGACAGTACAATCTTGCATTGATAGCATGCCGCGCAGAATTAAAGCTTTGATAGCGGCTAAAGGTGGCTCAACTAAATATTGACTTTTACTAACATTAATTTCACTTTCTTTAAAACTTAATAAACTTATGCTTTTCTAAATTAATGCTGTTTTATTTATGTCAAACAAATAGGTAATTGATTGGATAATATAAAAATAAAAAACAAATCAATTTAAAATAATAAAACGGTACAATATCACTCGGTAATTAATATTTTACATGAAATCTTGCAGTGCGCCTAATAATTTGGCCAGGGACTGTAATCTATTTACCGATTTTTTTGGTTTAATTAAGTTACGTCACGTTTAAATAAGTTACATTTGTTTAATTAAGATTTTACGTCAAAACTAGCCACATGGGAATATTGTGCTGAAAACAACTCAATATTTCAAAGCTGAAATTGGACATAGCATAAAAGAATCGCCATTTTATGGGATTTCGACTTTATTGTTCACGAAAAGGAATATACTCAAATAGGGTCACAATGGCACGGATTTAAAGCCGAAGCGAGCGGAATCCAGATAAATCTAGGCGTCTTTTTTCACTTTTTTTTTTTAATCTGCTTTATTATATTGATTTATTGGCGGCAAGGCCAATTTATACGCTACTGGACAGTAATTTTTCATACGAAAAGGTGTGTTTTTTATGATTTAAATAAAAATGGAAATTTAAGATTTTTTACATTCTCGTCTATAATATATATAAAATGCAACGTCTCTCTGTCTGTCCGGTAGTGGGCTTATCACTGGAGAACCACTTATCCGATTTACGTACTTTTTTTTAAACATACATATGTTCTCTGGCCAGGTTATAGGCTATATTTTATTACGTTAGGTAGCATAAGGAATGAGCAGTGACAATAATAGTGAATGAAGTAGGAAAAAAGTTTGCCGCTAGCGCGTTCCCTTGCAATATACAGCCTAAACCATTAAATATGGAACAATATTATGTAGCAGAGAATATCTATAATCTATAATATATATAAAATGCAATGTCTCTCTGTTTGTCTATCTGTCCATTAGTGCATTTATCACGCGAGAACCACTTATCCGATTTACGTGTCTATTTTTAAATTCATACGTATATTCTTTGGACAGGTTATATAATAATAATAATCTATAATATATATATATATATATATATATATATATATATATATATATATATATATATATATATATATAGAATTCAACGTCTCTCTGTCTGTTTGTCTGTCCGTTAATGCGCTTGTCCCTCGAGAACTACTTATCCGTTTTACGTGATTTTTTAAATTCATACATATGTTCTCTGACCAGGTTATAGATATATATTTTATTACATAAATAATATATATAAAATGCAACGTATCTCTGCCTGTTTGTCTGTCCGTTAGTGCGCTTATCACTGGAGAACCACTTATCCGATTTACGTGTTTTTTTTTTAAACATACATATGTTCTCTGGTCAGGTTAAGGGCTATATTTTATTACGTTAAGTAACATGAGGAATAAGCAGTGACAATAATAGTGAATTAAATCGGAAAAAAGTTTGCTGCTAGCGCGTTCTGTTGCAATACACTGCCTAAACCACTAAATATGGAACAATATCATGTAGCAAAGGATATCTATAATATATATATGAAATGCAACGTCTCTCTGTCTGTTTGTCCGTTTGTGTGCTTATCACTGGAGAAACACTTATCCGATTTACGTGCTTTTTTTTCAAACATGCTAAACCATTAAATATGGAACAATATCATGTAGCAAAGAATATCTATAATATATATAAAATGCAACGTCTCCCTGTCTGTCTGTAAGTACGCTTATCACTGGAAAATACTTATCCGATTTACGTGCTTTTTTTTTAAACATACATATGTTCTCTGTTCAGGTTATAGGATATATTTTATTACGTTAGGTGACATAAGGAATAAGCAGTGACGATAATAGTGAATGAAGTCGGAGAAAAGTGTGTCGCTAGCGCGTTTTTTTTTTTTGCAACACACTGCCTAAAGCATTAAATATAGAACAATATCATGTAGCAAAGAATATAAGATATTTAAAATGCAACGTCTTTCTGTCTGTCTGTCCGTTAGTGCGTTTATCACTCGAGAACCACTTATTCGATTTACGTGTTTTTTTTTTAATTGATATATTTGTTCTCTGGCCAGGTTATCTATAATCTTCTATCTGTAATATATATAAATACAACGTCTCACTGTCTGTCTGTCTGCCTGTCTCTCTGCCTGTCTGTCCGTTAGCGCTTATAACTGGAGAACCACTTATCCGATTTACGTGCTTTTTTTAAAACATACATATGTTCTCTCGCCATGTTATAGGATAGGACTTTATTGTTCACGAAAAGGAATATACTCAAATAGGGTCACAATGGCACGGATTTAAAGCCGAAGCGAGCGTAATCCGGATAAATCTAGGCGTGTGTTTTTTATGATTTAAATAAAATGGAAATTTAAGATTTTTTACATTCTCGTCTATAATATATATATAAAATGCAACGTCTCTTTGTCTGTCCGGTAGTGCGCTTATCACTGGAGAACCACTTATCCGATTTACGTACTTTTTTTTTAAACATACATATGTTCTCTGGCCAGGTTTTAGGCTATATTTTATTACGTTAGGTAGCATAAGGAATAAGCAGTGACGATAATAGCGAATCAACTCGGAAAAAAGGTTACCGTTAGCGCGTTCTCTTGTAATACACTGCCTAAACCATTAAATATGGAACAATATCATGTTGCAAAGAATATAATATATATAAAATGCAACGTCTGTCTGTCTGTCTGTCTGTCCGTTAGTGCGCTTATCACTTGAAAACTCCTTATCCGATTTACATGTTTTTATAAATTTATACATATATTTTATATATTTTTGATATAAGCCTAGATAATGGGAGATACGTATAAATAATGGGAGATAAGGAGAAGTAATGGGAGATAAGGAGAAATATTGCGAGATAAGTCGAGATAAGCCCAGATAATGGGAGATAAAGTGAAATAATGGGAGATAAGGAGAAATGCTGGGAGATAAGGAGAAATAATGGGAGATGAGTAGAGATAAGCCTAGATAATGGAAATTATGTAGAGATAATGGGAGATAAGAAGAAATAATGGAAGATAAGTGGAACTAATGGCAGATATTTTATTACGTTAGGTAACATAAGGAATAAGCAGTGACGATAGTAGTGAATCAAGTCTACGCGAGCGGAGCTGCGGGCATGGCTAGTTGGATATAAAATAATTTAAAGAAGAACCGGCCAAGTGCAAGTCGGGCTTGCGCAGTTAGTGCTAAAAATAAGTTTTCAGCAAAGTTTGTTTCCGATCTTTACTGAAAACTGATGACCTTGAAATTTTTGTTTTTTTTATAAATAGCATATAAATTATTAAAAGTAATGTATTCGTGATAATTTTCTTTCCATCTACACCCTGTAGAAAATATTCTATAATTTTTTCAAAATTTCTTGATCAATACATTCATTTTTTCCTAGATTTTAAGATCATGTTACAACACTGTTTTTCTATCAATAATTCATGTAATAAAGACTTCACTTTGAAGAAGGAGCAAAAGATATATAAACGGCCATTTCAGATTTATCAGGATTTTTTCCTGCAGCATGCCATAGTGGCTTTGTTTTTCCGTCATGCTGTAATGCAGTAACGGCATGACGACATATTTTTGTAAAAGTATTAGTCGATTCCGAACTCTCGTCGAAATCACGTAAAATTCAAAATGAGTTACTTTTTTGCGCCTCGGTTCGAGGCAGTCTCTCTTTGTTCGCATCCAAAAGGATCTAAAATGACCCATTCCGCGGCCGCTAAATATATTAAAAAGTCGGTATCGTTTATAAAGAAGTGGGTAAACCATTTTACCGGGATGAAAAATGTCGACGATTGCCAAAACGTGGCTCTGCAAGTAAAGTCACTCCGAGAGACGAAAAAAAAATCGTGTCTTTGTTTTCACGGGATCCGAAATTGACGTTGCGTCAAGGAACGCCAAAATTGAGAAAATCGGGTTTAAATGTGTCCCAGAGAACGTTGAAGAAACCTTTGCTGGTCGAAAATCACGTTGGGAAGCGGCTCGCTTGGGCCCACAATAAGATACTATAGTGGCCTTCACAATCGCCCGACGCCAGTCCTATTGAAAACGTTCGATCGATCCCTTGTAAAGAGAAAGCTTAGAGGCAAGACTCTGAGGACTTTGATTCAGTTGTTTCGCGAGATTCGAACAATTTGGAAATCATTGCAGAAAATCTCGAAGATGCCAGGCGATTCTTGATGCAGGAGGCGATTGGACAACTTACTAAGGTAATTACGCCGTTGTTAACACAGCAAAGAATACATTGTTGGCAAAATATATTCTCAAAACATATTTTTTTCTAGAATGCGAGCTGTCACGTTCTTACTTGATAGACTATATATTGAAAATAATTTTATTCCATGCAAAGTTAGACCAAAATAAATTTGGTAAAGAATTAATACCACGAATAATCTCTTCCTCGAGGTCATTCATTCCAAGCACCTCCTGGAGATGTTGCGAGGTTTGTAGTATATATGGACGATTTTTCATATCTGAAACAGATAAAATAATTAAATTTTACCTCATTATATTCTGACGGTTGGTTAAAAGCTTTAGACATGTACAAACCAAAAGGCTTTTCAAGTAAAATTTTATTTAATAATATTTATTTATGAAACAGGGTTTGAAGAGGGATTTCGATGAAAAGACTTAATATTTCTTATCCTAAATAAACTGAGAGTATTTGATGGAAACCTTTTTTATATACGATATTGTTTTATTAGGATAAAAGTTATATTTTAAATGGTTCGATATTAGATTTTTCTTATGGGCATAGCACACGTGCGGCAGGAAAATCCCTAAAGGGCTACAGGAGCGACACGTGTGCGGAAAAAGCGAATTACGTTAGTCTTGAATCGCTCTAAATTGTACTTGGTGTCAAACGCAGTTCTGGGCAAATCATTCCCAAGGGATAATGTTCTCCATATAAACTACTTGAAAAGTGTTGTATGAGGAGTAACAAACTGAACCTCATACGGATGTTATGTATTCACGTGACGTGTATTAATAGCATGCACTGCTCTAGGAAGAATTAAGCGGTCTACATCCATCGAAGATAACTACCACAACAATTAACAAAGGGCATCGCAGCTTCATGAGAATATAGATGAAATGAATGGCAGACTGACAAAATTGATAAAAGAAACGGCAGGGAACCACATGACATTAAAGGAACAAAGAAAGGATAAGTTGACACAAAAAACAAAACAACTACTAGAGAAACGGAGTAAACTAATAAGGTCGAATAAAAGAACTACGCTACGGTGGAATATGATGAAACCAACAAAACTACAAGAAGAATGGCAAAACCGGATATTAGAGAATATCAGAAGAAATGCGTTGAAGAACTGAGAGAACAGAATAGGGATTTGAACATATTCAGAAAGGAAAATTGACACAGAAAGGAGATTAACAAACTGATGGAATGGAAACCCTATAGACGAAAGACCACAAATACTTAAAGTGACAGAAATATTCTATGCGGATTTTTACGGGTCGAAAGCCGATGAGGAAACTCTGAGAAGATCAAGATAGGACAACCGAAGGATACTTAATGTCGGTTTCGAAGATCTACCAGACATCGAAGTTGAAGAAATTAAAAAAGCCATTAACCAAATTAAAAATGAAAAAGCAGCAGGAGAAGACGACATCCTGCCGGAAATGCTAAAAGAGGGAGGACCGTCATTAATTAAAGAGCTTAAAAAACTCTTCAGTGAATGTCTAATGGAAGAAGTGATACCAAATGATTGAGAAACTGCTATAGTTATATTGATATACAAAGAAGAAGATCCCAGCAGTTTGGAGAACTATAGGCCAATAAGTCTTCTAACGCAAATATACAAACTATTCATGAGAATAATCACAAATCGATTAGAGAAAAAATTTGAAAATTACCAACCTAAAGAACAAGCAGGCTTCCGAAAAAGATTTAGCACAATTGAACATCTACACACGGTCAGACAACTTGTAGAACAGGTAACTGAATGGGACTTGCCGACTTCCGTAAAGCTTTTGACACAGTGGAATATTGAGCAATTGAGAAAGCGATGAAAAACGCAAGAGTCGATCAAAGGTATATTAACATACTGACAAAAATCAATGAACAATGAAAACTGAAAGTGAGATTACACGAGGATACCAAGGAAGTAAAAATAAAGGGAGGTGTTAGACAGGGTGATATCGTATCATCCAAAGTATTCATCTTGGTACTAGAAAATATCTTTAAGAGCCTTCAGTGGGAAAACAGGGGGCTTAACATATCCGGAGAAAGACTCAGCAATTTAATATTTGCTGATGACATCGCACTTTTTGTCGAAAACGAAATCGAATTGAAGAAATGCTCTAAAAATTACAAACTGAAGCCAAAAAGGTCGGTTTAGAGATGAACGTCACAAAAACCATGACGAACGAACAAACAACCATTAATGACGTAATATCCAAACATGGACAACAAGTGGAAATGGTGTATTCATATGTATATTTGGGACAGGAAGTTACAATCGGAAAAGTGAATCAAGAGTTGGAAATCAATCGAAGGATACGCCTGGATGGGCGGTTTACGGTAAAATGAAGCAAGTCTTTCAGCGCAAACTACCTTTAAAACTTAAAAGTAAAGCATATAATGAATGCATTCTACCAGTAACAACATATGGTAGCGAAACTTGGGTTCCGACACGGAAAGTTATTAGAAAATTGCAAGTTCACCAGAGAGCAGTTGAAAGGATATCTTCCCTCGAGTGGAACTGGACTGGCCATGTGGCTAGAAATACTGATAATAGGAGCGGAAAAGTGAGCGGATGGAGACCATAGAGGGAGGGGGGAGAAGTACTGGCAGATTTCAACGATGTATAACGATATTAAAAACTCAGCGGGGCTCAATTGGTATCAAATTCCTTAAAACAGGGACATATGGAAGCACATGAGAGAGGCCTATATCCAGAGGATAGAGGATGGCTAGAGGAAGAAGAAGAAGACATCCATCGAAAACTTTTCATGAAAATACTTGTAGAACAGACTCAAGTTTACAAACGTGAGTCTCCAATCAGGCGAACAGCTCTCTTCTGAATAGAATCCAACAAATGCAGAGTATGTTTGAGAGCACAGCCCTAAATACGGGAGCAGTATTCCATCGTTGGTCGAATTTGATCTTTGTACCGGATTAACAGTTATTGTAGAGTGTAAAGCTTTCTAGTTAGAAATACGATTCCCAACTTTTGAGTTCTCTTTGCTATGCATGCGACATGCTCATGCTAAGATATATTTGCTCCCAAGTTAACGCCCAGTAACTTGAGTAACGATGTTAGAGAAACGGAGGGTCCCTACATAAATATGTCGGGTTCAGCAAGGTTAACTTTTTAGGAAAAACTGCTACCTGGGTTTTTGCGTCATATTCAATCAACGAATTTCTGCTGTTTGCGGATATTTACATGGGTAGTCAATATTCGAGCGTTCAAAGTGAATGAAGAAATAAGCATACTGTCATCTGCAAAGCTGTCGATTTGATTTTTGGTCCTTTCTAGCAATTGACAGCTGCAGTCAAGTATTAACTTCTACTAGTTATAGAAGAGTATATTCTTTAGTCAAACATTTATAAAGGGTCTTTCAAATTGAGTGGTTTTTGTAATGATGACGTTGATTTCAAAAATCTTTTTATTGGCAATTGAAGTAAATAATGTATGATATTTAAACACGAAAAACAATATCCGCCAAATGTCTACTTCTACTACACAGATGTTCACTCTTTTGTCAAAATTTTGGCACAATTGCGGTTCTATACCTGGCTTTTCACGAAACCCCAGAGAAAACAGTCCAAAGTAGTAGTTCATCACATGATCTTGGTGGCCAATTAATAACTGTTTCTGGAGATTATACGTCCAGGAAATTTTCCCTGCGACAACTGAATGATTTCACGAGCAGTGTGACAAGTTGCGCCGTCCTGCTGAAACATTATGTCCTCCAGAGTATCATTATTCAATTCAGGCCAAGAAAATTCAGTTACCATCTCACGATATCGAAAACCATTTACAGTTACAGCTTCACCAGTATCATTTTCGAAGAAGTATGGACCAATAACACCTCCTGAACATAATGCAAACCAAATAGCTCGTTTAAGATGTAAAGTTTTTTATGAATCAATCGTAGATTTTCCGCACCACAAATACGACAATTTTGTTTATTAACATAGTCACCAATTTGAAAATATGCTTCATTGGAAAATATGTTTTTTTCAGGAAAATCATTTGGTTGTTCTTTGACCCAATTGATAAATACACAATATTTTGAATGATCCAATGTCTTTTGTTCCTGTGTTATTTCACCCAAGTCCAACTTGTTCTGAACGTCAACTAATGGATATTTCTGGGTCTTCAGCAACACTTTTACGAACCAAATGAATATGGTCTCGTGAACGACCGCTACGACTGTATCTTTCTCTTCTGTTATCTTCCACCGAAGTGGTTCCTTGAATTTTTTGAACAGTTCGATTGATAGTACTTTTAGATGGACGATTATGCAAACCGTAAATATTACGTAATTTTCTAATAACATTTTTCACTGAACGCTCGTTTTCATAAAATAATTTAACAATTTGAATGCGTTGTTGTATATTATACGACTTCATTTTTATAAATGGCATACATTACACTTTTTAAATGTCACAAGACCCAGGCAACGCCATCTGTGTTTTATTCAAGAATTAAAAATACCGCTTAATTTGAAAGACCTTTTATTTAGAGTAATAAATTTCTTCTTCTGAGTTCATGAGTTCGTTCAGGTTATTTAATCTTAGTTCTGGTTAGTTAGTTTCTGATAAAACCTAATTTGATAAATGAGTGCAATAATTACCATGTTCATCCCACTAAATCCCCAAAAATCATTAGATGGAATCGTTATGGTCCACTGAGATTTGAAGACTTTGAGATTTGAAGACTTCTAAATGGAAGTACACTGAGAGTGTAGAAGCAATCGAAAATGTTGTGAGATTCGTCAGTAATTGACAGCTTTGCAGATTTGTGGCAGCTGGAATTGTGAATCAAAACTGATGTTAAATTAAGCTATATACCATCTTGTCACGATATATTTTGGAACAATGGAGAGGCAATACTCTCTCCGCAACTGCTTACAGATGCAACTTTCTTACTATCAAAATATTTTCAATTCATATTCCGAAAATAATACGTTTTAGAACAAGGTATTGCTAATTCTATTCGTACTGATATTGACATTTTCGATTAAGTATTTACCCTAGGATAGCGATCTTAGAAAAATTATCTCTACGAAAAAAATTTCAAGATAATAAAAGCTATTTTTAAAGCAAACACTCGTTTCGCTTGAGGTTAAGAATTATTTGATTCTCATGAGTGAGCAGGAAGATATTTTGGTTCGGAATGCTGCGAAACTAGGTTGCAGTTGTGTAAATACACTTTGAGGAAAATTTTTATTATTATTTCTTTATCATTATTTTCTTTAGAAGACACTAGAGCTTGGGATATTTTTTCTTGTTGTTGTTATTTCAATTATAACTCAGATCACATTATTAGGACTTTATTGGCTGGCATAAACTTAATACTAAGTGGATTCTACATTGTTCTTGGCGGCTCTTCGATTCTTCATACCACGTATTTATATCAAATAAAACCGGTCAAGTGCAAATTAGACTTGCGCGCAATTTGTATTTCATGCTGTCATTGCTTTTCACATTTTGTTACGGAAGTATAAATTGAACAGTGACATCACAAAACACACTCCAAATTATATAAGTTTTATAACAAAACTATTTTTAATTTCTTTGTCGTTATAATTAAAAAGTGATATCAAATTGAAAATACATTTTTAAACTTAGTACCGATGACGCGCCGACAGTTCCCGAAAAAACCCGAGCGCGTGTGACGTCACAATGTTTATTTTTTCTCTACATCACAAACAGCTGATACGAGTGTTTTAGTTTTCAATCAATTTGTTGTTCTTATTATCATCGCTGTCTTGTTAAATTTATTGAAAATGTTTAATCTGTTTCATACAAGATGTTAAATGTTTATAATTAATTGTAAAAAAATTATAATAAATTTTTAAAATAAAGTAAAACAATCGATAGTTATTTTTTATTCAAAAACCCAATTAAGGGCCTAGATTACAGACATGTCTAATCAGATACTGACTCAGCAAATTAATCAGACCAATCAGAATAAGACAAGAAGTTTCTAACATGTATATATCTTAAGATCTAATACGTATTTTCACGTTTTTTTTTCCTTAGTCAATAATTCATAATAGTTATAGCATCTTAGTTATCTATTAGCTAATAAATCAATCTAGCTCACTCTAGAATCTAGTAATAAAAAAACAAATATTTACTACCTAAATATACATACATATATATATATATATATATATATATATATATATATATATATATATATATATATATATATATATATATATATATATATTTGGGTTGAACTGTATACATACACAAGTAATATATAACAATTATACAACTAAGTGTTCGCCTTCTCCAAACCTCTCTATCATCCGCCATCTCTTCGTCCATTCCTCGTGACCTCATGGCTTGTCTCATATCCTCATTCCAGGATCTACGTGGTCGTCCTTTTTTATTTCTTCCCGGTGCTTTCCATGTCAAGAGCCTTTTGGGCCATCTTGTATCGTTCATTCTGAGTAGGTGTCCAAATTATTTTAATCCTCTATTTTCTATTCTTTGTATAATTGTTTCTGTTGCTGCTATTCTATTGCATATTTCTTTGTTTGTTATGTGTTGGAATTTGGACACTCCGGCGCTTTTTCTCAGGTAATCCATCTCTATCGTCGTTATTTTTCTTTTATCCTCTTCTTTCATTACCCACAGTTCACTACCATAACTTTAAACCGATTCTACCATTGTTCTTCCAATTCTCTTTTTGTTTTGTGTAGTTATGTTTTAATCTCACCATATTGAGTTAAGAGCTCCTATGATCCTCCTGGCTTTTTGTATTTTATTCTGTATTTCCTTTTTACCTATACTATTTTTGTTGTCAGTCAGTACTCCTAGATATTTAAATTCTTTGACTTGTTTGACATGTGTATCGTTGTTAATTAAGACATCAAATTCTATTTCCGAGTTCATAACCATATACTCCGTCTTTTCAAGGCTCACCTCTAGTCCCCATTCCTTGTAGTCTGTTTATAATCTCTTCAATACATATTCCATATCGAATGCATCTTGTGTTATTATTACTTGGTCGTCTGCAAAGTTTAACGATAATAGGTGTTTATCACTAATGGGGATGCCCATGCTTTGGCAAGTGCGGTCCCATTTCTTTACAGCGTTGTCTACAAATATGTTAAATAAGATTGGTGAAAGGCAACACCCTTGTCTTAGACCTTTTGTAATGTGGATAGCTTCCGAGAGATAGCGTCCTTGTTTCACATATTCTATATTTTCATTATATAACTCTTTTATTCTTGTGATCATCCCTTCTTTTATCTCTACTGTTCTCAAGACATGCCAAAGTTTATTTCTCGTATGCCTTCTTAAGATCTATAAAGGTCATATGTATTTCGTCATCTTTTTGGATCTTCTTTTCTATCAATTGTTGTAAAGTAAACAAGTTGTCTATACACGACCGGCCCGGAGTAAATCCGCTTTGGTTTTCGGATATCTTTCCTTTAATTGTTTCTCTTATTCTGTTCTGCAATATTTTACCGTACAACCTGCTCATAGTGCTTGTAACGCATATACCTCTATAATTATTAGGGATTTTTCTATTTCCTTTCTTATAGATTGATGAAATCTAACTTTTTTTCCATTCGGTAGGTGTTCTTCCTTGTGATATACAATTATTAATTAAGCTAGTTATTGTTCTCCACATGGTTATATCTCCATTTTTAATTATTTCTACAGAGATATCACCTGGTCTGGCCACTCTTCCATTTTTCATCGTTTTTAGATTTGCTTGTTTATTTATAAACAAATAAAATAAAATTATTTTGTTCCTAGAGGCGCGACGTGCGATATTGAAAATATGTTTATCTCTACCATATTGTCGAGAAATCTTAGCGATGTTATCAATAGTTTTCTTTATACCAGATAAATTATCAAACTTAATGCACTCGTGATAATTCTCGTTCAATCTACACTCTATGAAGAATATTCGAGAATTTTTTAAAAATATTTTGTTCAGTACCTTTTGAGATAGGGCGGGGGATAGATATTTTTTTTAAAATAATTCAAAGAAAAATGTGCGCAAGTATTATATCATATATATTTTGAACTCCTTGAACCTTAGATTTTTTTTTCACTTCCCCCCACAAGTCAAAGTTTAAATTTCAAAACTACACAGCTCTCATTGGGCCATCAATTCCTAGAGTTATGCCAAAGTTCAACTTTATATGTTTTATATTCATATTTTCCTAGATTTTAAGATCATGTTATGTTACTGTTTTTCTCCTTATAATTTACGAGGCTGGTTTGAAAAGTCCGTGCAAAAATAAAAACTACTTATGTGTTTGGGGTAAACCTTTTTTATTTTTCGACATAGTCTCCTTTTAGGCTTATACACTTCGTCCAACGATGTTCTAGTTTGTTGATCCCTTCCGAATAATAGGATTTGTCCAAGTCTGCAAAATATCCATTAGTGTCTGCAATCAACTCCTCGTTTGAATAAAATTTTTGTCCCGCCAGCCATTTCTTCAAATTGGGGAACAAATAGTAGTCCGAGGGAGCCAAGTCTGGAGAATAGGGGGGATGTGAACCACAACTGCTGAGGTGTGTGCTGGTGCGTTTTCGTGATGGAAAAGGACTTTCTTGTGGGCCAATCGCGGGCGTTTTTCTTGCAGCTCGGTTTTCAAACGGTCCAATAACGATGAATAATATTCACCTGTAATAGTTTTACCCTTTTCCAGATAGTCGATGAGGATTATCCCTTGCGAATCCCAAAAGACAGTCGCCATAACCTTTCCGGCCGAAGGAACGGTCTTCGCCTTTTTTGGTGCAGATTCCCCCTTGGTAACCCATTGTTTAGATTGTTGTTTGGTCTCAGGAGTATAGTAATGTATCCATGTTTCATCCACAGTGACGAAACGACGCTTAAAGTCCTACGGATTCTCCTGGAACAGCTGCAAACCATCCTTGCAACACTTCACACGATTCCGTTTTTGGTCAAGCGTGAGCAATCGCGGCACCCATCTTGCGGATAGCTTTCTCATGTCCAAATGTTTATGCAAAATATTATGTACCCATTCAGTCGAGATGCCCACAGCACTAGCAATCTCACGCACCTTAACTCTTCTGTCATCCATCACCATATCATGGATTTGATCAATGATTTCTGGAGTCGTAACCTCCACAGGCCGTCCAGAACGTTCGGCGTCACTTGTGCCAATATGGCCAGTCCGAAAATTTTGAAACCACTTATAAACCATTCTAATCGAAGGTGCAGAGTCACCATAATGTTTATCAAGCTTCTCTTTAGTCTCCTGAGGCGTTTTGCCTTTCATAAAGTAATGTTTAATCACCACACGAAATTCTTTTTCGTCCATTTCTTGAAAATCACTCGACTTCCTTGATTCACACGAATGCCAAACACAACGAAATAGACCAATATGGCTGAAACTTGGTGTGCGTTCATTCAAGAGATGCTACTAACTAAACATGACCTCGATACGCGCCGGTGGTGCCATCTCTCGGACTTTGCACGGACTTTTCAAACCAGCCTCGTACATTGTTTACTAACTTTTAAGCAATGTAGTTCACTCGAATTTTTGAGCCGTTTATATTACAGTGTGCAGTGCGGGTTGTCTGCTGGGTATATTAAATTCGTTTCTAATGCGTCGATTGGCTAGATGTTTGTATCCGGGAAGTAGCCATTTTGAAGACGTGATTTATACGGAAGGGAGAATGGTATTTAAGGGTCCGGATGGCATGGATCTAGGTTATTTTTTCTCAGCCAAAGTAAGGGCGTCTTTTTTTAGAAAGCCGTCCGGTAGGCTTTCACTATCAAATAGCCGTGCTGATATATTAGTGATGGTGTAGAGTGAAAACTGTTTTAGTGCTCAATTCAAGGCCTTTTTCTTTGAAATATCCTGAAAGAAAAGTTTAGTAGCCCAAAGGGAACTGAAGTAACCAAGGGGGAGACATCTGTGTTTTGAACATCCCACCAGGACAGGCCTAAAAGCTCGTAGGAAAACCGTAAGTATCAGAATATCCATCCGTAGACCTATTTTCCCGCTGATAAGTGCGTTTCACATCGTATAGAACTGATTACTCGTAAAGTGAACCTCACGAACCTTCAATACCGGGTGTAGCAAAGTTTTAAATAAAAAATCCTGTTTTAAGAATTCTATCTAGCAATACTACCTATTCGGCTAAGGTTATTTTGTAATACATACTGCAAAGTTAGAACTTTTAATTTAGTCATTAATAAACCATTTTGAATGAAAGAAATAGGCATTGACAAAGAACTAATATACGCAGTAAAAGCTCTCTACGAAAACAACACAGTGAACATAAAAATAGGACATAAAATAGGGAAGAGACTCCAAACATCAACAGGCCTATTACAAGGATGCCCTACATCCCCAACACTATTCAAAATATACCTCGAACAAACATTAAAAAACTGGAAGCAAAAATGTAGTGGAATGGGAGTCCCAATACGAGAAGATTACTTATATACTCTAAGTTTCGCAGGCGACCAAGTAATCATAGCGCAAGATGAGGAAGACCTCAGATATATGGTAAGAAAACTGAAAGAAGAATACACTAAAGCAGGATTAGCAATAAACTTTGATAAAACGGAATATCTAACAACAAAGGAGGGAAACGTGGAGAATCTTGAAGTAGGTAACGAAACAATAATCAAAGGAACCGATAGATTTAAATATCTAGGAACCATCATTTCAAAAAACGCAACATCAGAAGAAGAGATTAAAGCTAGATTAGGACAAATGCGAACATGCATAAGACAATTAAATTCGATCCTGTGGGACAAGCACATTACAAAGAGAAACAAAACACGCATATACAAATCAATAATACAAAGCATAATGACATACGGGTCAGAAACATGGACGATCAACAAAAGAAATAAATCTAAAAATAACGCGGTAGAAATGGAGTATTGGAGAAGATGTTGTAGAGTGACACGTATGGAGAGAATAACAAATGAAGAAATAAGAAGCAGAATGAACATTAAAGAGAACGCAATAAACACCATTGAACAAAAACGATTAAAATGGTATGGACACATAAGACGAAGCGAAGATAATAGGTGGATAAAGAAAATAACGGAGTGGAACCCTATAGGGAGAAGAAAAAGAGGAAGACCCAGACGATCGTGGAGGGACGATGTGGACGAGGCGATGGAGAACAGGGGTCTAACAGATGGAGACTGGGAAGATAGAACGGATGGAATCAAAGGCTGAGAGAAGGAAGACAGCGTCAGCTATAGAAAATCCTTGTTATATATATATAAACCTTTTTTTTTGTTTAAGGCTAGTGTTTCACTGTACTACCTATTTTACTTTTCAGGACAAAAGGGTTGTACCATATCAAAATTTTCCGTAACACCTACATAACCCTTCAGTGTTTTTTCATTTTTTTTTTTTAGCTCAAGTTAGATCTTTTTATTTTAAAATGATTGGTGCCCAAAATTTGTACAACCAAAAATTTTATACAACTATAGAGACTATTTCCAAAAGACGTACAAAAATTATCTCTTACCCATATTACTCTACCAAGAAAAACTGAGCTAGTGTATGTTTAATTTCTTTAGTTCTTTTAATATTAATACCCACTCAATTCATTCTCAGAAATTATTAAAAAAAGTATAGAAATGAGGGGCTACAAAAATAGCGCCTCAATGTGCGGGTGAAATTAACACGCCACAATGTTAAATAGTTCCGGAGAAAGTCGGGTGTGACAGACCGACACCGGCGTAATCTTATAAGTGTTCCGTATGGAACACTAAAAATAAAGTTCAGACATGACGCCTTGGATCTAAGACATTTTTACAACCACTCATCCGTCTCACCAAAACTGTCGTGAAAAAATAAAATCAACTAGACATAAACTCCCATGAGTATGAAATGAGTTTTAGTGAGATGCAAGTTCAATTTTGTACTATTCTGTGGAGGTATGCACGTTCAAGAAACGAGATATGTATTCACAAAATTGAAGCGGTTGAGCTGCATTTGTACCCTAGATTACGGAAAATTAAGCAGAATGACTGATTAAGTGAAAAACGGAAAACTGCACTACGTGGAGCAAGTTATGAGGAGAGAGAAATACAATTTGTGAAAGCTGATAATACAGAAAGAAAATTCAAAGAGTGAGAAATGTTGAGAATGGGTATCTTTAGTGGTTGCGGAACTTATGAGGCTGATTTGTTTGCACAACCCACTATTTAAAGCGGCAGTCTCGAGAATATGTATAAGTTCTGATGCTAGCAAACCTTAGTAGTAACGAAAACGCACTTAAAGAGAGGGAGGAGTATTTTTTATGCTGTACGTTTTACTCTGAATAACTATCCAATTTTCAAAATATTGTACGTTAGGTTATGATTATTATATTTATAAAAGGAAAAGCTTGTTTAATTTAGCAACGCAAACAAATGCATGTTGGTACATTTGGTGCTCCGGACAAGATGCTCGTACCTTAAAAATTTTTTTATTAATTTCGCTACGTTTTCTGGCTCTCTCAAATTATTTCGTAAGTGGAATCTTCCGGAAAAGTTCTAAAATAAGACAAGTTGTATTTAGGTTTCCTGCGGGCTGAAAAAGTTGTATTCTCTTGGGAATGGCACAAATGTTTTAATGCTTTTCTACATACGCAGTCTGTTATTTTCTGATGGAAATAAATTTCTTCTTTGTTTCTTGTTTGAAACTATTATACGGATGTTTAGAGAGTAAATGCGACCTAGCAATAATATCGTTTTCTTTTTGCTTAAATGGCTTAAGAAAACCAAACTTAAAAATTTGAATAAAAATTATATTGGTAGTACGTGTACATTATTGTTTATATAAACTCCTGGACAAAATTATCGCAACAATCTGAAAATTAATTTATCTTTTTCTTATGTCAGTTTTAAAGTTTATCGAGTATTTGAATAGTAGGCTATGCATATTTTGTTTCGTTGTTCATGACAGAAATCAAAACAATTCGTTTAGATTTACAGTTTTAAAGAATTTTTTAGAAGATAAACAATTTTCTGTAATAATGCGATAGATTTTCTTTAAAAGTAAGCTTATAAATTGTTCCCATTTTCAAAGTAATACGTTTTTGTAGTAGACTGTTTTATTTTTGACCCCGCAAAATTAGAAAAATGAATCGAACAAGGAATTTAACTGAACACGAGGTAGTGCGAGCTTCAGTTTTATTGGACGAGGGATATTGTCAGAGTTATGTTGCCAATTTGTTAGGCAAACATCGTTCCAGAATAACTCGTATGGTAAGACGCTCGAATGAAGTAGGAACTTATTCTAGAAGGCTAGGGCAAGGGCGAAAACGATGCACTAGCGACCTAGATGAACGTTTTATAAGACAATATGCTTTAAGAAACAGGACTAGTTCTATAATAAGAAAGGAACTCGAAGCTGTTCGCAATGTCACAATTTCTTCTAAAACAGTTAGAAGACGGTTAAATGAAGCTGGATTAAACACTAGGAGACCAGCCACTGCGCCCTTGCTTACTAAAAAGAACCAGTTGCCAGGTTACGTTTTGTTCGAAATTACGAAAACTGGCCTGTGGATGATTGGAAACAAGTTTTCTTCACAGATGAAACTAGGGTTAGTCTAAAACATCCAGATGGTCGTGAGCGAGTATGGCGAAGACCAGGAGAGAGGTTTTCTCCTTGCAATATCTCTGCAAGGATTCCATTCAGCGGTGGCTCTGTTATGTTCTGAGGTGGCATCTGCTTTGATGCTCGCACAGAGTTAGTTCCTGTCCGTACGAGATCCATGAATGCTGACTACTATCTTGAGAATATTGTAATAGAACATGTGATGCCTTTCGGTCATTTTGTGGGGCCCAATTTCCTGTTTATGCAAGACAACGCTCGACCTCACGTGGCTAGGGAGGTACTCGATTATCTTAATCAAGTTGATATACCGATTATGCAATGGCCACCAAAAAGCCCGGATCTGAATCCGATAGAACATGTATGGGATCACCTTAAGAAAAATGTGAAACGTCATATACCCGCACCTAGAAACCTGAGGGAATTTGAAAATGCAGTTATCACAGAATGGGAGCAAATTCCTCAAGATTTTATCCTACTGTCATCCGAAGTAGAGGAGGCAACACACGCTACTAGTGTCCCAGTTACACCATTAATTTTGCTACTAGTGTCCCAGTTTATTTTTTTCATTACTACATAATTTCAACGATTTTGTTATTAGGTCTTAAAAAAATAATTTTAATTCGAATCTTATAGAGAAATTTGGTAGCTAATTCACTTTTAAAGTATCCGAATAAGTTTTTTCTAACTTTTAGTGTAACCAATGTTCATAAAAAATTATTAAAATTAATTCATTAAAGAGATTTCTATGATTTAATATATTGTTGCGTTAATTTTGTCCAGGAGTGTATATATATGTATATACTACTCAGTATATATCACCACTACACCAAACACTTTATTTTTGCACTCGACGCGCGTTTCGCTAACCATGTTAGCTTTATCATGATGAAGCTAACATGGTTAGCGAAACGCGCGTCGAGTGCAAAAATAAAGTGTTTGGTGTAGTGGTGATATATACTGAGTAGTATCATTGTGCCAAAGATTCCACATTCCCAACTTAGTATATATGTATATATATATATATATATATATATATATATATATATATATATATATATATATATATATATATATATATATATATATATATCTACAGGGTCTTTTCCAAAAATAAGTGGAATGAATTTTTGCTACCGACGCGGACGGCTGGAGTGGGGTTATTTGTGATGATAGAAGGTTTTGGGCAACACGATCCGAGTCATTTGCCTGCAGGCCGTTACAGTGTGCGGATCGCTGTTAGGCTGGACCCTTGTTTCATGGGGCAACGATACGCGATAAAATTTTGTGTTAAGCTCGGAAAATCGGGTTCAGAGACCATGATCGTGGCGGAAAAGAGTGCAACGCGTCAGGAAGGAGATTTTTGCCAACTGGAGGCTGCACCACGACAACGCGCCGTCCCACACCGCCTTTCTGGTGACCGAGTACATGGTCAAGCATAAGGTGGCAACGCTGTCCCAGCCGACCTACACCACTGGACTTGTTTCCAAAAATAGAAAAGAGCTTGAAAGGCAACCATTTTGGAATACTGGATGCTGGATAACGTCAAAGAGGACGTGAGGAGGTGCCTGAACAAGGTTTCCGTCGACGCCTTCCAAAAAGCGTACTGCGATTGGCAGAGGCGCTGGCAACGGTGTGTCGATGCACAGTTTGAAGAATTTTAGTAATTTTTACTTTGATCTGATGATTTTTTCGGATTTATTCTACTTATTTTTGGGACAGACCCTGTATATATATGGCGATCTTTAAAATTCACTTAAAAAAAAAATTGTACAAAATAACAATTGTTGCAATTCAAAATTCAATTGAACATAACAACACACAATGTAACGTATTTGTAACTTGTTTTAATTAATTATACCAAAAATTAAAAAGAACATAGTAACGGCTTATTATCTATTAGTTATTAATCAATTGTAAATTAGCGTCTTTATAATTAAACAATGGGCCTTGCTACATGCAAATATTGCTAGTGACCGGAGGTCAAAGCCGGCAATTTAACAGTTGTCCCTTTTAGACAAAAGATGATGCATTCAGAAAGTTTTTACCATCCCTGGTTGAATTGAAGTATCATTTCCTCTTCCTTTAGGATAGTTCTGGGGGAACAGTTACCGGATTTTCTGTTAGGCGGCAAATCTCGTAACCTTTGATGCAGATGACAGACTGTTTCTATAGATTTGGGTACTGGGCTAGTGTTGGTTGATTGTCATAGCTAATGATGATCAATTCAATTTTCGGATATTTTCTTCGTCTACATTTGCAAGAGTTGCAAAGAAGTATTAAGGCATTAATTGTCGTAATGCCACAGTTGGAATATTGACTTAATTCGTGTTGGGCGATATTTGGGGGCTTCAGAGACAATTTTGTTTCGCTTCAGTGAGTCGCAACAATCAAAAGGTATTTTTATAGTGTGGCCGTTGTACGTTACGGCCTGGTCTTTATCGATGGGATCTTTAACGTGCAGTTTGGTGTTCTCAGTGAAAAAGTTGCTCTTAAGCCGGGTTTCCACCAAACGGACATAGCACGAAACACAAACAAAAACTGTTTTTCTCAACAAAAAGAGCCATCCATGTTTTGTAAAAAATAAACAATTCCGAAAACATGTTTGTCGGGAACAGTGTTTTTAGTAAACAAAACACTTTCCCATCTCGAGCCGGTACATTAAAGGAAAACAAATTTGTTCGTGTTTTCTAGTCGGTTTGGTTGAAACACCTGAATGTTGTAGTTTTGTTCTCTGCGACATTTGTATTCTACTCTTTCCACTAGTTATCAATTTTTTATTAAATGCAAGCAATTTTTATGAAGAGTTTGTCAACATTTAAGAAGTAAGTACCATTTTTAGTGTTCCGTACGGAACACTTATAAGATCACTTCGGTGTCTGTCTGTCTGTCTGTCTGTCTGTCTGTCTGTCACACCCGATTTTCTCCGAAACTATTTGACATAGAAAGGTGAAATTTGGTAGTAATATAGGAATTGATCGCCTCATCAGAGCCATGTAGTTTTGATAATTAAATTTTGACTTAAGGGGTTAGTTTTGGGGGATGAAGTCGGAAGTGAAAAAAAAATTTTTTTACTAGGTCATCGAGTGTGGTGTCAAATGAAAGCTTGTGAAAACACGAGTAAAAATATATATATAATATTATACTTGCGCGCACTTTTCTTTGTAATATTTTTAAAAATTCGCGAAAAATCGCTGTCCCGGGCCTTATCTCGAAAAGTACTTATCAAAAAATTTCGAAAAAATTCTGGAATATTCTCCACGGGGTGTAGATTGAACGAAAATTATCACGAGTGCATTACCTTTAATAATTTATTTGGTATATAAAAAAAAACAAAATTTCAAGGTCACCAGTTTTCAGTAAAGATTGGAAACAAACTTTGTTGAAAACTCATTTGGGGTGTGTTTTGTGAAGTCACTGATCATTTTATACCACCCTAACAAAAATTTTTATTTTAAATTTTAAATCAACGTACGGAACACTAATTGTGCAAGTTCAACTTGCACTTGACCGGTTTTTTTATTTATTTATTTTTGGTTAAATTTTTATTCAAATATATATATATATATATATATATATATATATATATATATATATATATATATATATATATATATATATATATATATATATAGTAGTTACAATGATTAAAAAAGTTGACTGGCAATTTTGGGTCCTAACAAATTAATTAACAATTGAAAATCGCTACTTAACATTCTGGTAAAATTGTGGAAGGAAGATCTCAATTCCCCATTTAACCCAATATCGCCAGTGCTTATAATTTTGCCGTGCCGTAATTAACTCTCCTTTTTAATAGAGAACTGACCCAATATCTTGTTTTTTCTGTTTTGGCCATTAATTAAAAACAAACCACAGCTAATTATAAAAAAATCGTCGTCGGAGGACATTCTTGCGGGACTAAACAAAATGGGAAAAGAGAACAAACACTAGCAACAAAACTTTTGAAACAGTCTACAGAAACTGTTTGAAAAAAACAAAACATGTTTTGTTTTGTTTATTAAAAACAGAACTGTTTTTTTTAAACTGTCCGTTTGGTGGAACCCGGCTTTAGGTTGAAGCTTCAGTAATGTTTAGTAACTTCGTAATGGCTTCCACGTCTGATTGTAACGGGCAAAGGATAATATATATACCGTCAGAGAGAGGAACATATGGAAAGACTTTTTTATTATTAAAGTATCTAAATTTCTTTTTTAGGTAATCAGTTCTGCATGTCATTGATTTGTGACGTGGCCGTTGGTATGGTGGGAAATTTGAATCAGCTGATATGGCAGCATGAAAAGTCAGATTAATTGATAGAATAACGGAAAAACTCAAAAAGTAAAAAGTATTTAGAATTTGATTTAAACCATAATTGCCAAATTTTGAGATCTACATATAGAGCAATAAAAGCGATTTTTTAAATATTAAATTTGACCAGGGACTTATAAACAGTAAAACACTTCAGAACATTTTTTGTTGTAAAACACCGAAATAGCAATTAGATATACCAGGTGTACAAGTATGAAATGCGGATTTTTTTTCTAAAATAACATGTTAAATTCGGAAGAATGATAAAAATTGCTTTATTCAAAGTATGCTCCATCGCAGGTTATACATTTTTCCCATCTTTCGGGTAATTTATGAATACCACGCCAGTAAAAATCTTCCCCTTTTGCTGCGAACCATCCATCGAGCCATTTTTCACATCTTCGTACGGATCAAAGCACTGCTCAGCAAGTGCGTGACCCATCGATGTAAACAAGTGGTAATCGGAAGGAGCCAAGTCTGGTGAGTAAGCCGCATGGGGTAGAACTTCCCAGCTGACTACTTCCAACGTGTCGCGGACTGGTTTTGCCGTATGTGAAGGGGCATTGTCATGAAGAAAAATCATTTTGTGTTGCCTTTTTTCAAGCAGCGAACGGTTCAAATCGGCCAATTGTTGGTAACGTTTAGTATTAACCGTTTTCCCAGGTTTTAACAGCTCATAATAGACCACGCCCCTCTGGTCCCATCATACACAGAGCATCGTCTTTCTGCCAAAGCGATTCGGTCTTGCGGTCGATGTGGATGGTGCGGGTCTATCCATAATTTTTTGCGCTTGGAATTCTCAAAATAAATCCACTTTTCATCCCCTGTAACTATACGATGCAAAAACGACTTCCTTTTGTACCGAGTGAGCAAAATGCCACACGTTTTTGCGCTTTTCCATTTGCCTGTCGTTCAACTCATGTGGTACCCATCTACCGGTCTTCTGAATCTTTCCCATCTCTCGTAGCCGATTGGAAACAGCTTGTTGACTCACGCCTAATTGCTTAGCGAGTTGTTTTTGTGTTTGCGAATCATCTTCGTCCAACAATGCTTGCAATTCCACATCTTCGTATTTTTTTGGCGGTTTTCCACGTTCCTTGTCTGCAACATCGAAGTCACCACTTTTGAAACGCCGAAAGCATCGTTCACATGTATCTTGCGGTGGAGCATGTTCACCATAAGCTTCTCGAAGAAATCGGTATGATTCAATAGCAGTTTTCTTCAAATGAAAACAAAAAATTAATGCTGTCCGCGAATGCTCTTTGTTTGGTATAAATTTCGACATATTGAACACGACAACACAACACTATGCACTGACTTTTTCTATTTATCACTTGTGTGCGTTTGACACTTGTTGATGACGCAACAAAATGGCGCAGCGTCAAATCTTTATAGCACAAACTGCATTGGTGCACCATCTGTTGTCTGAAATCCGCATTTCATACTTGTACACCTGGTAAATTATTGCAACAGGTGGCGTTTAAGCGTAAACGTATTTTTTGGATTATTTATAATAAAAGCCAAACAACTTTACCTCAGTTTAACTACTGAGACAAAAAAAGGTTTTTTTAGCTAAATAAAGAAATATTTTTTTAAAAATTGGGATTTTAATTTTTTTTATGTAGACGCATTGTAAATAGGGTTTAAATGATATTCTAAACATTTTTTACCCTTTGAGTTTTTTTTTTTTCGATTTTCTGTCAATTAATTCGCTTTTCATGATTCCATATCAGTTAAATCACATTTGAGTCATAACAACAGTTACGGGATTTATGTCAAAATAATTTTTTAGGCTATATAACGTGCGAACTGATCATCTGAAAAATAAATTTGGATACTCTAATAATATATATATATATATATATATATATATATATATATATATATATATATATATATATATATATATATATATATAGTATATGTATATATATATATATATATATATATATATATATATATATATATATCTATATATAGTATATATATATATATATATATATATATATATATATATATATATATATATATATATATATATATATATATATAGTATATATATATATATATATATATATATATATATATATATATATATATATATACATATATATATATATATATATATATATATATATATATATATATATATATATATATATATTGTAACATTCATTTTTTCCTAGATTTTAAGATCATGTTATGTTACTATTTTCTCATTATAATTTACAGTTTTTTTCATGTTTATATCGAGTAGTGTTTACTTACTTTTAAGCAGTGTAGTTCACTCGGATTTCTAAGCCGTTTATATTACAGTATGCTTTGCTGGTTTCCTACCGGATTTATTTAATTCGTTTCTAATGCGTCGATTGGCTGTACATTTGTTTCCGGGAAGCAGCCATCTTGAAGACGTGATTTATGCGGAAGGAGGAAAAATATTTAAGGCTCCGGATGACACGGATCAAGGCTTTTTTCCATCATGTAGTGGGCTTTTTTCAACATGAAGCCGTAGTAGGCCTAGAAGCTCGTAGGAAAACCGTAAGTCACAAGAATATACATCCGTAGACCTATTTTCCCGCTGATAAGTGTATTTAACATCGTATAGAACTGATAACTCGTGAAGTGAACCTCACGAACCTTCAACATCGTGTGTAGCAAAGTTTTAATCCTGATTTAAGGACTTTAGTTAGCAATACCACCTATTAGGCTAAGTTTTTTTGTAATAACAGAACTGCAAAAGTTAGAACATTTAAGTTAATCATTAATAAATCTTTTTTTTCTTGTTTAAGGCTAGCGTTTCACTGTACACCTATCTTACTTTTCAGGACAAAAGGGTTGTACCATATCAAAATTTTCCTTAACAACTACATAACCCTTTAGTGGTTTTTCATTTTTTTAGCTGAAGTTAGATCCTTTTTATTTTAAAATGAATGGTGCCCAAAATTTGTACGACCAAAAATTTTAAACAACTATAGAGACTATTTCCAAAAAGACGTACAAAAATTATCTCTTACCCATATTACTCTACCAAGAAAAACTGAGCTAGTGTATGTTTAATTTCTTTAGTTCTTTTAATATTAGTATCCACTTAATCCATTCTCAGAAATTATAAGGGGCTGCAAAATTGCGCCACAATGTGCGGACGATGTGACAAGCAACAATATATATATATATATATATATATATATATATATATATATATATATATATATATATATATATATCATTAGCTTGTTCCATCTGTAGTTGGATATACATAAGTTTCCCCAAGTTGTCTCCAATGAGCTTTGTTATTTGCTTTTTACATCCAATCGTGTCCCATTAATCTTTTTATGCTGTCCGTCCATCTTGTTTTTGGTTTACCTCTGCATCTTTTGTGTTCTCTAGGCCTCCATTCAACTATACGACGTGTTGTTATCATTCATCCTTGCTATATGCCCTTCCCAATTCCACCTTAATATACATATTCGTTATATTACATCTGTTACTTTTGATCTTCTTCGAATCTCGATGTTAGGATCTTGGAGTCTAATATTTAGCATTCTCCTCTCCATTGCTCTCTGGGTTACCTGAAGTTTATTTATTATACTTTTATTTAAAGCCCACGTTTCAGTGTCATATGTTAATACCGGCAGTACATATTGATCGAATACTCTGGCTTTTATTGTATTTGGAATGTTGTAACATTCATTTTTTCTAGATTTTAAAATCACGACACTGTTTTTCGCCCTATAATTTATATTTTATTACATTTTTATATTCATTGCAGTGATTTCAATTTTCGAGCAGTGTAGCTTAAAACAATGTATTAAATTTTTGAGCAGTTTAATTTAAACCGGCAGTGTGTAACGCGTGTTGCCGACTTGACTCATTTAGTTCACATTGAATGCGTCGAGATTTGCATGCCGGGAAGCAGACCCAAGGAGAAGTGACGAAGATATTTAAGCAGCCATTTCGAATTTTGAGGGGCTTTTTTTCCGCTAGTAGGCCGTAGTGGCTTTCTTTTCCAGCACGCCAGAGTGTTTTTTTTTTTAGTGATGGAGTAATGCAGTAACGGTTTCTAGCTCTAAAGTTAAAGGCTTTTTTCCTTTCTTGAAATATCCTGCTCATTCTCAGGCATTACGGGTCAAAAAGTGTTTAGCAACCCAAATGAAACTAGGATGGTAGTGGTCGAGACAATATTTTTATGAGAATCTCACCAGGAGAGGTCAAGTAACTTATGGAAAACCCACGAAGAGAAACCAATCTGTAAGTCATAAGCACACCAGTCTAAAAATCTCACTTCCTGTCTACAAGTGCGTTTCCAACGACTACTCAACACGTGTAATTCGCGGAGCTAATTTCACAAACATTTAATATTGTGTTTTATCAAGCCTTTTATTAAAAACTTAATAATCCTGACTTAAAAATTCTATGCAATAGTGTACACTCTCATAACATAAGGGGTTTTTATTTAGTAGATGTAATTTTAAGAGTGTAATAAAGTAGGAATTTTTATTTTGTTAATATACCTTTCCTTATTTAAATGTGTAGTGTCTCACCAAACTCCTGCTCTTTCTTTCAGGACGCAACGGTTGTACGTAAACTAATTTTATTTCAACAACTAAATAACTCAGTATTTTTTCATTTTTGGAGCTGTACTTAGATTCTTTTTAGCTTAAAATGATGGTGCCTAAATCTGTACAACCAAGTTTCAACAACCATAGAGACGGTTTTCAAAAGACGTACAAAAATTATCTCTTATCCATAATCTCTCTAAACAAAATGAGCTAGTTGATATTTTAATTTTGTCCTCTATTAGTATTAATATCCACTCAATCCATTCTCAAAATTAAGATATACATAAGGGGCAAATAACGATTTCTATTTAATAAATAAAATTAAAAATAAAGAAAGTTGGGGCTATACAAAATAGTGCTCTAATGTGAGGCTATAAAAACGGCCCCGCTTTTAGACGTTATAATGTCTAATATAAATGTAGATTGTAACCTTTCGAACGCAGACCAAGCTAGCGAGACTCTTCTTTCCAAGTCAGCCTCAGATATAGATATAGATATACTTCAGACCGTCCCTCTTTAAACCTCTTCATTAATATCTTCACAATTCGAGAGAATGATCATCTTTTCAGAAGACGAGTAAGTTTCTGCCATCATTATTGCGCAATCTTAAAAACTGCATTCGTCGATTTGACAGCAGCAAATCCTCAACGAACCTAATGGTTCTTTCAACCAGGGATCATCTAAAATTTCGTCATTTCGTGTTCATGTTTATAAAGGGTTTTATTTAATTCTTGTTTTAATTAGCTGATCGTTATTGTATTTAGTTCCGCTGAAATATTGTCCAGTTTCGTGGTATACTTCATTTCACTGATATATAACCTTTGTTATTTCTGCTGACGTAAAAGGGTTCATTTTGGTTTACGTATCTTAAAAACTCTATATCAGGGGTCGGCAACCTATGATACGCGTGCCATCTCTGGCACGCCAAGCAATTTTGAATGGCACGCGTACTTATTCAACGTTTATACATTAATTCTGTAATCTGTAACATGTTTCGAAATTAAGTAAATAATCGAAGACAGTATTACTTTAACGATACAAACAAAAACGATATATTATATAGGTCACTAGGTATTATTACCAAAAACTACAAAATATATATTTTGTAATTTATAATTTTACTGAATGCATTGGTTTGGCGTTAATTTCGGCAAGTATTAAAGACGGCAAGCCTCAAAATATAAGCCTAGGCAAAAACACAAATAAACGTCCTCAATTCAGATCAAAAGAGCCGCTATAAGGCGGTTTTTGTTTGACTTGATTTCAATAGTTCCGACGCGCGCCGCAACTCTTTTTATATTGCCGAACTTTAGTTTTTGTGAGATTTAACTTCTAGGCGGCCCTTTGATTGCAATGGGCGACAATAATAATTTTTTGTTCTAAGAAATTTAATAAACGTAATTATTGGAATTTTCTGGAAACATTATTTTTCTATATATAGCAAGCGGCTACACGTTTGGATCATTTAGTATAGAAGTAAAATCCGTTCCAGTCAATAGTTGTCGAAAAGTTTAAAAATTAAAATTACGTTGCGTTATGGCCGCGAAGAAACAGAACGTAGACGTTCGATCATTTCAAACTTCATGGACAACAGATTACGGTTTTGTACAGCAAAACGATCGGGCCATTTGTGTCCTATGTCGGGAAAGCGTAGTTTTCCGGACATCTAGTGTTCAATGACATTTCGAGATAAAACATGAATCGTCATTTAAAGATAACGCTGATAAAAGGGAGGCAATACAAAGAGCAAGTAAACAATACGAGAAACAGTCAACATTCTTTAGCAAAGTTTTCCAAGGAAAAAATCAGGTAACTGAATGCAGTTTCAAAATTGCACAATCGTTGGCACAAAAGGGTAGGCCGTTCACTGACGGAGAATTTATGAAGCAAACTTTTTTGAGTACTGGCGAGATTTTATTCGACGACTTGCCCAATAAGGATACAATATTGGCCAGGATTAGGGATATACCGGTATCAGCGCGGACCATCGAGAGACGAATTACCGAAATGACACAAAATGTCCAAAAATAGCAGAGAGACGCTATCAAACGGAGTTTTGAATTTCGTGTAGCATTAGATGAAAGTATCGATATTAACGATATTGCCCGTCTGGCAATTGTTGCGCGATACTTCGATGATGGCAGTGTGTATGAAGAGCTGATTTGTCTGCTCCCATTACAGGGAACTACAAGAGAAGAGGATGTATTTTCAGAATTTGTTAAACATTTTGAAAAGCAGAACATTGATTTGAATAAAATTTTTTGCGTAACGACAGATGGTGCTCCTGCTATGATTAGGAGACATAAAGGATTTATTTCCCTTCTTATTGACCGCATGGGTCGATCAGTTTTGAATTTTCATTGCATAATTCACCAAGAGAGTTTGTGCGCTAAAATCTCCGCTGGAAGTTTAGGTTAACTACATTGTCGGTCGTTCTTCACTGATCCATAGACAATTTAAGGCGTTTCTGCAGGAATTAGAAAGTGCATATTCAGATATACCATTGCACAATAATGTGCGCTGGCTCAGCCGTGGTAAAGTGCTCTCTAGATTTTTACAATGTCTGGGCGAAATTAAATCGTTCTGTTGGAAAAAAATCAAGTGGATGCTTATCCCCAACTAGAAGATAAGAACTGGATCTGTATGTTAATGTTTCTTACTGATATTACAAACCATCTCAGTGAACTCAACTTAAAGTTACAAGGTTCAGGCAAAACAGTTCTGGATTTATACGAATCCTGGAAATTATTCAGATTAAAAATAGATTTATTTATCAGCGATATTACTACAAACACATATAAATATTTTCCAAATTTAAAAACTTATATATCCAGTGTCGACGATGGTGCACTAATAGACGAAATTCTTAATTATATGACTAATTTAAAAGAGGAGTTTATCGATAGGGGTCAGGATTTTGATAAAGATGGTCCTATGTTCGCTTTTTTAATCAAACCAGATTTAATGGATTTTTCCAGCAGTTGCTTTGACATATCTCTTTTCTCATGGATGGACATTAATGATTTTGATCTTCAATACATTGAATTTAAAAGCTCCGAGTTATGGAACACGAAATTTGTAGAATTAAGAAGGGTATTAGAAGGTGACTGCCAGAACCATTCAAACGAGATACTCAGTTGTTGCATGAGTTTACCAGAGAAATTTATTTGTCTTAAGAAAGTAGTATTTGCCATCCTTACAGCTTTCGGATCATCCTATATCTGTGAACAACTTTTTCCCCTTATGAGAGTGATTTTAAACCCGTACCGAAGCAGGCTGACAACAGACAACTCGGAAGCATGTGTGACACTGAAAATAACTAGACATGAACCGGATATAAGAAAACTCTTTAAAGAACTTCAAGCACAGGGTCCACACTAGGTCCTAGGACTAGTATAATAAAATTATTTGTTAAATGTTAAAATTTTTTTTGTAATTAAACCTTCTAAAAGCAATATTTTAAGTTAATTTAAGTTAATTTTTGTTAATTTTAGTTGTAGTAAGTACCTATGTCGGCACGCAAAATGTTGTATGGATGAAAACTGGCACCCCTTAGTTAAAAGGTTGCCGACCCCTACTCTATATTATACTGAGTGTCATTTTTGATTCATCAAACTTGTTTCTGCGAGTACTTTATTAAAAAGTGACGAAAAATTGTAAACAAAATTTTTAATAATCAAAAATCCACTCTATAACATCTTCTTGTTTACCTCAATTTACTAAACGAAAGAAAACATTACATTTTACTGTTATACCAGCTTTCTCCTGACGCAATAAAAAAAAACAAGGAAGCAAATAAAATATTCTGATATACAGAAAAAAACACTTGAGAAACGAAAAGGCTTTTCATTCAGGTGGATGGCACTTTAAAAAAAAGTTTACAAAAGATTTCGCAGACTTTTTTTAAGTGTCGTCAATGCTTTAGGAAAATAAAATAAGCTTGATAAAAAAAGGCTAAATTTACAGCTTCGGGATCTTTATTTCATGTTATCTTGTATATGTGTCGTCTTATGCATGCACTGCTTTACATATTTTGTTTTACCCCGGGGACGTTATGGAATAAGTTTTTTCTTGACGGTGGGAAAGAATTGTCAGGCAATATGTTGCCGAAATTTACGTACAAGGAAAAAGATATCTTTGGTACACGTTCTAAAAATAAGTTCGGCATCTTTGTATCGAATTTTTTTGCATATGAATGATACAGACGTAACTATATATATATATATATATATATATATATATATATATATATATATATATATATATATATATATATATATATATATCTATATGTAAAGAGAGAAAAGCAAAAGTTGCCGTATCTAACAAAATCCTAAGATATGAAATTAGTTGGGGAACTCGGCAACTGGGCAACAACAGATGTTCACACTATATTCATTTAGCCAATATTTCGGTCCTAGGTTGGGACCTTCATCAGGGCACAAACTGAAAAAGAGATATCGAAGCAACCAATAAGGAAAGTTGGGCATAGAAAATTATTATTAAGTTTAATTTTTAATTATTAATTTTTAATTCGAATTTTAATTTTAATCTTATAATTATTGATAAAAACTTATTGTTGTTTAAAAGTATTGTTATTCTAAAGAAACGTACATTATTATTATTATTATTATGAAGAAATGTTTGCAATGCAATGCAATTTTTGTTTTGACATTTCTTCATAATAATAATAATTTACGTTTCTTTAGAACAACAATACTTTTAAACAACAATAAGTTTTTATCAATAATTATAAGATTAAAATTAAAATTACAAATTAAAAATTAATAATTGAAAATTAAACTTAATAATAATAATTTTCTATGCCCAACTTTCCTTATTGGTTGCTTCGTTATCTCTTTTTCAGTTTGTGCCCTGATGAAGGTCCCAACCTAGGACCGAAATATTGGCTAAATGAATATAGTGTGAACATCTGTTGTTGCCCATATGCCGAGTTCCCCAACTAATTTCATATATATATATATATATATATATATATATATATATATATATATATATATATATATATATATATATATGAAATTAGAACCCCGATTAACCGAGTCGAGTTCTCTTCTTAACCTCTGCTTGAAAAATAATAATCCCAAGCAAATGGAATAACGCAGTGACGGTATTCATTTATAAAAAAGGCGTCATAACCGATCTTGAGATTTATAGACTGATCAGTTTGCTCTCCCATTTGTATAAGTTGTTCATCAAAATCATAATAAACACTTAGAGCAAAAACTAGATTTTTTTCGACCACGCGAACAGGCTAGCTTTAGAAGTGGATACAGTGCTAACGATCATTTACAGACCAACAAAATCCTTATAAAGAAATTTATAGAATACAACAAACCACTCGTATTAGTATTTGTGGATTTTGGAAAAGCTTTTGACATCATGGAGCTGCCGGCGATACTGTCTGCCCTGCAGCAAATGAGAATAGACTACAGATATACTCAGTTAATTAAATTTATTTATAATAACGCAACGCAAACGTAAGACTCCATAATTCCACAAATAAATACCGAGTTGAACGTGAAATCAGACAAAGTGATAAACTTTATGCGGCAGTTTTAGAATATGCTTTTAGGAACTTAATTGGGATGGATCTAAATCATCTGCGCTTTGCTGATGATATTGTCATAATAACCGACAATCTAGGTGATGCCCAACAAATGCTTACCGAATTGTAAATAACATCAGCAAATATTGGTCTAGATATTAAGTTTTAATTTAGTTACGAACAGTAATATGAAATTTAACGAAAGCGAGGTGGAGCACGTTCGAAATTACAAGTATTTGGGTGATGAATTACAAACTGGCAACGATAACCAAACCCCTAAGATACACCGTCGTGTGGGTTTGGGATGGACGGCTTTTGGGAAGCTGAGAAATACGCTGCAAGGTAATTTGTCAACGTACATAAAAAAAGAAAGTTTATGAACAATACGTTCTGCCGGTAATCATATACGGCGCCGAGACACTCACATTAACGAAACAGTCAGCAAACAAGCTGAGAGTATCGCAACGGGCAATGGAGAGAGCTATGCTGGGTATCACAAGGCAGGATAGAATAACAAACATAACTATCAGACAACGAACAAAAGTAACAGATATCTAAAAAATTACGCATTCTAAATGGAAATGGGCAGGCCATCTAGCCCGAAGGGATGATAACCGATGGTGTAGAAGACTAATAGGATGGAGACCCAGACAAGACAAAAGGAACAGAGGTAGACCTCAACAAGATAAAGCGATGACATCAAAAGAGTGGCAGAAAATTGGTTTAACACACCGCTCAGGACAAAGATCAGTGGAAGTTCCTAGAGGAGGCCTATATTCAGCAGCGGATGAAGACGGTTGATTGGTGGAAGAAAAGCTAATTTTGGGAATTTTGTTCAAGAGTGGTCGAAAATTTATTTAATTTATTTTATTAAAAAAATATTTAAGTATAGAAAAATATTTATTTTTAAAGTTTTGATACAAAATGGCTGCTTCAGAATCCAAGACGACACGGCATCTTTTATGCGAGGCCTGAAACGGGCAAAACGATTGCTCCCGCGAATAAATAATGTCAATATTATATGTCAAAAAATTTGAAAAAAATGTTCATTTTTCACCCAAAAATTTCACGAAAAGTTCTTTATAAAAAAGGATCTCGAAATCCATGCTTTCCTTTAAATAATGTATTTGAAAAGTTACTCTTAAAATTTAAATTTAAAAATAAGGTTTTGAGAACAACGCATTTGAAAATTTGAGGAAATCTACAGCAGAAAATATCGTTATACTTTTAATCGGCGATGCTTGCACCATACTATTGGCTTTCAAGGTAACATATTAGCAAAAAAATCTGTGTTTTGCAAATTCTGGAGTAGCTTTATTCCTTAAATTTAACGTTCAAAAGTCACTCTGTTAAAATGTCGAAAACATTTATTAGGAAAAATATCTGAAATTTCATCGCAATATAGAATAGATTGGACAAAAATCGTATTTGGCAATTTTTGACTAATAAAAATATGATCACAAGGACATTTTTATTTATTGAAATATACTTAGTAGATTGATGCAAGAATATTTTACCCTATTACTGCAGTTTGAGCTCTCTGTTTTTTAAAGAATACTCTAGCGTCCTAATTTATTGAAAAACATAAAAGAAAACAAGTACTTTAATAACATACAACCCATTCACAATATTTAGGTAAGTACTTTTCCCCAGTCTTTTTATGTCTCGAAAGCCAAAGAACTAAATGAACGTAAAATACCATCTCATCAGTTAGCTGTGTCTTTTCAGTGAAAATGTCATTTAATGTTAGTATCTGTTAAATTGTAGGTGTACAGCAATATAGCAACTGGAGAATATTATTTTTTAATATTAACTAAACTGTGGCAACAAAATTCTAGACAAACGCGGTGGATAATTGTCTAAGGGGATGCTGTTTTTGCAAGACAATGCGCCTGATCACAAATTGCTGTTAGTTTTACAAAAAATGAATGAATGAACAGACTGATCATCCTCCATATTCTCATGATTTAACTCTCTCTCGTCCTATTACCTACTCCTAAGACTGTACAAACGTTTCAAAGAATACAAATTTTATTCATATGAAAGAGTAATAAATGTTGTCACATACTGGCTTGCAAATAACACAAAGATTTTTTTTTCGACTGGAAATTACCTGGAATAAACAATTTTTATTTTTGAAGTTTGCTTGTTCTTGCGATGCTAAGCTGGAAACTTATTAATAACATATCCTAAGGAACTTGAAGATATTAACAAATACCTCCACAGGACATTTTCAAATTGCAGATGGCGCTGCGATGAAAAAGATTCGGCGCTTAATTGCGTCTTGTCGACAAATTACGAGATTTCGAAAAGTTGCCTTGAGATCTTTAACTGTTTTGGACTGCTGGCTTTTTTGTAGAACATCGGTCAGACACTACTTAAGATAAGACTGATTTACAACGTTAAAAGGCTTTAGGGCTGCAGATATTACTGTCACCTTCCACTTTCATATTGCATTGTATTAATTTTTCTTCTTCTTCTTCTCAACCCAAGTTTATGCATTCCTGGACATAAGTCTCTTCTAATCTTTTCCATGATTCCTTGCTTTTTGCCACCTTTAACAACTGCTTGCCCGTTACTACTCTTATATCATCGACCAATCGTTTCCGTGGACGTGCCGTACCTCTTTTTGTTTCTCTTGGCCTCCATTCTGTGATCTTATATCCTCATCTATCATCGGATTGTCTAGCCACACAGCCTTCAGAATTATATCACCGACTTTGGTTCATCTTCTTATCTGCTGGTTATGTATTGTATTCCTAAGGAAATACTGCTTCTCTCCATAACTTTCTGTAAAGTAAAAGGTTTTTTTTGAACAAATGCTTTAGTGAGGCACATCGTTTCCAGTCCAGACTTTAGCTAGCTAATGGGTATTGTAGTACTTTTTAAAGTATGTCCTAGGTTTTCAAAAACCCGTCAATGTTGTCCAAAAGCCGAAACATGCATTTTTATATTTCATGGCGCCTTTTAAACAACGCGGGTAGTGCTGCCACGGAGGTTATTTGCATTTCTGCAAACAACTAATACCTATGTACGTGCCCAAACCAAATATACTTAAATAAATTAATAAATAAATATACCGACCTGCGGGATTGAACCCTCGACCTTCTGCACAGTAACAAAGTACTATGCCACGGAGCCACGGCCAGCCACAAACAGCTCATGTCAGCTAAGCATGTAACCTAAGTAGATATACTCGTCAACGTGTTCTGTGGAGTTATTTCCTATTTGTATGTTGGTATCCTCAGAGCTAATTAATTTAGTTTTTGTAACACACACACCTTCAGCTGGTTTAATATTTCCTGTAGCTCATTGGTGTTGCTAGAGATCACGGCTATGTCACCTTCAAACTTAAGGTGACTCAGTCTGGCGCCGCACAGTGGGGAAAAAACGAAAAATCGTGTTTCAAAATTGTCTAGAGCCTTCAATTTTGGTTCGATTTGGACGATTTTTTTTTTTTTAAATTGAAGCTTATTAAATTCCGAACAAAGTTGTCGGAGCCGATTTTTCAATTAAACTTTTGTTTCTGCTAGAAAATTGTCTACGATACTTAAAATTTACAGCAGCAATATTCTAGCAATAACTGCATGAAAATTTAAATCCCGCAACTAAACTTGAATAACTTGAATGATCTGACTGCCACAGTCTAAATGCCACAGAGAAACTTTTACTTGCTCGATTCAATTTTGGCATCCGCCATACTTGATTTGTCATTTTAAGTCAATTGTTGAAACATATTTATAATTAACAACCTTAAAGAAATTATTTATGCAAATGTTATGGATATAAAATAATAATGGTACGTTTATTCATATTTATAATACTTTTATTGTTCATGGCAGCCATTTTGGGTTCATTATTATTAATCTTGTAACTGTGATATTAGATATATGATCTGCGACATAAAAAAAAACATACATACAACGCATTTTAGCATAACTTGGTTTGAAACTGTAAGCGTTTTCTGTGTCTCAGTCGCTATATAATCAGAAACCCGCCATTTTGAAGACGTCCGCCATTTTGAAACAAAAGTTTAATTGCAAAATCGGCTCCGACAACTTTGTTCGGAATTTAATAGGCTTCAATTTAGAAAAAAATCGTCCAAATCGAACCAAAATTGAAGGCTCTAGACAATATGGAAACACGATTTTTCGTTTTTCCCCACCACTGTGCGCCGTCGATGTTGATGCCCTTCTCATCCAAATTTACTCCTTAAAGATGTCTTGAAGGGCTACCGTAAACAGTGAGATAGTATCTCCTTATCGCATTTCTTTTTTTAATGGTATGTTTCAGTTGTTTCATCAATTTTAATATGAATAGATGTTTAAAAGAAGCTTGTAACAATTAGAGTCGCGAAATAAACAAAAAAATAAACACTATTGAAAAAGATGTTCCTACAAATTCGATACACAAAAGTTAATCCAATCCAATTAAGATTTGTATACCAGGCGAAATAAAACTAATCAAAAATAATCATTTTCCCTCTTGTCTGTTGTCTAGATTTACAATTATCAAATTCTCTGCTTCCTGGAAACCACAAATAAGATTTTTAATTAAAATGAGCATCTACTATAATTCATACTTTTATGTCGATTAGTTGTGTAATTAAATTAAAATGTGGTTAAGGGTTAAGTTAAGAAAGTAGAATTTCCCGCTGATTTGTTAACGCATTGTGTGGTAAAGAAAGAGATAAATAAAACTTTTTTGGAGATTAGGCAAGAAAAATATATTGCTCTTGTTCTTTATTCAATTAAAATGGGAAGTAATTTACTACCAGGTGTACAAGTATGAAATGGGGATTTCAGACAACAGATGGTGCACTAATGCAGTTTGTGCTATAAAGATTTGACACTGCGCCATTTTGTTGTGTCATCAACAAGTGTCAGACGCGCACGAGTGATAAATTGGAAAAGTGTGCGCATAGTGTTGTGTTGTTGTGTTCAATATGTCGAACTTTATACCGAACAAAGAGCATTCGCGGACAGCATTAATTTCTTTGTTTTCATTTGAAGAAAACTGCTGTTGAATCATACCAATTACTTCGAGAAGATTATGGTGAACATGCTCCATCACAAGATACGTGTGAACGATGGTTTCGGCGTTTCAAAAGTGGTGACTTTGATGTTGCAGACAAGGAACGTGGAAAACCGCCAAAAAAAATACGAAGATGTGAAATTGCAAGCATTGTTGGATGAAGATGATTCGCAAACACAAAAAAACTACTCGCCGAGCAATTGGGCGTTAGTGAACAAGCTGTTTCTAATCGGCTACAAGAGATGGGAAAGATTCAGAAGCCGGTAGATGGGTATCACATGAGTTGAACGACAGGCAAGTGGAAAAGCGCAATAACACGTGTGACATTTTGCTCGCTCGGTACAAAAGGAAGTCGTTGTTGCATTGTATAGTTACAAGGGATGAAAGGTGGATTCATTTTGAGAATCCCAAACGCAAAAAATCATGGGTAGACCCAGGCACACCATCCACATCAACCCAAGACCGAACCATTTGGCAGAAAGACGATGCTCTGTGTTTGGTGTGACCAGAGGGGCGTGGTCTATTGTGAGCTGTTAAAACCCGGGGAAACGGTTAACACTAAACTTTACCAACAACAATTGACCGATCTGAACCGTTCGCTGCTTGAAAAAAGGCCAGAACACCGAAAGAGACAACACAAAGTCATTTTTCTTCATGACAATGCTCCATCACATACCAGTTCGCCACACGTTGGAAGCACTCAGCTGGGAAGTTCTACCTCATGCGGCTTACTCACCAGACTTTGTTCCTTCCGATTACCACTTGTTTGCATCGACGGGTCACGCACTTGCTGAGCAGCGCTCTGGTTCGTACGAGGATGGGAAAAAATGGCTCAATGACTGGTTCGTAGCAAAAGGGGAAGGAAGTATAACAAGCGATGGAGCATACATTGAATAAAGCACTTTTTATCATTCTTCCGAATCTGACATGGTTTTTTAGAAAAAAAATCCGCATTTCATACTTGTACACCTGGTAATATATCCAAAAACAAAAACTATTAATTATATTTACGCAACATTAACCTATGTAGGCCCAACAGCTGAAAAAATCACTAAAGATCTAAGAAAACAGAACGTGACAATCAGTACAAATAGTAACATCAACAAACAATAAAGATAAAACCTTCAAAAACCATAAATCTTTTATTTACCAACTTAATTGTGGTTCTTGTAATAAACTTTACATAAGATAAACAGGGAGAACATTCGAACAGAGAATTTCAAAACATAATAAAAGTTTTTTAAAAAGTGCAACTGATTCTTCATATGCCAAACACTTTTTTTTTTTTTTTATTGGTCTAGCACACGTGCTACAGGGAAGTCCCTAAAGAGGAGCGGCACGAGTGCGGAAAAAGCGATTCACGTTGTTCTTGAATCGCTGTAAATTGACTCGGTGGGAAACACAGCGCTGGGCAAATTATTCCAAAGGGATGACGTTTCCATATAAAAATAGAAGAGAATCATGTATTTGATAATAATTTCCATATTTTACATGTTCAGAACAAATCGCATAAATTTAATTTATTTGCGACCATCGAAATCAATAAAAGAGAGTCAATCAGTCGTTGTTGAGCATAGTAGGTATGTTGATAACTCCCAGTAAAGTCCTAGCAAAATACTTGGTCGCTTATTGAGAAAGTAACCAAATTAGTTCAAACAATAACAATACCTTTTGTTCCCTTGGTGATGCCAGTAGAATGTCCTCAAATACCGAAAATCGAATAAATTTTACCCCGAATAAAGAAAGAAGCAAGTTTTCAGACCGTTGAGACTCACGTGAACTCTATAAGGATTCAAACTGAAGTAACTCTAGGTTCAAATCGCCCTATCACATCTTTAGTAGGGAAAGGTGATCCACCAGGTTCTGGTGATCTACACAAAAAACTCTTTTAAAGACGGATCAAGCACTAAAGGCTCTTTTCGTGATAGTGGATCAAGCCCTCCATGCGAAGGAATATCAGCAATTTCACCAGACAGGTAATGCAGCGGCCATTATGACCGCTAATACTACTGTTTTCGTTAGTAAAAATAAATCTTTTTTTGGTAAAGCAGATACAGACGGAAACACGAAACTTAAAATCAATAATAGACTACATTATAATTAAAAACGAGACCACTATCAAAATAAAAGACGTAAGAGTAAAGAGAGGGCAGAATGTGGAACAGACCATTATTAATAGCAAATATAAAAGTACCGTGGTACAAGACAATAAAGCAAGAGGGAACAATAGATAAAGAAAACAGAAATACTAATGAGGTAACAGAAAAAGCAGGCAAAGAAATAAAATACAAAATACACTTACTGCAAGACGAAACGATAAGAGACCTATACAGACGACGATTAGATCAAAAATTAAATAATTTAACTACGACAACCTCCAACAGATGTATGACCACATAAAAGAATGCATCAAACAGGCGGCCCTAGAAGCATTAGGTAAAGAAGACAACGAGAATAAGAAACATAAAATTAGAATATGTGAAAAAACCAAAGAACCTATAAAGGAGAAAAAAAGACTATACGAAAAATGGCTGAATACAAAATCAGAAAAAGATCTACAGAAATATAATGAGAAAAATGCAGAAACGAGGAGGATCATAAACAAAGAAAAGAACGAGAGATGGAAAAAATCGTGCGAACATGTAGAACAGTATATAGGAGGAACTAGAAGCATAGAGTCATGGAGAATAATTAAAGCATTAAGGACCAACAATAGAGAGAAGATGTATATAGAGTATATCCCAGAAAGCGAGTGGAAAGAATATTATAAGAAGCTGCTAACAGAAGACAGACAAGAATTCCAGGAAGAGAACCCTGAAGAAGAACAGAATAAGGAAAAAAAAAAGAGATAGAACTAAGCTATGAAGAAGTAAAGAAGACAATAAAGACACTCAAAAATATAAATCTGCAGGGCATGGGGGTTTGGTAAATGAAATGATTAAGTACGGGTCTAATAAATTACATCGAATGCTGAGAAACATGTTCCACAGAGCGATAAATGGAGAAAAAATACCAGAGGAATGGTCAAAAGCCTATATAGTATCTATATTTAAAAAGGGAAACCGCAGAAAATGCACAAACTATAGAGGCCTAAGCATAATATCGAGTATGGGACGTTTGTATGGAAAAATTATTAAAAATATCATAGAGGAAAATATAAAAGGAAAAATTGGAGAAGATCAAGTAGGCTTTACGGCCGGAAAATCATGTAGAGACCACATATACACTACAAAACAAACAATGGAAAAAAACTGGCAAAGAATAGAGAAGTTCATTTAGCCTTCATAGACATAAGAAAGGCCTATGACTCAGTACCAAGACAAAGATTATGGAACGCAATGAAATAAATAGGCATTGACAAAGAACTAATATACGCAGTAAAAGCTCTCTACGAAAACAACACAGTGAACATAAAAATAGGACATAAAATAGGGAAGAGACTCCAAACATCAAAAGGTCTATTACAAGGATGCTCTACATCCCCAACACTATTCAAAATATACCTCGAACAAACATTAAAAAAATGGAAACAAAAATGTAGTGGAATGGGAGTCCCAATACGAGAAGATTACTTATATACTCTAAGTTTTGCAGACGACCAAGTAATCATAGCGCAAGATGAGGAAGACCTCAGTTATATGGTAAGAAAACTGAAAGAAGAATACACTAAAGCAGGATTAGCAATAAACTTTGATAAAACGGAATATCTAACAACAAAGGAGGGAAACGTGGAGAATCTAGAAGTCGATAACGAAATAATAATCAATGGAACCGATAGATTTAAATATTTAGGAACCATCATTTCAAAAAACGCAACATCAGAAGAAGAGATTAAAGCTAGATTAGGACAAACGCGATGATGCATGAGACAATTAAATTCTATCCTGTGGGACAAGCACATTACAAAGAGAAACAAAACACGCATATATAAATCAATAATACAAAGCATAATGACATACGGGTCAGAAACATGGACGATCAACAAAAGAAATAAATCTAAAATTAACGCGGTAGAAATGGAGTATTGGGGAGATGATGTTGTAGAGTGACACGTATGGAGAGAATAACAAATGAAGAAATAAGAAGCAGAATGAACATCAAAGAGAACGCAATAAACATCATTGAAGAAAAACGATTAAAATGGTATAGGACACATGAGACGGAGCGAAGATAATAGGTGGATAAGGAAAATAACGCAGTGGAGCCCTATAGGGAGAAAGAAAAAGAGGAAGACCCAGACGATCGTGGAGAGACGATGTGGACGAGGCTATGGAGCTAACAGATGGAGACTGGGAAGATAGAAACGGATGGACTCAAAGGCTGAGAGAAGGAAGACAGCGTCAGCTGTAGAAAATCCTTTATATATATATATATATATATATATATATATATATATATATATATATATATATATATATATATATTATATATATATATAGATAGATATATAGATACAGACGGTACGACAGATCCAGCTTCCCAGAAGGTTTTTGTGAAATCTTTAGGTAAAAGAGACTCAAAGGAATACAAACACACTGTTAAATGACCAGCTGGACGTCGGAAATTTCCCATTGTTGAATTTATTTATAATAATAATAATAATAATAATAATAATCTTTATTGTCTAACAGATATACCATTTACAAGACAATTAAGCATAAATAACATAATACAAAGGAGATAGAGATAAAAAGAAAAACAAAGTACCAGTATAGAACAAAAGACACAGATAATATAAAAATCACTTAGAAATTACATAAAACTGAAAAATTAAAATTAAAATGATACACTTGGAATAAAATATCTATACATGCAACAATTTCTTTTTTAAGCATTTGGCAAATTGCGCAAATGACAGGTTGTTCACGTCAATGTCGTTACAAGTACTGTTGAAAACTCTCATAGCTTGAAACAATGGTGTTTTGATGAGAAAATTAGTTGATGCACTAGGTAAACAGAAAACAGGAGAGGTTCTGACCAATCTATTAGGAACGTGAAAGTTTACTTGAAATAGTAAGTCAGGAGAGTCAATAAGAGATTTACATAGTTTTATAAGAAAACAGACCAGATGGTAATTTCTTCGATTCGTCAATAAAGGTAGCTGAAAACGTTCAGTTATAATAACCTCATTGACACCCCTATCAGGATACACACCATCATATTTTAATATAAGAAATTTGGCAAACTTTCTTTGAATATTCTCTACCTGTTTAATATACTTAGCGTGTATTGGATTCCAAACAACTGCACCATATTCAAGCCGTGAAAGCACATAGCTGGAATATAAAGTTTTTAATGTTTTACTGTTATGAAAACCACTTGAATTACGTATTATGAAACCCAACGTCCTCATCGCAGTAGTGCATATCCAATTAATATGATGGGCAAATGAAAGTTTATGATCAAAAATAATTCCAAGGTCCTTGAAAGTATTACAACGTGTAATATCTTCATTATCCAATTTATACTGGAAGTCGATGGTGCTAAATTTGTTCGAGTAAGTCAAAAAGAAGCACTTACCGGCATTCAATGGCAGCCTATTCAACTCACACCATTGCTGTAACGACTCCATATCATGTTGTAATGAAAGGCAATCACTAGAGTCTCTTATGGTGCGGAAAAGCTTAAGGTCGTCAGCAAACAAAAGAAAATTACTAGTTATGCCATCACCAATGTCGTTAATGAAGAGTGAAAAAATTAAAGGTGCAAGATTGCTACCCTGTGGTGCACCACTTGTGGCACTAAACGTTGAGGATTTATGTCCACGAATTTCGACGTACTGCAAGCGGTTACACAAATAGGACTCAAAAAAAGCAATTAGGTTATTGCTGAAACCGAGTCTATCCAGCTTATGTAGAAATATGGAATGGTCAACTCTATCAAAGGCCTTCGAGAAATCATTCTACACAGCATCAACCTGCATTCGTTTGTCCAAAGCATTGCCTGTAAATTGAGCAAAACAAGCCAAATTACTTATTGTACTACGTTTGCTAAAAAAACCATGTTGATTTACAGAAATCAGGCTTTTAACCTGTGCAAAAATACACTGATATACTGACATCTCAAAGACTTTGGCGAATATCGGTAATAAAGATACCGGTCTATAATTAGATATATCATTTGCGTCACCCTTTTTAAATACGGGAATGATTTTGGCCTTCTTCCATACGTCAGGAAATCTGTTCGTTTTTAGAGACAAATTGAATATATAAGATAAAGGTAACAACAAAGCATGAGCACAATCCTTCACAATATAGCTGGGAATATTATCATGGCCACAAGTAAGTTTATCTTTCAATCCTTTCAATGCCGTTAGTATAGTTTGCTCTGGCAAACAATCAAGAGCGATACATAAATTTGAGGTGAAGACATCGTTTTTGGGGACGCGATCTGACGGCGCACTATATACACTCCCAAAGAAGCCAGCAAATGCATCAGCAATTTTATCCGGCTCAGAGAATTGAAGATTGCCCAACTTAAGCACATCAGGCAAATAAGTTGCCGATTTTTTAGCTTTAATAAACGACCAAAACGTAGTTGGATCATCAGTGATGGAATCCTCTACTTTAGAGATATAGTTTTTATACGCCAAATCGATCAATAATTTAACATTACGTCGTAGTTCATTAAACTCTCTACGATGACAATCTGAATGAGAATATTTGAGCTTCCTAAAAATTCTGTGTTTACGCTTTATGCCTTTAATGATATCAGCTGTGAACCAGACAGGAAATGTTCTTTTACGAATGACCGATTTAGGTACACACACATCAAATATACCAAACAAATTCCGGTAGAGTAAACTCATCAACATCCTTCAGAATACAAAGATCTAACCAGTCGATATTTAATATCATTTCATAAAGCTTCGGAAAGTTAGCCCTCCTGAAATTGTACTTAGTTTGTGATAAGTTGACAGGAACATTATGGGATTTAACTTTGAGAGATAATGAAATATCTAAGGGTGGATGATGGCTGTCCTCATCCACCAGTGGAAATTGTTCCCTATGTACCGTGCAATTGATGTTAGAAAAAACTAAGTCCAGAACTGAATCATTTCCATTCAGTATATTATTAAACTGTTCCAGAGCTAGCAAGTTCATAAAATTCCCCAACATCTCAGCCTTCATATCCCCAACTGCACCCTTAGTGAAATTTGGATCGTTTAAAATCACCTATAATAAACAGGTTATTACCATACATAAATGAGAGCGCCTCAACATACTCCAATAAGGACGAAAATTCAGCATTTGTTATATGCGGAGGTATGTACAATACTAAAACATATAATGTATTATAATTTAAAAATAGTTTGCTACATACCATGTCGACTTTCACTACACTGTCGCGAACAACCTGGAGATCAACCTGTATTGGTTTCAATTCTCTCTTAATAGCCAGTATCACACCACCACCCCGTGAAACGCCCATCCCATTAAGGTTTCTATCACACCGAAATACAGAGTATCTATCGTCGAAAAGTTCACTTGAAAATATATTATCTTGAATCCAACTCTCGGTGATAGCGATGATGTCATAATCACTTTCACATACTGAACGATAAAAAGAATCCGTCTTTGTGTTAAGTCCTCTGACGTTCTGATACATACAACTCAGACCATGAGAAGTTGTTGACGAGCTACTGTTAGACATATTATTTAGTTTAAATTAACAATCTTTGGGATACCACTGATATACTTAATTTTGAGGTTAGTTTCACCATTTCGCAGCCGAGAAGTGAGAGTTTCTTTCAAGATTCTGTACTCTTCAATTTGCTTGGGCGTTCTGTCGAAACTTATGGAAATTCGCTCATACATTTCAATCTTCTTCAACTCTTTCACATTATGAATTATGGATTTAACATCGTTAGGTGATTCCAAAATGACCTTCATAGGCCTAATCCCTGTCGGATTCTCTCGACCAACTCGAAAAACCCTAATGGCCTGGGTTTTGGCATCAGGGTAAATCTTCAAAATAATATCAGTTGCCAATGCGACATCCGAATCTCTCCTGGCTTGAATATCTACCGAAGTATCTTCATTGGCACCAAAAATCATAAGATTTTTTTGACGCAATTGCCTCTCAGCAAGTTCACGTATTGACTCACTCACAATCGCACCATTTAATGAATAGATAATTTATAATGTAACATTCATTTTTTTCCTAGATTTTAAGACCATATAATGTTACTGATTTTTCTCTTAATAATGTACTTCTTTTCATTTTTGTATCGAGCGGTATATTGATCAGAAATTCCTAGCCGCTCGTTATATAGTGTGCTGTGCGGGTTTGCGACCGAATCTATCGATACGCCGGGATTGGTCAAATGTTTGTATCCGGAGTTTTGGTTCCGGCGTCGCGATATTACAGAGAGAGTGCCCAGGGCTTATTTAAGGGTCCGGAGGACGCGAATCGAGGCTTAGAAGACCGAGCCGCCGCCAGGCTTAGAAGACCGAGCCGCCGCCAGGCTTAGAACATCAAGCCGCAGGGGCTAATTTCCACCGAGCCGCAGTAGAGGCTTACGACAATATCTACGAGAGCCAAGTTAAGCACGAGTTTTTTATCATAAAGCCGTAGTGGGTTTTGTGTGTTTTCTAAATGGAGTAGTTAAAGTAGGCTCTTCTCAAAAGTGTGAAATCGGTTTTGTGTTGCATTGAAGGCTAGAAGCCCATAGGAAGACCGTAAGTTACCAGAACATACATCAATAAATATATTCCCCGCAAAAAAAAGTGTTTTAAACAGCAATTTGAACTGAAAAATCGCGAAGTGAAAAATCACGACTCTTCGATTTCGGGTGTAGTCAAGATTTAGAAGTAAAATCTCTGATTTAGGGACTCTAATTTATAAAAACTACTTTTAGGCTAGAATTTTTTTTGTATTCCTTAAAACTGCAAAGGTTAGAACTTTTATTTTAAATCATGAATAAATTTTCCTTTTTGTTGATTAAAGCTAGTGTCTCACTGAATACCTATTTTTCTTTTCAGGATTAGAAAAGTTGTACTAGAATAATTCTTTTTAGTAATAACCGTAAAACACTTCAGTATTTTTTCATTTTTTTTTTAACTGAAGTTAGATCCTTTCTATTTTAAAATGAATGGTGCCCAAAAATTTGTACAACTGAAGCTTTTTAAAAATAGAAAATAATTCCAAAAAGACGTATAACAATTATCTCTTACCCATATTTCTCTACCAAGGAAAACTGAGCTAGTGTTTGTTTAATTTCTTTAGTTCTTTTAAAATCATTATTCACTCAATTCATTCTCAGAAATTAAAAAGAGGTTGCAAGAAAATTGCGCCCAAGCGTGGGAAAAACAATTTTCACAGGGTACAAAAAGACGCCGCAAAGTGCGGGCAGTTCACACGTTACAATATAATTATTAAGTTTTGTTATTATCCTTTAGTTACAATCTACCTGTAAATATTTACTTATAAAACCATCGTTTACCAACCAAATATTTATTTCATTCTATACCTATACTTTTGATGAAGCTAATGTTTTAGCGAAACACGTGTTAAGTATAAAAATCAATAGAACTGGAAATTTTACTAAAAATTTAGTGTTTTATTCCCATTAAAATGGGAAATTTAAACGGAGGATCTGCTTGCCTCGAATTTAAATTAAAATGATCTTAAACTTAGAATCGAGACATAAAACATTAAAGAAAATGGTAATTATGGTGCATAAAAAACGCCATTAAACGGGCTCGTTCGTAGAAAGAGATTTCTTTTTACCTTAATTGCAATAAAACATCAGCCGAAACGCACTGAGAGCAGACATATTAAAATTTCACAATGCTTTTTGAAAAAACAAAGGACTATAAAACCCTAGAGAATATAATGTAACCGCATACGAGTATACGCACGGTCTAATGCATTGATAAGCGTTACAGTCTGAACTTTATTGTATTTCTTTTGTTCCCCTGTTCCTTTTTAAATAACAGGTAGAGCTGGATCTTTTTCATTCGTTCTATTGTTTTATGTCTGAAAGAGTAAAAAGTAAAAAATGCATAGACGAGAAATCGTATTTCTTGGAATTAGACAAATTCAAGTGATATTCCGATGTCTCTTCTACCACGACGGCGACCTCGAATATTTAGTATACTTAATAACCCCGGCCGAGCACAAGCTAAGAATTTATGACTAAATTGTGTTTTCCTGTCCAGTACCTATTATAATGCCGACCGTAACCTGTATCTCTATTATTATTAAGGTACTTGTAGTTTATCGATTATCTAATCTTGTGAATCTATTTTTTACTTTCCTTGTTACAAGAACGTACTGTATTCGTAAAATATCGCTCTATGAGATTTTTGCTATTTTTTACGTTTTAGGGTCCCTTGATCACGAAAAACACGTCACTCAATTCCGTCGGCCTCTTAATCTTTTGGCACAATAATTCTTGAACGAAATAAGATATCAATTTCAAATTTGTTATACAAATAATATTTATAGAAATAATGAAGCATACAGTTTTTGACTATTTAATGTTGCCCACATAATGGGCAGCGTTAAGTACTCTAAGTAACTGTAGAATAGACTGAAGATACCATACTGGCAGATTATTCAAAATATATATAAAAACTAACCGTGCCCGCGGTTCCGCTCACGGGAGTTGATTCACTATTATCGCCACTGCTCATTTCTTATGCTACCTAACTTATTATTTTATATATGTTATAGATTATAGATTATAGATATTCTTTGCTACATAATATTGTTCCATATTTAATGGTTTAGGCTGTGCATTGTAAGAGAACGCGCTAGCAGCAAACTTTTTTCCGACTTAATTCACTATTATCATGACTGCTCAATCCTTATGCTACCTAACTTAATAAAATATAGCCAATAACCTGCCCAGAGAACATATGTATGTTTAAAAAAAAAAGTACGAAAATTGGATAAGTGGTTCTTCAGTAATAAGTGCACTAACGGACAGACAGACAGACAGAGAGACGTTGCATTTTATGTATATTATAGATGCAACATTTCAAATAGTATAGAGAGAAAACACAAATAAGAGGGAAATGAAAAGAGGGGTACGTCAAGGGGACACCAACTCGCCGAAATTGTTTACGTTAGAGCTAGAAGATCTCTTTAAACAACTTCCATGGACAAGTAAGGGAGTAAATATAGAAGGAGAGCAACTCAACATTTGTGATTCGCGGGAGATATTATGCTTATATCTAACAACAAAGAAAAATTGAACGAACTGCAGAAAGGTGGGTCTTAACTATGTTCATGACAGATGACGACTGTTATAAAGAAGCAGAACTGAAGATTGAAAACGCAACAATCACATGAACAGATTCATAAGCATATCTTGGGTAAAAAATAGTAATATTGAAAGAAAATTTGAAAGCGGATTTATCAAAGAGAATATTATTGTCTTGGTCGGCGTTTAGCAGATTGCGGAACATGTTCCTTTCCAATGTCCCAATTACACTAATACCGAACACATTTGATCAATGCGTGTTGCTAGTATTGACGTAGGGAACGAAAACATGGGCTTTGAATCATGAAATTATAAATCGCCTACAAGTAGCTCAACGAGCAACGGAAAGGAGGATATTGGGAATATGAGGGATAGACTGGTAATGAAGAAATTCGAGGAAGGTCCAATATTCATATCGCAAGACCCTCTGGTAATCGATGAACCCATAAAGTAATCAACTGGAGGCCCTGGAATGAGAAAAGAAGTAGAGGGCTAGTGGAATACAATTGGATAAACAAGGCCCAAAACCGAAGAAGATGGATGTGCTTAGGAGAGGCTTATGTTCGATGATTGGCTGCATAGTTGATGATGATGAGCAATATCGCTTAAGGCGAATGAAGTGAAAGGTATTGGGGTAGATAATTTTTTTAGGGTTTTAATGGTAGAAATATGGTGTTTTTTTTCTGTTGAGATAAAAAATAAAATTTAATTTAATTTAATATTTGATGGTTAACTTTGTAAAGGAGCTGGGAAGGAAGTTAAATGGGTTGGATCTTATATATTTTCTTAAAGTCAAAAAATTCGAATAACAAGTAATTTTTTTATTTCTTTCAATTTTAACGGGTTAAGGTCATGAAAGGCGTAGGAGTTTTAAATAATATATAGTTTCAATATTATTACGAGCATTTGCCTAGATTCTTGGTCAAGGTAATGGACTAATTTTATGTATATTTTTTTATGGTAAAATTTATACGGAATTAAAGGCGTTTGGCCCAGTCGTCAGAGGCAAATTTGGACGAAAAGCTCTCGTGAAATGTTAACAGGCTGCATTTTGGGATACAGGTAGTGTTTGGATGTAGAATATGATGAAAAAAAAAAAGTTTGGTGCTCTAAAGAATACGCTAAGCCTACAAAATCGAAAATAAAATGAAAAATTCGGTTCCTCGCAAATATTTCGAAAAATAAAAAAGATATCGAAAAACTAATAGCACCATATGAAAGAACGGAAAATTTTACAAAAAAAAAACAGTCAAGTGCTAGTTGAACTTGCACAATTAGTGTTCCGTGCGTTGATTGCTTTTAAAATAAAAAAATTTATAACGGAAGTATAAAATGATCAGTGACGTCACAAAACACACCCCAAATGAGTTTTCAACAAAGTTTGTTTCCAATCTTTACTGAAAATTGATGATCTTGAAATTGTTGTTTTTTTTTATATACCAGATAAATTATTAAAGGTAATGCACTCGTGATAATTTTCGTTCAATCTACACCCCGTGGAGAATATTCCAGAATTTTTTCAAAATTTTTTGATAAGTACTTTTCGAGATAAGGCGGGTGGACAGCGATTTTTCGCGATTTTTTGAAAATAATACAAAGAAAAGTGCGCGCAAGTATTACATTATATATATATATATATATATATATATATATATATATATATATATATTTTACTCGGGTTTTCACAAGCTTTTTTTTGACACCACACTCGATCACCTAGTTTTTCTCTTCCGATTTCATCCCTCAAAACTAACCCCTTAAGTCAAAATTTAACATTCAAAACTACATGGTTCTGATGAAGCCATCAATTCCTATATTATTACGAAATTTCAACTTTCTATGACAAATAGTTTCGGAGAAAATTGGGTGTGACAGACAGATGGACAGACAGACACCGAAGTCATCTTATAAGTGTTCCGTACGGAATACTAAAAATAATATATAGATTCTTTTTTGCAGTTTTAGCGTAATTAAAAAAAAAAAATATTTAAAATAAAATGGCTTCAGTTGTAGTGGGAATCATGCCTCCAACCTCATTAAAGACATGTATCCCCTAGGCAACAATTGACGCGCAATACGTGACGCTCAACATGTTCGGCAACGTTGCAGAACAGCGCGCGAAGTTCCCAGATGGCGCGCAACGTGACGCGCGGCTTGTTTGTTTCCGTGCAACAAGCAGTTGCGTATCAAAAATTTCCAAAAATCATGAAAATTTTACGGTATTTGCATCCACTAATTAAGAACATGTCTTTTTTAACCTTATTTGTCGTTAAATAGTACATTATTGCGTTCTGCATACGCTTCGAGGCTGTCATCATCTAAAAGGTCCGAAAATGATGCCTAGAGCGTCTGCAAAGTATATGGGTAAGTTTAGGGCATTCGTTAGCAAGTGAGTGAAATAATGCTCTCAGTTAAAAAAATGTTCATGATCTACCAAAACGTGGTTCGAGCGGAAAAGAGAGATAAACACGAAAATATGATTAATATGTTTTCTCGAAATCCTCAATTAACTGTACTCCAAAGAGCGAAAAAACTAGAGTAGAAAGGTTTGGATATGTTGTATGAAAAGATTCGCACTTATCTGCAGGCTAATGGTTTTAACTAGTGCAGTCCAATAAAGAAACCATACTTTTTATAGTGACATCTCCATTACTGAAGTTGGACTGTAATCACGGAGAAAGCGAGTATGAAGCCATTGTTTAGCAAAAAACACGACTCGCGTCGGCAGAGGAAAACATTGATCGAGATTGGAGTAATGTAATGTTTTCTGATAAAGCTTCATACAACTAATCGATTGGTTCAGCATAGGGTGAAACACCCTGATAAGGTCTATGTTTGGAGATATCTTTCGGAAAAAGATTTTGAGAGACTCTTCATCTTTACCTACAATTTGAACGCTGGAAAAATGCTTCATATTTACAAGAATGCATTAATACCGTCCGCCAAACGGTGGTTTGTCGATAAAAATAAGGAATGGATTCTTCAAGAGGATAAGGACCCTAAACACTGAAGTAAAACGTGTAACCAGTAGAAAGGGGAATTCGATATCGTCACACTATATTGGCCATCCTAGTCGCCCCAATTGAGAATATGTGGTCACCCATCCAGCAGAAGCTTCGTATTGAAAAGGTATACATAGTGAAGCAGCACGGGAAATTCGAGCAATTTGGAAATCTTTGCCCCAAGAATACGCAGAAAATGTCGTCGAAAGTATGTTCCCAATATGTCAAGCGATGATGGGGACTGGAAGAACTACTGTCGAATAACTGTAAAAAACTATTAAACAGATACATTTTTTAATGAACAATGCGCAACACGTTCTTATTTGACCGATTGTATGTTCATTTTTAGTGTTCCGTACGGAACACTTATAAGATCACTTTGGTGTCCGTCTGTCTGTCTGCCAGTCTGTCTGTCTGTTTGTTACACCCGATTTTCTCTGAAACTATTTGACATAGTGTAACATTCAGTTTTCCTAGATTTTAACACTGTTTTTCTATCAATAATTTATGTAATACTTGCTAATTTAAGTCAAGTAGTGAGTTTAAATTTTTGAGCAGTGTAATGTGATTAGGCAGTGAGTTTAAATTTTTGAGTACTGTAACTTAAACTATATTAAGCCCATGTTATAAATTTTTTTATCGTTTGCATTGAATGCGTCTGATTTACGATTAGGACGGGCATCATCGGTCTTTGCTTCTCAAGTCGTGAGTTTAACACTCCCGTCTCATTTTGCGTTCCTGAAGTGGATCAGTACCTTTAGAAGATTTCACTTTGACGCAGAAGAAGGGAGAGGATATATAAACGGCCATTTGGGATTTTTAAAGGCTTTTTCCACCATGAAGCAGTAACGGCTTTGTTCTGTCAGTAGGCTGTAGTGACTTTCTTCTCCAGCACGCCAGAGTGTTTTTTTTCTCAGTAATGTAGCAGGCATTTCGGGTCAAAAAGTGTTTAGCAACCCCAATGAAACTAGGATGGTAATGGCTGAGACAATATTTTTATGAGAATCTCACCAGGAGAGACCAAGCAACTTATGGAAAACCCACGAGGCGAAGCCAATCAGTAAGTCATAAGCACACCAGTCTTAAAATCTCACTTCGTGTCTACAAGTGCATTTCCAACGACTACTCAACACGTGTAACTCGTCGAGTCAATTTCACCAACTTTTAATATCGTGTTTTATCAAGCCTTTTATTAAAAACTTAATAATCTTAATTTAAAGGCTCTATGTAATAGTGTACACTCTTCTAGCTTAAAGGGTTTTTAATTAGTAGAAGTAATTTTAAAAGTGTAATAAAGTAGGAATTTTTATTTTGTTAATATACCCTTCTTTATTTAAATGTGTAGTGTCTCACTAAACTCCTGCTCTTTCTTTCAGGGCGCAAGGGTTGTACGTAAATTAATTTTATTTCAACAACTAAATAACTCTTCAGTATTTTTTCATTTTTTGAGCTGAACTTAGATTCTTTTTATTCTAAAATGAATGGTGCCCAAAAACTGTACAACCAAATTTTAACAACTATAGAGAGTATTTTCAAAAGGCGTACAAAAATTACTCGATCTCCATGTACTCTACGATTTTAAAAAAAAACGAGCTAGCTGATAACTTAATTCTGTCCTCTATCAGTGTTAATATCCACTCAATCCATTCTCAAAATTAAGATATACATAAGGGGCAAATAACGGCTTCTATTTAATAAATAAAATATTTATTAAAAATAAAGAAAGTTGGGGCTATACAAAACGCGAGGCTATAAAAATGGCCCCGCTTTTAGACGCTATAATAGAAAGTTGAAATTTGGCAATAATATGGGAATTGATGGCCTCATCAGAACCGCGTAGTTTTGAAAGTTAAATTTTGACTTACGGGGTTATTTTTGGGGGGTGAAATCGGAAGTGAATTTTTTTTTTACCAGGTCACCGAGTGGAATGTCAAACGAAAGCTTGTAAAAAGGCGAGTTCAAAAAAATATATAATATAATACGTGCGCACAATTCTCTTTGTTTTATTTTTAAAAAAGTGCGAAAAATTACTGTCCCTCCACCTTATCTCGAAAAGTACCTATCAAAAAAAAAATACTTATCAAAAAAAATTACCGTTAATAATTTATCTGGTATATAAAAAAACAAAAATTTCAAGGTCATCAGTTTTCACTAAAGATCGGAAAAAACTTTGTTGAAAACTGATTTGGAATGTGTTTTGTGAAGTCACTGATCATTTTATACTTCCGTAACGAAAATTTTTATTTTAAAGGCAATCAACGTACGGAACACTAATTGCGCAAGTCCAACTTACACTTGACCGGTTATTTTTTGGTATTAGTCATTAAAATGTTACAAATTAAAAGTAATTATCTTTAACGGCGCCTAATCGTTCGTACGAACACATTTTCTTGTAACAAAAAGGCGCCTTATTGGAAATTTATATTCTAAAATTGGCAAAAACAAAGGACCAACGGTTCAAAAGCATTTAGAAATAAATTGAAAACGTGCTGCCATAAATTGTTTACGAGACGAGAAGCTAAAATTGGCAATTAAATCAATTCGTGTTGTTGTTTTGTCGGGTATGATGCAACTCGATGGATATGAAGTAATTTCTACATTTGTATTAATAGAAACAGAGGCAAAATCATCATATATGCTTTTTCCAAGGGTAATATACGGGAATGTTTTTTTAAGTTACTTACCTAGCTATTTTTCTACATAACTTCCGTCTTCGCAATTACGATTAGTCCAGCGTTTAGTAAGTTTCTTTATTTCATCCAAAAAAAATTCTCTTGTTTGCTTGTTGTTTGATAAAACATTTCGTATTTGTGGCACTTGTTTCTAATTTGAAATATGAAAGCGTCGGAAGCTACTTTAAGGGGTTACGTACACCTGGGCGCTGCAAAAAGTATGTATATGTTTTAAAAAAAAATATTTTAAAAGTTATTGTGAATAATACAAAAGAATGGCGATTATATATATTTTTTATATTATTTATTTTTTTAGATATATTTTATATTTTTTTATCGGGTTAAATGAACCACTGATAAAAACTATAAAAATTTTCATAAAAAATAATCCAATCTACAAAAATAAAAATACATCTTGTAAAATAATGTAGCAGTTAAAAATTGTCGAAGGATTTTTTTTCAAAAATAAAAAGATTTATGTGTTTCAAACTTTAATATGCAATTTACGACCAGAAAATTTACGTTTAATTTTTATAAAGAATTGCTTATGAGAAAAATTAAAAAAAACTCTCGACATTTTGTAGAATACAGGCCAACGATGAAAAAACTTTTTTAATAATTTTACCTTATTCCTATGTTTTTTGGTATACCGAGTCCGAAAATAATAATAAAAAAAATAATAACCCACCAACTTTACACATTTTAATATTCAAAATGTGAAAAGTTTATTTTTTATCATTCGTATGTTATTAGGTTGGCAATAAAATCAGAATTTAATAAGATCGGCAGTAAAATCAAATGTTATTAGGTTGGCAGTTCCGATAAATATCACAGCTGTTTGTTTTCTTCCAGTTAATATAACCTCGCATTGCAGTGTTTAACCCATATGCTTTAATTTACACTCAAAGTATGGCTAATCGTAGTTGTAAAAACTCTCCCAACACTTTTTGTTGTATATGTGGTGAGTTTGTAGTTAAAAAACATTAAAGAAACATTACTGACTTTGCGAAAAAAGTATACTTTGCATATTTTGGTGTAGAAATCGGTAATCAAGAAACATGTTGGGCTCCTCACAAAGTGTGTTATGTTTGTGTCGAGGATCTTAGGAAATGGTATAAGAAAGCTTTTAGAATTGCAGTACCCATGGTATGGAGAGAGCAAGAAAATCATTCAAATAATTGTTATTTTTGCAGCGTTGATGTTTTTGGATATAATTCCAAAAATAAGAAAGTAATTGTCTATCCTAACTTTACTTCAGGTAATCGGCCGGTAGGACATGGACCGGGACTTCCTGTTCCTGAGCCACCTCAGTCTATTGATGACGTTTTACAGTCCAGTCTCGAATTTAATGAAAGATGACGGATGATGATGCGTTTCAATATTCTCTAGAAAATTTAAAAACCACAGTTTTTTTTTTTTTTTTTTTTTTTTTTTTTTTTTATGGGTCTAGCACACGTGCTACAGGGAAGTCCTAAAGCGCTACAGAAGCGACACGAGTGCGGAGAAGGGCGATTCACGTTGTTCTTGAATCGCTGTAGATTGTACTCTGTGGGAAATACAGTCCTGGGCAAATTATTCCAAAGGGATGATGTTCTCCATATAAAAGACTGCTTGAAAAGTGTTGTACGGGGAGTAACAAGCTGAACCTCATACGGATGTGAAGAATTAGCGCGACGTGTACTTCTAACATGCACCGCTCTGGAAGGAATTAAGCGGGCCACATCCTTCGAACACTTTCCATGAAAGTACTTGTAGAATAGGCTCAAGTCGCCAACCGTTCTTCGATGTTCCAGCGAATCAAGGCCGACGGTCAGTTCCGGGTCTCCAATCAGACGAACAGCTCTTCTCTGAATAGAATCCAACAAATGCAGTGTATGTTTGGGAGCGGAGCTCCAAACATGGGAGCAGTATTCCATAGTTGGTCGAATTTGAGCTTTGTAAAGAATTAACAGTTGTTGTGGAGTGTAAAGCTTTCTGGTTCGAAATAATATTCCCAACTTTTGAGAAGCTCTCCTTGCTATGCCTGCAACATGTTCATGCCAGGACATATTTGCTCCCAAATTAACGCCTAACAAATTGACATAACTATGTCGGGTTCAGCAACGTTAACTTTTTTAGAAAAAACTGCCGCCTGGGTTTTTGTAGCGTTAAATTCCACTTGGTTACTGTCACCCCAAGATAGAATTTCTTCCAGGTCTTTGTTAAGTTGAACGACTTCCTGCTGTCTGCGGACATTCGTCTGAGTAGCCGATGTCCGAGCGTTCAAAGTGAATGAAGAGATAAGTGTACTGTCATCTGCAAAGCTGTAGATTGGATTCTCGGTCTTTTCCAGCAGATCGTTAATGTAAATGAGAAAAAGAGTAGGAGACAGTATGGAGCCTTGAGGTACACCGGCGTTGATAGTGAAGGTGTTAGAAAGAAATCCGTCGACTGCCACTCGTAAAGAACGCTCTCTGAGGAAACATGAGAGCCACAAACAGAACTTTTCCGACATACCATAAGAACGTAGCTTAGCCAACAGCCATCGTGCCAAACACGGTCGAATGCCTTGGATATGTCCAGAGCAACCGCTCGAGATTCTCCAAAGTGTTCAATTGCATTGTTCCAAACATGTGTTACATAAGTCAGAAGATCCCTGTTGATCTATTTTTACGAAAGCCATATTGGTGATCGCTAATAATGTTGAATCCTTCAAGATATTTTAGAAGATGCTGATTGATAGCCTTTTCCATGACTTTCGATATTATTGAAAGCAGTGCGATTGGTCGGTAGTTATTTGGCAAGGTCTTCTTGCCTTTTTTAGGTATCGGCTGAACTGTAGCGCATTTCCAGCAGGAAGGAAATATTCCCTTTCTGTAGGATAGGTTGAAAAGTCTACAGAAAACTGGTGTTAGTTCCCTCGCACAGATTTTAAGAACTATGGCAGGTATTCCGTCAGCGCCAGAAGCCTTTTTGGTGTCTAGCTTCATCAGAATACGCTTTATAATACGCTGTCTGAAGACAACATCGGGCATCCTTGACTGCACTATGGGAATAGTAGGGGGTGTTTTTTTCCTTGGAAATCGACAGTAGAATGTGAAGCAAAGAGTTCAGCCAACAAGTTCGCTTTCTCAACAGGTGTCGTTGCAATAGAATTATCTGGCCGTGTGAGTGGTGGTATGGTGGATTTGGTGAAATTTTGACTAACTGCCTTAGCGACCGACCAAAAGGACCTTGAATTGCCGGGACAGCCGAGAAGTTTGTTTCTAATCCGTTGATTGTGTACCTCCTTGGTTTCGTCGATAATTTTTTTGCATCTGTTCCTGGCACGAACAAATGTGTTACGATTTATGGTGTTAGGATTTTCGCGCCATTGTCGGTATGCAAGATGTTTAGAAGCAACAGCTTCTTTGCATTTTCGGTCAAACCAAGGCTTGCCGTTGGAAGGGCATTTCTTCGAAAAAGGGATGTAAGCCTCCATACCGGCCAAAATAATATCGGAAACCTCCCTGGCGCAGTCAGATGGGTCGTCGGATCGAAAACAAACGTCCAACCAAGGGAAAGTTCGAAAATATTCCATGAGATCTTCCCATTTAGCAGACTTGTAGTGCCAAATCTTGCGCGGCCTAGGCGCCTCTCTGTCATTGATTGGTAGAATATTCGATGTCGAAAGTAGTTTATGGTCGGAAGAACCTAACGGCGGATTTACGCTGACTGTGTAAATCTCCGGATTGGTGGTTAAAAAGAGATCAAGAAGACTGGCAAACTCTCCGTCTCGATCAGGGATCCGTGTTGGTTCGTCAATAAGCTGAGTTAAGCCACAACTGATTGAAAATGATTCGGCTTCACGACCTTGTTCATCGGTAGTATTTGAATATTTAAGCCAGTTGATGTTGTGGACATTAAAGTCGCCCAGTTGTTTACACAGGCTGAGTGAAACGATTTAGTGAGAGATTTGGGTTTGACTAAGGAAAAAGCAGAATTGCTTGGTTCTAGGCTGAAAGAAAAACATTTATTGGAATGTGGAACATCTATTTATTTTTTTTAAATTTTTTATTTCTTTTAAATATTTATAATTTAGTTATTTAATTTTCCCTATTTTGAAATTTAATCGCAGTTATATTGTGAGAGAACTGTGGATGATAGAAAAAAACGGAAACCAGATACGGTTTCAGCACCCAAAAATACATAACACTTAGATGTATTGGTTTAAAAAGTTTTTACAAATATTTTTTTTGTTGGCCTATGTAATTATGTATTAAGATTTTAAAAAAAAAGTTAAAAAATGTTAAAAATTGACTGAGCAATATTGCAGACAGCAACTGAAAACATAGTTTCAAGAAAAAACGCGTTTAAATTCGGGTAGATAAAAAGTGAACTTACGGCTAGTTTCCCAATCCAGCTTCGTACTGTATGCCTTCTTCCTCTTGCATCTTGGTGTTATTTATATAAGTATGGAGAATCAAAATCCGTAAAAAAAAACGGATTTTTGAAAACTCCAGGTATATATAACCCTTTATAGGGTAAGGTCACTCCAGGTGACAGGAAAAAATGGCTAATTTCGGGAATTATTTTCGAGAGTATAATAAATGCAGTCAAAAAATATATTTGAATTTTTTTTTTCTTATGAGTCTAGCACACTTGCTGCAGGGAAGTCCCTAAAGCGCTACAGAAGCAATTCACACGTTGTTCTTGAATCGCTGTAAATTGTACTCGGTGGGAAACACAGTCCTGGGCAAACTATTCTAAAGGGATGATGTTCTCCATATAAAAGACTGCTTGAAAAGCGTTGTACGAGGAGTAACAAGCTGAACCTCATACGGATGTGAAGTATTAGCGCGACGTGTATTTCTAACATGCACCGGTCTGGGAGGAATTAAGCGAGCTACATCCTTCGAACACTTTCCATGAAAATACTTGTAGAATAGGCTCAAGTCGCCAACTGTTTTTAGATGTTCCAGCGAATCAAGTCCACCGCTCAGTTCCAGGTCTCCAATCAGACAGCTCTGCTCTGAATAGAATCCAACAAATGCAAAGTATGTTGGGGAGCGGAGCCCCGAACATGAGAGCAGTATTCCATAGTTGGTCGAATTTGAGCTTCGTAAAGAATTAACAGTTGTTGTGGAACTATTTTTCTTATTTTTTTAATTTAAAATGGCCGCTTCAGAATCTAAGACGACAAGACATCCTTTATGGGAGGCCTGAAATCGGCCAAACAATTACTCCCGCAGATTTCAACTTAGAACAAAGAAACGAAAAAATGTTCCTTAATATATGTCAAAAACTAGTGGATAACGTACGGAAATTTGAAAATATCGTTTTTTTTTCGAAAAATGGTGCACATTTGAAAAGAAAATTTCACCCAATAATTTCACGAAAAATTGTTTGTAAAAATGGAAGTTCATAACTTTTACGCAAAATCCGTACGTTATCCACTAGTTTTTGATATATATTAATGAATTTTTTTCGGCTTTTAGTGTTCCATACGGAACACTTATAAGATCATTTCGGTGTCCGTCTGACTGTCCGTCTGTCACACCCGATTTTCTCCGAAACTATTTGTCATAGAAACTTGAAATTTGGTAATAATATAGGAATTGATGGGCTCATCAGAGCCATGTAGTTTTAAAAGTTAAATTTTGACTTAAAGGGTTAGTTTTGGGGGGTGAGATCAGAAGTGGAAAAAAAAATTGCTAGGTAATCGAGTGTGGTGTCAACACGAGTAAAAAAATATGTATATATATATATAATGAAATACTTGCGCTCACTTTTCTTTGTATTATTTTTAAAAAATCGCGAAAAATCGCTGTCCACCCGCCTTATGTCGAAAAGTACTTATCAAAAAATTTTGAAAAAATTCTGGAATATTCTCCACGGGGTGTAGATTGAACGAAAATTATCACGAGTGAATTACCTGTAATAATTTATCTGGTACATAAAAGAAACAGAAATTTCAAGGTCATCAATTTTCAGTAAAGACTCGAAATAAACTTTGTTGAAAACTCATTTGGGGCGTGTTTTGTGAAGTCACTGATCATTTTATACTTCCGTTACAACATTTTTAGTGTTCCGTACGGAACACTTATAAGATCACTTCGGTGTCTGTCCGTCTGTCTGTCCGTCTGTCCGTCTGTCACACCCGATTTTCTCCGAAACTACTTGTCATAGAAAGTTGAAATTTGGTAGCAATATAGGAATTGATGGCCTCATCAGAGCCGTGTAGTTTTGAAAATTAAATTTTGACTTAAGGGGTTAGTTTTGGGGGGTGAAATCGGAAATGAAAAAAAAAATTTTTTACTAGGTAATCGAGTGTGGTGTCAAATGAAAGCTTGTGAAAACACGAGTAAAATATATACATATAATGTAATACTTGCGCTCACTTTTCTATGTATTATTTTTAAAAAATCGCGAAAAATCGCTATCCACCCGCCTTATCTCGGAAAGTACTTATTCTGGAATATTCTCCACGGGGTGTAGATTGAACGAAAATTATCACGAGTGCATTACCTGTAATAATTTATCTGTTATATAAAAAAAACGGAAATTTCAAGGTCATCCATTTTCAGTAAAGATTGGAATAAACTTTGTTGAAAACTTATTTGGGGTCTGTTTTGTGAAGTCACTGATCATTTTATATCACCGTAACATAAATTTTGACTTAAGGGATTCGTTTTGAGGGGTGAAATCGGAAGTGAAAAAAAATTTTTTTACTAGGTCATCGAGTGTGGTGTCAAATGAAAGCTTGTGAAAACGCGAGTAAAAAATATATATATAATGTAACACTTGCGTACACTTTTCTTCGTATTACTTTTAAAAAATCGTGAAAAATCGCTGTCCCCTACCTTATCTCGAAAAGCACTGATCAAAAAATTTTGAAAAAATCCTGGAATATTCTCCACGGGGTATAGATTGAACGAATATTATCATTACCTTTAATAATTTATCTGGTATAGAAAAACCAATATTTCAAGGTCACCAGTTTTCAGTAAAGATTGGAAACAAACTTTGTTGAAAACTCATTTGGGGTGTGTTTTGTGAAGTCACTGATCATTTTATACCACTCTAACAAAACTTTTTATTTCAAAAACAATCAACGTACGGAACACTAATTGTGCAAATTCAATTTGCACTTGACCGGTTATTTTATTTTAAAAGCAATCAACGTACGGAACACTAATTGCGCAAGTTCAACTTGCACTTGACCGGTTATTTATTCTAGGTTGAAATCTGCTAGAGAAATTATTTCGCCCTTGTCAGGCCTCGCATAAAAGGTGCCTTGTCTTTTATAATTCTGAAGCCGCCATTTTGAATTAAAAAGTTAAAAAAAGTATTTTTTGTATACTTAAATATTTGTTTAATAAAGTACTTCAAATAAATTTCCGACTGCTTTTATTATACTCTAGAAAAAAAATTTCCTGGGACCCGGAGTGGGCGGCCTTATCTCTTAAACAAGAAAGTTTACCAGAAATAACTTAAATCTAATTTTAATAACTATTCGCAACACGGCTTGTTTAGGAGGTTGAGAGGTATCTAATTTATTCGTAAGTCGGTTTGTTATTATCTTTGTTAACAGTTTGGATGGATGGGGAAGCAGTTTTTTAGGTAAATAGTTGTCAATTTATCGCCTTTTTTATGTAGCAACACTACTCGAGCATTTTGCCGTGGTGTATCCGCCCATTGATGTCATCTCAATTGTAATACCGTCCTCTCCAGGAGTTCAATCTTTCTTCAGTTAGGATAATGCCAGATTTACCTCTTGTATGGTGATATCAGGCAGCTCCTCAGAGCTAATATTTGGGATATTCTCATCGTCGACATTTGGTGTTTTCGGATTTTGTTGTTCATAAAGTGTCAGCAATTTCAGTCAGGTCTGTTTCACTCTCTTTTATATTACCATGTTTGTCTTTTAATTGGTATATTCTAGTTCGTCCTCTGTTGTGAACTTCCTTGCGAATCTTCATATTTTTGTTGTTTTCAACAGTTCTGCATTATAGTGGCTTATATCCTCTCTTATTTTCTTCCTTATGATTTTATTTAAATCTCTGTATTCTGGCATTCCTTTAACCATTTGTTTTCTTTTCTATATGCGTTTTCTTGTTCCTTTACTTAGTTTTGTATTATTTCTACTGGTAGTTGCGAAAACTTTCTTTGCGGCTATTTTAATATCAGATTTTTTTACTTACATATTTTATTTTCATCAACATAATATATATTCTTACAATACATCTATATACAACAGTTTTTCATCTTTGTTGATTATTTATTTTTTATGTTATAAATATACCAGTATTTCGTTGTTTGTGAGGCCAATATTTAAAAAAAACCTTAATTTACTGATATATTTATTTTAATAATTTTAGAAGTAAACAACTAATTGACTTATGGAAAAAAAAACTAGGGATTTAATTACAGAGAAGAACGAAGATAGTATCTAATATTTTTGAAGAAATTAATGTTGCGGAAATTAAGATCACTTAAAAGTTTTATTTTTCCTGGGTATATAATCTTTGAAATTAAACGAAATTCTAATTAGAAATAAAATATTAGGAACTACCTTTCAGGTAGTTATTTATGATTTTTATTTTAATAATAATAGAAAAAGATAAAAGGTTATAATTACTTGATTGCATGGTGCATTCTATTTACGACTACAATTATAAATACAAATAATAATAACAATATAATACCCAATAAAAGGATTAGGCGGGAAATTTGTGGTAATTAGTAGTTCCAGGTAACTTTTATAAAGGCTCATTATTTGCGAAGTTGAAAGGAATGCCATCTAAATCAGATTAATCCTATTATGATGAATTCCAATAATTTCTTGTAGTTTAAAAAGGGCCCAATCGATTTGGCGGAAGTTTCAAAGTTTGCAAGTCAAATTTAAAGATATTGAAAAACTTTTTAATAGCATACGGGGTAGATAAAACTAGGAAAATTTGGAAATAACAATGCCATAATCGCATTAGTCTTGATTGATAATTATGTCGCCACTGATTCCTTATTAAAAAAAAACAATCACTGTAATCAATTGAAGGGTTTTAGTTCAAATCTGGACATGGCTAAAAAATTTAAAAACGATTTTTAACTACCATATATTGGTATACAAGAAGTACCTACTAACGGACAGACAATTTATTTCTGTTCAAAGCAAGAAAAGTCCTAGGATACAGCTTCCAAAAGAAATGCATGTTAGATTCAAAACAATATACGCTCAGAAAAAAAAAGTTCAAAACTGGGTATGTCGATGCTGGCCTGATGTGGAGTGCGACATAAATATGACAATCAGTAACATCAGAAAACAACGGAGACTCTTGAGAATTGTGTGGAAAATGTCAAGACAGCAGACCTAGTCCCCTCAAGGTTATTAATGTCTAGCAGTGGCTGATTAAAAGTAGGACGAACTTTTTTGGAGACAAAAAATACACAAGCAAAAGGCCCCTCCTCAATATAAAAAACAGAGGAGTTTCAAGTCGTATCAAACTGCAGCGGTGTTTTTCAAAGAAATATTATAATGGAGTTCATTGTCAAAAGTCACTCAAGTCGAGGTCCACGAAGACCAGGAAGTCTAAGAAGTCCACAGGAGTAGCATATGCCAGGCTAGTCGAGTTTTAACTGCCTTTGCAATTTCAAGAATATTCCCATCCCTGTAGAAAAATTCAAGGATGTTATTCACTTGTCTAAATTTGGTAGTAAAGAAAATGTTTCATAAAATTACTGCAACGCCAGAAAAGTCAAAAGCCTAATTTTTTTCAATATTTTTACAAAAGCACAAATTACAAAATATTATCTAATAGTTTGTACTTATTGACCTTATTTTTTTTTAATTACTTTTAAAATTAAGTAATCTACAGAAAAATAGTGTTGGCTCTGAAAAATGTTGTTTTATAATGGACATAACTTGTTTTGAACAATTTAAGAAAGGGCAAATCCTATTTTGAACAGTGAAATTTTTACATTTTTTTTTTACTTTAGTAATTTAAACAATTTTACATTTAGTTTTAAACAAAAAAATGTATATTTTTTAATTAAATATATTTGTTTTCTTAATAACTCATTTTCTCTCAGTTTTGAAGTACCAAACCAAAAAGTCCATTTCTGAACATGTCCCGTTTTCGACTTACGAGGCTGGTTTGAAAAGTCCGTGCAAAAATAAAAACTGCTTATGTGTTTGGGGTAAACCTTTTTTATTTTTCGACATAGTCTCCTTTTAGGCTTATACACTTCGTCCAACCATGTTCTAGTTTGTTGATCCCTTCCGAATAATAGGATTTGTCCAAGTCTGCAAAATATCCATTAGTGTCTGCAATCACCTCCTCGTTTGAATAAAATCTTTGTCCCGCCAGGCATTTCTTCAAATTGGGGAACAAATAGTAGTCCGAGGGAGCCAAGTCTGGAGAATAGGGGGGATGTGAAACGAGTTGGAATCCTATTTCCATTAATTTTGCGACCACCACTGCTGAGGTGTGTGCTGGTGCGTTGTCGTGATGGAAAATAACTTTCTTGTGGGCCAATCGCGGGCGTTTTTCTTGCAGCTCGGTTTTCAAAACGGTCCAATAACGATGAATAATATTCACCTGTAACAGTTTTACCCTTTTCCAGATAGTCGATGAGGATTATCCCTTGCGAATCCCAAAAGACAGTCGCCATAACCTTTCCGGCCGAAGGAACGGTCTTCGCCTTTTTTGGTGCAGATTCCCCCTTGGTAACCCATTGTTTTGATTGTTGTTTGGTCTCAGGAGTATAGTAATGTATCCATGTTTCATCCACAGTGACGAAACGACGCTTAAAGTCCTCAGGATTCTTCTGGAACAGCTGCAAACCATCCTTGCAACACTTCACACGACTCCGTTTTTGGTCAAGCGTGAGCAATCGCGGCACCCATCTTGCGGATAGCTTTCTCATGTCCAAATGTTTATGCAAAATATTATGTACCCGTTCAGTCGAGATGCCCACAGCACTAGCAATCTCACGCACCTTAACTATTCTGTCATCCATCACCATATCATGGATTTGATCAATGATTTCTGGAGTCCTAACCTCCACAGGCCGTCCAGAACGTTCAGCGTCACTTGTGCCCATATGGCCAGTCCGAAAATTTTGAAACCACTTATAAACTGTTCTAATCGAAGGTGCAGAGTCACCATAATGTTTATCAAGCTTCTCTTTAGTCTCCTGAGGCGTTTTGCCTTTCATAAAGTAATGTTTAATCACCCCACGAAATTCTTTTTCGTCCATTTCTTGAAAATCACTCGACTTCTTTGATTCACACGAATGCCAAACACAAAGAAATAGACCAATATGGCTAAAACTTGGTGTGCGTTCATTCAAGAGATGCTACTAACTAAACATGACCTCGATACGCGCCGGTGGTGCCATCTCTCGGACTTTGCACGGACTTTTCAAACCAGCCTCGTAAACCCTTCAAATAACAAAAAAACTATTTTTTTTTTAATGTTTGGTACATGTCATAGATAACACACAACCGGCATAATCATAATATTAAGAACTTAATTTGTGCCAATAACAATAGTAATTAAAAACTTGCCAAGTTCAAATCGGACTTGCGCGATTAGTGTCCCGTACCGTGATTGCTTTTAAAATAAAAAAAAATTACGACTGTGTAAAATGACCAGTGACTTCACAAAACACATCCAACATGAGTTTTCGGACACAAACTTGTTTGTAATGGCGAAAAAAAAAAACGTTCTACAAAACAAATTGTCTATCAAGGTTCTGTCTCTAGTAGAACTAGTATCTTTTTATTATTGGTATAAGCCCAATGCTTGCCCCAATGCAATTCAAAAAGGTAAATAGACTATTACAAAAAATTTACGTTAAAATCGCCCACAGTAATTACACAGGCATACAAAATAAAAAAAAGTCTCTGTCTTTTAAGTGAGACACGTGTCTCCTTAAGTACTTTTTTATACTGAATCCAAAAAAAAAATCATAAAAAAGACATTCACCGTGAGGTTTTTTTAGAAAATACACTTAAAGTTGCCAAAAATCCATTTTAATAAATAAAATGTAAAACTGTATAATCGTTAAAATTATTAAATACAACTATTATTTCGGACATCTTTAAATGTTCTGAATCTATATTTATCATAAAAACTTAAAAATATTAGGTCATCACTTTTAAATAAATATCGGAAGCAAACTTTGTTCAAAAATTTATTTAGGATGCGTTTTGTGAAGTCTAAAAAAAAATATTTTTAAGGCAATCACGGTACGGAACACTAACTACACAAGTCCAATTTGCAATTGACCGATTTTTTTTTTCTAAGGTCACCGAGTGGGGTGTCAAACGAAAGCTTGTGAATATACTAGTTCAAAAATATATATATATATATACTCGCGCAAAGTTTACTTCATATTATTTTTAAAAAATGGCCAAAAATTTCGTCCCTCCTCTATCTCGAAAAATACTAATGAAAATATTTTTAAAAAATTCTAGGATATTTTTCATAAAGTGTACGTTGAGCAAAAATTATAACGAGCGCATTACGTTTCATAATATATCTGGTATAAAAAAAACTATGTGTCTTGAAGATGTGGCGAAAGTTTTTTTCGCCGAGAGTTGTAAATTTAACTGGGACTAAGAGCTACAAAATATCAATATGTATTCAGTGCAATCAGTAATGTACTCATACTTTTCAATAAGGTACCTAGACAAAATAATTTTATTTTATTTGTTTATAATAAAACAAATATTTGGGTAGTAAATATTGGTTTGAAACTTTTATGACTAAAATCTACATTGAATTAGATTAATTTATTGCGTTTGAGGTAGCTAAGAAGCCACAACTTAATCTTAAGACATATAAATGTCAGAAACCTAATTAAGTTAGTCTAGGTAAGGATTTTATTTTAAAAGCAATTACCCATACGGAATACTAATTGCACAAATTCGACTTGCACCTGTCCGTTTTTTTTTAATTAGATGGTATGTTGTTATAAACATTAGACAAATTCATTTTACTGAAGGTAAAACCTAGTAACCTATCTTTGATTTAAAATAAAACATGTTATTTATTTTAATAAAATTTATTTAATTAATTATATAAAAAACGATCACATATAAACCAAATAGTTAATAATGCGCTTGGTAAATGATATTTTGCAGGACGAATAAGCAAATATAATGACGACGCCGTAAACATCAAATCTTATGAGTCCTGTTACAATGGTATCACTTTCCTAACGTAAAACGCTGACAAGCATATCCCATGGCTTGTTGTTTTCTAGGAAAATTGTACTGATAATAATGGCAAACACTATTTTTCATTTTAAGCAACTGCTCTGACAACAATATACAATGTACAAAAGAAAAAAACGTTTGGAGTGTATTATGAGATCTACAAAATAAATTTTATTAATCACCGCTGTAAAATATACAATCAAATATAAAATTTAAATTATATATAAATGCCCTGCCTTCTCGGCCTGTTCTCGCATAATAACATTCTACATTTAACCTTAGATTCAAGAAGAAACAAATTATCATCTAACACTATTTGATGAATCATTTAGCTGAGGGATGTTCATAAATATTCACTTCTTAGAATGGTTTGACAACGCAACTTTCACAAATATCTTTACGAATATCGTATTATTCTTCATTATTACTGGAAATAATAAGAAGCTTCAAAATCCTGCATATGTGCATGTTGTTCATCATTGACTTTTATCTTCATCTAAATCAAAAATCCCGGATTCATCTGTATCGTCACTTGATTGATCGCTCGCTTCCTCTAGCTGTCGAAAGTTTTCATTTGGTCTCACTAGATTATGTTTATCATGCCTTATGATATTACAGTGTGGCTCGACGGCATTATTTTGATGGAAATAAGGTTCTTCAAGGTCATTTGGCTGATGTACTAAATAAGGCCCTTGCCCTACAACGGAATTTTGTACCTGGTGGGCACGATGCGGTCCGGGTTCATCGGCGTCATTATATGGAAAAGCGTAAGGACCGTCTTCCAAAGCATTACGAAGATGGTGTATAGAATAATGTCGTGGATCTATTGCGGAATGATACGGACTATCAAAGTCCTGCTGTTGCTGAGCATGGCAATTCTGAGGGTGGGCGAAGTGATGTGGTTGCTGAACGAAGTAATGCTGTTGTTGAACCAAGTGATGTTGTTCAAAAAAATGTTGTTGGGCAAAATTATGTTGTCCTTGGACATAGTAACGTTGTCGTTGAACTAAATAATGATGACGTTCTTCAATAACATGGTATGGCTGTTCAGCGTAATTTTCCAATTCCTCATGAACATTAAGTATGAACACGTCATCATTAAGGACAGCGTCTGGTGGGACGCTAGCGCATTCCATTTCAACAACACGAATAATGGATTCTGCTGCTACAACTGTGACTTCTTCGTTTTGAGGAATCATTTTGTTCACTAAAAGAATTTTTTTAACACACTAATCGCAACACAATAATCGCAACTTAGTACTACGTAATAACTCAAAGTGATCTCACTCAACTGTGGGAAAAAGGGATAAATCTTCGGTTTTATTAACGGGCAGGTAAGCACGACCATGAGTGGGATGATAAAGGGGTGGAGATATTGTCGGCTGAGCCAATGAATTTGAGAACCAATTACATTATGATAAGTACTATTGTTTCATTGGGTTATCAGTACACTACTATTTTTTTATTAGGGTCTTTTTTTAAGGTCTCACATTAAATGTGTTTTTATTAAGGTCTCACATTAAATATGTTCAAGAATTTCAAAAAAATTAAAAAAATATGCATTGAGAAGTAGTAGCATACCTTGGAATTCCGCATTTTCAACGCTATACTTAAAATGTAATCTGTCCCTACTATATATTTGACATATTTAGAAAAAAAAAACTTAATGCTACAGCGTGATTAAAATTACAACAAAAATAAATTAGGTATCCAGTTGGAATATGACCGAAATAGGCCAAAAACAAAAATCGTGGGATACTGCTACTTTTTTTAAATACTCATCTTGACGAGTACAGTAAGGAAAAAATATTGCAACTGCTGAAAAATTGGAGAAACCTTCTCAAAAATGGGAGCCCGTTTTTGGTTTAATTAGCGTATTTTTTCAATTTTGTCATAGATTTATGGAAGATAAACTAAAACAGATTTTGATTCTAAAAAAAAATTGAACAGAAATTAGATCGAGTTAGATTCATTTGTTGGCTATTAGGTAGCTAAGAAGCCATAACTTAATCTTAGGATATATAAATGTCGGAAACCTAATTAAGTTAGTCTGGGTAAAGATTTTATTTTAAAAGCAATTACCGCACGGAACACTAATTGCACAAATTCGATTTGTACCTGTCCGTTTTTTTTTAATTAGATGGTATGTTGTTATGAATATTAGACAAATTAATTTTACTGAAGTTTTAAATAAGAGCATCATAAATTATATAGTAACCTATCTTTGATTTCAAATAAAACATGTTATTTATTTTAATTAAATTTTATTTAATTAATAGGAAGTATCACATATAAACCAAATAGTTAATAATGCGGTTGGTAAGTGATATTTTGCAGGACGAATAAGCAAATATAACGACGACGCCGTAAACATCAAATCTTATGAGTCATGTTACAATGGTATCACTTCTCTAACGTAAAACACTGACAAGCATATCCCATGGCTTGCTTCCTAGGAAAATTGTATTAATAATAATGGCAAACACTATTTTTCATTTTAAGCAACTGCTCTGACAAGAATATACAATGTACAAAAAAAAACGTTTAGAGTGTATTATGAGATCTACAAAATAAATTTTATTAATCACCGCTGTAAAATATACTATCAAATATAAAATTTAAATTATGTATAAATGCCCTGGCTTCTCAGCCTATTCTCGCATAATAACATTCTACATTTAACCTTAGATTCAAAAAGAAACAAATTATCATCTAACACTATTTGATAAATCATTTAGCTGAGGGATGTTCATAAATATTCACTTCTTAGAATGGTTTGACAACGCAACTTTCACAAATATCTTTACGAATATCGTATTATTCTTCATTATTACTGGAAATAATAAGGAGCTTCAAAATCCTGCATATGTGCATGTTGTTCATCGCTATGACTTTTATCTTCATCTAAATCAAAAATCCCAGATTCATCTGTATCGTCATTTGATTGATCGCTCGATTCATCTAGCTGTCGAAAGTTTTCATATGGTTGCACTAGATTATCTTCATCATGCCCTATGATATTATAGTGTGGCTCGACAGCATTATTTTGATGAAAATAAGGTCGTGGTTCTTCAAGGTCATTTGGCTGATGCGGTCCGGGTTCATCGGCGTCATTATATGGCAAAGCGTAAGGGCCGTCTTCCATAACATTACGAAGATGGTGTATAGAATAATGTAGTGGATCTATTGCGTAATGATATGGACTATCAAAGTCCTGCTGTTGCTGAGCATGGTAATTCTGTGGGTGGGCGAGGTGATGTGGTTGCTCAACGAAGTAATGCTGTTGCTGAACGAAGTAATGTTGTTCAAAAAAATGTTGTTGGGCAAAATTATGTTGTCGTTGAACTAAATAATGATGATGCTCTTCAATAACATGGTACGGGTGTACAGCATAATTTTCCAATTCCTCATGAACATTAAGTATGAACATGTCATCATTAAGGGCAGGTTCCGGTGGGACGCGAGAGCATTCCATTTCAAGTTCATCAACACGAGTAATGGATTCTACTGCTACAACTGTGACTTCTTCGTTTGAGGAATCATTTTGTTCACTAAGAGAATTTTTTTAGCACACAATAATCGCAACACAATAATCGCAACTTAGTACTACTTAATAACTCAAAGTGATCTCACTAAACTGTGGGAAAAAGGGATAAATCTTCGGTTTTATTAACGAGCAGGTAAACACGAGCATGAGTGGGATGATAAAGGGGTGGAGATAATATCGGCTGAGCCAATGAATTGGCGAACTAATGAGATTATGATATGTACTATTGTTTCATTGGGTTATCAGTACACTACTATTTTTGTTATTAAGGGCTTTTTTTAAGGTCTTACATTAAATGTGTTTTTATTAAGGTCTCACATTAAATGTGTTCAAGGATTTCAAAAAAATTAAAAAAATATGCATTGAGAAGTAGTAGCATACCTTAGAATTCCGCATTTTCAACGCTATACTTAAAATGTAATCTGTCCCTACTATATACATATTTGACATATTTAGAAAAAAAAACTTTGTTACAGCGTGATTAAAATTACAACAAAAATAAATTAGGTATCCAGTTGGAATACGACCGAAACAGGCCAAAAACAAAAATCGTCGGATACTGATACTTTTTTTTTTAATACTCGTCTTGACGTGTACAGTTAGGAAAAAAATATTGCGACTGCTGAAAAAATTGGAGAAACATCCTCAAAAATGGGAGAATTGGCCTGTTTTTTGGGTTTATTAGCGTATTTTTTGCAATTTTGTCATAAATTTATGGAAGATAAATTAAAAACTGTGACAGGTTTTGATTCTAAATAAAAAAACGAAAAATATAAGGGACTATGGATGCCATTTAAATCTTCTGGTCGAGGAAAATTGGCCGTTTTTGTCATTTTTTATGTGTAAATAGGTGTGTGTAAACTAATTTTTTTTAGTTAACCCTGGAAATATGTTCCATGGACCTTACGTTAATTGATCCAAACATAATTTTAGCCATTTTTTACACATTAAATATATTTTTCCACTCCTTATAATATTGATAAATTTTACCGATTCACGTTTTTTTTGACGAATACTACTACCTTACCTAAAATATCAGAAAATGTTCCTTCGTCCCTAAGCTCGCATTTGAGGTATTTAAGAACTCATTTAAACAATTTAGGCCTGAGAAATTGGCCATTTTAGTTAGTTAGTTAATTTTTTTTAATGCAAATTTACGATTTCTTTTTTAAAAATTACTTTTTCCTAACTTTTATAATATTTTCGGTAACCAAAGTTATTTTTAATTATTATACACAGGTTACTATACATGTTGAGTGGCTGAGTTAAATTGTGAAATTAGTGCTGCAAATTCTCATTCCTCCCCTTAGTTAGCATAAGTCTTAGCAAGTAATTTGAATCTTTATGAGGAAGTAAAGCCTAATTTATTACCGATCTATGAGCATACACTCTTAATTTTTAATTATTATTAAATAATTTCTTGTACAATTTGTAAATATTTTTTATCAACGTATGTATTTAATTTCTATTATTTAATAATTACCACATTTAAAAATATATTTATTCTCCCGTTTTATTTTGATCAATTTTTGTTTTTGTTTTCTATATCTTTAGAGTTACGTAACTAGTATAATGTTGCTTTATAACTACTATTTTTAATACTATTATACTTTATTTATACGTCTGATTACTCAGCGACGTTCATCCCATCAGAAAAAGTAGCATTAAATATGTAACTAGTTTTAGTGCTTTTAACACCATCCTGACTACATAATACATACTAATAGTACACTATAGTATAGTAGTGACGTTTTGCAAAAAATCGAGCAAAAAATAGTTCTCTTTTTCTGGCGAGAAAATATATGTATGAATTAAAAGAAGAACACGTAAATTAGATAAGTGATTCTCGAGTGATAAGCGCACTAACAGACAGACAGAAGAGAGACGTTGCATTTTATAGATATTGAATTTTTTGTTACATGATATTGTTCCATATTTAACGGTTTAGGCAGTGTATTACAAGCTAGCGTCAAACTTTTTTTCGACTTGATTCACTATTATCGTCACTGCTTATTTCTTATATAACATAACGTAATAAAATATATCCTTTAACCTGGCCAGGGAATATATGTATGTTTTAAATAGTGGTTCTCGAATGATAAGCGCATTAACAGGCAGACAGACAGACAGAGAGACATTACATTTTATAAATATTATAGGAGATTATAGATAACCTGGTTAGAGAACAAATGTATGAATTAAAAAAAAAACTCGTAAATCGGATAAATGGTTCTCGAGTGATAAGCGCATTAACGGGCAAACAGACAGATAGAGAGACTTTGCATTTTATACATATTATAGAAGATTATAGATAACCTGCCTAGAAAACCAATTTATGAATTAAAAAGAAAAACACGTAAATCGAATAAGTGATTCTCAAGACATAAGTCACTAACGGGCAGACAGAGAGACGTTGCATTTTATATATACTATATTGTGTGCTACATGATATTCTTCCATATTTAATGGTTTAGGCAGTGTATTGCAAGAGAACGCGTTAGCGGCAAACTTTTTTCCGACTTGATTCACTATTATCGTCACTGCTTATTCCTTATGTTACCTAACGTAATAAAATATAGCCTATAACCTGACCAGAGAACAGATGTATCTTTAAGATGTATCAGATAAGTGGTTCTCCAATGATAAACGCACTAATGGACAGACAGACAGACATACAGACAGCGAGACGTTGCATTTTATACACATTATAGATTATAGATATAATAATTAAATTAATAAAAATTATAAAGTTTCTGCACAAAATAAAAATTTTAATGATACAAGTTTAACTATTTAAATAAAATAATAAATTATATTTAAATTGTTGTAGCAATGTATTTTATATTTAATAGAAATATTCGTACTTTTTCAAAACATTATGAAGCCTTATAAAATTAATTTTCTTTAAAAAAAAATCCAATGAGATGAAACATAAACTTAATATATCGGTGAAACTTGGCTCTCCAACAAGTTTCATCCAAACGGTGATCCAAATGCTCTGGCCTCTCCTTGTAAGACATATGGTAATCATTTTCTAACTAATAAAAAACAGGTCAAGTGCAAGTTGAACTTGCGCAATTAGTGTTCCGTACGTTGACTGCTTTTAAAATAAAAAAAAATTGCTACGGAGGTATAAAATGATCAATGACTTCACTAAACACACCCCAAATGAGTTTTCAGCAAAGTTTGTTTCCAATCTTTACTGAAAACTGATAACCCTGATTTTTTTTATATATACCAGATAAATTATTAAAGGTAATGCACTCCTGATAATTTTCGTTTAATCTACACCCCGTGGAGAATATTCCAGAATTTTTTCAAAATTTTTTGATCAGTACTTTTCGAGATGAGGGGGGGGACAGCGATTTTTCGCGATTTTTTAAGAATAATACAAAGAAAAGTGTGCGCAAGTATTACATTACATATGTATATACACTCCTGGACAAAATTAACGCAACAATATATTAAATCATACAAATCTCTATAATGAATTAATTTTAACAATTTTTTATGAACATTGATTACATTAAAAGTTAGAAAAAACTTATTCGGATACTTTAAAAGTGAATTAGCTACCAAATCTTTCTATAAGATTAAAATTATTCCTAAGACCTAATAACAAAATCGTTGAAATTATGTAATAATGAAAAAAATAAACTGGGACACTAGTAACAAAATTAATGGTGTAACTGGGACACTAGTAGCGTGTGTTGCCTCCTCTACTTCGGATGACAGCGTTTATGCGCCTAGGCATGCTTCTAATTAAATTTTGGATAAAATCTTGAGGAATTTCCTCTCATTCTGTGATAACTGCAAGTTCCTTCAGGTTTCTAGGTGCAGGTATATGACGTTTCACATTTTTCTTAAGGTGATCCCATACATGTTCTAACGGATTCAGATCCGGGCTTTTTGGTGGCCATTTCATAATCGGTATATTAACTTGATTAAGATAATCGAGTACCTCCCTAGCCACGTGAGGTCGAGCGTTGTCTTGCATAAACAGGAAATTGGGCCCCACAAAATGACCGAAAGGCATCACATGTTCTATTACAATATTCTCAAGATAGTAGTCAGCATTCATGGATCTCGTACGGACAGGAACTAACTCTGTGCGAGCATCAAAGCAGATGCCACTCCAGAACATAACAGAGCCACCGCCGAATGGAATCCTTGCAGAGATATTGCAAGGAGCAATCCTCTCTCCTGGTCTTCGCCATACTCGCTCACGACCATCTGGATGTTTTAGACTAACTCTAGTTTCATCTGTGAAGAAAACTTGCTTCCAATCATCCACAGACCAGTTTTTGTGATTTCGAGCAAAACGTAACCTGGCAACTCTGTTCTCTCTAGTAAGCAAGGGCGCAGTGGCTGGTCTCCTACTGTTTAATCCAGCTTCATTTAACTGTCTTCTAACTGTTTTAGAAGAAATTGTGACATTGCGAACAGCTTCGAGTTCGTTTCTTATTATAGAAATAGTGACAGTCCTGTTTCTTAAAGCATATTGTCTTATAAAACGTTCATCTAGGTCGCTAGTGCATCGTTTTCGCCCTTGCCCTAGCCTGCTAGAATAAGTTCCTACTTCATTTAAGCGTCTTTACCATACGACTTATTGTGGAACGATGTTTGCCTAGCAAATTGGCAACATAACTCTGACAATATCCCTCGTCCAATAAAACTGAGGCTCGCACTACCTCGTGTTCAGTTAAATTCCTTGTTCGATTCATTTTTCTAATTCTTCGGGGTCAAAAATAAAACAGTATTACTTTGAAAAAGGGAACAATTTATAAGCTTACTTTTAAAGAAAAAACTATCGCATTATTACAGAAAATTGTTTATCTTCTAAAAAATTCTTTAAAACTGTAAATCTAAACGAATTGTTTTGATTTCTGTCATGAACAACGAAACAAAATATGCATAGCCTACTATTCAAATACTCGATAAACTTTAAAACTGACATAAGAAAAAGATAAATTAATTTTCAGATTGTTGCGTTAATTTTGTCCAGGAGTTTATATTTATATATATATATATATATATATATATATATATATATATATATATATATATATATATATATATATATATATATGTATGTATATGTATATATATATATATATATATATATATATATATATACATATATATATATATATATATATATATATATATATATATATATATATATATATATATATATATATATATATATATAGATATATGTATGTATATATATATATAGATATATGTATGTATATATATATATATATATATATATATATATATATATATATATATATATACTAGCCGTGCCCGCGGCTACGCTCGCGTGGACTTGATTCACTACTATCGCCACTGCTCATTCCTTATGTTACATAACATAATAAAATATCTGCCCTTATTTCCCCTTATCTCCTATTATTTCTCCTTATCTCCCATTTTCTCTACATAATTTCCATTATCTAAGCTTATCTCTGCTCATCTCCCATTATTTCTCCTTATCTCCCATTATCTCACCTTATCTCCCATTATCGAGGCTTATCTCGACTTATCTCGAAATATTTTTCCTCATCTCCCATTATTTCTCCTTATCTCCCATTATCTCACCATAACTCCCATTACTTAGACTTATCTCTGCTTATCTCTCATTATTTCTCCTTATCTCCCATTATCTCTACATAATTTTTATTATTTAGGCTTATCTCTGCTCATCTCCCATTATTTCTCCTTATCTCTCATTATCTCACCATAACTTACATTACCTAGACTTATCTCTGCTTATCTCCCATTATTTATACTTATCTCCCATTATCTCATCTTATCTCCCATTATCTAGGCTTATATCGAATTATATAGAACATATCATATGTATAAATTTATTTAAAAAACACGTAAATCGAATAAGTTGTTCTCAAGTGATAAGCGCAATAACGGACAGACAGACAGAGAGACGTTGCATTTTATATATATATTGTATTCTTTGCAACATGATATTGTTCCATATTTAATGGTTTAGGCAGTATATTGTAAGAGAACACGCTAACGGTAGCCTTTCTTCCGACTTGATTCACTATTATCTTCACTGTTTATTCTTTATGTTACCTAACGCAATAAAATATATCCTATAACCTGGCCAGAGAACATATGTATGTTTTAAAAAAAAAGTACGTAACGCACTAACGGACAGACAGACAAAGAGACGTTGCATTTTATATATATTATATATAGATAACCTGGTCAGAGAACATATGAATGTTTTAAAAAAAAGCACGTAAATCAGATAAGTGGTTCTCCAATGATAAGCGCACTAACGGACAGACAGACAGACAGAGAGACGCTGCATTTTATATATATTATAGATATAGATTATTATTATTATTATATAACCTGGCCAAAGAATATATGTATGAATTTAAAAAAGACACATAAATAGGATAAGTGGTTCTCGCGTGATAAACGCACTAATGGACAGACAGACAGACAGAGAGACATTGCATTTTATATATATATTATAGATTAAAGATATTCTCTGCTACATAATATTGTTCCATATTTAATGGTTTAGGCTGTATATTGCAAGGGAACGCGCTAGCAGCAAACCTTTTTCCGACTTCACTCACTATTATTGTCACTGCTCATTCCTTATGCTACCTATCGTAATAAAATATAGCCTATAACCTGGCCAGAGAACATAAGTATGTTTTAAAAAAAAAAGTACGTAAATCGGATAAGTGGTTCTCCAGTGATAAGGTCACTAACGGACAGACAGACAGACAGACAGACAGAGAGACGTTGCATTTTATATATATTATAGATATATATATATATATATATATATATATATATATATATATATATATATATATATATATATATATATATATTTACTCGTGTTTTTACAAGCTTTCATTTAACACCGCACTCGATAACCAAAAACTCACAAAAAACAGTGCGGTATTATATGTAATTTAGATAGGGCAATTCATATGAGTGGCACATGTTTCTAATTTAGAATATAAAAGCATCAAAAGCTGCTTTAAAGGGAAATATTAAAAATAATTGATTGAATTACAGAAAAGTCCGAAGACCTTATCTAATACTCGTAAAGAAATTTATCTTACGGAAAGCTAGATCACTTCAAAGGATCGAATCTACAAGTTTTACTTTTGCCCAGGTATTTCTTTTAATTAAACGAAATTCTACTTAAAAATACAATTTTATGACCAATCTTTACGGTAATTATTTATGATTTTGATCTTAGTAATAATGAAAAAGGACATAAAGTTGTGATTACTTCGTGGCATTGTGGAATCTTTTGAAGACAACAATTATAAGTACAAATAATAATAACAATATAATACTCAATAAAAGGATTAAGCAGGTAATTTAGAATAGTTTCAGGTTACTTTCATAAAAACTCATTATTTGCAAAAATAAAAGGGATGACAACTAAACCAGATTAAGTTTATTATGAAGAATTTTAAAATTTCCTTGCAGCTTAAGAGGAACCTAATCGATTTGGGGGAAATTTCAAAGTTTGAAAGTCTGATTTATGAATATTAAGAACTTTGTCGTAGTATAGTACAGGTTAGATAAGACCAACTTGTAACTTGTAAAGAACACTACCATAATCGCACTAGTCCGGATTAATAGTTATGTTGCCACGGATTCGTTATTTAAAAAAAAACGGTCAAGTCATCAGTTTTCAATAAAGATTGGAAACAAACTTTGTTGAAAACTCATTTGGGGTGTGTTTTGTGAAGTCACTGATCACTTTATACCTCCATAACAAAAATTTTTATTTCAAAAGCAATCAACGTACGGAAGGAACACTTATTGCGCCAGTTCAACTTGCACTTGACCGGTTATTTTTTACATTTGTTTATTAATCAAATAACAACAAAATCGTTTTTTTCGGTCATTTTGAAGAAAAAATTGAACAGTTTTTATCACATCTAGTAGAGAATCGCGAGGCCTTCATTTAAAAAAAAAAACATTTTCGTTAACGCATTTGTTGTTATTTGAATAATAAACAAATGTAAAAAAGCGTTAAAATGTTTCCAAGAAAATTTTTTTTAGCGGCATCTGAAAGCTGGCTTCGAGACCTAAATTTTAAAAAAATATATATCCATTTTGGACGAAATGGCATAAAATGCTGGGCAGTTCAAATTTTAAATAACAAATTCAACTGTGCTCACTGGGTTCCATATTTTTGTACCAAAATTTCAAGATATATTTGCTATAACAAAGGGTATATTTTCTGGAAGTTTCAAGCCGATCGGCTCACTTAGTCGACCTGTACAATAAAATATATAAAAAAAACAGTTTTTACCTTTTTTTTCAATTTTATAGGTTATGTACGGACTTGAGCTACTTAAAATCAATGAGGATTTGTTGAAAAATTCATTACGAAGAGTTTGTTTTTTTTATCTCGATCCGACTTATATAACTGTAGTTATTCACATTTTATGCTCAAAAAACGCGTTTTGAAAATTTAAATTGTTTATAAACAAAGAGCACAAGTTTTTCGACGTCCAAAACTCAGGACAATACTCCTGGTGATACCCCAGAGAGGATAAAATCATAATATTGCCGTATCTAGCCTGTGCAATTTCAAATGTTTTTTTACTGCACTAATTTGGGCATGTATTTTGATCTAAAATTGTCATCTAGAAATTCTGTTAAAAAAATTTCGCAAAAATACATTTATGATTCGTAACCTATTAAAATTAGTAGATATTAATGTATTGCTCTATTTAAAACGCCCGTTACTTATTGTCTTATAATTTAAAGTCATTCCAGTGGTTTATCCCCTATCTTTAGTTTACAACGTAAAGTACATAGGATTACGACAAGGATATGATACAGAAACGATGTTAAAAATACTTTTATTCAGTTGAGAATTTTAACCTTGCCTATTTTACATATTTTAACTTTTCTGCTGTATGCTTGCGGCAACAAATGCGATTTTAACAGACAGGGAATCATATACGACTATAATACACAAAGACGAACGACATTAACATTGAGTTCCTAGGACTAAAAGCCAGTACAAATCGCCTCAGTTTTATGTTTTTTCTTTAGAGCCATCTATTTGAAAAATATTGAATTTTGTCTGAAAATTTGTTCCTTGTTGGTGGGGTCGGAAACTTTTCATTTCACCCTCATTCTTGTTATTTTCCTGTTTTTAATTTAAGGGAAACCTACTTTTACAAATGCTTCAGAAAAAGCTGATTATCAACTTTTTCCGCAGCACTATTAACGCTCTTTTGGTCCTGGGGCCTGACTTTTTGTGAAAAAGGCCCTTTTCATTTTTTTATATAAGGCCAAAACAGGTCTGGTTTTGACCGTCCCTTTTTAATTGAATAAAGAACAAAAGTAGCATATTTTTCTTACTTACCATCCAAGAAATTCCTTTTATCTCGTAATCTCGTCCGCGTAATAACTAAACCAATCAACAGAATGTTTATACTCTCTCAACTAACCTAATTTTAATTTAATCTCCCATCTTACCCCGTCCAAATCTTGAATTAGTTCCTTATTTTAATTGAAAATCTCATTCGCGCTTCCAGAACGTTGGAGATTTTGTAAGTGTAAACTTTAGAAAACAAAGAAAATTAAATTGACCTTAGTTCGTATTTCGTGCACTCGACAAATGTTCTTTTTCCTCTATTAGAGTGTTTTTCTTGTTAATAAAAATTACCCGAATCGGTCATTTCAAATAATTTATTAACTTATTATTGAAAATAATCAATTTTAATCGAATAATTATCATAATGAATTAATTGATTATAAATTAATTATAATGTTGTGGTGTAAGTTTAACATGTTTTCCTACAATATACTAAAATAGGACATCTTTCGTTCACATATTATAACATTCACTTACTCAGATACTTTCTTTCCTTTCGAAATGCGCTACAAATTAGCTGATACCTAAAAATAGCAAGATGACCTTGCCAAAGAACTACCGACCAGTGGCAAAGGATTTAACATTATTAACGATTATCAATATGGATTCCGTAAGCAAAGATCAACAGGAAATCTTTTATCTTATGTAACACATGTTCGGAACAACGTAAATGAACATTCTGCAGGATCTCAAGCGGTTCCACTTCATATATCCAAGGCATTCGACCATGTTTGGCATAACGGCTTTTTGGTATGTCTGAATGATAGGTTAGATAACACTGGTCCAAACTACTGGTTTTCCACCCGATGCAACCTATTTATGACCAGCGTAGATTGCAATTTGTGAGCACGCGCCGTTTTGTAGCGCTACAAATGATAGATGCTTTATTCCTAAAGTATAGGATTTTACTCGTCCATTTTTCCTTTAATATTCCATATTTTAAAATTGAATTAAATTTTAATAATTCCAAAAAAAAGCGTTTTTAATTTATTTTCCAAACATCACTTAATTTTACCCATTTTCCTGTCGGTATTTGCGGAAGAGCCCCTTCGCAAAAACCGAATGGGAAAACACAAAAGGGCGAAAATAAGGGCACATAACAGGTATAATTGAAGAGTTTGCGAAGCATGTTGTAAAGAAATTAGGGCTGATCAAAGAGATGTTTCTTAGAAGATTTTTAATAAAGGAAGTTAGAGTTTGAGTTGCTTCGAGAGTTTTTATTGGTATTAAAATAGTATTTACTTTTACAAAAAACTTTTTAAATTGTTTTTTATTTTTCTTACTATAGGAAAGTATGCGTGAAAATATCAAACCTCGAGCTTTTTACCTAGATCACGAAAAACATAGTCACTCATTTCTGTCGGTCTGTTGGTGTGATAACTCTCAAATGAAATAATATATGTATTTCAGACTTGGTACGTAGATAGGATCTATCAAGGATATGAAGCCTCTAGGTTTTTAAAGATATCGCTTCGGGCCATGAGGGTAAAAAGGATGGGGGTCGATAAATTTTAAAAGATTGGAAGTTATTCCTGGTTTTCTCTTGTACAGGATGAGTCAATGATAAAGTAAAGTTCATTAACTCATTTGTTTCGTGAATGACGAAAAAATGTTAAATACAATAGTTTTAGAGAATATTAAGGTGCACAGTTTAAAATTATTTTTGAGCATACAGGGTGCTTCAAAAAAGTGTAGCCGATATAACATATGTTTTTTTTAAATGGAACATCCTATTTACTAATTTATTTTTAAATTCTGCGTAAAATTTTATAACTTTTTTATTAATAATATATACAGGTTTCAGTTTTGTAAAAAATTGCCAGTAGCGCCATTATTTCTGAAAGTGGAATACGCATAATTGGTACGAGAGTTCTATAGAGATGAAAAAAAAAAAAGATATATGTAAAGAAATTTGAGTTAGATGCTACAGGGTGTTGAAAATTAAATTGAAAAATCTCAAATTTTTTAAATGGCACAACCTGTATATTATCATTTTTTCTGATAGATTTTACAAAACCCTCCAACTCTTATTAAGTATATCATATACCTATTTCTAATAGTTTTCGATTTATTTTGAATTTTTCAATTTTTACCCTTGTTTTTAATTCACTTACGCTATAACATCATAGTTGCCGAGACAAAACAAAAATGTAGGCATTGTCAAATTTTGACATGTCTATTAAGCAAGGAAAAATAGTTTAATTTGTTGTAGTAAGTGACGTATAAAGTTAATAGTTATGGATTTTCCTAAGAATGAATTAATTGATATGGTTTATATACCGGGCGAGGCGGGAAAAATTTTTTTGGCAGTAAGGCTTTACGGAGCGAAGACCCTAATAGACATATGCCATCTAAAAAATCTTTTCAGTGCTTAATGGAATGATTTGATGGTAGTGGCTTCGGAAATTAAATCTCATTTTGCTTGTATCCTTGATACTATCGAACTAGATAATCGCATATTTCTACAGATATCGAAATTAGATTTTCTACGTTTGAAAACTCTTAACAATTTTAACTTATCTGCTTCAGATTTTGGATCAACCTTCTGTAAACTTCTCCATTAATTGTGAACCTTTATAGATAATTAATGAGCAAAATTCCTTCTATGCTTGGGAGGTGGAGATCCCAATGAACCTATTGCCACTTTTCGAGAATCCCAGCAGAAAACTCATGTCTCGTGGATTACGAAGATTAGAGAAAAATTACTCCCATTGTTCAAAATAAATTTATCCATTTCGACTATTTTAAATTGAAAAATCTCAAATTTTTTAAACCGCGCACTCTGTATATTATTATTTTTATGATAGATTTTACAAAACCCTCCAACTTTTATTAAGTATCTCATATTACTCGGTATATATCACCAAGTATCTCATATACCTATTTCTAATAGTTTTCGATTTATTTTGAATTTTTCAATTTTTACCCTTGTTGTTAATACACTTACGTTATAACATCATAGTTGCCAAGACAAAACAAAAATGTAGGCATTGTCAAATTTTGACATGTTTATTAAGCAAGTAAAAATAGTTTAATTTGTTGTATAAGTGACGTATAAAGGTAATAGTTATGGATTTTCCTAAAAATGAATTAATTGATATGGTTTATATACTGGGTGAGGCGGGAAAAAAATGTCTTTTGGTAGTAAGGCTTTACGGAGCGAAGTACCCTAATAGACGTATACCATCTAGAAAATCTTTTCAGTGCTTAATGGAACGGTTTGATGGTAGTGGTAGCGTTGTGTATACGAAACGGAAAGTAGTAAGCCAGAATGTTACCAATGAGGAAATAAATGGAGATTTTACTTGATGTTGAAGATAATCCCCACGTCAGCAGCCGTCAACTAGCTGACTTATCTGACACATCCCAATCTACGGCTAATCGCACCACAAGAAAATACAATTATCATCCCTTTCAAATGGAACTACACCAAGAACTTCAAGACCGTAATTTTGAACGACGAGTAAACTTTTGTACCACAAAATTTTTTATCCAAAATAACGTTTTCTGATGAAGCTACTTTTCGCAGTAATGGAGCAGTTATCAGCCATAACATGCATTATTATTCAACAGTTATTCCATTTTGGGTCCGGGTAGTTCAAAACGAGAATCACTGGTCGCGTAATGTATGGTGTGGAATATTAATTTCTCGAATTATTGGTCCATATTTTTTCCGCAAACCGCTTAACGGGCCTAGATATCTAAATTTTATGCAAAACGAATTACTCCAGCTTCTTGAAGAAGTCGATATCTTTGAAAGGAAACAAATGTGGATTCAACAAGACGGAACTCCTGCTTATTACCACCGGGAAGTTCGGGAATTTTTAAACTATCGTTACCCACAAAAATGGATCGGTAGGGATGGATTCATTCAGTGGCCCCCGTCGATCATGTGACTTAACACCTTTAGACTTCTTTTTGTGGGGCTACATTAAAGATCGTGTTTATGTGAATCTCCCTATAACACCAGTGGATATGGAAAATAGGATATGGGATGCGTGCAGAACAATAACGCCCTTTATGCTAAGAAAAGTGAAGGAAAATATAGTAAAACGACTAAACATGTATATCCAAGTAGACCAGCGTATTTTTGGACATTTATTACGTCATAATAATTAATCATTAGATAAGTTAAACTATATTAAAATTATTATTAGCTATTCGTTTATGTTTTCACAATAGCGTGTTTTAAAAACAAGGGTAAAAATTCAAAACAAACATATGTTATATAGGCCATACTTTTTTGAAGTATCCTATATACTTAAAAATAATTTTGAACTGTATACACTAAAAGTATTGTATTTAATATTTTTTCGTCATTCTGGAAACAAATGTGATAATGAACTTTACTCTATCGCTGACTCACCCTGTACAGCTGCAGTTTTATGTACCATCCTTCAAAATTTTTATTATTGCAATAAAATGACCAAAAATTGAATCAATTCTCATTACAAATTTGAAATCTATACAAAAAATCTTATAAGATAGGGTCATGTAGTGATTTGAATGTGTTTTTCATAATTCGGGAAAACTTCGTAAAAATTGCCAAACTTTGAGCCTCGATATTTAATAATATGAGTTTTTCATATCACAACTCAAAATGCTATAACCAGCCAATTTTTGGAATTTCCCGGTGTTTGAGACGTCATTTTGTTCCGAATATTGTTTTCCTTTAGAAAATGCAAAAAAATCGATTTTGTTTCCAGAGAGATGTGAAATCAAGGAACCTGAAATTTAAAGTATCTAAATTACAAATGGTTACACTGCGTGACATGATTTTGGTACCCGAAAAAACTGATTGCTATTATCTTTTCTTATTTTTTTTTTCTTCTTCTTTTTCTATCACGTCTTGCTTTGAAGGTACACACCGATAACCTTTTCTTAACCTACCCTCATATTGTTCATATTAATAAATGTAATCGCTAGATAATCTATTGAGAGGATATGTTCATTTCTTGTTAGTTTTTTTTGAGATTACCTGATTAAGAGTGTAATAATACAGTTTTTAAGAAGAATACTGAAAAAAGTAGTCGCCGTCAGTGCAAAACTTCATCAAACAAGTTTTGTTACGTGTGTGGACAGTACATTTTCAAGTCTCAAGGAAAAAAAATATCTGAAGAAGTACGTACTGCGTATTTTCTATATTTTGGACGTACTGTACATCAAGATAAACCCTGGATTCCGCAACTGTTTTGTGTATCATGTTATGCTACTCTCCTGTCGTGGTTGAACGGAAACAAAACATCTATGCCATTTGCAGTACCGACTGTGTGGCGCGAACCTAGTAATCATTTTAACGATTGCTACTTCTGCATGACTGATGTACGAGGATTTTCAAAGAAAATTAAGCATAATATCGAGTACCCTTCTGTGAATTCTGTATCAAAACCAATATCATATAGTGAAGACATGACTCCTCCTTTGCCTCCTAAGAAAAGTCAAACTGAAGAGTTAGATATACCAAGCGATGAAAATAACGATGGACAAGACATGGAAGTTGACAACCAAGATCCAGACTTTTTACCCTCTTCAAGTGATCTATGCCAACCGCATTTAATTCAACAACGGAAATTAAATGATTTGATACGAGACTTGAATTGGTCTGTTAGACAAGCCGAATTACTTGGATCAAGACTACAGGAATGGCACTTGTTGGCACCAGATATAACAATATCTGTACAACGAAAACGAAGTAAAGAAATGGCAATTTTTTACTCTAGTTCAGAAAACATATATTTTTGTAATGACATTGTATCTTTGATGGGTGAGTTAGAAATTCCCTATGATACAAATGAATGGCGTCTTTTTATTGATGGTTCGAAAACAAGTCTGAAGGCAGTTTAGTTCATAATGGTAATAAATATCCGTCAATACCAGTGGCTTGTTCAACTGTTTTAAAAGAGACGTACGAAAATATGAAATCAATATTGGATTTAATTAAATACAAAAATTTTAAGTGGAAAGTGTGCGCTGACCTCAAAGTAATAGCTATGTTACTTGGTTTGCAAGGTGGATTTACTAAGTACTGCTGCTTTCTTTGCATGTGGGACAGTAGAGCTACTGATAATCACTATTTGATCAAAGACTGGCCGAAACGAACGGAATTTGTGTGTGGGGAAGTCAAATGTAAAATACTTGCCTTTAATCAACCCCGAAGATGTCATTTTACCTCCTCTACAGATAAAGCTCGGCTTAATGAAGAATTTTGTGAAAGCAATGGATAAAAATGGCGAAGGATTTTTATATTTAAAATCTATTTTTCCAAGATTAAGTGACGCAAAGTTGAAAGAAGGTATTTTTATTGGTCCACAAATACGCCTATTAATGAAAAATCAACAAATTTGATCAAACACTAAATGACGAAGAACTATGAGCATGGACATCATTAAAAGCCGTGATAAAAAGGTTTTTTAGGAAATCATAGAGCCGAGAATGCAGAATTCTTAGTGAACGATTTGTTAAGAGCATACAAAATGATGGGTTGCCGAATGTCATTAAAAATTCATTTCCTCTAGTCCCATTTCTCTTTTTTTCCATCAAATCTTGGAGCAGTGAGTGATGAACAAGGGGAACGATTTCATCGGGATGTGAAAAGGCTTGAGCAACGGTTTCAAGGTCGTTGGGACGTAGCTATGTTGGAAGATTACTGCTGGCTCTTAAAACGAGAAGATATTTCCCAACATAAGAGAAAAAAAGTTAAATATTTTTAACTTTTAATTTACAATATAAACTTTTTACCATATATTTTTTATATTTAGTTGTGTCCAAATGTATTAATAATAAGTTTTTTTTAGCAGTTTTATTATTGGAAAATTTAATGAAGCTACGTGTACACTGTACTTTACTCCTTAATTATTTTACTTAAAATTGTTAACTATCGTACCTAAAAAACAGTACGTGATAGACAAAAAGTACTTATGTATTCTTAATAAGTGGTGTGTATGAATAAATAAACAGGAAAAATTTAAATGAGTACTTAATAGTACTATGATGTAAATGTATGGATGTAAAAAATAAATAGACAGAATGGAATAAACATATAGATAGAATGACAGGATGAAGAAAGGTTAGCATCATATGAGGTAGAGCGCCAATAAGGTAAACCTCGGAAAAATTAGAGCATGACCTTTCTAATGCAATCATGCCTATATAAAGAAAGAAGAATAAAGAAGAAGATAAATGATATTTTATTAGCACCTGTCTTAAGTATAGCACAAGCTCTATAAACGTTCTTAAAGCGACTCGCAAACCTGGCTTTAAATAGCATTTAAATTCTGGTTTGACATACTCTACCTACACCAACAACCTAAGTTAGCTTAACCCACACTGTCGACAAGAATGGCTATTAAATTAATTACCGAATCTCAACAATCAATGTGCCCAAACATAACCTGACCCTTAGTTAACCCAAAGTTAAACAACAATGGGCTTTCAAAACCAGTGTGTGAACATTTAGACCCTCACCTGATCCAATTATTTTATAATGATCCCCGTTTGGGCTCAACATTCCAACAGGAGGGCGCAAAAGTACGGGCTAATAGAAGACTAAATAGCTCGCATTTGTGGCGGTGCATTTTTAATCTCTCTAATTGGGAAAAGCCGTGGGGAAAATGCTTCAGGTATTGCCTCGAATAAATGATGCATGTACCGTAGTTTATCGACATTGAAGTGTTGGAGAGTTAGAGTTTCATTCTTTAAAAAATAAAAACATGGATCTCATGACATTATGTATGTGTTAGCATAGAGTTACTTGTTTAGAATTTAATTATTTGTGTATCCAGGAGACATCAGACGCCTTTTTCCTTCCATTACTTGTAGTTTTTTGTGTTTCTTGATTTTTCATAGCTCTTAGATCGCAACTGACAATTTCTGACGGAATATCGGTCCATAAACCCTAGTAAAGAAACAATATTGGCAGTGTTTACGAGAAAGCAATAAGGAATCACTCATCGACATTTTTTTGAATTAGAGCAGTTCAAAATTTTTGAGTTTTATAGCGGGTTGTGTTTATATATTTACTTATTTCCATTTGTCTATTAGAGCGTTTTTCTCTCATTACCTTCTTTACGTTTTAAATCGTTGTTTCGTAAACTTCTCCATTAATTATGAACCCTTTTCCATTTATTTAATAAGCCAAATTTCTTTCCAATTCCAGAAAACGGTCGCGATATACTTTCCTTTGGAGGTGGAGAGCCCTTGTGAACTCATCGCGTCGATTTCTACTTTGTGAAAAGATCTCCATGGAGCACCTAAGTTTTGTCGCCTGTGACAATTCGCAAAAATAACTCTCATTCCTCTCTGAAGGGGCCAGATGCTCTTGAGGAATTTCTTTTCTTGTAAGTTTCTGCTTGGGTGTAGGAAGTTTTGGAATTCATCGTGCACAAACTTTTTTCTTTCTTAAATCTTCGTGTGTAATCTTAAAAATTGTAGCCTCGAACACTTCAGCTACTTTAGCAAGCATAATGGCATTTGCTGACAAAAATAAATTTTAGTATGTACTAATATCAAGATTTTAGGGATTGTATATTGCTGGAAATTTGTCCTTCTAAAACCTTGATCCTGTCTTGGAATTTAAAAAAATTCACTATAAATATTAATTTGTTGATTCCTCCATGTTGTAATATTACACAAATGGAATCAAAATCAACAGCATTCTCAGCTCAGATACTACTTTTATATTTTTAAAACCAATATAATTTTACCCGCTTTTGTAACTTAAGCCTTTAAACGTTAGAGAATTCCTAACCTAAATCTATCTGTGTAATATGTCCTACACGCTCAAAGGAAAGATTCAAAGAAATCCTACAACAGATTTCAAATCAAAATTTTAAATTCGAACAAATACCTTTGAGTTAGCTGATCCTGACAGGAAATGCCGTAGCGATGAGCGTTACTGGCATTCGATTGTTTTTCAGCATTGATTCTTGAAAGTAAAGCTGCTGAATCGGGATGCAATAATATATGCTAGTTCTTTCTTAAAAGATATATATATATATATATATATATATATATATATATATATATATATATATATATATATCTATATATATCTATATATATATATATATATATATATATATATATATATATATATATATATATATATATATATATATATATATATATATATATATATATATATATATATATATATATATATATATATATATATATATATATATATATATATATATATATATATAAATATATATATATATATATATATATATATATATATATATATATATAATATATATATATATATATATATATATATATATATATATATATATATATATATATATATATATGTATATATATATATATATATATATATATATATATATATATATATATATATATATATATATATATATATATATGTTTAATTATTTAATAGTTTCCCAGACAGCGTTCGAAAATTACCGCAAGTAAGAGCCAAAACAAAGATACGGAAGTTTTTATTTTCAAAAGCTTATTATACTATAGACAGTTTCTTTAGTGATTCAGACAGACTTAACTTATAAATAAAAATGTTAATTTTATTGCTACTTGTTAAGTATGCTTTTCATCTTCCGTTGACTGTCTTTAATGATGTCTTCTGAGCCTTTTGTTTTTTTTATCATAAACATATGAATGTCCTTTTATCTTTTTGTTCTTGGTACAATGTTCCATACCATTTTGTGTAAAATAAATGCTTATTGTTATATATATATATATATATATATATATATATATATATATATATATATATATATATATATATATATATATATACAGTAGAACTCCAATTAACCGAGTCGCGATTATCCGAGCTCCGGATTAACCGAGCCAATCTAAGAACCTGATTATCCGAGGTACGCGCGTCTATGCTGCGTATTAACCGAGCTTCTAAAATATGTATGTACATATTTTTATTTAAAATCGTCTTGGCCTTCTGGGAATCCCCCTGGCCGTGTGAGGGGTTCCCCTATTTATGTTTTGAACTCTTTCAGCGCGTTATAGCGTTTACTACGGAGAAGTACAAGTATACTCACATAATTTATTTGGTTGGAGTTCTGGCAGTTAAGTGTAATTAATAAGAACTGCTTTGTTTGAATTTTTGTTTGTCTTATTATAATGGAGCAAAAGAAGTGTCAAAGAATCGTCGTTCCTATTGAAGAAAAATTAATAGCCATCAGAATAATTGAAGCAGAAGAGACAATTAAAGTTGTTGCACGACATTATGGAGTAGGTTGAGGTAACAGTTGGAGATTGGAAAAGAAACCGCACAAAAATAGAAGAGTGGTGTATAAATCAAGCCTCCTCGTCCTCAGGAAGAAAAATCTAAGAAAACCGGCGACTATGAAAAAAGTTAACGAAGCTTTATTCATGTGGCTAACAGAGATCAAAAGGTGTGCCTCTGTTAGGTCCAATTTTACAACAGAAAGCAATAATGATTAGTAGGTAATTCCCAGAGATAATCAGCTTACCGCCAGTTCTGGACGGCTTGACCGCTGGAAAAAACTGTACGGTGTACGACAACTGACTCTATGTGGAGAAAAACTTGTCATCAATTAAGAAGTTTAAGCAAAACTTTAAAAAGCAAATCGAAGATTGTGGATACACATGTGATCAAATTTACAACTGTGACGAAACTGGTCTGAATTATAAAATGCTTCCATCAAAAACATTGGCATGTCGACAGGAAAAATCAGCTCCTAGGCACAAACGAAGTAAGGAAAGATTAACTATAATTGTATGTTCCAATGCATCTGGCAAACACAAAATCCCACTGATGGTGATTGGCAAGTCTGCACGTCCAAGAGCTTTAAAAGACATCTCACCCAAAGCCCTACCAGTCTATTACAAAAGTTAGAAGAGCGGATGGATGGATGCGACCTTATTTACTAACTGGTTTGAAGAAGAGTTCGTGCCATCTGTGACTAAATTTTGGAACAGAAACCGTTTTCCTATTAAAGCAACTTTGTTAATGGATAATGCCCTCTCTCACCCTGGAGAAGGACTTCATGTGGACGAAATTGTAAAATTTTTTTCTCCAAATGTAACCAGCATAATTCAACCCATGGATCAAGGCATCCTCGAAAACATTAAAAAAAATTATAGGCGTTTATATCTTGAACATCTGTTAGACCACACAGAAAAGGAGGATATTATCAATGGGATGAGAAAGGTTACACTGAAAAATGTTATTTACTGGGTAAGTCAAGCTTGGGATTTTGTGCGTACTACCACTATTCAAAAATCTTCGTCAAAAGTTATTGATTTTGAGGACTATATTGACAGTGAAGATGATACTCCATTAAATGAATTAGCTTTGAAATTGAGAAGCCATGGAGAAATGTCCTGTTCAAATTTTGACAGCGAGATAGAAGGAGAAGGAAAAAGTTTATTTGAATTAGTGCAAAAATTCAAAGGTTGCGAAAATGTGACAAGAGAAGATGTTGTTGAATGGATTACAGCAGATGATTTAGAAGAAGAAATGAGTATTGAAGAAATAACGAATGCCTTTCAGGAAACCGAAAAATCAGATGATGATGACGATGACTAAGCGTCGGTGGTTGAACAGTCTCCCACTAAGATCTCTCATCAAGAAGGTTTTGCTTCTTTGGAAAAAGCTTTGAGGTATATCGAACAACAACCAGAGGCAACCCAGCAGATTTGCTTCTTTTAATAGATGGAGAAGCATTGCAGCGAGAAACAGAAGATGCAGTATGAAACAGAAGCGCATAGATACCTATTTCACTGTTTTATAATGTATGTACCTATTTGTATATTAAAAACGTTAATACATTGGTTTAAAGTATTGGTACTTATTTTTTGAATGAATAAAAAACAAATCCGGATTATCCGAGTTTTCAGTTACCCGAGGAGGGTGCCCCCCCACTATTACCTCGGATAATATATGTTTCTACTGTATATATATATATATATATATATATATATATATATGTATATATATATATATATATATATATATATATATATATATATCTATATATATATATATATATATATATATGTATATATATATATATATATATATATATATATATATATATATATATATATATATATATATATATATATATATATATATATATATATATATATATATATATATATATATATATATATATATATATATATATATTTATTTATTTACTTAATTATGGGCATAGCATACGTGACGCAGAGAAATCTCTAAACCGCTACAGGATCGACGCGTGTGCGAAAAAAGTGATTCACGTTGGTCTTCAATCGCTGTAAATTATACTCAGTGGGGAACAGTCCTGGCAAATCATTTCCGAGGGATGAGGTTCTCCGGTTCTCCATATAAAAGACTACTTGAAAAATGTTGAATTATGGGTGATGAGCTGAACGTCATATGGATATGAAGTATTAGCGCGACGTATGAACATGGGAGCAATAGTCCATCGTTGGTCGAATTTGAGCTTTGTAAAGAATAAACAGTTGTTGTGGAGTGTAAAGCACTTGATAACCTCTCTTTGTAATATATGCAACATGTTCATGTCAAGAATAGTTGCTTTCCAATTAACGCCCATCAAACTGAATGACGGTGCTAAACGAATGTAGTATCCTGACATAACTATGCTGGGATCAGCAACGTTAACTTTTTTAGAAAAAAAACTGCCGCCTGGGTTTTTGTAGCGTTAAATTCCACTTGGTTACTGTCACCCCAAGATAGAATTTCTTCCAGGTCTTTGTTGAAGTCGAAGAACTTCTTGCTGCCAGTGGATATTTGCATGAGTAATCGATGTTTAAGTGTGTACAGTGAATGAAGAAATAATCGTACTGTCATCTACAAAGTTGTAGGTCGCTAGTAATATTGAATCTTTCTAGATATTTTAGAACATACTGATTGATAGCCTTCTCGATAATGTTCGATATTATTGAAAGGAGTGCGACTTGTCGGTAGTTGTTTGGCAAAATCTTTTTGCCTTTTTTGGGTAGGACTGTAGCGCATTTCCAAAAGGAAGGAAATATTCCTTCTCTGTATGATAGGACAAAAAGTCTACAGAAAATTGGTGTTTGTTCGCTACCACACACACACAAACAAACACACACACACACATATGTATATATATATATATATATATATATATATATATATATATATATATATATATATATATGTATATATATGTATATGTATATATATATATATATATATATATATATATATATATATATATATATATATATATATATATATATAAGTTGGGTTGAATTCTTTCTTGAACCTTGGAATAATGAATATATATTTTTTCAATTTCTTGGGCTTTATGGTTCTTTTGTTTTAAGGATAGAGAAATTACATCACTTTCTAGTTAGAAGTTTATTGAAAACGTTTCGCCTAATTTTTACGCTTCTTCAGATCATCTAAAAAATTGAAATTTTCTGTTTTGGATATTCAATGGATGCACAATTTTTTTTTCTTTAATTATGAATATATAAAATTCTTAAACTTATAACACATGTAGAAGGTGAAAATAATAAAAATACACACAAAAATATATATAAAAACTTACATGTGTGGGTTGAAACGAAGACACACTTAACATGAATGTTCAACCCACACATGTAAGTTTTTATATATATTTTTGTGTGTATTTTTATTACTTTCACCTTCTACATGTATTATAAGTTTAAGAATTTTATATATTCATAATTAAAAAAAAAAAAAAAATTGTGCGTCCATTGAATATCCAAAACAGAAAATTTCAATTTTTTAGATGAACCGAAGAAGCCTAAAAATTAGGCGAAACGTTTTCAATTATCTTCTAACTAGAAAGTGATGTAATTTCTCTATTCTTAAAACAAAAGAACCATAAAGCCCAAGAAATTGAAATATATACATACATATATATGTATATATATATATATATATATATATATACATAAATATATATGTATATATATATATATATATATATATATATATATATATATATATATATATATATATATATATACATATATATACAGTCCCTGGCCAAATTATTAGACGCACTGTATTTTTTTTTAGTAATTTTATGTTTCTTAAGAGTTTTTATGCAATAATGGTATATTTAAACTACAATATTATTGATTTTTATTTAAAAGAATTGTTGTAGACTACATATTTGTATTTATTTTTAACATATGGCAACACTGTGTTGACAAAGTGATACATGAACGTAAACAAGTACAAACCTGTATCAGTCGCGATCGGAATCGAGTCAGGTAGGGACGTGTTTCTGTGGCTTTATGGACTGTGATTGTTTGTTTAACAGTTTTATACTACTCAGTTATTAGTTTATTTTGTATGCAGTGTTTTAAAAAAGTATTATGGGTAGAAAAGGCGATCTTTCACCACGTAAAAAAAGCTGAAGTGAAGGCCCTTGTGATTGCGAAAACATTTACAAACCGAGAAATACCACGAAGACTGGAGGTTTCTGAAGCTAGTGTACGACGCATAAAAAAGAAAATTGAGTCAGGGAAGGAATAAGCCCGAAAAGAAAGAAAAGATGCGGTAGAAAACCAATTTTCACTCCACGGTCGGAGAGATGTTTGAAGAAAATTTGTGTAGAAAACAGATTTGCTACCACAAAGGTAATAAAATCACAACTCCAGGATGCTAGCGTAAATGCTTCTGAGCGCACTGTTCGAAGAAAATTGAAAGAATTAGATTTTAAGGCCTGTCGCCCCGCCAGGAAGCCCAAGTTAACAGCTGCAATGAAAGCAAAGCGCCTGAAGTGGGCCAAACAATGGCAAGACAAAGATGTGGACTTCTGGAGATCGTAAGATACAGCAATTTAATGAATAATTGATACATTATTATCATTTTCAGTTAAATAAAGCAAATAAAACATGGAAGTTTATATATTTTTCCTATTTTTGACAGGTCTGCTTCAGTGACGAAAGCACATTCGAAATTTTGCAGAATAAAGCTCAGTATGTGCGTCGTCGTCATGGAGAAAAGTTTCATCCTGATTGTGTCGTCCCGACGGTTAAACATCCCACCAAAGTGATGATTTGGTCAGTCATCAGCGGCAAGGGCACTGGACGTCTGTACGTCGTCAAAGGAATAATGAGGCAAGATCAGTACAAAGAACTATTACAAAATCGGTTGATTCCGCAGCTCAGAGAATGGTTTCCAAATGGGGAACCATTCACTTTCATGCAAGATGGAGCTCCCTGCCACACTGCTCGGTCTGTTAAAGCTTTTTTGGCAGAAAAAAATATCCCTCTGTTGGATTGGCCGGGTAATAGCCTTGATATGAAAATGTGTGGGAGCTGATGAAAAGAGAAGCGGCTAAAGAAGTGATTACCAACAAAACCCAGCTCCTAGAAAAGATTATTCATGTGTGGAATCATCATCCTCAAATGCAGGAGACAGTACAATCTTGCATTGATAGCATGCCGCGCAGAATTAAAGCTTTGATAGCGGCTAAAGGTGGCTCAACTAAATATTGACTTTTACTAACATTAATTTCACTTTTCTTTAAAACTTAATAAACTTATGCTTTTCTAAATTAATGCTGTTTTATTTATGTCAAATAAATAGGTAATTGATTGGATAATATAAAAATGAAAAAAAAAACAATTTAAATAATAAAACGGTACAATATCACTCGGTAATTAATATTTTACATGAAATCTTGCAGTGCGTCTAATAATTTGGCCAGGGAATGTATATATATATATATATATATATATATATATATATTATATATATATATATATATATATATATATATATATATATACACATTTAGAATTAATTTGGTAAACCTTCTAATTTTTATGTTTTCATTACCAACATTAAGTGTTGATTTAACGATGGAATATACTTACCATAATGTAGAAAGTTTACCTTTCCTGGACTTTTACGAAAAATATGCTAATAAAACATACCTAAACACTTTTCTTGAAGTTAACATCACGCCATTCTTCGATTGCTGATATTTATTTTCATATTGTCGCTTGGAATTGTTCGGTAGCGCCCGGGGTACTGCTTAACTCGTTGTCACTTTCCACATTTTCCATCGTTTTACCATGTCTGGCATTAAATTGAAAAAAACAAAGCATGGTCAGTTCTTATCTTATTGTCTAATGATATAATCACTAGAGACCGGATTGTATGCATTTGCATATTTTCATATGCATTTGCATATTTAGACCATTCTCACCGATTACTGCATATTTTACTCAAAATCTAGTAATGATGCATATTTTTCCTATATTTACAATATTTCTTGGTATTACTAGGCAATTGAATTATTCAGGGTATTGTTAATGTCGCCGTCTGGAACCGATCTTATCGCCGGAACATTACCTGCAATAGTCTAAACATCGATTAGGTTATAGTGCCAAGGGAATACCCAAAATTAGACGGTATTTTTATTCCTTTGTTTCTTGGTTGGGATATTAGGTGATAAGTAGTTAGTTTCTAAGAATATTTGTTTGAGCGTGTATCAAATAAACAATTTAGTCAGTTCGTTAATCCAAGGAAGCATTTAACGATTCTGATATTAAAAAAAACATAGCTTTGATTAGGACTCACTTTTCCCACATACCTGCGGGTATTAAAAAGCTTGAAACTCGAGGTTTGGCGTTGACCGAATCAATTCAGTTAATGAATAAAATCCGCCAAATAAACTCCACATTGCCAGATGTATTCCTGCGTAGAGTTAAAGAAAAGTTTGAAAAAATTTTGTGCAATAACCCAGGCTTTGAACCTTTGTGTCAAATTGATAGTTTTATTAATGAGACGGGTGAACTTTTGCCAGAAACAATAAGTGCTATCATAGCACCCAAATTCAAATACTGCCCAGTTACCTTAGTGGATGTGGAACGGTCTTTTTCCACTTATAAAAATATTTTAAGTGATCGAAGACACAATCTTACTACCCAACATTTGGAACAATACCTTATTGTTTACGTGTACAAGAATACAAATGTTAAATAATTTTAAAAAAAATGTTAAATAATTGTTAATTAAATTTAAACATCGTCGATAACTTGTTAATTTTATGCTGATTTTGAAATAAAAATTTAAAAATTACTACTTTTATTATTATTTAATTTTGCATATTTTGACCCTTTTCATGCATATTTTAAGCATTTGTCATGCATATTTGCATGCATATTTCAAGATTTTTATGTTGCATATAATCCGGTCTCTAGTAATCACACTGGAGTTACAATTTATACTATGATTTAGCCTGTTTATTTCGCAGATGGCCTCTTAAGTTTCAAAATCATGTAATTACTGCACTTTTCTGAAAGTAGACATAAAAATTCAATAGTCCCGTAATTTTCATCCATTCTGTATGCCAAGAGAGTAATTTCCTCTCAAAACTCATACTTTTATGATCATTCGAAAATCCTGTCACAACTATTTCAAGGTATTTATAGTTAAAACATTAAAGTTTTCAAGAGGAATTGAAGCAAAGTAAGTAGTTTAAAGTTTAGTCACGTACCATTCTATATGGTGTAAAATAGTATTCTAAGAAGTTAAGTCGTTCGCAGCTCAAGAGTTCCTATTTAGTTGTGGGGTTGTTTTAAAAGCACGATTAGCAATTTACAAACATGGTCGAATTAAGAGAATTCTAGGTTATGTTTGGATTAGTTTCGTAGTAGTATTACATTATTTTAGAGAGATAAAAGTAAACATTATCGTGCAGAGCAGGAATTCAAAGTATCGTTTTAGGTTCTGGGAACTTCTTAACGAGTTGATTATGGAATCATCGAGAAGTTACCTTTCTGGAGTAGGGTATGTGGGAAATGAAGGGTTAAAAAAAGCCATTTTCCCCTATAATTTTATTTTGGGTGATTATATTGCTGATTAGGGTTGTTAGTTGATTCAGTATTCTTCTAATAAATGTATGTATAATAAATATATATATATATATATATATATATATATATATATATATATATATATATATATATATATATATATATATATAGGGGTGATCGGAAATTCGATGTATTCCTTGAAGAATGTTAAACTAGGTAGGTACTAATTTGCAACATATTTGTTCCTAGAAACAGGGGGTCTGAAATCGGTGGTTTTTGAGTTATTACAGTTTTTAGATTTTTAAAAATTAGGCGTCTTTTGACCAAAAACTGCCATTTGTGAAAAACTACTCCACCCCCTGGCACGGAATTGACACTTTTCGAATAATTGAGAGCTTGTCAAACTAAGAACTTTTTTCTGTAATTTGTACGCTGTGATACAATTTTTCTGAGTAATCCTGTACGATTTAAATGATATTTGAGAAAAAAATTCAAGACATATGTTCTATGACTTTTATTTCTGAGCTTATGGGAATTTCGACCATGATGTTTTTTAAGTAGTCACTCTTTCCTCAGCTATTAGAAAAACATCAATTTAGTGCCCAGAGTTGAGCAATTTTTTCACAATTGCCAGTTTTTGGTTAAAAGTCGAAAAATTTCTAAAAAATGTAAAAAAACGGCAATAACTCAAAAACCACTGATTTCATACCCCCAGTTCATAGGAATTTTTTTTTTTGCAAATTAGCTTTCGTATAACACCTCTCAAAGAATACGTCAAATTTCCAATCACCCTGTATATATATATATATATATATATATATATATATATATATATATATATATATATATATATATATATATATATATATATATATATATATATATATATATATATATATATATATACGAGGCTGGTTTGAAAAGTCCGTGCAAAGTCCGAGAGATGGCACCACCGGCGCGTATCGAGGTCATGTTTAGTTAGTAGCATCTCTTGAATGAACGCACACCAAGTTTCAGCCATATTGGTATATTTCTTTGTGTTTGGTATTCGTGTGAATCAAGGAAGTCGAGTGATTTTCAAGAAATAGACGAAAAAGAATTTCGTGTGGTGATTAAACATTACTTTATGAAAGGCAAAACGCCTCAGGAGACTAAAGAGAAGCTTGATAAACTTTATGGTAACTCTGCACCTTCGATTAGAACAGTTTATAAGTGGTTTCAAAATTTTCGGACTGGCCATATGGGCACAAGTGACGCTGAACGTTCTGGACGGCCTGTGGTGCTTACGACTCCAGAAATCATTGATCAAATCCATGATATGGTGATGGATGACAGAAGAGTTAAGGTGCGTGAGATTGCTAGTGCTGTGGGCATCTCGACTGAACGGGTACATAATATTTTGCATAAACAATTTGGACATGAGAAAGCTATCCGCAAGATTGGTGCCGCGATTGCTCACCCTTGACCAAAAACGGAATCGTGTGAAGTATTGCAAGGATGGTTTGCAGCTGTTCCAGAAGAATCCGGAGGACTTTAAGCGTCGTTTCGTCACTGTGGATGAAACATGGATACATTACTATACTCCTGAGACCAAACCACAATCTAAACAATGGGTTACCAAGGGGGAATCTGCACCAAAAAAGGCGAAGACCGTTCCTATTTGTTCCCCAATTTGAAGAAATGGCTGGCGGGACAAAGATTTTATTCAAACGAGGAGGTGATTGCAGACACTAATGGATATTTTGCAGACTTGGACAAATCCTATTATTCGGAAGGGATCAACAAACTAGAACATCGTTGGACGAAGTGTATAAGCCTAAAAGGAGACTATGTCGAAAAATAAAAAAGGTTTACCCCAAACACATAAGTAGTTTTTATTTTTGCACGGACTTTTCAAACCAGCCTCGTATATATATATATATATATATATATATATATATATATATATATATATATATATATATATATATATATATATATATATATATATATATATATATATATATATACATATATATATATATATATATATATATATATATATATATATATATATATATATATATATATATATATATATATATGTATATACATATATACATATATAAGTAATGAGAGAATTAAAATAAGTTACTTGGTGCCAGTAATCTCAGGGTATGCGCCCTACCATTTACCAACTAAATCCGGTGGAGAAAGTGACGAAACAGATATTCGACTAGCAGGCCAATGTTCGTTGGTACTGTGGTTTAGTTAGTAATGTCCAACGGTGTATACCCTGAGATCGTGGGTTCGAATCCAATCGGCACAGATATTTTTCTAAATTATTTTATGGTTGTGTAGGCAAGCATTTTTTTGATTATTCGATTTCGGTACCTTAAACCGAAAACATTTCGAGTGCCATTTTCAAATATGACTGCTGCAGCATTGCAGTCGCCATTCCATGCATTCGTGATGAGATGAGAGTGGCTAGCCACAGACGCCATTATGCAAGCTTTCGTCTGAGTATACGATTGTTTCTACAGGTTTAAAATCCCTTAGACCATTGAAAATCCTGCGGATTGTGAAATACGCTCTGTAATTCAGTTTTTAAGTCAAGTTGTCACTGATAACGAAACCTAGGTTGTTCTCGTTACACCGCAATCAAAACAACATAGAATGGAGGCATTCAACATTACCCAAGAAAGAATCCACCCAAAAAATTCAAGCAAACAATTTCAGCCCGAAAAATGATTTGCACTGTGTTTTGGGATAGGCAGAGAGTGTTGCTTGCCTCTGGGGGACACATTTGTGTGACCTTAAATAAACTGCGTAGTGTAATCCAAAATAAAAGGCGTGAAATGCTCAGTAGATTGATCATTTTGCTTCACGACAATGCATACCCACACCTAGTTCAATGAATTCTTCTTGTCACATGGCTGGAAACAACTTGGTCACTCCCCGTATAGCCCTGATCTAGCGCCTAGTGACTAGCATTTGCTCCTACCCTTAAATAAGCACCTTGCCTGTCAACGCTACGATACCGACGACGACGGCAGATTTTTAATTTCTGTGAGGATAAAGAAATTGGTCTTACGATACTACAAGTGGCAAGTAGAGAAAAAACTGGGTCTTCATGTAAAAAAAAATGTTTAAAAAGATGGCCTTCTGTTTTTTAAAATCAAAATGGTATCCTACTTTAAAAACGAGCCTTATATATTTATATATATATATATATATATATATATATATATATATATATATATATATATATATATATATATATATATATATATATATATATATATATATATATATATATATATATATATATATATATATATATATATATATATATATATATATATATATATATATATATATATATATATATATATATATATATATATATATATATATATATATATATGTATATATATATATATATATATATATATATATATATATATATATATATATATATATATATATATATAATATATATATATATATATATATATATATATATATATATATATATATATATATATATATATATATATATATATATATATATATATATATATATGTATATATATATATATATATATATATATATATATATATTTATATATATATATATATATACATACCATATGTACGTCATTATTTTGTAAAAAAATCAATATTGTCTATTTATTCAGGTTTCAGAGATTCACATACTTAATGTGGTTCTTTGATACTCCACAGTTCTAAAATATATATTAAGTATATACTTATTTCTAATAGATATAAAAATAAATTTAATTCATAAGAGTCTAATACTTTTGTCACTAGGGGAATCAATTAATCAAAATTCATCAAATACGTCACATCCTATTTTGTCGAGAAGACTCGGAATCTATGACATGGTGAAGTAACTAATAAAAAAGGGTTGTTTCTTTAAAAACATTTGCAACTATAGTTATTTCAAAATGTTAAAGATAAACTCTATTATCCTAACTATCCCATTCAATTTAATTGACTCATATGTGGTAGTTACAGATACTTTTACATTCCGTGCACTCTGTGGACTGCTGCACAGAAGAATTTGTTTCTTCGACACCTAAAGCCTTATTTTCTGTTAAAGCAACGACCTCAGTCAATCTTGGTTTATGCTTTTAAAACCGTTGTTGTAACCGACCTTTGCTTTACTGGTTTGTAAGTCGATCAAGAATAACACGTGATAAAACTTTCAACTTTTTATTAAATACATTTTATAAAACTTATTAGCTTGGTATGGATATAATAATATCAATGCTCGTAATAAAAATATTTAATATTTGATGTTATTGTTAATAATAATGCTTTTTTATGTCTTTTGTTAATTAACTAAGAATAATAATAATGTAATAATAAGTAATGCCTTCTCTAGCTGACTGCGTATTATTTTATACATTTACTCTCTAAAATTTACCATAGGCGTACTCTTGAGTTTAGCTAACAAATATTTACCTATCATCCTGACGATTACAGAGTTTGGCGACTTCTTGGCGCCATCCAGAAATTTACAAAGAAAATAATTAATTGCAGAAAGTAGTTGTTTTACTGAGCTATTAGTAAGTGCACATATCTTTTACTGAGAATTGGTTGCTGTTAAACTCATAGGCGTATATAAAGGGCAAAACAATATAGTAATATAATAATAAAGAATAGTTGGATTACAACACCGTGTTGTCCCATCAACTGTTTAAGTTTGCTTTTTTTTCATCGAACGTGTCCATGTTTTTAAAGCGTATATTTTTGTTTAATTAATTATTAGAAAGAAAATGACAGACTATCGTGGCATAGAGTAATCAGCCTCACAAAAGGACTTAGTCTACCTAATCAGATTGAAATTAAAAATCATATTAATTTTCACTCTCTAAAAATATATTTTCTTTTATTTACGGTCATTAAATGGGGTTCCCACTGTTTCAAGTAATAAAAAGATGAAAGTAAAAATTTTATAACTCATTTTTATTACTGCCAAAGGAATAATTTGCCTCTAAATTAGGTTTTTTTTTTTTTCGGTAAACACAAATTACCTATAAAAATTACCTAAACAAGGTTTCAGCATTTTTGTCTCTTTTTACTTTATGATTAAGCTTCAGCACGGCACTTTTAATAACTTGACATTAAGAGACGTCCTGTGGGAATCGCCGTATATTTAGAAATATATAAGTCCCTATTATATAGGGAAATGGGTTTCGACTAGTTCAGGAGTAAGCTGAAATATCCCTTTATGATTTTAATAACTGAAATGTATTGTCACATCAAATAAGGTTAAATCCGTTGTTGAATTTGAATAAGACCGGTAACATTGGAACTTTAATCATTGTATATAAAGTGTGACAATTAATTTTCTGGTCGGATGATGTTAAAGTGAAATGAAACAAGTTTATTTATTTTTTAGTGTTCTGTACGGAACACTTATAAAATGACTTCGGTGTCTATCTGTCTGTCTGTCTGCCTGCCTGTCTGTCTGTCACACCCGATTTTATCCGAAACTATTTGTCATAGAAATTTGAAATTTGGTAATAATATAGGAATTGATGGCCTCATCAGACCCGTGTAGTTTCGAAAGTTAAATTTTGACTTAAGGGGATAGTTTTGGGGGGTGAAATCGGAAGTGAAAAAAATATTTTTTTTACTAGGTCATCGAGTATGGTGTCAAATGAAAGCTTGTGAAAACATGAGTAAAATATATGTATATATATATATATATATATATATATATATATAATATTTGCGCACACTTTTCGTTGCATTATTTTTAAAAAGTCGCGAAAACTCGCTATCCCCCACCTTATCTCGAAAACTACTGATCAAAAAATTTTGAAAAAATTCTGAAATATTCTCCACGGGGTGTAGATGGAACGAAAATTATCACGAGTGCATTACCTTTAATAATTTATCTGGTATATAAAAAAAAAACAAAATTTCAAGGTCATCAGTTTTCAGTAAAGATTGGAAATAAACTTTGTTGAAATCTCATTTAGGGTGTGTTTTGTGATGTCCCTAATCATTTTATACCACCGTAACAATTTTTTTTTTAAAGCAATCAACGTACGGAAACACTAATTGTGCAAGTTCAACTTGTACTTGACCGTTTATTTTATTCTGTCAACGACGAAATGCTACTCCCATGTTTGTGGTTTTGCTACCGCCCATACACTACATTTGTTGGATTCTATTTAGAAGAGAGCTACTCGCCTGACTGGAAACCCAGAATTGACCAAACAACCTTGATCCCTTGGAACATCGAAGAAGATGACTTGAGTCTATTCTACAATTATTTTCATGAAAAGTGTTCGACGGACATGGCCCGCTTAAGGGGCTATACCAGTGTAACTACTTAAAAATAAGGATATTTTTCTAGAAAACTACTTCATCAAATATTTTAAAATGTTGGGTACATATTTACTACTAGTCGGGCCCGCGGTTCCGCTCGCGTGGTCTTGATTCACTACTATCGTCACTGCTTATTCCTTATGTTACGCAACGTAATAAAATATCTCCCATTATTTCTCCTTATCTCCCATTATTTCTCCTTATCTCCCATTATTTCTCCTTATTTCCCATTATCTCTACATAATTTCCATTATCTAGGCTTATCTCTGCTCATCTCCCATTATTTCTCCTTATCTCCCATTATTTCTCCTTATCTCACCTTATCTCCCATTATCTAGGCTTATCTCGATTTACCTCGCAATATTTCTCCTTATTTCCCATTATTTCTCCTTATCTCCCATTATCTCACCTTAACTCCTATTATCTAGACTTATCTCTGCTTATCTCCCATTATTTCTCCTTATCTCCCATTATTTCACCTTATCTCCCATTATCGACGCTTATTTCGACTGATCTCCCATTATTTCTCCTTATCTCCCATTATCTCACCTTATCTCCCATTATCTAGGCTTATGTCGAATTATATAGAACATATGTATAAATTTATAAAAACACGTAAATCTGATAAGTGGTTCTCAAGTGATAAGCGCACTAACGGACAGACAGACAGACAGGCAGAGAGACAGGCAGACAGACAGAGAGACGTTGCATTTTATATATATTTCTAGATAGAAGATTATAGAAAACCCGGCCATAAAAAAAAACACGTAAATCGGATAAGTGGTTCTCGAGATAAGTGCACTAACGGACAGACAGACAGAGATACGTTGCATTTTATATATATTATAGATGTAATGAAATATATATCTATAACCTGGTCAGAGAACATATGTATGAATTTAAAAAATTACGTAAATCGGATAACTGGTTCTCGAGGGATAAGCGCACTAACGGATAGACAGACAGACAGAGAGACGTTGCATTTTATATATATTATAGATATAGATTATTATATAACCTCGCCAAAGAATATACGTATGAATTTAAAAAAAGACACGTAAATCGGATAAGTGGTTCTCGCGCGATAAACGCAGTAATGGACAGACAGACAGACAGAGAGACATTTTATTTTATATATATTATGGATCATAGATATTCTCTGCTACATAATATTGTTCCATATTTAATGGTTTAGGCTGTGCATTGCAAGAGAACGCGCTAGCGGCAATCTTTTTTCCGACTTCATTCACTATTATCGTCACTGCTCATTCCTGATGCTACCTATCGTAATAAAACATAGCCTATAACCTGGCCAGAGAACACTTGTATGTTTTTTAAAAAAAAGTACATAAATCGGATAAGTGCTTCTCCAGTGATAAGCGCACTAACGGACAGACAGACAGACAGACAGGCAGGCAGACAGACAGACAGTCAGACAGACAGACAGAGAGACGTTGCATTTTATATATATTATAGATTATAGATGTGTTAACAAATACACACAAATTTTTTCCGACCAGAATATTGAAATTTAACGGGACAGATAAAAAAAAAGCTCCACTGCTGCCGTGATTGGCGCATCTACATTGCCTGGAATAAAAAAAAAACAAATGATCATTTAAATAGATATAATTTTCAGTACCATCATTTTAAAAAATATTAAAAATTATAAGAATGGCGGCGTTTAGAAAAAATGTCAAATTGACATTTTTGGTCCAATCAAAAAATCCATGGTTCATGGTACGACAAAACATCCTTAAAATACAAAAAAAGTCTATATAATAAATTGTTACATCGGCAACAAAATTAAAAAATGTCATTTTGAGAAAAACCCGTTTAAAGAATGACTAACGTGTAACACATAAATAATGATCTCTTGCCAAATACTTACCTTTGTGACTATTTTGAGTTCACTGAAGTATTAGATATTTAACTTCCACTTACGTGATGACGTCACGGCATTGGAATTTTCATACCTGCTCCGGTTCGCGTTACGCTTCCGTAATCGAGTTTATGGCCTCCTCGGCAGCTATACCTGGCAACAGCTGTATTTTCAAAAATAAATATTGGCTGACTTTGATACTTCGACCTTTTCCTCTATATATATATAGAAGCGTCGAAAGATGTAAAAAAACATTTTTTGAAATGATCACACTGGTATGGCCTCTTTAATTCGACCCATGTGCGGAATATACGTCACGGTAATACATCACATCCGTATTAAGGTCACTCCTCGTACGACCCAGCAGTCTTTTACATAACCTTGTATAGTCATCTGGGCGTTAATTTGGGAGCAAATATATTTTTTGTATGAACATGTAGTATGCATTGCAAAGAGAGCTTCTTAAAAGCATACTAGGAACACAGGTCGCGCTAGGAGTTCACATCCGTATGAGGTTCAGCTTGTTACTCCTCGTACGTTTTTCAAGCAGAAACTCGTCCCTTTGAAATCATTTGTCCAGAACTGTGTTTCCTACCTAGTAGCATTTACAGCGATTCAAGAGCGACGTGAATCCGCTTTTTCCGCACACGCGTGGCTCTTGTAGCGTTTTAGGGAATTCCTGTGCTATGCTCGTAAAAAAAAAATAGAAAAGGATAATTATCAGGAATTATTGAATATTGATAATTGATGCGAAAAATTAATTACAATTAACTATAAATAAATTAAAATTTATAAATTTAACAAAAAAAAAAAAATCATTACGACTATGAAAGTGCCACGATTGGCTGGCATGTTTGTGACATGTTCAAATAATGTCAACAGCTTCTACCTGTGTATATAACTGTTAATATTATTGAAGTTTAGTGCAAAAAAATATTTTTGGTTACTAATTTAATTCAGTAATGTATGATAAAGGGTTCATAAAGGTCAATTCTGATAATATACCTGCTGAGGATATTTTTATGGTCACATATTTTCTCAAAAATGACATTCTGTTCAATTCAATTCAAATTCAAGGTGCTAAAGCATCAATGTGAGTTTTTTTTTAAAATAATAATGAAAAAAACTAAATAAGAAACCAAATAGTTATATTTACATCGAAGTGATCTTTAGAACAGAAAAAATTTGGAACCATTGATTCATACATTTAACATCTTATGGCACATTTAAATACATTTTTTCGGGAATTGTTTTTGTAGTATTCGTACAAAATGGTACCGAAACAGGCATGATAACTTTTTAGATGAGATATTTTCAATAAATTTATCAATACACTGATGATAATAACAAGAATGAATTGATTTAAAACTAAAACACTCATATCAGCTGTCTGTGATATTGAGGAGAAATAAACATTGTGGCGTCACACGAGCTCGGATTTTTTCGGGAACTGTCGGCGCGTCATAGGTATTAAATGTAAAAATTTATTTTTAATTTGATATAACTTTTTAATCATAACGAAAAAAAAAAATAAAAATAATTTTGTTATAAAACTTATATATGATCTTTCCATTTATGACAATTTTTTTTCAAAACCCCAATTTGGTGAAGAGGTGACCAATAAAAAAAGGATAGCGTTAGACTTGACATACAAGAATTTTTGTTTATGACGTCACTTTCAGGGGTTACATACATCTGGGCGCTGCAAAAAGTATGTATAATTAAAAAAAATATTTTAAAGGTTAGTAAGTTAATAATACAAAAGAATGGGGATTATATGTTTTTATTGTTTTTAAATTATAAGAAAATAATTTTTTTTAAATGTTTTAAATATTAACATTATTTTTGTCGGGTTAATGGACCACTGATGAAAACTATGGCACCTCTTTGTCCGCAGGATAACATCACAAAAATAATCCAATCTGCAAAAGTAAAAATTAATTAATGTAGTAGTTAAAAATTGTCCAAGGGTTTTTTTTCAAAAATAAAAAATTTACGGTGTTTCAAACTTTAGTATGCAATTTTCGAGCGAAAAATTTGTGTTTAATTATTTATAAAAAAATTGTCTATTAGAAAAATTAAAAAACCTTGCGATATTTTGTAAAAAAATAATTATTAAGATTTTAAAAATATTAAAAATTGAATGAGTAATTTTGCAGACAGTGTCTGAAAACAGGTAGCGGTCCTAATCCGGCGCTACGTCACATTTAATGCTATAAGTTTGTAATAAAATGGAATTTCCTTAATTATTTTTGAATAATTCTTAAAAGTATTCGCTGCGGCCAGACGCCAAAATGTCGCACTTTCTCCGATCAATGTTTACATTGATTCAAATGGCAAATTGATGTTTTTTTCTGCTTAATTTATTATTTTTTCGATAAAAAGAAAGGTGCACCGCGTCATCATTCAGGGAAAGTTAGAGTGTTTTTCATTTTAAGCTAGTTCCCATAGTGCAAGGCCAAAATATCTCAGGTTAAAGCTAATATTTCCCATAATTTAGTTGTAAAAAAGACGTTAAAACATGGAAGACGTTTTGAGTATCGGCTTTTCACAAATTGTGAATAATTTTCATTTTGGAAATGAAACTCAAAAAAAGGGTACAATTGTTTGTTTATGATTTAAATATTATATTATTGATTAAAAATTTTAATTCAGTTTTTAAAATTACGTTTTAAATTTACAGTCTCTTATTTACCTGTTTGTCCCGCTTTGAGCTGCATTTTTCGAACATGATTTTTGATACTCGTCAAGAAATATTGTCGGCAAGAAACTCGGATCCAAAGGTTTGTTTTTTTTTTCATGAGGGCGCGTCGATAACTAGATAAATATTATTTTGAGGTATGATTTCCTTTAGAAAGTTAATTAGATTTTTGATTCCGTCATGTTTCGGTCTTAGAATTTGCGACAATGGGCCTCTGATGTTGTATTTTAATTTCTTGTCAAGGAACTCATTAGATTCCAAAATGTGCTTAATAGTCAGTGGATTATTGCATTTAGGGCATACTGGGTGGGGTTCTCCTTTTAATAGGTGAGAAGGTGTATTATAAATGTGGCCTATGGCAATTCTCCTCCACATAACATTTTCCTAAAGAGATAAGGAAGGGAGGAACAGTGGGCTAAAAATCAGAGGTTTTCATGTGTTCGTACCCTCTTACAAGTCCCAGTCTAGTTGGAACAGATTTGCTATAGTGGTTCTAAAATGGTTTGAAAGGTCTTTATTGGAGAAAATGAGTTTTGTGGGGGTTCCAGTGGAAATAGCAGATTTAGCATTCAGGTCAGCTGACTCACTTCCTTTTATTGACTTGGGACCCATAGGAATACAAATGATAAACCTCTGTTATGTCCGATCTGAAGGAGGTCAATAATGTTCAGAACCAGAGAGTAAGAAATTTTATGAGAGGAAATGGCCCGTAGTGGGAACAGGGAGTTCGTAATAAGTATGTATTTCTTACTCGATTTTGAAGTGATTGCCCATCTTAGGGCTTCTTTGAGTCTTAATAGTTCCGCTGAGAATATAGAAGATATTTTGATCCAAAGGATGATCCGATTTATGATTACTAATAAAATGGGCGCTGCAAATACGAGAGTATTTTGTTGGTTGCCAAAGCGATCCATGATAGCTGTAAACAATTTAATGTACTTACTCAAGTATTTATCACCACTACACCAAACACTTTATTTTTACACTCGACTCGCGTTTTGCTAATTATGTTAGCTTTATCAGGAGCGATGATTAACAGTCAATCATCGCTCCTGATGCACGTCAAGCACAAAAATAAAGTGTTTGATGTAGTGGTGATATATACTGAGTACTTAATTTAATGTATTTATTCAATAAATAAATTCTGTATGAAAGTATTGTAATTCTCATAAACTTACTTTGAGCGTCTTACTGTTTAAATCCATTTTTCTCGTTGCTCCAACTTATGTTTTTTTTTTTTATAGAGAAGCCGTAAGGAATTGTATTGGGTGATTTCCCTTTCTTATTTTGACAGCCAACCACACAATACTTCTCTCCGCGACTTTTTACTGATACTTTATCCACAATTGTTAAACAATACCGCAAATACAACAATCTTTAACATATAAACATTCGGAGAAAGTGCCAATTTCCTCCACCGCGCGCGCGGCTAGCCTTCAGATAATAAACTCCACCTTTTTGCCGAAGCGAATACAGAATAAAAATCCGTAAAAAAATCGAATTTTCGAAAATTCGAGGTATAT
>CM032451.1:15490690-15575690 GCA_019049505.1 Pachyrhynchus sulphureomaculatus
AGAGATAAACCTAAATAATGGAAATTATGTAGAGATAATGGGAGATAAGGAGAAATAATGGGAGATAAGGGGAAATAAAGGGAGATATTTTATTACGTTGGGTAACATAAGGAATAAGCAGCAGTGACGATAGTAGTGAATCAAGTCCACGCGAGCGGAGCCGCGCGCCCGGCTAGTAATTATATATAATAAAATATTTCTTTTAGCTTTAGGACCCAAAAAATGTCGATCCAGAAATGGACTGTCATTTAATCATATAAAATCAATAAATTTAGTTTGTTCTTGATAAAATAAGAGAGAACCTGCAAAAGGCAGACGCCGCCAATACCGGAAGACGAAGCTGGACCGCTTTTTTCCACTCAAAAATGGTTGTTTTTCGAGTTTTTTGAATAAATAAGACCATAAGTCTCAAGTTTTGGGTTCTACGCGTCTGCCCAAGTTATTTTTGGAAAATTTAGGTCTTGATTAATAAACTATCATGAGGACAGACGCCTCGCTTATACCCGAACCAGCCAAGGCATTTTCAAATTTCAAAAAAGAATCGAAATTCTGATAGTATAGATGCTATTATAGGTTCTACATAAAATTCGTACCGGATGACTCACTTAAAATTAGGTATTTGCTAGATTTTTGAAGCATTTACTAGAAATTTCAAATATAACCCTTTTAAATTCTAGTATAAATTCAAAAAAATCAAGTAAATTATTGCTTTAAAAATCAAGTAAGTGTTTGAAATTTCGATTAAACGCTTGAAAAATTTAGAAAATACTTAACTTTAGGTAAATACCTTAAAATTCATCTAAAGTTTTTTACAGTATATTAAAAAAATAAATTTTCCTTCAATTTTCTATAATAAAAATGTACAAAAAAAAATTTTTAAAAGTACTTACCGTATGAATTTCTTGCGACTATCGGCTTAATATTTTATAGAAAATAGGAAATTAACCCTTTTCGAAAGTAATTATATTTGAAGGATCCGGAAATTTTCATTTTGATGCCAAAGGCTGGTATTACAGACAAATACCAATTTTGGGTCTAAATGGGTTCCTAGTAATAGGCCTAAACGATTTTATTCATTGGGGCAATTTTTTCCGAATTCCACGAATTCTATTCTATCAATTTGGTCAATTTACCTTCCCACTAGATAAGCTGTCCCAGAAATTACATAAAAGAGGCTTTTTAGGGCCCATGGCGAAATGCCCAAACACTATGGGGCCTTAAGAATAGCAAATTCGGATTCTACGGGTCGAAAAACATAAAAAAAACAATTTGAGTCATCAGGTATGAGTTTTATGTAGAACCTACAATAGCCTGTATATTATATCAGAATTTCGATTTTTTTTTTAATTTTGAAAATGCCTTAGCTTGTTCTGGTACAAACTGGGACTTACGGTCTTATTTATTCAAAAATTCGAAATACGACCTTTACTGGCTGAAAAAAGCTGGTCAGGCTTCGTCCTCCGGTATTGGCTGCGTATGCCTTTTGCAGGTTCCCTTTTATTTTATTAAGAATACACTAAATTTATTGATTTTATATGATCCTTTTTTGGATCCTCGTTTTTTGGGCCCTAAAGCTGAGTACGGTCTAGACGGCGTCTGCCCTTTGGGGTGCTCGACTTTCTTAGTGTTAACAAATATTAAGGTACTTGATCCAAGTGTTTAAACGACAGCATTTTGGGCCTTCCAGAGCAAAATTGACATTAAAGTCTTTATTCGACTCGCCCGATAGAATGAATAACTAGGCAGACGATTAGTCGACAGATCAAATTTTCGGGTCGGCCTCTTGGTCTATTATCCATGTCAAAAATATAAACAAAATATGTATAAAAAACTTGCCAAGTACGCAATTAGTGTTCTGTACCTTGATGGCTGAAGTATTCTATGAAAATGACTTTTTCAAAAACTTTTTTTTCACTTCCGATTTCACCCCCCTCAAAACTAACCCTCTAAGTCAAAATTTAACTTTCAAAACTACACGGTTCTTATTGGGCCGTCAATTCTTATATTTGTGACAAATTTCAACTTTTTATGTTGAATAATTTCGGGGAATATCGGGTGTGACAGGCAGACAGACACCGAAGTAATCTCGTAAGTGGATTATATAATGCAAATAAAATAAGTTAAACTAAAATAAAATAAATTTTAGTAGAGCATATGATATGTTGAACATTAAATCATAAACAAACAAAACAAATAACGTAAAGAAAATACAGAAAATCCCTGGTTTCCACTACGCTTGAGAACATTTTTAATTAGTTTCTCAAGCTCTAATATCATAACAACTTTATATTATTAAAAAATATTTTTTGAGGTCATTTCTGCTTGTTTTAGAAGGTGAATGTTATTGCTTGTTCGCCTTCGTGCAATATAGCGTGTATACGGGTTACCCTGTGTGTTAAAGTTGTAACCAAGGCAGATTCAAAGTTCTCAATTGAACAAAAGTATTCTTAACATCGTCCCTGTACCCTACCCTTGACATAACATAGGGTATTTTACTTTGTAAACCAAAGATACGAGATAAACCACTGGCATGACTCCAAATTAGGTTATTAATATCTATTAATTCCGACATATTACAAATCACACATCATTTTTTTGATATAATTTCGACACGGCAATCCAACTTAATTTTCTATCAAAATACATGCTCAATTATTTTACCCTTTGGAGGTAATTACTATTATGATTTGTGTTTTGGTGAAAAGAAAAAATTATACTGATTGTTCTATTTTCTTTCAGGGTGAGTTTATTTAATTGAAACCAGTTTTGTGCCCTTTGTTATATTTGCTGTTAACTCAGATGTGAATTTGCTTGCAGATATTAATATGTATGTGTAAATAACAGTCTTTATTTTAACTTAAGGAGTTATGCCACTCGAAATTTTCAAAAAATAGATTTTCTTTTTTTGATTAGATTTATTATCTATACTTTTAAGAATATTCCAAGCTTTGCAAAATGGAACCGCAGATTGAAGGTAATATACGAGGCTGGTTTGAAAAGTCCGTGCAAACTCCGAGAGATGGCACCACCGGCGCGTATCGAGGTCATGTTTAGTTAGTAGCATCTCTTGAATGAACTCACACCAAGTTTCAGCCATATTGGTCTCTTTCTTTGTGTTTGGCATTCATGTGAATCAAGGAAGTCGAGTGATTTTCAAGAAATGGACGAAAAGAATTTCGTGTGGTGATTAAACATTACTTTATGAAAGGCAAAACGCCTCAGGAGACTAAAGAGAAGCTTGATAAACATTATGGTGACTCTGCACCTTCGATTAGAACACTTTATAAGTGGTTTCAAAATTTTCGGACTGGCCATATGGGCACAAGTGACGCTGAACGTTCTGGACGGCCTGTGGAGGTTACGACTCCAGAAATCATTGATCAAATCCATGATATGGTGATGGATGACAGAAGAGTTAAGGTGCGTGAGATTGCTAGTGCTATGGGCATCTCGACTGAACGGGTACATAATATTTTGCATAAACATTTGGACATGAGAAAGCTATCCGCAAGATGGGGTGCCGCGATTGCTCACGCTTGACCAAAAATGGAATCGTGTGAAGTGTTGCAAAGATGGTTTGCAGCTGTTCCAGAAGAATCCGGAGGACTTTAAGCGTCGTTTCGTCACTGTGGATGAAACATGGATACGTTACTATACTCCTGAGACCAAACAACAATCTAAACAATGGGTTACCAAGGGGGAATGGGAATCTGCACCAAAAAAGGCGAAGACCGTTCCTTCGGCCGGAAAGGTTATGGCGACTGTCTTTTGGGATTCGCAAGGGATAATGCTCATCGACTATCTGGAAAAGGGTAAAACTATTACAGGTGAATATTATGCATCGTTATAGGACCGTTTGAAAACCGAGCTGCAAGAAAAACGCCCGCGATTGGCCCACAAGAAAGTCCTTTTCCATCACGACAACGCACCAGCACACACCTCAGCAGTTGTGGTCGCAAAATTAATGGAAATAGGATTCCAACTCGTTTCACATCCCCCCTATTCTCCAGACTTGGCTCCCTCGGACTACTATTTGTTCTCCAATTTGAAGAAATGGCTGGCGGGAGAAAGATTTTATTCAAACGAGGAGGTGATTGCAGACACTAATGGATATTTTGCAGACTTGGACAAATCCTATTATTCGGAAGGGATCAACAAACTAGAACATCGTTGGACGAAGTGTATAAGCCTAAAAGAAGACTATGTCGAAAAATAAAAAAGGTTTACCCCAAACACATAAGTAGTTTTTATTTTTGCACGGACTTTTCAAACCAGCCTCGTAAAAAATTTTTAAGAAGCGGACGCGGTACTTTTTAGTGTTCCGTACGGAACACTTATAAAATCACTTCGGTGTCTGTCCGTCTGTCTGTCCGTCCGTCTGTCCGTCTGTTTGTCCGTCTGTCTGTCCGCCTGTCTGTCCGTCTGTCTCTCCCGTCTGTCCGTCTGTCACACCCGATTTTCTCCGAAACTATTTGTCATAGAAAGTTGAAATTTGGTAATAATATAGGAATTGATGGCCTCATCAGAGCCATGTAGTTTTGAAAGTTAAATTTTGACTTAAGAGGTTAGTTTTGGGAGGTGAAATCGAAGTGAAAAAAAAAATTTTTTACTAGGTAATCGAGTGTGGTGTCAAATGAAAGCTTGTGAAAACACGAGTAAAATATACATATATATATATATATATATATATATATATATATATATATATATATATATATAATGTAATACTTGCGTGCAGTTGTCTTTGTATTATTTTTAAAAAATCGCGAACAACCGCTGTCCATCCGCCTTATCTCGAAAAGTACTTATCAAAAAATTTTGAAAAAATTCTGGAATATTCTCCACGGGGTGTAGATTGAACGAAAATTATCAGGAGTGCATTACCTGTAATAATTTATCTGGTATATAAAAAAAACAGAAATTTCAAGGACATCAATTTTCAATAAAGAATGGAAAAAAAACTTTGTTGAAAACTCATTTGGGGTGTGTTTTGTGAAGTCACTGATCATTTTGTACTTCCGTTACAACATTTTTTATTTTTTAAAAGCAATCAACGTACGGAACACTAATTGCGCAAGTTCAACTTGCACTTGACCGGTTATTTTCTTTTGCATTTTTCTCGAAATTACTTTTTTCAAACTCGTGGACAAAATATCTCCATATATACTAAACCGATTGTGATAAAATGTATACCACATATTCTTGGAGTTGACATACGATTTTGATGCTCACAATTTTTGTGAAAAATCCGAGTTTATTTTCGAACGGCTGTCACGTCTACAGAAACATTTAAAAAAATTTTCCCTATGTGGCCACTTAGCTATGACCTTTCTTAACAATAAAAAATGATTTGTTTAGTTTTTGGACGATTCTTGACTGAGAAAAAAATTCCACCGATGCAAATGATTTTCAAAAATTTTTTTTTTAGTTCGTTGCTAAAACTATAATGTATTTGTAAAAAATAAAAATTATATATACAATAGTTGCGTAAAAAAAAATTATGCCTATTTTTCCGAGCGCCAAGGTGGCGTGGCGTAATAAAGATAGTATAGAATAATATAGAAACTATTAAAATAACCGGTCAAGTGCAAGTTGAACTTGCGCAATTAGTGTTCCGCACGTTGATTTCTTTTAAAATAAAAAATTTTGTTACGGTCGTATAAAATGATCAGTGACGTCACAAAACATTTACCTTAAATGAGTTTTCAACAAAGTTTGTTTCCAATCTTTACTGAAAACCGATGACCCTGAAATTTTTGTTTTTTTATATACCAGATAAATTATTAAAGGTAATGCACTCGTGATAATTTACGTTCAATCTATACCCCGTGGAGAATATTCCAGAATTTTTTGATCAGTACTTTTCGACGTGTGCGCAAGTGTTACATTATATATATATATATATATATATATATATATATATATATATATATATACAGTAATACCCCGCTTTACGCGAGGGATACGTTCCGAAAAAAATCGCGTTAACTGAAATTCGCGTATATCGAGGTTTATGATTAAACATAGTCAAAATTTAATACAAAAAAATACAAATCATTTTAATCAATCACTTTAATTCTAAGAACACTTTATGCAATACATACTCTTATTTTTTACGGAAAAATACATCTATTGTCTTTTGGGTAACGTTTTGTTTACGTTCTTGTAAAATACGTTCATAACACCCAACACTGTTTTTAATTGTTTGACACACGGTCAAGACACGGTCATCATTATTGTCTATACTCTGCAATATGTCCAAACCTGAATAAATTTTTGAAAGTGCATTTTGTATTTCCCTGAAGATAAAACTTTCTCTTCTACTTGTTTCTTCCTCATCGTAGATAGGATTATTCTGTAACTCGATCAGATCTTCATTGCTAATAGGATCGTCGTGCGTTGCTACAAGTTCTACGAGATCTTCTACCGTGACATCTTCAAGTTCAGACCCCTCAATCATTGCAGCAATGTCTTCAAGCACTTGTCTCTGCATCTGGACAATTCTTCTAGGTGCTTCCACTACATCTGGCCAAAGATTACGCCACACCCCATTCATACAACTCATTTTAACTTCCTTCCAAGCCTCTTCTATGTTGTGAATAGACTTCATAATGTTGTATGACTTCCACCACTCTCGCATAGACTGTCTTCCTTCCCCGTCAGTTTTATGAATTAGTTGGCTAAAAGTGCGGCGATGGTAATAAGCTTTGAAGTTTGCTATTGCTCCCTGGTCCATAGGTTGTAATATTGACGTAGTGTTTGGTGGAAGGAACTTTACGTACACTTTTAAGTCTCTGGGCGTATCAAGTGAGGTTGGATGTCCTGGGGCATTGTCTAAGAGTAATATAACTTTAGGTTCAAGCCCATTTCTGTCACAGTATGATTTGACTGATGGGCAAAAACTATTAGAATACCATTCTTGAAAAATTTCCCGTGTAACCCACGCCTTTCTGTTTGATCGCCACACAACTGGTAGACTTGTCTTGTCTGTGCCTCGCATTGCACGGGGTGTTTCTGAATGGTACACTAGTAAAGGTTTCAGTTTGAAATCACCAGTGGCATTACCACCCAGCAGAAGTGTTAGTCGATCTTTCGCAGCTTTGAAACCACTGGCTTGACGTTCTTCCTTAGAAATGAATGTTCGAGATGGCATTTTTTTCCAGTAAAGTGCGGTCTCATCAACATTGAAGATGAGACAAGCAGGAATTTTCTCTCGTCTAACGAAGTCTTGAAACTTGTCTGGAAACTCAGCTGCAGCTTGAATGTCCGCGCTGGCCGCCTCGCCTGTTATGTGGATATTGTGAAGATTAGAACGCTGCTTGAACCGATGGAACCAGCCTCTGCTGGCAGCAAAAGTCGGAGTGGCACTCCCTTCTCCTTCTTTTGTTTTCAGCATCTCATACAAAGATTTTGCTTTTGTGCATATGAGATCTTGACTTAGTGGTGTGTTCTTCTTATTCAAATCTTCGATCCAGACTGACAGTAATTTCTCCATTCTTTCTAAGATAGATGATCTCGAACGAGAAAGTTTTGTTGCACTTATAGGTGTTGAACCTTCGCTGGAGATTTTAATTTTTTCCCGATTTTTATAAATCGTTCTCACAGTCGATTCTGAGAGTCCAAAATCTCTCCCAACAATTGTTGCTTTGCCTCCATTTTCCATTCTTCTTAACACTTTCATCTTCAATTCCAAAGTGACGCTTTTACGCTCTTTTTTCTTTACAGGCGGCATTTTTAACGTAGGGTTAAATTATGTATGTATGTATCTCCAATAAATATTAAAACAAAACTGCCAGCCGACCGAACTAACATTACGGAACAAATGAACACACGAAACGAACGAGGAAATCCCCATAGAACAAAGTCGAAGGACAGGGAATTCCCAATTCTTCAAAGAGAATATTCAGAGAAAGCGGGGATCCCCCCGCGACCATAGAGAAGTTAATGACTACATGAGCGCGAAATTTGAAATTCGCGTTATAGTGAAACCGCGCATAACGGGGTCGCGCTAAGGGGGGTATTACTGTATATATATATATATATATATATATATATATATATATATATATATATATATATATATATATATTTTACTCGTATTTTCACAAGCTTTCATTTGATACCACACTCGATGACCTAGTAAAAAAATTTTTTTTTTTCACTTTCGATTTCACCCCCCAAAATTAACCCGTTAAGTTAAAACTATATGGCTCTGATGAGGCCATCGATTCCTATATTATTACCAAATTTCAACTTTCTACGTCAAATAGTTTCGAAGAAAATCGGGTGTGACCGACAGACATACACCGAAGTTATTTTATAAGTTTTCCGTGCGGAACACTAAAAATTATAGACTTTAAGACGCGGATGCGGTATTAGTGTTCCGTACGGAACACTTATAAGATGATTTCGGTGTCTGTCTGTCACACCCGATTTTCTCCGAAACTATTCGTCGTAGAAAGTTGAAATTTGGTAATAATATAGGAATTGATGGCCTCATCAGAGCCATGTAGTTAAATTTTGACTTAAGAGGTTAGTTTTGGGTGGTAAAATTGGAAATGAAAAAAAAAAATTCTAGGTCATCGAGTGTGGTGTCAAATGAAAGCTTGTCAAAACACGAGTAAAAAATATATATATAATGTAATACTTGCGCGCATTTTTCTTTATATTATCTTTAAAAAATCGGGAAAAATTGCTGTCCCCCCCTTATCTCGAAAAGTACTGGTCAAAAACATTTTGAAAAAATTCTGGAATATTCTCCACGGGGTGTAGATTGAACGGAAATTATCACGAGTGCATTACCTGTAATGACTTATCTGGTATATAAAAAAATAAAAATTTCAGGGTCATCAGTTTTCAGTAAAGATTGGAAACAAACTTGGTTGAAAACTTATTTGGGGTGTATTTTGTGAAGTCACTGGTCATTTTATACCTCCGTAACAAAATTTTTTATTCTAAAAGCAATCAACTTACGGGGCACTAATTGCGTAAGTTCAACTTGCACTTGACGGGTTATTTTTTCTATTGCGCTTTTCTCAACACTACTATTTTCAAACACAGTGGACAAAATATCTCGAGATATACTGAACAGATTTTGATAAAACGTATACCACATATTCTTTATAATATTATCTTGGAATTGACTTACGATTTTTTCGATTGGATGCACCGTTCATTTTTTTATTAATTTTGATGTTCAAAATTTTTGTGAAAAATCCGAGTTTATTTTCCAACGGATGTGACTCCTACAGAAAAATTTTAAAATTTTTTTCCGTATGTGGCCGCGTAGCTATGACCTTTCTTAACAATAAAAAATGATTTGTTTACTTTTTGGACGATTCTTGACTGAGAAAAAAATTTCACCGATGCAAATGATTTTCAAAAAAGAGATGTTAAACATCCTACAGGATAGTTAACATCTCCGCCATTTTTAAATTTTTTTAAAATATTTTTTTTTAGTTTGTTGCTAAAACTATAATGTATTTGTGAAAAATAAAAATTATATTATATATACAATAGTTGCGTCAAAAAAAATTATGCCTATTTTTCCGAGCGCCAAGGTGGCGTGGCGTAATAAAGATAGTATATAATAATATAGAAACTATATTAAAATAACCGATCAAGTGCAAGTTGAACTTGCGCAATTAGTGTTTTGTACGTTGAATGCTTTTAAAATAAAAAATGTTGTAACGGAAGTATAAAATGATCAGTGACTTCACAAAACACACCTCAAATGAGTTTCCAACAAAGTTTATTTCCAATCTTTACTGAAAATTGATGACCTTGAAATTTCTGTTTTTTTTTTTATATACCAGATAAATTATTACAGGTAATGCACTCGTGATAATTATCGTTGCTAAAACTATAATGTATTTGTGTTCAATCTACACCTCGTGGAGAATATTCCAGAATTTTTTCAAATTTTTTTGATAAGTACTTTTCGAAATAAGACGGGTGGACAGCGATTTTTCGCGATTTTTTAAAAATAATACAAAGAAAAGTGCGCACAAGTATTACATTATATATATATTTTTTACTCGTGTTTTCACAAGCTTTCATTTGACACCACATTCGATTACCTAGTAAAAAAAATTTTTTTTCACTTCCGATATCACTCCCTCAAAACTAACCCCTTAAGTCAAAATTTAACTTTCAAAACTACATGGCTCTGATGAGGCCATCAATGCCTATATTATTACAAAATTTAAACTTTCTATGACAAATAGTTTCGGAGAAAATCGGGTGTGACAGACGGAAAGACAGACGGACAGACAGACGGACAGACAGACGGACAGAGACGGACAGACACCGAAGTGATCTTATAAGTGTTCCGTACGGAACACTAAAAAGAAATCTAGGATAATTACTTTTTTTGAGGAAGGCAAACTGGTCAATTGTCAAATCTGACAGCCCAAAAAGCCAGCTAGATTTTTTTAAAGAAATCCTCTATATTGATATTTATTTCCAATCGTTACCGATAGACAGGGCATTCAGTTTATTAAACCGATATTAACTTTTGTGTTGCTCACCCAATTTACTATTTTTCTGTTTAGCGTATCAAAAGATTTCTTTCACTGCTACACTTAGTTTTTTTTTCTGAGAAAGCTAAATATGATAACACAAAAATTGTCAAATAGTTTAGGAGAAAATTGGGTGTGGCAGATAGGCAGGCAGACAGACGGGTGGATGGACAGACATCGAAGTGATCTTATATGTATTCCATACGGAACACTAAAAAGAAATCTAGGATATTTAATTTTTAAAACCTACTTTAAATATAATTATTACTCTTTTGAGGAAGTCAAATTGGTCACTTGTCAAATTTGACCCTAAAAAGCCAGCAAGTTTTTTTTAATAGACATCCTCCATATTTATGTTACCGATTTTAACTTTTAAGTGGCTCACCCAAATTCAACTAGATCTTTTAAAATGACATCCTCCATATAGGGCTGGAAAAGTGACAATCTTTTTCCTACCATATTTGGCTTCTTCACAAGAAACTGAGTTTGTGGGTAAACGAGTTTTTTGTTGTACCGAATAGGAAGATAGTTAATCGACTACGCCTTTTAATAGTTTAAATTTAGTTCAATCGGCTGAAAAAGTTTATATATTTTACCGAAATTACTGTATAGTCATATCTAGACGAAATCATTTAAAAAATCCTAGTTAGTTTAATGTAAAACAACTGAAAACAGACCAAGTTCATATTTTAGCAGTCTACCCACTGTTTTTTAATTTTTTTTTTATATCCTATTTATCTTTCTGATAAAAGACTAATTTCAGTACATATCTCACTCTAATCGGCTCGTAAATTCATTAGCTAAGCCGATAATACCCCCACTCATTTACCCTTTCTTTTTACCGCCATTTGTACTCATGTTTACCTGCTAATTAATAAAACCCAAGATTTACTTCTTTCTCGTTCAGTTTAGTGTAATTGCTTCGAATTGTCAAGTGGTATTAAGTTTTTGCTGTAATATTTCTTGTTAAACAATTTCCTTAGTGCGCAAAATGATTCCTGAAAACGAAGAAGCCACAGTTGTAGAAATAGAAGTCAATATTCGTGTTGGTGAACCCGAAATGGAAGGCGCACGCGTCCCACCGGAACCTGTCCTTAATGATGACATGTTCATAATTGATAATAATGAATTGGAAAATTACGCTGAACGTCTATGCTATTTCCGCCATCATCAGCGTTACTTTGCCGTTCAACAGCATTTAATTATTCAGCAACAAAATCACTTCATTCAGCAACAACATAACTTCGTTCAGTGGCAAGATAGTTTTACTCGGGAACAATATACTAACATTCCACAACACTATAACTACGTTCAGCATATGTATAACTACTATCAGCAACAACATCATTATATTCTACTATATGACGAGTACATTGATCAACTACATACGTACAATGAACAATATGACTGCTTTGAAGAAAATGACTACATTCCACTTCAGTATGTTCGAGAATTTAACTACGTTCAGCAACAACATAACTACTTCAGGCGACAACAGAACTACATCCTCCAACAGCGTAACTACGTCCAGCAACAACATCACTACGTCCAACAACAACATAAGTACCTCAAGCAACGGTGTTACTTTGATCACCTACAGCAACACTTGCCTGAGAGTCAGCTTCATTTTGACCAGGCACAGCATCACTTTGATGGAACGTATCAACCGAATAATGTGAGGTCTAGTCCGGATAAAGACGAAACTCGTAACGACGAACAGCATGCTCATATACAAGATTGTGCAGTTTCTTCTATTTCTAGTAATAATAAAGAAGAAATACGACGCACTTTTCCTAGTCACATTTGTAGAATTTCCGTTGACAGACTGATTAAAAAAGTGAAATTTTATAATTGTAACGGAACTTTGGTACGTGAAATGGTTTTAAATGATAATTTGCTGCTCCTTCTTGACTTAGGTACAGTGGTAAACTGGCATTTAGATAATCGGTTAGTTGTAGAACTCGAAAGTTGAGGTAATGATGAATCGGGCGTGAATCTTATGGAAATTAAAAACATTAAACATTGTAATCATTATTTACGAAAAGTATCTTTTTTTCACGCGGAACCAGTATGCTAGCTCATTATATTTGTAAAATTCTTAACTGTAATAAAATTTGTGTCTATTTTAATATATATACAATTTTTATATAATGATGTTTTATTTTTTTATGAACCACGTTCTCTATTTTCCTTTCCTAATCTTAACAGGGATTTAAATTTGAATTGGTCTATTTGCCTTATGTGTTATTCTAAAAATTGTACTTTAAACTAAATCAGAAAGGCAAATGGTTGTAGAATAGAATGAAAAAAAATTATTCTTGTTCATCAGAATATTAGGTTCATCACGCAGTTCATTTTACGATTATGGAAATATCATAAGCGATAGATCTATCAAACACTTTAGCAATGAAATTCCATTGAAAAACTACACAGACCAACGATGAAAAAACTTTTTAAATAATTTTACCTGATTCCTATCCTTTTTGGTTCGAAAATAATAATAAAAAAGTCTTATCACCAACCAATTTTTCATATTTTAGTATTCAAAATGTGACAAGTTTATTTGTTATCATTCGAATGTTATTAGGTTGGCAATAAGATCAGAATTTTATAAGGTTGGCGGTAAAATCAAATGTTATTAGGTTGGCATTTCCGATAAATGTCACAGCTGTTTGTTTTCTTCCAGTTAATATAACCTCGCATTGCAGTGTTTAACCCATGTGCTTTAATTCACACTCAAGCAATGGTTAATCGTTATTGTAAAAACTCTCCCAACACTTTTTGTTATATATATATGGCGAGTTTGTAGTTAAAACATCACAGAAACATTACTGACTTTGTAAAAAAAGTATACGTTGCGTATTTTGGTGTAGAAATGGGTAATCAAGAAAAATGTTGGGCTCCTCACAAAGTATGTTATGTTTGTGTCGAGGATCGTAGGAAATAGTATAAGAAAGAAAAGAAAGCTTCTAGATTTGCAGTACCCATGGTATGGAGAGAGCAAGAAAATCATTCAAATGATTTTTATTATTACAGCGTTGATGTTTTTTGATATAACTCCAAAAATAAGAAAGTAATTGTCTATCCTAACTTTACTTCAGCTAATCGGCCGGTAGGACATGGACCGGGACTTCCTGTCCCTGGGCTACCTTAGTCTATTGATGACGTTTTACCGTCCAGTCCCGAATTTAATAAAAGTCAACCGGATGATGATGAGTTTCAATGTTCTCTAGAAAATTTAAAACCACAGTTGTTTACACAAGTTGAGTCAAATGATTTAGTGAGAGATTTGGGTTTGACTAAGGAAAATGCTTGGTTCTAGGCTGAAAGAAAAACATTTATTGGAATCTGGAACATCTATTTACCATTATAGAACAAGAGATCAACAGTTTGCTCAGTTTTTCAAGCAGGAAGAGAATTTGGTTTACTGCGATGATATTGGTAGTCTACTGAACGAATTTAGTATTGAGTACAAGAAGAAAGATTGAAGGCTTTTTATAGACTCATCAAAAACTAGTTTAAACGGTGTTCTGTTATGTAAGGGAAATACTTATGCTTCACTGCCTGTTGCTCATTCAGTCCATATGAAGGAAACTTACGAAAATCTTAACATGATTTTACAGAAAATTAACTATCCAGTTCACGATTGCATGCTATGTAAAGATTTAAAAGTGGTCTTCATGATCCTTGGTCAACAAATGGGATTTACAAAGTTTCCATGTTTTATATGTGAGTGGGACAGCAGAGCAAGGGATTAACATTGGTCCAAAAAACAATGGCCCGTCAGAAAAACCTTAACACCTGGCGAGAAGAACATTTTGCATAAAAAGATTCTTCTACCACCACTACACATCAAGTTTGTGAGGGGACATAGAGTTAGTTTTCTTTTATATTCTTCGGAAAATTTTTCTAGAATTGGTAACATTGCTCTTAGATTTGTTTTTTCAATTTTGGTAAAGTGATTTAAGTTTAGAGGTCAACTAAAAAACTATGTCAGATCAAAAAATAGAATATAGGAAAATAAAATAAGCAATAATCAATAAGCAGGGCCTTTAAAAAGTACTAGTACTTTTTCGAAAATATATGTGAGTGGGAAAGCAGAGCAAGGGATCAACATTGGTCCAAAAAACAATGGCCCGTAGGAAAAACTTTAACACCTGGCGAGAAGAACATTTTGCATAAAACTTTAGTAGACTCAAAAAAGGTTCTTCTACCACCACTACACATCAAGTTAGGCTTAATGAAACAATTTGTGAAAGCCTTGCCTAAAGATGGTGAATGTTTTAAATATTTGTGTAAAAGATTTCCTCATTTATCAGAAGCCAAACTGAAAGAAGGGGTTTTCGTTGGGCCTGATATTCGTAAAATGATGTTCGATTCCAACTTTGAAGCAAGGATGATTACAAAGGAAAAGGCGGTTTGGATATCATTTAAAGAAGTTGTGACTAAGTTTTTGAGCAATGGGAAACATCCTAACTATGAACTTATCGTAGCTAATATGATAGACAAGTTCAAAAATCTGGGTTGTCTGATGAGCCTTAAAGTCCACTTATTGTACAACCATCTTGACTTTTTTTTCTAAAAACTTAGGCGATGTGAACAGGGGGAATGGTTCCATCAGGACATAAAGGAGATGGAGAAACGGTTCCAGGGACGGTGGAATATCAACATGATGAGTGATTACTGTTGGTCACTTCATAGAGAACAATAAAATGCATCGCATCGGAGAAAAAGCTATACAAGAAACTTCACAGAGAAAAGAGGAAAGGAAATACAAAAAATTAAGCACCTAAAATATTGGGCGCAGGTAATTTCTACACCACTAATCCGTTTATAAACCTAGATATATTTAAGGGATTGTAATTGCAGAAGTAAATTCCACACCGAGTACTTTCAGGTAGAGGATGAGGGTTGATAAATGGGTGGTGGTACGCACCGGCCTGTTCAATTAAATCATTATTAAACCCTTCTACATATCAGTTTAGTACATATTATTAATTTGTGATTATTACTTGGTTGTGCGTATATTTTTTAAAGTGTTGCTAATATGGAAGCAAAGTTAATAAAAAGTAATCGAAGAAAGGACATGTTATGTGTGAGTTACTACACTTACGTTCGACAAAAGGTGCTAAAATGTGGAGAAACATTTTGGAGATGTTCAAAAAAAGATTGCAAATCAAAAGTCTTCACCGTTGGGCCCGAGAATTTAGTTACCAGAAGTGAAGGACTCCATACACACGAAGCCGACACCAAGAAGCTGAATCGGCAAATAATTAGTAATTCCTGCAAAAGAAAAGCCGGAGAGCATATGAGTGAAAGGCCATCTAAAATTATCCGACAAGAACTACAAAACATGCTGCCTGAAACAGTAACAGAAAAAGATGTCGAATATATTAGAAAAAAACGTTTATAACCATAGACGAAAATTTTTGCCAGGACGTAATCCAAGAAGTGCTGAGGAGGTGCATAGTGTTTTAGAGACATTTGAAATCAAAACTAGCAAGGGTGTGAATTTTCTATATATCAATGAACTCGAAAGTGGCATTATTGTTTTTTCTTGCACTACAAATGTCAATATGTTGGGTAAAATATCCAATATATATATGGACGGCACCTTTTCATACTGCACTAAATATTTTACACAGTTATTTACAGTGCATGGTTTTGCAAACGGTCATTACATTCCATTATTATTTTGCTTATTGCGTGATAAGAGAGCTGAAACATACAAAAACCTCTTCACATAATTAAAATTTAAGATTTATTCAACAGATACACTGTATTTCAATCCAGAGAAAATTACTATCTATTCATCAGGTAGTATCTGAAGTTTGGCCAAATGATTTCATTTACACCAATCTTGGTTTCGCAAGATACAGAATCTAGGTCTAGCTAAAGAATATTGCGACAAAAATTCTGAAATTGGTCGTTGGTTAAAGTGATGTTTCGGCTTGTCCTATTTAGTACCCTAAGAATTAGGTGACAGTTTTGCATACGATTTATGTTCTATAGACCCTGAGGATGAACGTTTAAATAAATTTTGTGATTACCTACTAGAAACGTATATAGAGGAAGTTGAAATATGGGCAGAATCGAGTCCATCTCGAACGACTAACTGTTGTGAGTCCTTCCATTCCCATCTAAATAATTCTTTTTTATTCTACACATCCGTCTCTGTATACTTTTATCGGTAGGCTGAAAGAATTTCAGATTAACGTATATATAAAAATACAAAGTGTCGACGAGTCTAAAATAAGTAATAATCATAATAATCAAAAATTAAAACATTTAAAAAATCTTTATGAACAAAGACAATTAGGAAATATTAATCGTTTCCATTTTTTAAAATGTGTCTCCTATTTTTCTCAACCTGTTTTGTAAATATATATAAATAGGTATGTATAGGTTTGTAGCATTATCTAGTATATGTAAGCAAATTTGTCCAATTGTATTTTATGTACGAGGCTGGTTTGAAAAGTCCGTGCGAAAAATAAAAACTACTTATGTGTTTGGGGTAAACCTATTTTATTTTTCGACATAGTCTCCTTTTAGGCTTATACACTTCGTCCAACGATGTTCTAGTTTGTTGATCCCTTCCGAATAATAGGATTTGTCCAAGTCTGCAAAATATCCATTAGTGTCTGCAATCACCTCCTCGTTTGAATAAAATCTTTGTCCCGCCAGCCATTTCTTCAAATTGGGGAACAAATAGTAGTCCGAGGGAGCCAAGTCTGGAGAATAGGGGGGATGTGAAACGAGTTGGAATCCTATTTCTATTAATTTTGCGACCACAACTGCTGAGGTGTGTGCTGGTGCGTTGTCGTGATGCAAAAGGACTTTCTTGTGGGCCAATCGCGGGCGTTTTTCTTGCAGCTCGGTTTTCAAACGGTCCAATAACGATGAATAATATTCACCTGTAATAGTTTTAAACCCTTTTCCAGATAGTCGATGAGGATTATCACTTGTGAATCCCAATCCATAACCTTTCCGGCCGAAGGAACGGTCTTTCGCCTTTTTTGGTGCAGATTCCCCCTTGGTAACCCATTGTTTAGATTGTTGTTTGGTCTCAGGAGTATAGTAATGTATCCATGTTTCATCCACAGTGACGAAATCACGCTTAAAGTCCTCCGGATTCTTCTGGAACAGCTGCAAACCATCCTTGCAATACTTCACACGATTCCGTTTTTGGTCAAGCGTGAGCAATCGCGGCACCCATCTTGCGGATAGCTTTCTCATGTCCAAATGTTTATGCAAAATATTATGTACCCATTCAGTCGAGATGCTCACAGCACTAGCAATCTCACGCACCTTAACTCTTCTGTCATCCATCACCATATCATGGATTTGATCAATGATTTCTGGAGTCGTAACCTCCACAGGCCGTCCAGAACGTTCAGCGTCACTTGTGTCCATATGGCCAGTCCGAAAATTTTGAAACCACTTATAAACTGTTCTAATCGAAGGTGCAGAGTCACCATAATGTTTATCAAGCTTCTCTTTAGTCTCCTGAGGTGTTTTGCCTTTCATAAAGTAATGTTTAATCACCACACGAAATTCTTTTTCGTCCATTTCTTGAAAATCACTCGACTTCCTTGATTCACACTAATGCCAAACACAAAGAAATAGACCAATATGGCTGAAACTTGGTGTGCGTTCATTCAAGAGATGCTACTAACTAAACATGACCTCGATACGCGCCGGTGGTGCCATCTCTCGGACTTTGCACGGACTTTTCAAACCAGCCTCGTATTTAGCAAAAAACTTCATGTTTTATCAATATTATTCTACTATGAAATAAAAACATATATTTTTGCAAATATCTAAAATTTTCAATAAAAACTGATTTGAAAGAAATCCGTCCATTTTTATTTAGATGAATAAAGCATAATTATATTTGCTTGGTGTGGAAATTACCTGTAAGATTTAAGCACCCTTATAAGGTTAGTGTGGAATTTACCTGTTGTATTAAGGACGCAGGTAGTCTTGGTGTGAAATTTACTAACGCCGAAAATATTCACATTGAAGTGAAATATGTTATCGTTAGTAAAAATTGTAGCCTAATCAAATAAAAGTACGGTTTCAGTTTTTTTTTGTATCAAATTTTCCCTATTTTGAAATTTAATTGATGTCATATTGTGAGAGAATTGTGGGTGATACAAAAAAACTGATATCAGATACGGTTTCAGCACCCAAAAATACATAACACTTAGATGTATTGGTTTAAAAAGTTTTTACAAATATTTTTTTTGTTGGCCTGTGCTATTATTCCTTCAAAGAAAAACAGAGCAAATTGTATTATAAAACTATTTGAATACTCGATATTCCCGTTTATATACTTTAGGCTCTTAAATCAGAAATTTTCTTACAGCTGAAGTTGAAACACGTCGAATTTTCTATATCGACTTTACACACGCTTTCAACCGGTTAAAGTTGGGGTATAACTTTTATTATTGCATGCAGCAGCATCAAGTGCTCTCAATAACTCTCAATTTCTTATAAACACAGCAACTTCAACTTTGAAAACTCACTAAAACTTCATAAGTTTCGCACAAGTTGGCGTCACCGTTCTATCCTGCCACGCCAAGAGCCAACAGACACACAGCGTCCTTTTTACTGCTGCCGAACGCGATTCTGTGCTATGAGCGTTGTTACCCGGGCAACGGAGTCTTTCCGTCTTTTTCTCGCTGACGGATAACACTATTTTCGTTTCTCTCTTTCTATCAGCTGGGGCGGTGGCTGCATATCTATCTCGTACAGTAAAAGATAACCCCGTATAAGGGACTTCGTGTTATGTACTTGAAAACTGAAAATCGCGTTGTCGCAGGATAGATTTTTCAAGTTTAGTCGCTTGTTTTCGTTATTTGTCGCGTATTTTTTCGTTTACGGTGATTAGTTTTTCGATAATTTTGTGTTACAAGTGACTGACTTTATTAAAATACACCCATCGACTACGTTAAAAGTTTGTGGTTAAGTTTTTTCCTTAAGTGATTGTAAGATTCTTCATCCCTGCAATATGTCACCCGCTTGTTGGATCGTATTTCCCAAATAAAAGGGAATTTGGGATCGATTTTTTTTAATGGGTCATTTTCGATAAAATTTTGCCGTATTCTTAACCTTATAATAAAAAATTAATCTAGGATATTTTAAGTAGATAATTGCGACTGCAACAAGTGCAGCTTAGTAATTTGTTTATTTTTGATTGGTTAGATTTGAATTTTGAATTCAACATCAATTTTGCTAATAAATTAGTTATATAGACTCTCACTTCTTGCCTAACGTTGTTGTTTTTTATTACCTAATATATTTATTTTTGTAAGGAACTAAAAAAAATTCTTTCCAAAATAACTGATCGTATCATAAAACATTTAATAGTCTTTTGTTACTCTAATCTTAATGGAACAACAAACAAATCTATTCTTATTTTATATTCCAATTCAAGGTCAGATTTTGAGGGGACATAGAGTTCGTTTTTTTTTTATATTTTCCGGGAAATTTTTCTAGTATTGGTAACAGTGCTCTAAAATTTTATTTCCAGTTTTGGTAAAATGTTTTTAAATTTACAGGTCAACTAAAAAAACGACGTCAGATCAAAAAATAGAATATATGAGAACAAAATGAGTAATAATCAATAAGTAGGGCCTTTAAAGAGTACTAATACTTTTTTCCAAAATGACTAATTGTATCATAAAACATTTAATACTGTTTTGTTACTCTAATTTTAATGGATCAAAGAAATCTATTCTTATTTTATATTCCAATTCAAGGTCAGATTTTGAGGGGACAGAGAGTTCGTTTTTTTTTTATATTCTTCGGCAAATTTTCCTACTATTGGTAACAGTGCTCTTAAATTTTTATTTCCAGTTTTGGTAAAATGTTTTTAAATTTAGAGGTCAACTAAAAAAACGATGTCGGATCAAAAAATAGAATATATGAGAACAAAATAATCAATAATCAATAAGTAGGGCCTTTAAAGAGTACCAGTACTTTTTTTCAAATTAACTCATCGTATCATAAAACATTTAATACTGTTTTGTTACTCTAATTTTAATGGACCAACAAAGGAATCTATTCTTATTTTATATTAAAATTCAAGGTCAGATTTTGAGGTGACAGAGAGTTCGTTTTTCTTATATTCTTCGGCAAATTTTCCTAGTGTTGGTAACAGTGCTCTTAAATTTTTATTTCCAGTTTTGGTAAAATGTTTTTAAATTTAGAGGTCAACTAAAAAAACGATGTCAGATTAAAAAATAAACTCCTGGACAAAATTAACGCAACAATCTGAAAATTAATTTATCTTTTTCTTATGTCAGTTTTAAAGTTTATCGAGTAATTGTTTTGTTTTACAGTTTTAAAGAATTTTTTTAGAAGATAAACAATTTTCTGTAATAATGCGGTAGATTTTCTTTAAAAGTAAGCTTATAAATTGTTCCCTTTTTCAAAGTAATACGTTTTTGTGGTAAACTGTTTTATTTCTGACCCCGAAGAATTAGAAAAATGAATCGAACAAGGAATTTAATTGAACACGAGGCAGTGCGAGCCTCAGTTTTATTGGACGAGGGATATTGTCAGAGTTATGTTGTCAATTTGTTAGGCAAACATCGTTCCACAATAAGTCGTAGGGTAAGACGCTTGAATGAAGTAGGAACTTATTCTAGAAGGCTACGGCCAGGGCGAAAACGATGCACTAGCGACCTAGATGAACGTTTTATAAGACAATATGCTTTAAGAAACAGGACTGTCACTAGTTCTATAATAAGAAACGAACTCGAAGCTGTTCGCAATGTCACAATTTCTTCTAAAACAGTTAGAAGACGGTTAAATGAAGCTGGATTAAACAGTAGGAGACCAGCCACTGCGCCCTTGCTTACTAGAGAGAGTTGCCAGGTTACGTTTTGCTCGAAATCACGAAAACTGGTCTGTAGATGATTGGAAACAAGTTTTCTTCACAGATGAAACTAGGGTTAGTCTAAAACATTTAGATGGTCGTGAGCGAGTATGGCGAAGACCAGGAGAGAGGTTTGCTCCTTGCAATATCCCTGCAAGGATTCCATTCGGCGGTGGTTTTGTTATGTTCTGGGGTGGCATCTGCTTTGATGCTCGCACAGAATTAGTTCCTGTCCGTACGAGATCCATGAATGCTGACTACTATCTTGAGAATATTGTAATAGAATATGTGATGCCTTTCGGTCATTTTGTGGGGCCCAATTTCCTGTTTATGCAAGACAACGCTCGACCTGACTGATCTGAATCCGATAGAACATGTATGGGATCACCTTAAGAAAAATGTGAAACGTCATATACCTGCACCTAGAAACCTGAGGGAACTTGAAAATGCAGTTATCACAGAATGGGAGCAAATTCCTCAAGATTTTATCCAAAATTTAATTAGAAGCATGCCTAGGCGCATAAACGCTGTCATCCGAAGTAGATGAGGCAACACACGCTACTAGTGTCCCAGTTACACCATTAATTTTGTTACTAGTGTCCCAGTTTATTTTTTTCATTATTACATAATTTCAACGATTTTGTTATTAGGTCTTAAGAATAATTTTAATTCGAATTTTATAGAGAAATTTGGTAGCTAATTCACTTTTAAAGTATCCGAATAAGTTTTTTCTAACTTTTAGTGTAACCAATGTTCATAAAAAATTATTAAAATTAATTCATTATAGAGATTTGTATGATTTAATATATTGTTGCGTTAATTTTGTCCAGGACTGTAGAATATATGAGAACAAAATAGTAGGGCCTTTAAAGAGTACTAGTATTTTTTTCCAAAATAACTAATCGTATCTTAAAACATTTAATACTGTTTTGTTACTCTAATTTTAATGGAATAACAAAGGAATCTATTCTTATTTTATATTCCAATTCAAGATCAGATTTTGAGGAGACATAGAGTTCGTTTTCTTTTATATTCTTCGGCAAATTTTTCTAGAATTGGTAACATTGCTTTTAGATTTGTATTTTCAATTTTGGTAAAATGGTTTTAAATTCGGAGGTCAACTAAAAAAACTATGTCAGATCAAAAAATAGAATATATGAGAATAAAATGAGCCATAATCAATAAGTAGGGCCTTTAAAGAGCACTAGTACTTTTTTCCAAAATAACTGAGCATATCATAAAACATTTAATACTGTTTTGTTACTCTAATTTTAATGGAACAACAAAGGAATCTATTCTTATTTTATAATCCAATTCAAGGTCAGATTTTGATTAGACATAGAGTTCGTTTTCTTTTATATTCTTCGGCAAGTTTTTCTAGAATTGGTTACATTGCCCTTGGATTTGTATTTCCAATTTTGGTAAAATGTTTTTAAATTTAGAGGTCGACTAAAAAAACTATGTCAGATCAAAAAATAGAATATATGAGAATAAAATAAGCAATAACCAATAAGTAGGGCCTTTAAAAAGTACTAGTACTTTTTCCAAAATAACTGATCGTACCATAAAACATTTAATATTATTTTATTACTCTAATTTAAATGGAACAACGATGGATTCTATTTTTATTTTATATTCCAATTCAAGGTCAGATTTTGAGGGGACATAGAGTTCGTTTTCTTTTATACTCTTAGTCAAATTTTTCTAGTATTGGTAACATTACTTGTTGGGTCAGTTTTTTCTAGTCATGTCGGGGCACTCCATTCCCCTGGCATCGTCACTCAATTTGTTGGGCGTTAATTTGGGAGCAAATATGTCCTGGCATGAACTTGTTGCAGGCATAGCAAGGAGAGCTTCTCAAAAGTTGGGAATATTATTTCGCACCAGAAAGCTTTACACTCCACAACAACTGTTAATTCTTTACAAAGCTCAAATTCGACCAATTATGGAATAGTGGAGAATCTTCTAAAAACTAGAAGATATAAAATGGGTAACATATACTTTCAAACAATATTCTACGCCGATGATGCAGTCCTCATTTCCGATTTTGAGGACAACCTTCAGAAAATTTTTCACGCCTTCGATTTGGAGGCGAGAAAACTAAACAAGATTATTAACACAACCAAGACAAAATGTATGGTAGCTTCAAAAGAATTATTAAGATGCAAGCTGGAGATCCAAGGAAGTATTAATGGAACAGGTTAATAATTTTAAATACCTGGGAACAAAGCTACGGAGACTTAAACAGGGAAGTAAAACAACAGTCTATGAACGCATCACTAATAGTAGGTTGCTTGACGGATATTGTATGGAAAAATAAATGTCTCACAGTGAACAGAAAAATAAGAATATACAGAATATACAAGATAACAGTGAGACCGATCCTCATAAATGTTGTAGAAATAAGAGCTGACACATGTAAAAGAGCACAAATAATGAGGACAACCAAAACGAAGGTCATTAGGGACATACATGGAAAAATTATCCACGACAGAATCCGCAACAAAGATCTACAAGAGCTAAGTAAGATCCAAGAAATATCCAAATGGACCAGAACTAGAGGAAAACAATGGAATAAATACGTAGATCGGATGGACGACAACGGATTCATAAAACGGTCCGAACACAATAAAACTTGCGGTAGAAAAACTAAGAGTAGACGTCTGAAAAGATGAAAGGAATACTGGACGTCCACATCGGAAGAGACTTAATGCCCTTAACACACTATTAAGAAAGAAGAAGAAAATAAAAATACAGATGGGTCTTTTGCATCTACAAACATTTTCTGAGGCAATGTTTTTTCTGGCTTCAGTTGATAATTTTTTTTTATTGTTATTTTTAACAGATGTGTCTTTAGTGTCCTAAATTAGGCAAGCATTTTTATAAATCGATATTTAACTAAGAAATAGAAAACAAACATTTCCTTTGAAAATGTCATGAGACGTGGTGTGTGAAAAACCCGTTTACGGAAGTCTGTCGCCCTTTACGTGTTTCCTGGACAAGTAATGTGCAGGATGAATATGTATCCAAAATGTATAGCATTTGCTCAATCAGATTATGCAATTTAATGAAGATCCGATTATGAATGATGATTTTACAACTTAGTTTGTTTTATGATAAAAAAAATCTGTCAAGAACATGGTCTCACACAATATACTGGCAACACTGATCGAAAAAAAAAACGTTTCGGGCATTTGCATTGTGGCTTCACGCGAGGACAAGATCTCAAATAAGGTATGATTTTTTTTGTTACTAGCGTTAAAAATGTAAACCATAACACGTCAAAGCAGTGGCTGCAACTATTTGTTCATGAATAATGTTTTTACTGACAATTTTCGTATATTTGGTGGGAAATGTAGTCCAAATGGCTCATACTTATCTACATGTCAATTGTGAGGCTTTGAGGTTATGTTTTACCGGCACGTTAAAAAAATGTCAAAGACATGGCTTCAATTATCGGTCACACCCAAAATGAAAATGACCCAAATGTCGTGATGTTTCTGGATATAACTCCAAAAATAAGAAAGTAATTGTCTATCCTAGCTTTACTTCAGCTAATCAGCCGGTAGGACATGGACCGGGACTTCCTGTCCCTGAGCCACCTCAGTCTATTGATGACGTTTTACAGTCCAGTCCTGAATTTAATGAAAGTCGACCGGATGATGATGAGTTTCAATGTTCTCTAGAAAATTTAAAACCACTGTTGTTTACACAAGCTGAGTCAAATAATCTAGTGAGAGATTTGGGTTTGACTAAGGAAAAAAAAGCAGAATTGCTTGGTTCTAGGCTGAAAGAAAAACATTTATTGGAATCTGGAACATCTATTTACCATTATAGAACAAGGGATCAACAGTTTGCCCAGTTTTTTAAGCAGGAAGAGGATTTGATTTATTGTCATGATATTGGTAGTCGAATGAACGAATTTGGTATTCAGTACAAGAAGGTAGATTGGAGGCTTTTTATAGACTCATCAAAAACTAGTTTAAGCGGTGTTCTGTTACACAACGGAAATAATTATGCTTTCCAGCCTGTTGCTCATTCAGTCCATATGAAGAAAACTTACGAAAATCTTAACATGGTTTTACAGAAAATTAACTATCCAGCTCACGATTGCATGCTATGTGGAGATTTAAAAGTTGTCTCCGTGATTCTTGATCAACAAAAGGGATTTACAAAGTTTCCATGGTTTATATGTGAGTGAGACACCAGAGCAAGGGATCAACATTGGTCCAAAAAAACAATGAGGAAAAACACCTGGCGAGAAGAACATTTTGCATAAAACTTTAGAAGACTCACACTCTTCTACCACCACTACTCATCAAGTTAGGCTTAATGAAACAATTTTAAATATTTGTGTAAAAGATTACCTCATTTATCAGAATCAAACTGAAAGAAGGGGTTTTCGTTAGGCCTGATATTCGTAAAATGATGTTCGATTCCAACTTTGAAGCAAGGATTATTACAAAGGAAAAGGAGACTTGGGTAACATTTAAAGAAGTTATGACTAAGTTTTTGGGCAATGTGAAAGACCCTAACTATGAACTTATCGTAGCTAATATGTTAGACAAGTTAAAAAATCTGACAATTGGCATGTGAAAAATAAACATGTAATAAATTTATTTACATCATTTCTTTATTAAAAAAAAGTGTAAAATTATAATGAGACCACCTATGTAGAATACCTGTAATCCACATTTTTTTAAATTTATATTAAAAAAATATATATCCAACGAAAGGTTCTACATTCTAAAAATATATAAATATTGTTCATTTATAGGTTTTAAACTATTATTAAAATAAGACTCTCCTCCTACACGACTTCATAACGTGAGAGGCGGTTTGCAGTTTAGAAATAGAAATCCTAGAGAATTGTTGCCAATGTTGGAATATTTGATGAAGATCGTAAAATAATATAATTTTATTGCTTGCTTGACAAATGGTGCATCATACTATGAAATGTTGTGTTCCTTACATGTGCACAAAACTAAGGTATATCTTTAACGAGTAACATTCTCTTTCTGTCTGGCCCATTTCCCCGATAAGAGGTTAGTGACTATGATGCTGTAGCCGCACTGATTGTCTCACGCCATTCTGTTCTCTTCTGAGCCAAATTAACAGTCATGTAGTCCCCCACCAATCGAGTTTTTAGTTTAATTGACCCATCCCTTTGACGATCTTGGTTGTGGACGCTACTTTACCTTTTACTATGAGTAGTCGTAGTGAATCCGATCTTTTCGCAATATGGTCTATCTATGTTAAGAAGTATTTGTTTATTTTTTTTCGATAAATTTAGGCCAATTTTTAGTTCTTAAAGAATGAATGAATGAATTTAGGGGGATAGAGCGCATCGACTGCTGTGGTCATTTTGCTCCCGAGAGAGTTTATTTAAGAATTTTATTATTTGTTTATGCAAGATGTTATAGGAGCGGATAATGGATTTCAATTTGTGTGGAATTCTATATTTTCCCATGTTTCTGAATAATGCTGTGCTTTAAAAATGTGTTTTATGGCGAGAGGAGATAGATATGTGAAACATGTAGGGGGTTCTCATTTTTAAAAAGATAAGAATGTGTCTGATATTTGTGCCCTATACCAAGCCTTCTCAAAGTTGTGTTTTCTTTTCTGTTCAGGGAATGGAGATGTAAAGGAGGGTAAACTAATGATCTGATCTCCCAAAGTTTATTGCCGGAATCTTCCAGGTCCCACTGCAATTGAAATACCTTTCTGAATTCTTACATTAGATGGTTGATAACATCTCTAGGGCGATTTTCTGTCAAGGTAGGTGTGCCAGAAGAGATAGCCCTTTTGGCAAGGGCGTCAGCCCTATCGTTGCCCTTGTTGTCGATGTGTCCTGGAATCCATAGAAAGGATATGAATTTATGTTTCAGTTTGGCAGCGTATAAAACATCCTGTCTGATATACGCATCCCCCAGGTTAGCAGATCGAATGGATCTCAATGCTCCCATTGAGTTGGATACAATTAAAAAGTTTGAGTTACGGGATGAGGATATCGCAAATCTGATGTTTTTTTTTGATAGCCAGAAGTTCTGCTGGGAAAATGGTTGAATGAGTGGGTAATTTGAAGGTTTTGAAAATGTTTTGAGTAACGAATGCGGCACCCACTCCTATTGATGTTTTGGAGCCATCTGTGTAAATTATTATGAAATCCGCATGGAAGTTATTTATTTTGTTTGTGATTAGGATGTTTTTTTTTTTTTGGGGGTTTTTTGGGGGTTTTTTGGGGTTAGTAAGTTCGATGGACTGTCCAAGGATTTCGTAGAAGGCGTTTGTATGCCCACAGTTCGAAGACATATATCCAGTTGAAGTCAGTTCTTTTCACGTTTCAGCTCTGTAAGTGGCAACTGGAAAAACTTCTGAAAAGTGAAGCAGTCTTAATTTTGGGTTTTCGGAAATGGCTGTATCTCTCTAACTGTTAATCCATGTTGAGACAGCAGTCCGCGCTAGAACCAGTCTACGTTCTATCTCGCCTTCACACTGACCACTGTTTTCAATGAGGGAACTCAGGTACTATATTTGTCAGCTACCCTAAACCCAGCTACTTTTCTTACAGGAGGTTAATTATTCCTCTGTCGATCCATAATCATGACAGTAGTTTTCGTGGGACTTAGTTCGAGTCCAAATTTCTCACTAGCTCCTTCAAGCGACTCATGATAGAGCTCATTTCTTCCTCAGTTGATGTTATAATCAGAGTGTCATCGGCATATCTTGAATTATTGATTTTCTCCCTCCCGGAGATATTCCGCTATGTCGATCGTCTAGAATTTTTCACATTATGTACTTGGTGTAAATCTTAAAAAGTATGGAAGAAAGAGTGCATCCTTGTCTAACACCATTCTTTGGAAGCTGTCGTAGGTGACACCATTAATTCTTACTTAGCCCTATTATATTAAAACGGTTAAGCGGTCAGGAACTCCCATCTCCTTCAGTATCTGCCATAATTTTCGCTATTATACCTGGTCGAATGCTTCAGAGTAACCGACAAAGCATAAATGTATCCTGATGTTATGTTTTCGAGCTTTCTCTATTAATTGGCGAAGGTTTCCAATCTGATTTAAATCCTTTGCCCAGCAAAAAACCAGCTTGCTGTTCTACAATCTATGGTAGTAAGAAGGATCTTAGATGGTGGTATTGAGTCGATGAATTCAGTCACGCTTTATTGACGTCCTCCAATGAAGTGAAGTGGAAATCAGTGAGATAATATTGCAGCGATGAAAATAAATAGTAATCAGACGAGGTCATGTCCGAAGAATACGTTGTGTCTTTTTTGCCGTGTGTGATCTGGCTTTGTCCGGAACGCGATAGGAAAAATCAAAGTCATCACTTTGAAATCGCTATCATAGTTTGCACGTTTTGTGTGTCATTTTACCTTCTTGTAAAGTTGAAATAATCGTTTGAGCAGCTTCAAGGGTCCTCTTTTTCGCAATTAAGATGAAGTGTCTTAAATATTGTTTGTCGAACGATATCGCTTTCGAATTTATATTTTGAGGTTATGTAAGTGACGGCATTGCATGAATTGGTGATTTTGCTTTGGTACTTCCACATATAAAAGTGAAGGGAAATAGTTTAAGTTTGAACTTGAACTTTCAGATACTTATATCAAATGTACCAATTGAATTTGTACTCCAATCAATATTCCATGGTTTACTGTTGACAAAAGAGCATTCAAATTTTTAGTGTAAATTGTTACAAAATATATTGAAAGGAAAAGGATAATCGTAAAGCGTAAAAAAATTGTGGTAGACAGGAAAATGGGAACGGTAACAATAAAAAAAAGACCGAGAGAGAAAATCATTAAGTAGAGGCTTAAAAATATGTAGGTTATATATTTTCATTACACAGTCATTTTGAATCAAATTTCCTGAAAATTACGGGTTTTGCTTAAATTTCTATAAATTTAATGTTGTACGTTAATGGTGTTTTATTTTAAAATACTGGCTGTATATTTTTTTTGGATAATTCAATATTTATACTGTTCCATATCAAATTTAACAGTTATTATCAGAATCTGCATGTGTAGGGGAGTGGATTACAAATATCGAATATAAATATTTCTCTGGAAAATGTTGCCTGCTTGAAGATGCTTTTTTATTGGAGTTTTTTTTTCTTTTTCAGCGGATCATATGGGTGTTTCTTGACGTACAGAATAAAAATAACCAAAAATGTTTAAGAAAATAATATGCTCCCAAAATCTCGACAAATGTTAAAAAAAAAATAAATATACCTAAAATATTATGGCATCTAAGAGTGCTATCTATACCAATCAAAAAAAAACAATGTAAAAGTATCAGAAACAGTGGCGTGGTTCTTTACATTTTAAGTTGTCGTAAAAGGGTAATTCCAAGTAAAAATGAGGATCATTTTTGGAGTCTATTTTTGAAAACGGTAAAATAATTCACTAAAATATGAGACAAAAATATCAATATAAATTTTAAGAAGATTCACTTTTCATTAGAATATCTCAGAAACTAAAGTTTGCTGCGAATTTCATGTCAATATGCCTCATCTGCATGACTTTTATTTTGATTAAAACTGCAAAATTTGGCATAGCATAATATAGCAATAAAATTATCTCATTTCGTAGTAAGTTTACAATAATATACCCTTATTTATATAATAATTTTACCTTCGTATAAATTTAAATCATCATCATCATTCATCATCATCATCATCAGACATCGTCCACTGCTGGACGAAAGCCTCTCTCAAGTCTTGCCACTTTTTCCTGTTCTGGACCGCTTGTATCCAATTTCCAGCCACTCTTTTCAAATCATTAGTCCACCGACTTGGTGGTCTACCTCTACTCCGATAGGCTTCGGATCTTGGTCGCCACTTTATGATTCTCTTTGTCAGTCGCCCATCCTTAAACTTAGCAACATGACCAGCCCAGTTCCATTTAGTTTTTTTTTTCGACTTGTACTTGCGTACCCCCGTTCTTTTCCTGATAATGTGATTTTTGGGATGTGATCTCTAAGAGTAACTCCTAACATTGACCTCTCCATCTTTCGCTGCATGACACATATTTTATTGATGTTTTTCTTCGTCATTGTGAGAGTATCGACTCCGTACGTAAGAACGAATTTAAATAGTCTTAATATGAAAAAAAATTAATAGGGTGCGAAACTATCTCTTTCAACAATTTGACCTTAATTTGAAATTAATACATAAATTGATATTACAACTAAGGTAATATTTTTGATCAGTGAATAAATTTATTAAGAACTCATTTATCGCTTGCTTTCATAGATGTCAATGAGTGACCCTAAATATGTAATTTTGAAAGGGGCTCTCTAAATATTTGATTTTTTCAGGATTTAAAGGGACTAATTCTACGAGGGTGTTTGTTAAAGTTATCTACTCAGGTTCCTGGGCGTAATATAACTGTCGTTTCCAGTTTTTACGATTTTTCTTTTTACATAAAATGAGTAAAACTAATTGCGAAGTGATAAAGCTTTTTAAAAAATTTCCCAGATGTACAGTCTCATCTTGCTTTCAATTAAAACTTTGATCTAAACTGTTCCGATAGGACGCGAAATGCAATTCAGTATGATCTCAGATAAGGAAGATCGGATGAGGCAACAGATGAGGAAATCTTAAGACTTTTTGAGGATTTGATGTTTTCGGATCGATCAGTCTTACAATCACTTGTAAAACTCAGCTACTTATACTTTTAGTTTAATATATTTAGCGCACAAACATCATCATTACAATAAAATAAGAAAAATGCTATCTAGCATCACACATTTTCCAAAAAAATAGCTAAAAAAAGACTATGCCACGAAGTCTAATCCTATTTCTCCAAATTTTCTCACTCTACAATCATGAAGCCTCCCATCGTAGTGCTACTGTTCCTCTCCCTCCTATCGAGTACAATCTTACAACAACTGAACGCGACTTTCAATCCGTTCTCCTCAAAAGGTCATCATCAAGGTCATCATCGGAACAAAGACGGTTTGCGAGATCGAATTATTGGGAAAGAACAGTTGAGCATTGGGCTGATATTGCCCCATACGAATTTCGGGGTGAGGGAGTATACAAGGGCGATAAACAACGCTGTGGCGGGATTACACAGGGGGAGAGGACGGTCGTTGAGCTGGGTTAAAGACAGGAATTTTAATCCGAAAAATGTGCATAATGTTTTGATGACGTTGACACCTAGTCCTACAGGTAAGTTTAAACTCGTTGACACTAATTTTATTTAGTCTCGTAAGCTGCATATGTTGTAGATAAGGCACATCACAAATTTGAATTGATTACAGAAAATAAAATAACAAGTAATGGCATATATATATATATATATATATATATATATATATATATATATATATATATATATATATATATAATATTCACAGCTAACATTTTTTACATGTACTAATCATCACTAGTTTTATTTAAATATTGTATACTTAACTAAATGGCAGTTTCCATAAATCAAACTTTCTAGTATGGGTTCTACTTGTTATTCTTGCGATTTGCGATCGCGAACTGATTTACTTTCAACAATAAACTGCGCGACGCTCGCCTGATATATTACACGTTGTCAGTCATTAGCTGCGCGTATTCGTCAATACAATTTTAATGAAGAAAACATAGAAAAACATTTAAGAGATCTACAAACTAAAGATTTTGTTTAAAATTTAATTTTTTCTTGAGGAAATATTTACAATAATAACTATGGGAAAATACGTTTTGTCACAATGGTTAACATGGTAGTCAATCGTCGCTCCTCATGGAGCTAAGTTGGTTAGCGAAACGCATGTCGAGTGCAAAAATAAAGTATTTGGTATAGTGAAGATATTTATAGAGTAGTGTCACCGTGCCAAAGTTTCCACATTCCTAACACAGTTTTTATTGTTTTTTTACTTGAGAACTTGGTGGCCTAAAAAAAGTATTTTTAACCAAAGATGATCATTTGCCAACGTGTTGGAATAAGAGTCAAAAAAGGGTCGGTGAATTTGAGAAAGTAAAAGCAATGAATGGTTTTTTAATTGACATAGGAAATCATCCATTTCATTATAATGAACAATTTTTATAAGACCCTGTATATATATATATATATATATATATATATATATATATATATATATATATATATATATATATATATATATATATATATATATATATATATATATATACGCGATTTTATAAATTCACTGCATATATTGTTGCTCCTTGTAGCAAAATCGGTTGCAGAAAATTCACCTTAAATAGTGGAATATTTTTTCGTGCCGCCACTGATGAATTATACAATTCCACATATATACAGTGTTGCTCAGATTTGGTTAGACTTTACCCAAACAAATTTAATAAAAAATATATAAAAAATGTTACTTTTTAAAATAATTACTTCGTGGCACCAACAATTTAATTACACAAGTTTTATTTTAATTATAATAAATAAAAATTTTCACACATGTAATTCACTAAAATTTTATTTGTTTCATTGTAAAAACGACGTTGTTGAGATAATGTATTCATTATCTCAACAAAGAACCAGGGAAATTACCACATTACTATTAAAACTATACGAAATTTATTGACCCTCACTCTCTTACCCTTGTACTAAGTTTAAAATTGATACCTCATTTCATTTGAGAGTTATCGTGACAACATTCCGACAGGCAGACAGACGGAAATAAGTGACTATGTTTTTCCTAATCTAAAAACTATAAAACATGAAAAAAGCAAAAATCTTTGAAGGTAATTTTTTTCTCCAGCAATACTTCCCTTCAGCAAGGAAAGGCGAGTAGGGTGAAGTAAAACTTTAAAAATCAAATCACAAACGGTGGTATAAAACCAATACTAAAATTGCGTTATATCAGCCTTAAGTTTTAACGGAAAGTTTCCGTTGAACTCTGATAATTGTATTTATTCTTAACAGAATCTCCTCCACTAACTCTCATCTGCTAATTTTCATAATTTTCAAGATAAAGCTTCTAATTCAATTTCGAGGCGTTGCCTTCCAACAACGCTACAAATTTCAAGATAATCTCAAAGCTACATAAAAGTTTAAATTGACAGAGTTATGATTAAGTATGCTTTTAATTTCAAGGTTTTGAGCGTTTGATGGAAAAAGGTCTATTTTCACAGGGGAATCCGTTTTCTATTAATTTCTTAATAAAAAGAATATGTAACGAAAAGTAACATTTTAGGCTGAGTTCACATCTTACGACGTTTTGGGGTATGGAGATCTATAGAGAGAGATCAATCTCAATCCACTGGTTGCAATACCAAATTTTCGTCTGGAATTTGACTTTAACTGTTACTGCTAGAGGGCTATGTTCATCAAATGCTGATTTAATTATACCAGCAACATTAGTTGAATATGTATCACATGTACGTGATATGTCAAAAAAATAATGAAATTCATTTCAGTCAATCGCCATCACAAAACACACACACACACACATTTTAACCATCTAGATTACTTTGTAATAACTTTCAGAAGATCTTTCATGCCTTCAATTTGGAACTAAACATGATTAATAACACAATTAAGACAAAATGTATTGTAGTAGGAAGTATTATTGAATAGGTTACTAATTTTAAATACCTGAGAACAATGATAACAAGTTACGGAGACTTAAATAGGGAAGTAAAACAACAGTCTATGAAGGCATCACTAATAGCAGGTTACTCGACGGATATAGTGTAGAAAAAGAAATACCGGACAGTGAGACTGATCCTCGCATATGCTGCAAAAACAAGAGCTGACACATGTAAAACAGCAAATCGAAATAAAGGTAATCAGGGACATACATGGAAAAAATTATTCACAACAAAATCCGCAACAAAGATCTACAAGAACTAAGTAAGCTCCAAGAAATATCCAAATGGACCAGACCTAGAAGAAAACAATGGAATACACACGTAGATCGGATGGACGACAACAGACTGGTAAAAAGGACCAGACTCAATAAACCTTGCGGTAGAAGAACTAGGGGCAGACCTTCGAAAAGATGGAAGGAATGCTGGACGTCCACATCGGAAGAGACCTAATGGGGATAAAACAGGCAGTATGCCTACTTATATGACACACCATATAAGAAAGAAGAAGATTACTTTGTATACGAATCAAAGCTTTTTTTGTTTGTAATTTCCTCGGGTAGCCACCGTGCAACAGATGCGTTGTTTTCAATGTTGGCAGCATTGCTGGACGGTTTCTGCTGGAATGTTATTGCTCTATACAAAATAACTAACTAATGCTCTGTACAAAATAACGCAATGGTACCTTTTTAAGTAGTTTTTGGGCCAGGGGATTAAAAATTAAATCAGAGGGATTTATATACGGCTTATAGGAGGCTACAAAATCCCAGCAGTTATTTTTTTTGCCAAAAATTGATAGTTACAAATATAGAGTGTTGTCATGCTGCATCATTCAAATATATGGAATGTCTGCTCATATATGTGGCACTACTCTTTCTAAGATTTTCAAGAACTTCTTGATGAAAAGTTTGATTGACAGCTTGTCATCGCGGCACAAATTCCTTGTGGGCGATCCCCTAATTATCAAGACAACAGTTGATCATCGATTTCATTTTTAATTTTCTTACCCGCATTTTCTTGGGACGAGGAGAGTTTGAAGTGTGCCACTCCTGACGGTGGCGTTTTGTCTGGAGATCGTGCTCGGGAATCTAAAAGGGCCTTATTCTGTGTTAAAATCTGGTGAATGATAAACCGGTTCAAATCTAATTGAACACTGATAACTATCAACCTGACATCATACGAGTTGTTATTCTTTTAGTAGTGTATTTGAGGATAAAGAGTTTCTCGCATATCCCCTAAACTTTACACGCTTGCCCTGGAAGATGTATTTAGATCGTTACAATGGATAAAATATGGAATAACTATTAACGGTAAAAAAAGTCTGATCTTAGATACGCTGACGATGTCATATTAACAGCAGCAACTTTTGAAGAACTGCAAACAATGATTAAAGAACTGGAAGAAGCGTCGCGAAAGGTAAGGATTGACAACTGTATACTGGAAAAAGTAAATGAATACATATAGCTCGGACAAATCCTAAAGCTGGGTAAAGAAAACCAGACGGCGGAAATACACCGAAGGATCCGACTGGCATGGACAGGATTCGGAAAGTTAGCATTTATACTAAAAAATCCAAAGCTACCACGACATCAAAAAAGCAGGGTATTTGACCAGTGTATATTGCAGATTCTAACGTATGGCTGTCAAACATGGACACTCACCAAAGCTAATGTAGATAAAATTGCAAAAACGCAGAGGTTCATGGAAAGAATAATGTTAGGAATCAGATTGACAGACAGAAAAACAAATTTATGGATTAGAAGCAAAACGAAAGTTAGAGATGTAGAATATGTCGCTGCACTAAAATGGACCTTTGCTAGAATAATCAAATCCAGAACTGGAGGCCATGGATGGGACATCGGAAGAGGGGACGCCACAGATGCGTTGGGGGGATGATCTGAAGAGGATAGGTAGATTTCACTGGAAGCGTACCGCGCAGAATAGAGCACAATGGCGAGAAATGAGAGAGGCCTGTGTCCAAAGCTGGACGAAGGAGGAGGGCTAAGAGGAAGAGCTTCCGGCACTAGGTCCGCTATGTGCCATCTAAACATGTGTGTCTTGGATAGGTAATATTGTCTTCAAATTTCTTTAACTTTTCGTATGACTGGGTGGAACAATGTTGCTCAGTATCTTGCTGGTTATTGTGTGTCATACCTTACAAGTACAACTTCATTCACATGCTATTAACAAGCCTGTAGCAACTGTAACAAGTTCAAATTTGGACTGATACTACAGCATTCCCACGACCTATGATAAATAAAAAAAGTGCATTTTTCAACATCTACATACAATATACTCTCCTTAACAGAACTCAATATCAGATAAAAACTAAACTGAACAGGTGGTTAATTTATTATAGTCAATGTCAAACTTTATGTATTAGAAGTTTACAAGTTTTCATTAAGTTGGTGTTTGAAGGATTACAGTCATTAATTCTACAAAATATGACATGTCCAACTAATAAATTATAGGTTGGAACGTGACGTAATATACCGATTACTCATTCATTTCAATAATCTTCTCTCCTAATTGAAAGTTGTACCACAAATTTATTCTTAACTGGGAATATTGGGCTTGGTTATTTCTCGTGTTAAGTTAGGAAAGTGATATTTTTTGGGACGGCGAGCAAACTTTATGGCGAAGCTGTGGGCAAATATTGTTGTAAAGTCGAGAAATTAATTCTAAACGCATAGTTTAGGCTCACTAAGCCCTACTGCTATTACTTTACAAGTTTTTAACATAGATAATAATACCACCTAACACCACTTTGAATATAAAATGGAGGCTGTAGGGACGGCAGCTTGTAGGACTCTATCAACGAACAAATTACAAAATGATATAAGTGCTTTGCTATACTTTTAATTATCATGGAAAATGTTGCAAGCTCTTGTTCATAGCTCGAGAGTTTCGTCAGTGGTGAACCCTAGGGCTTCATACTGTCTCATATTATCATTCACCCTGGAGGGGAAATTTTGTCTTGGGCTGATAGCAGCGAAAAATAATTTAATGCTACAAAAGTCTAGGCTGCAGTTTTTTCTAAAACAAGCTGACGTTGAAGAGCAGGACATAGTTATGTCGAGATACTTACCCCACGAGCATTGCCGTTTAACTTGTTTAAAAGTAAAGGTATCTCGACATAGGTATAATTATCGACATATAGCAGTGAAACCTTCTCTAAAGTTCGAAATTTCATTTTATATCAGGAAGCTGGGTGGATACCCAGTAAGAACTGAAATGATACCATCGATGCGATATTGCTTCTTCATATATGGCTGTCAAATATATTTTGCATTTCTTATAATATATTTAGAAGGGATTTACTCGCCTAATTGAGGACTCGGAATCCACCAGGGAGCTTGTTTATTTTTAAATTTATATGTATACTCTGTGCCAGATTTTGATTACACCCTCTGTAATTTAATTAAAAAAGGTTAAGTTTCCAGAGAACGAGTTGGATTTTAAAGTCTTTATTAATTTGTACGAGGTTGTTAGGAGGAGAACCACAAAAACTGAAAAAAAAACTTGCAAAATTCGCGTTTAAAACTAAATAAAAATATTTTTAGCTAGATGAAAACAAAGAGCTAATATTCTCTTCCTGGTTACTTTTTCTCCATATTACAACGATTTTATAGTGATTTTAATGAGTTTTCTAGTTCATTTTGTGGAAGCGCTTGCAAAACACATGAATAACACATGACTGGTTTCTATGTCTTCGAAAAAGCTAAAGCAGTGCTTTCCTTTCATTTTTAGTGTTCCGTACGGAACACTTATAAGATCACTTCGGTGTCTGTCTGTCTGTCTGTCTGTCTGTCTGTCTGTCTGTCCGTCTGTCTGTCTGTCTGTCACACCCGATTTTCTCCGAAACTATTTGACATAGAAAGGTGAAATTTGGTAATAATATAGGAATTGATGGCCTCATCAGAGCCATGTAGTTTTGAGAATTAAATTTTGACTTTAGGGGTTAGTTTTGGGGGGTGAAGTCGGAAGTGAAAAAAAAAATTTTTTACTAGGTCATCGAGTGTGGTGTCAAATGAAAGCTTGTGAAAACACGAGTAAAAAAAATATATATATAATATTATACTTGCGCGCACTTTTCTTTGTATTATTTTTAAAAATTCGCGAAAAATCGCTGTCCCGGGCCTTATCTCGAAAAGTACTTATCAAAAAATTTCGAAAAAATTTTGGAATATTCTCCACGGGGTGTAGATTGAACGAAAATTTTCACGAGTGCATTACCTTTAATAATTTATATGGTATATAAAAAAAAAAAACAAAAATTTCAAGGTCATCAGATTTCAGTAAAGATTGGAAACAAACTTTGTTGAAAACTCATTTGGGGTGTGTTTTGTGAAGTCACTGATCATTTTATACCTCTGTAACAAAATTTTTTTATTTTAAAAGCAATCAACGTACGGAACACTAATTGCGCAAGTTTAACTTGCACTTGACCGGTTTTTTATATATATAGTTATGTCGGGGCACTCCATTCCTCTAACATCGTTACTCAATTTGTTGGGCGTTAATTTGAGAGCAAATATGTCCTGGCATGAACATGTTGCAGGCATAGCAAGGAGAGCTTCTCAAAAGTTGGGAATATTATTTCTAACCAGAAAGCTTTACACTCCACAACAACTGTTAATTCTTTACAAAGCTCAAATTCGACCAACTATGGAATACTACTTCCATGGTTGGGGCTCCACTCCCAAGCATACACTGTATTTGTTGGATTCTATTCAGAGAAGAGCTGTTCGCCTGATTGGAGACCCGGAACTGACCGGCGGCCTTGATTCGCTGGAACATCGAAGAACGGTTGGCGACTTGAGCCTATTCTACAAGTTTTCATGGAAAGTATTCGAAGGATGTGGCCCGCTTAATTCCTCCCAGAGCGGTGCATGTTAGAAGTACACGTCGCGCTAATACTTCACGTCCATATGAGGTTCAGCTTGTTACTCCTCGTACAACGCTTTTCAAGCAGTCTTTTATGTGGAGAACATCATCCCTTTAGAATAATTTGCCCATGACTGTGTTTCCCACCGAGTACAATTTACAGCGATTCAAGAACAACGCGAATCACTTTTTCTGCACAAGTGTCGCTCCTGTAGCGCTTTAGGGACTTCTTCCCTGCAGCACGTGTGCTAGACCCATAAAAAAAACTCAATCAAACGTTTCCACTTCCAAAAATTACAACGAATTTCTTTTGAAAAAACGTTTTATTGCTTTGAAATAATACCGGTCATTGATAGTTTAACCAGTTGGAACAAATTTATAATGAATAATATTTTTGCTATCGTAGAGAAGAATCAAAATTATTTTGATTTTTGATGGAACTTTTCGTGTTTTGTTGGCTTGCATTGATGATTTTGACTTCCATTCGGCATTTTTTACGCTTTATTTATGACGCCTATTGAAACCACCATGTATCGTCATCAGTAATAATTAATTTCAGAAAGTTTGTATTGTTTATAAAGACTTGAACGATTTCCATAAAATTATTGCACTATTAATAACTGTTGATCTCCATTTAAAGTATCTCCTCCTTCGTTTTCGTTCTACAACAGGTTTGCGGCATGTTTCTTCTTTAGCTTCCACAGTCGGGTGTCAGGTTGTCACTTTACCTCTTTATCGTTCTCCTTACGCTCCTTTTTTCCCACAGAGCATCTCTAGCCATTCTGCCAAATCTGTTTATATAGCCTTTCTGTTATTTTTTCGGTCGTTCTGCTCATTTATTTATGTTTTCTTGATGTTTTTCCTTGTGTCTCTGACTAGCAATTTGTTCCGACAATCTGTCGTATTCATTTCTGCGGTCTCCAATAACCTTTATATTTTGACGTATTTAGTCTTGTTGTTGATGTATACGTCATAATTGGCCTAAATCCCTATTGTTCATCGTCAAGTGATGCAAATGAGTTAATTTTTGTTGGTCATAAGTTGGGTAAATAGCTTAAATGGTGCGCCTGTGCTTCATTCTTGTTTATTTCTTTTTCAAACATAAATATAAATATATTAATTCAACACTAATTTGGTATCTTGCCCTGTGTCAGGATTTATCGTACAAGAATTATTAGTTCATGTGTTTTAATGTTGATCACCGTAATTTATTAATGCAGTCAGAAATCCATTTTGCCTAGGGGAGTTTCTGTATTTTAGTAATTTTAAGACTGTGTCTATCTACTTTAAGGCTCGGCAAGTTTTTTTTACGCTGTTGTGTTATTACTCGCCTTATCAGCTTTTATACTGTAGATTGCAACATGATATGGAGTCGTTACAGCAATGGTGTGAGTTGAACAGGCTGCCATTGAATACCGGTAGGTGCTTCTTTTTGACTTACTCGAATAAATTTAGCACCATAGACTTCCAGTATGGGTTAGATAATGGAGATATTGCACGTTGTAACACCTTTAAGAACCTTGGAATTATTTTTGATCCTAAACTTTCCTTTGCCCATCATCTGATGGGGATCTGCACTACTGCGATGAGGACGTTGGGTTTCATAATACGTAATTCGAGTGGTTTTCATAATAGTAAAACATTGTAACATTCATTTTTTCCTAGATTTTAAGAGCATGTAATGTTACTGTTTTTGGCTTTATAATGTACTTTTTTTCATTTTTGTATCGAGCAGTGTATTTCGCTGGAATTTCTAGCCGCTCATGGTACAGTGTGCAGTGCGGGTTTCCGACCTAATTTATTCAATTCGTGGTACGTCGCGATAGGTCAGATATTTGTTTCCGATGTTTGTTTCCCGGAAGCCGGCCATTTTAGAGACGTAGTTCTCACGGATTATTTAAGGGTCTGCAGAACGCAGATCGGGGCTTTTTTCCATCGAGCCGCAGACCAGGCTTTTCCCATGAAGCCGCCGCCGAAGTTATTTCCAACATGTAGTGGCAGAAGGCTGTTCTGCAATCAGTAGCCGTAGTTGGCTTTTTCTCCGATCAAGCCGCAGCCAGGCTTTGTCCATCCAGCCGCAGTAGAGGCTTCTGAAAATTTTATTGAGAGCCAAGTCGAGTACGAGTTTAAATCATTAAGCCGTAGTGGGCTTTGTTTTTTTAACATGAAGTAGCCGTTGTAGGCTCTTCTCGTCACGAAGCAGTACCGATAAACTAGTGATGGAATGTGTGAAAGCGGTTTTAAGTGTTCAATTTAAGGCCTAGAAGCCCGTAGGAAAACCGTAAGTCACCAAAATATACATCAGTAGACCTATTTCCCGCATATAAGTGATTTAGCATCGAATTGAACTTATAAATCGTGAAGTGAACGTCACGAACTTTCAATATCGGGTGTCGCAAAATTTTAAAAGTAAAATATCTGATTTCAGAACTCTATTTAGTAATAACTACCTTTAAGGCTAGAGTTTTTGTGATTACTAGACTGCAAGAGTTAGAACTTTTAATTTAAATCATTAATAAACCTTTTTTTGTTGATTAAAGCTAGTGTCTCACTGAATACCTATCTTACTTTTCAGGATAAAAGGGTTGTACCAGAAAAAATTCTTTTATTAACAACTGCATAACACTTCAGTATTTTTTCATTTTTTTTAGCTGAAAGTAGATCCTTTCTATTTTAAAATGAATGGTGCCCAAAAATTTAGTACAACCGAAATTTTTTTAACAACGATAGAAACTAATTCCAAAAAGACGTACAACAATTATCTCTTACCCATATTACTCTACCAAGAAAAACTGAGCTAGTGTATGTTTAATTTCTTTAGTTCCTTTAAAATCAGTATTCACTCAATCCATTCTCAGAAATTAAAACGGGGCTGTAAAAGGTGCGCCTCAAGGTGCGGGGCGAAGTGAAAATTGACACCCCACAAAATGACGCAGTCTATGCGGGGCGAAATTCACATGTTTCAAATTTGCGCCCAAACGAGAGGCATTCCGTCTTCGCACGGTACAAATTGACGCTGTCAATGCAGGGTGAAATAGACCCAGTCCAATTTGATGCCGGGGCGGAAGTGCATAGGTTACAACATTAAAAATTTTATATTCCAGATATGTGCTTTCACGGCTTGAATATGGTGCAATTGTTTGGAATCCAATACACGTTAAGTATATTAAACAAGTAGAGAATGTTCAAAGAAAGTTTGCCAAATTTCTTATATTAAAATATGATGGTGTGTACCTTGATAGGGGTGTCGATGAGGTCATTATAACTGAACGTTTTCAGCTACCTTTATTGACGAATCGAAGGAATTACCATCTGGTCTGTTTTCTGTAAATCTCTTATTGACTCTCCTGACTTATTATTTCAAGTAAACTTTCACGTTCCTAATAGATTAGTCAGAACCTCTCCTGTTTTCTATTTACCTACTGCATCAACTAGTTTTCTCATCAAAACACCACTGCTTCAAGTTACGAGCGTTTTTAACACGTTGACTGCCAACTACGAGATAACTCGTAGATTGCGTTCTTTTCTCGGACGCCAACTACGAGTTATCTCGTCCTGCTTTTACTTGCCATTTTTGTGCAGCTACGATTAAACTCGAAATATATCAGTGCTAATCTCGATAGATGGCTTCTGGGAAAAGAACAAAAAATCAATGCTGGCTTGCATGAACAGAAAATTTATTAAAAAATGAACAAAAAATATAATTATAAAAATTAGTTCAAATTCAAGAAATAAAATAATATTTTATTGTTTGTGGAACTTCTTAAAACAATCTTCCACACAAAGGGCTGGCTTCTCTTTACAGGCTGGACAGAAATAACGCGTTTCTCGGCGTTTTTTTGCTTGGGTACATATACGACATGGCTTTGTCGGACGCTGTTTTTTTTTCGTAGGTGGTAGACTCTCTAAATAATGGAGCTCTTGCAATTTAATTTTTTTCGAAACTGGTTGAATCTCTTCTCCAATCAACGCGACGACGAATTCTTCTCTGAACTTTATCAGTTTTATTTTAGAAGATGTTACTTTTTGAAAAATTTTGTTAGCATTGTGTATATATATCTCTATAATATGTAATGAAACCTTTTTAGGCCATCTAATAGTCTTTCTTAGAGATAAGTAGTACGAAAGCATTTGATCTGATCGGTCAATGCCAGACATTCCATTATTGTAATCTCGAATTATATTCGGTTTCATACAAATTTTTCCATTGCGATTGGGCACCTCTACCATTTCAAACAGCATGCATGTTTGAAATGCTAAGTACATCTCGTTTGTCTTTCCATTTGCATACAGTAACAGGACCATTTTGCTGCCAAATACACTCCCCTTTTTTCAGTTTACGATTTACCACATCTCTGGGGTTTCCTTTTCTGTTATTTCGTAAGGTTCCACACACATAAGTTTTTCGTGTATTTAGCAGTTTTGTAAGAGTAACAGAATTATAAAAATTATCCATGTAAACCGTGTATCCTTTATCGAGATAGTCTTCAAGTAAATGTAAAACAACGTCAGTAGTGTGACCTACATTATTGTCAGTTTCCTCAGATTTTCCGCTGTAAATCTTTATTTTCATTACAAGACCGTCGGACTCACATAGTTCATACAGTTTGATACCATATTTGTGTTTTTTATTTTTAATGTATTGGCGGAAAAGCAATCTTCCCCGCCATAGCATCATGGATTCGTCAATACAAATATTTTTATCTGGTACATAGTTTTCATGCATAATATTATTGAAATGATTTAGTATTGGTCTCACCTTGTATAATCTGTCGGCAGATGGTATTGAGTTATCAACCAAATGAAAATAACGAAGTAACAACTGGAATCGATTTCGACTCATATGTGAGCGCCAAAAGTTTACATTATATAGCCTGTTTGTGCTCCAGTAATGTTCAATTGATGGAAAAGTACAAGGTCCCATTTGCAACAAAAGTCCAATAAAAACTTTCATCTCTGCAGCACTGATGTCTTCCCACTTTGATAACCTATTAGATTTTTTTATTTCTTTGCGTTTTTCAATTTCTTGCGCAGCATATAAATTAGTTTGTTCCACCAGTAATGCAAGAAATTCATCCGAAAAAAATAAGTCCACCAGCGTTTGTACTGTAAAATTTGTCGTATCCAATTTCACACCAACATTTTCTTGGAAAATAAATAATTCAGGATTTTCTTGAATTTCTGTCCACAAATCCTCATTCGCATTTGATGTTGTTGCTTGGGAATCATCGTCATTATCTTCAAATTCGGGATCAACTTCAGGTTCGGAGACGACTTCGTCTTCACTATCACTTGAATTCTCAGAAGGTTCATAATCGCTACTGTCGTTACCATCCTCGCCAAAAATCCCGTCATATTCTGAATCACTTAGATTTGCGTAGTACTCAATTTCATTTTGAGTCAGTGGTCTTTTCTTATCCATATTGCGTTCTTGATAATTTAATTATAACAATAATTATAAAACAAAACACTCAAGAAAGACGTAAATGTGATGTACTCGACAATTTCTGAGATACTACTGGCGAATATGGACGCGTATCTATGATTCAGCTTTAGAGAAGCGACAGGTCGAAGCGTGTCTGTGCGTGTCTGCGTGCGAATTAACTCGTAGTTGGCTTCCGCGAAGAGATTTCTGTTACAGAAGCCAACTACGAGATAATTCGTAAGACCTTTTTTTTTTAAAAAAACACATTTTTTATGCTTTTTGATGATAACTATGCACTAGAATTAGAGTTTTTAATAATATAATGTGATTAAATCAAATTGTCATTTTAGGCCAGATTTCTGAACATTGCCGTGGCAGTCAACGTGTTAACAGTACTTGTAACGACATTGACGTGAACAACCTGTCATTTGCGCAATTTGCCAAATGCTTAAAAAATAAATTGTTGCATGTGTAGGTATTTATTCCAAATGTATCATTTTAATTTTAATTTTCCAGTTTTTTTTAATTTCTATATGATTTTTATGTTATCTGCCTCTTTTGTTCTATACTAGTATTTTACTTTTCTTTTTTATCTCTATCTCCTTCGTTTTATGTTATTTATGCTTAATTGTCTTGTAAATGGTATATCTGTTAGACAGTAAAGATTGTTATTATTATTATTATAAAAGTGTGGTACACGTTTTGCACAAACTTTTATTTTGCCAGGATCTTCTTTTGCAATAGTTTCAATTATTCGCCTGTTCATGTTTAATACTTCTTCCATTATTTTCAATGGTGTATTGTGATTATCTTTCACTAATTTATGAACTTTTTGAATTATTTCTGATATCAAAATTGATATTGACATTTTTGAGTTATTCTTTACGTTCAGCTCTTTGTTCCATGTTATAATTTTTACAATGAGAATTTTTGACTGTATATGCGTAAAATATTGTATTTTAGAAATGAGTCAATATTTAATATAAATTTAAAATAAAAATTCTGAAGAGGTAAAGCCTGAAATTCGCACATTTTCTTGCTTTTTACTATTTACTTTCAAAATTACAAAAATTCGTTGAGGAATATTCTGTTAAGTAAACATAATAACCAGGGATTCGGAGGACCATAGTTAAAACTTTGTTTAAATACTGTTAAATATTAGAAGAGAAGAACGCGAAGAAGAGACCAAATAGAAATGAAATGAAATATTTACTCAAATAATAGTTTACCAGTGCATGGAAAACTTTTCAGTCGAGTTAAAATGGTAATTTTCACTGTTTATATTTACATGGCTGTAGATTAAAGACGAATATAATGTTTATCACAGAATTATATTACATTTGTTTAAACACTAAATAGAGGATTAGCAATACTAAAATTTTTAGTCTTAATAATATACTTTTTTATCATTTTCTGGTACTTGAAGATAGAGCAAAAAATTTTATCTTCTTATTGATGTACATGCACATTTTTATAACAACACTTTTGTATTGTTCATATGATTTAGGGGATTTTCCTTTTCTTTTAAAACATGTTTTAATTTGGTGCAGTATTAGTGAAAACATCAGGATCATTTTACTCAAATTAACTATGAAATTTGTAACTGTTTTAAACACCTGTTCGTTTTCTTTTTTTTTTTAAACTTCTATTTCTTAAGAATTTCTTAAAATTTATATGTTTTTTCAATATTTTCACTTAGGACTCCTTTGAAAAAGCTTACATTATTACATAATCTAAAAAAGAGCTTTGAAAAGGAAACGCTCGACCCTAAATTTTACTTCTTGGCCTTTGGTAAACTTTATTGTACGTACGTATTTTTCTAAAAGATCGTTTTCCTATAGATTTTTTTTAGGTTGGTTCGTGGATTACCATTTTGATATCGTTGCTTAAAATACGGATCGTAAAATCGGAATATTGCCGTGTACTAGTATATATTTTATTGGAGTTTTGTGATATATACGAATATTTCATATAGTAATACAGAAAGAAAACAGTAAATTATACGAAAGTATATCGGATACTTATTTATGAAGAGAAAGTAGATCGTAATCGATTTTAACGAAATCTCTATTCGGCTCTCATCTCTATTAAGCCACAAGCAGTTGATACTGATTGGATAGATCTTTTTATGCTATAACAAATACGAGAGAAACCGATGAAGTCACGCATAAACCGCCATATTGGAGACTACCAATTTATCTAGAAAATGTAGACGAAAAAATAAATCATAACAAGATAACAAAACAAAAGAACGAATGTAGAATCAATGAACGAGTGTGAGAGGTGTGAAAGAAGAATGAATGCAAGATCTAATTTTTAATATTTTAAATATGCCAAAAATTATAGACCAGATTTAAATCTGTTTTTAGCAAAAATCAAATTCTTAATAAATGTGAGTAATTGAATAAAACTTTGTCCACGCGGATCAGTTAAAATAAAAAGGCTGAGAAAGTTTTCCCGAAATCAGCTCCAATGCAAAAACAACGGTCCTGGGGTTGTCGCAGACTAAACATCGGGCCGTCCTGTTCTGAGAATGGCGGCAGCTGCAAGATGATAACCCCTTAGAAGGGCGGTATAATTTGACATACGTAGCATACATTGTAATACTTGTGAAGCAAAAAATTAACAACAATTTTTTTTAATAATTAAAGCGATATAATAATACTGAATCTGGTCTTTCTATGCTGTGCCTCTATAGACGATATACCCTACCTTTTATTGTACAGTAGTGAATTCATAAGTCAAAACTTTCATATCCAGAAATTTGGAAGAGCTCTTTCTTGTTTGCAATTGCAAAAGTTTCTACCTCTGTTGAAATAAAATACCTTAAACCTATAAGAATTGTTTTTACTTTGTCGGTGGTTTTGAAACAGGTCTTGTATGGTCAATTTCGGTATTATTATGTATTATAAGTTAGGCTTTTTGTGAAAATAACAGTTAAAAGTAACGGTTGGGGGAGGCGGGCTCACTTCGGTTTATTGTGTTTACTCTCCTTGATTGCTCCAGGGTCTTTGACAAACTAAACCTTAAATTGTTCTTGGCGATTCTTTAATTCTTTGGCTTTGGGACAAGCGTCTGTAAATTTCTGGGGAACAATCTTTCTCAAATCTATTAAACTCGACAATACTTTATCTAACTTTATTGGCGGCACTTACGGCGTGACCCAAGGATCTGTTATTAACACCTTTGCTTTACTTTGTATACTTCTCAAATAGTTGACAATCTCATGTACGCTATTAGGCATTTATATGCGGATATCACCCAGTATTATATTTGTAATTTAGTATTGAATTAGTCACTTAGAGAAAATTTGGCGTAACTTGCACTGTATACTTTGCTAAATTAAACGGAACTGATATTTCAATAAACTAAGCAATGAAATAAAGAAATTTTAGGTAAAATAAAATACACTCCTGGACAAAATTAACGCAACCATATATTAAATCATACAAATTATAATGAATTAATTTTAATAATTTTTTATGAACATTGGTTACACTAAAAGTTAGAAAAAACTTATTCGGATACTTTAAAAGTGAATTAGCTACCAAATTTCTCTATAAGATTCGAATTAAAATTATTCTTAAGACCTAATAACAAAATCGTTCAAATTATGAAAAAAATAAACTGGGACACTAGTAGCAAAATTAATGGTGTAACTGGGACACTAGTAGCGTGTGTTGCCTCCTCTACTTCGGATGACAGCGTTTATGCGCCTAGCGATGCTTTTAATTAAATTTTGGATAAAATCTTGAGGAACTGCATTTTCAAGTTCCCTCAGGTTTCTAGGTGCAGGTATATGACGTTTCACGGTATATCAACTTGATTAAGATAATTGAGGACCTCCCTAGCCACGTGAGGTCGAGCGTTGTCTTGCATAAACAGGAAATTGGGCCCCACAAAATGACCGAAAGGCATCACATGTTCTATTACAATATTCTCAAGATAGTAGTCAGCATTCATGGATCTCGTACGGACAGGAACTAACTCTGTGCGAGCATCAAAGCAGATGCCACCCCAGAACATAACAGAGCCACCGCCGAATGGAATCCTTGCAGAGATATTGCAAGGAGCAAACCTCTCTCCTGGTATTCGCCATACTCGCTCACGACCATCTGGATGTTTTAGACTAACCCTAGTTTCATCTGTGAAGAAAACTTGTTTCCAATCATCCACAGACCAGTTTTTGTGATTTCGAGCAAAACGTAACCTGGCAACTCTGTTCTCTCTAGTAAGCAAGGGCGCAGTGGCTGGTCTCCTACTGTTTAATCCAGCTTCAATTAACCGTCTTCTAACTGTTTTAGAAGAAATTGTGACATTGCGAACAGCTTTGAGTTCGTTTCTTATTATAGAACTAGTGACAGTCCTGTTTCTTAAAGCATATTGTCTTATAAAACGTTCATCTAGGTCGCTAGTACATCGTTTTCGCCCCTTGCCCTAGCCTTCTAGAATAAGTTCCTACTTCATTCAAGCGTCTTACCATACGACATATTGTGAAACATTGTTAGCCTAACAAATTGGCAACATACCTCTGACAATATCCCTCGTCCAATAAAACTGAGGCTCGCACTACCTCGTGTTCAGTTAAATTCCTTGTTCGATTCATTTATCTAATTCTTCGGGGTCAAAAATAAAACAGTCTACCACAAAAACGTATTAGTTTGAAAAAGGGAACAATTTATAAGCTTACTTTTAAAGAAAATCTATCGCATTATTACAGAAAATTGTTTATCTTCTAAAAAATTCTTTAAAACTGTAAATCTAAACGATTTGTTTTGATTTCTGTCATGAATAACGAAACAAAATATGCATAGCCTACTATTCAAATACTCGATAAACTTTAAAACTGACATAAGAAAAAGATAAATTAATTTTCAGATTGTTGCGTTAATTTTGTCCAGGAGTTTATTAGTTTATTTTCACATATGATTTAAATCTGTAGCATAGTAGTTTTAAAAATATATGAAGTCTGTTATAGCTTAGAAATTAGGATATATAATTTGTACAATCAAACTGCTACTATCTTAAAAGGTAGCTCCGGTCTTGATTAGGATAAACAACGCTAAAATTTGCTTAGTATACGTTACTCTTCATATAAATATTCTAGAACTTACCCGAAGAAATATATCGCATTTTGTTTTTTATTTAATATTGGAAAATTTTACGATCTATTTCAAGATAGCAATACGATTATTTAATTATATAAAATTAACGTTATTTTTTCATAAATTACGTAAAAACGTTTACAAATAAATAGAAACTTACTCTCCCGAGAAATTTTCTCCCTTTGGTGTTGGTGGAACAGCTCTTCTGAATTCAACGTCGCTTCTGTACTAGACTTCTCCAACTATTTACATATGTATAGTACAGCTTTGGAAGGTAGTTCGGTAGAAAGAGATTTCAATTTCGAACTTGTTTGGGATGATCGATCTTTGGCTAAGCTACTGCTCCCAGACATACGTTACATTTGTTAGATTCTATTCAAAAGAGAGCTATTCGTTTAGTTGGAGATCCCGAACTCACCAAATTCCTTAGAACATCGAAGAACGGTTGGCGTCTATTTTACATCTACTTTCATGGAAAATATTTGGTGGATGTAACCCGCTTAATTTTTTGCAGGGTGGAGCGTTCACACGTGACGCTAAAACATAATATCCGTATTAGGGCTAGCTTGTCACTCTCACTACCATCCCACTCAAGAATTTTTTGATATGCAGAACTTCAGCCTTTTGGAGAAATTGCCCAGGACTGTGTTTCCGACCGAGTACAATTTACAGCGATTCAACACCAACGCTGTGTTCCTCATAAAGTACAATGTGCATCGATTTGAAACTAACATAAATTGCTTTTTCGCACTCATGATGCTCCTGTAGTACATGTGCTTTATATAAAAACTAGCAGTGCCCGCAGCTCCGCTCGCGTGGACTTGATTCACTACTATCGTCACTGCTTATTCCTTATGTTACCTAACGTAATAAAATATCTGCCATTATTTCCCCTTATCTCCCATTATTTCTCCTTATCTCCCATTATCTCCACATAATTTCCATTATCTAGGCTTATCTCTGCTTATCTCCCAGTATTTCTCTTTAACTCCCATTATTTTTCCTTATCTCCCATTATCTCACTATAACTCCCATTATCTAGACTTATCTCTGCTTATCTCCCATTATTTCTCCTTATCTCCCATTATTTATACTTATCTCCCATTATCTCACCTTATCTCCCATTATCTAGGCTGATCTCGACTTATCGCGCAATAGTTCTCCTTATCTCCCATTATTTCTCCTTATCTCCCATTATATCACCATAACTCCCATTATCTAGACTTATCTCTGCTTATCTCCCATTATTTCTCCTTATCTCCCATTATTTATACTTATCTCACCTTATCTCTCATTATCTAGGTTTATATCGAATTATATAGAATATATGTATAAATTTACAAAAACACGTAAATCGGATAAGTGGTTCTCAAGTGATAAGCGCACTAACGGACAGACAGACAGACAAACAGAGAGGCGTTGCATTTTATATATATTATATTCTTTGATATGATATTGTTCCATATTTAATGGTTTAGACAGTGTATTGCAAGAGAATGCGTTAACGGTAACCTTTTTTCCGACTCGATTCACTATTATCGTCACTGCTTATTCTTTATGTTACCTAACGCAATAAAATATATCCTATAACCTGGCCAGAGAACATATCTATGTTTTTTAAAAAAAAAGTATGTAAATCGGATAAGTGGTTCATCATTGATAAGCGCATTAACGAATAGACAGATAGACAGACAGACAAATATACGTTGCATTATATATATATATATATATATATATATATATATATATATATATATATATATATATATATTATAGATGTAATAAAATATATATCTATAACCTGGTGAGAGACCATATGTATAAATTTAAAAAATCACGTGAATCAGATAAGTGGTTCTCGAGGGATAAGCCCACTAACGGACAGACAGACAGACAGAGAGACGTTGCATTTTATTTATATTATAGATATAGATTATTATTATTATTATATAAACTGGCCAAAGAATATATATATGAATTTAAAAAAAGACACGTAAATCGGATAAGTGGTCCTCGCGTATTAAACGCACTAACGGACAGACAGACAGACAGAGAGACATTGCATTTTAAATATATTATAGATTATAGATATTCTCTGCTACATAATATTGTTCTAATTTAATGGTTTAGGCTGTGTATTGCACGGGAACGCGCTAGCGGCAAACTTTTTTCCGACTTAATTCACTATTATCGTCACTACTCATTCCTTATGCTACCTATCGTAATAAAATATAGCCTATAACCTGGCCAGAGAACATATGTATATTTAAAAAAAAAAAGTACGTAAATCGAATAAGTGGTTCTCCAGTGATAAGCGCACTAACGGACAGACAGACAGACAGACAGACAGAGAGACGTTGCATTTTATATATATTATAGATGGGTCCATTCTCATAAAAGTGTATATAAAAGAGGCTTAAATCATCAACCTTCGATTTTCCCAAAAATCAATATATGTACTGATTTTCAGGTTATCAAGCGAATAACTTTCTTTAGCCAATCGTCAGAGGCAAACTTTGACGAAAAGCTCTCATTAAATGGTAATAGGCTACATTTTGGCATACAGGCTACATTTCGGCATACAATTTGCTGCTCTAAAATGTACGCTAAATCTACAAAATCAAAAATAAAATGAAAAATTCGGTTTTTCGCAAATATCTATAAAAATAAAAAATATATCGAAAAGCTAATAACACCACGTGAAAGAACGGGAAATTTTACAAAAAAATAGCATTTAGATTATTTTTTTTTAGTTTTACTGTAATTTAAAAAAAATACTTAAAATAAAATGGTTGGTTTAACCTTTTCAGTTGTAGTGGGAATTATGCTTTCAACCTCATTTATGATTAAATTAGAGTTTCTGAATACCGTTAAATATTTTGAAATCGGCTATGAAGGGGTTTCTTGGGGTGCTAATTAAGAATCCGATGACAGATTTGAAAAATTCAAACTGGCGGATCCAATATGACAGCCAGAGAGTACGTAATTCATTTAATTTCTTCGAGTAATTTAGAATTTTTGTGTTTTCAATAACTGTTTTCTTTGTACCTGGATGTTTAAATTGTATAATTAATACTAAGCAAAAAATATGTTTATCATGAACACTTTTTTAAGAGCAAAATTACAAAAAAAGTTTTTAATGATTCTCCAATGTCAAGTATATTTTTAATTGTAACTAAAAAAAAAAACGTTCGACTTTTTTGAGCAATTTGTACTGCCCTGAACGTAAAATTGCCGGTGGCGCACTGCAGGAAGAAAATTTTCAACTCAGTATTTAAATAACACAGACAATGTGGGTATTTTTAATTATTCTTATATTGAAACTTAGGGTAAAATAATGCACAAGGATTTTTTTCAATACTGTATTTTTTCAATTTTTGTAATTTATTGCATGTCCGTTAAAAATCATGCAAACAAAAATTTTGTTTTAAGTTTTACAAATTATAAAGCAACAAAAATAAAAACTATTAATATCATCGGAAAGTTGAAAGTCTCCTCTTCAAAAAGCTATCTTTTAATTTTCTTTTTACACTCTGAAAACAAGTAATATCAATTAAACTTCGAGCGGTGCGCGTAACCTGAATTAACCTGTTTGGTGCTACATTTTTTTGAATCACCTATCGTAATATTTAATAAATTCTCACGCTAATAAAAAAACTCTGGAAAAAAATCTACATATTATTTTTTTTTGTAAAATTTCCTACTCTTTCACGTGGTGCTATAAGTTTTTCAAAATCTTTTTTATTTTTCGAGATATTACCGAAAAACCGATTTTTTAATTTTATTTTGGATTTTGTGGGCTTAGCGTAGATTAAACTTTAGCAAACTTTTTTTTTTTATAGTATTCTACGTCCAAAAAAACTATCTATGTGCCAAAATGAGGTCTGAGTCTATTAATATTTAATGAAAAACCTTGGCGACTGGGCTAATAAAAGTATTTATAAAAGTTACCATACCTATCTTTGATTTTCTCAAAAATCAAAATATGTATTAAGTTTCAAGTTATCAGATTTTCTTCTGGACCGAATTAAGAATAAGTGCAGTGCATGTTTCGAAACTATAAATGACTAAGGATGCAAAGCTCATAATTTTTTTAAATGAAGTTCGGTTTATTATGAAGTTTATTGAGTTAATTCAAGAAATAATTAGTAAGCAAACTACAGACTACAACCTTTTTTCAGTTCCTTAGACTTGCAGAATCCCGTTGTTTTCGGGTTAATTTCAGTTTTTTATTGACAAAGTTCATCTAACTCCGTCAGTTCTTCCGAACTTAATTACAATCGAACTAGATATAGAACGTGCAACCGACATTCGATGCCTTTCACCGCGCTTTGAACTGGGATGCTAAATTGAAATTCTAATAGAGAATCAATGTCAGCTAGGGGATTTATTCTCCACCTATAATTACAAAATACCACAAGTTAGAGTTGCTTGCATGCTACGTCGTGCAACCATGCTGGACGACACCGACAATCTTTTCAGTTTCGTTGACATTAAAGGTCTCTGGTTTTTGGATTTTAGATTCTAAGTACGACTGTAGGTACTTGAATGGTATTAATCAGATCTTAAAGGAATTCAACAAAAAGGATGTGAATTATTAGTATCTTGTTATGTAAGTGGTAGTTAGTTCCCTCTTTCCTAATTTGTATAGGCGTTAATTGCATATTTCATTATAGTTTTTAGCTATCTTTCATTCAAAAAGTTATCAATCTAAAGCTTTCAGAATCTATCCATGTTTCTTCTTTTCACTAACCGTGAAAATTAGGCCATACAAAAAAATTACTTGGTTGTTCAATTATTGCCGCTATTCTAAGTACTTCGTAGCATCACTTTCCTTTCATCTAAAAAGTACCGTACCGTACAAATTTGTTGCATCTCAGCCGACATCTTCTTGATGTAGAAACGGTTAGTTTGTATTGAGGTGGGAAGATAAAAAACATAAGTATAAAAAATGAGCCCAACTCTTTTTTACTAGTGTCACTAAGTCAGGCTCATGATATCTACATACATTTCCATTTACATTCTCTTTAATTGTAGTACCTTAACATGACAATACCTTATCCACCATCGCTTTTCTAATAATTTTTTGTTTACCATGATTTGTTTTTATCCTACCAAATGAGGTTTAGAGCACTAGTAACTTTTCTTTAAATGCTTATGTCATTTTGTTAACAATGCTTTCCAACTACTTGAATTTATTTACCTGATTTACGTTGCAATATTCGTCTAACAGCATTTCAAATCTAGTTTCTTTTTGTTTTTACGGGAATAGCTCATGTGGCGCTACAGGGGCGATTCGCGTGCGGAAAAAAGCGATTTACGTTGGTCTTGAATCGCTTCAAATTATACTCGGTGGGATGATGTCTTTTATATAAAAGACTGCTTGAAAAGGATTGCAAGAGAAGTGACAACCTGAACCTCATGCAGATGTGATATATTAGTGCGATGTTTCTAGTTCGAAATAATATTCCCAACTTTTGAGAAGCTCTCTTTGTTATGGATGTGATATTCTCACGCTGAGACATATTGCATAGATTAACATCGAGAGGATTGAGTGATGATATGAGAGGAATGCGGTGTCCCAACATAACTATGTCGGGTTCCACAACGTTAAGTTTTTTAGAAAAAAACTGCCGCCTAGGTTTTTGTAGCGTTAAATTTTATTTAGTTATTGTCACCCCAAAATAAAATACTTTCCTTCCTGCTAGATATTTGCAGGAGTAACCGATGTTCGAGCGTGCAAAGTGAATGAAGAAATAAGCGTACTGTCAAGCTGTAGACTGGAATTCTGGTCTTTTCCATAGTATAAATGAGGCGAATAGAAGACGGTAGGGGCTCTGGAGCACACCGGTGTTGATAGCGGAGTCAAGAAGTGATAGAAAGAAATCCGTCGACAGCCAGTCGTAGAGAAACCTCTCTGAGGACTCACGAGAGCCAAAGATAAACCCTTTCAGACATACCATAAGAGCGTAGCTTAGCTTACAATCCGTCATGTCACGATCGAATACCATGAATATAGCAAGTGCAACCGCTCGAGATTCTCCCAAATGTTTTAATTGCGTTGCTTCAAAACGTGGGTTACATAAGGTAGAAGACCTGCTGTTGATCCTTGCGTACGAAAGCCATATTGATTGACGTTTCCGTACCAGCTAAAATAACGTCGGACGCCTCCTTAGCGTAGTCAATTTTGTATCTGAATATTCAGTTCATGCTAACATGAGGACCCTAGCGCTCGCAATTCTTACATAATAACATAAATTGTCGGCGGTTTCTTGAGCCAGAACTACCCGATCATCAGTATAGGCTAAATCAATGTTCATTTTGTCTGGATACAATCTCCAGTTTAATTGGTAATCGCGAGTGGAAAATGGACTCTTCGTTTAGAGTTCAACAAGAAATAAAGTAATTACTCGTCTAAAGCGTTATCAAGTACGAGTAATGTCATTTATATAATTCGAAACAGTTTCCCGGAAGGACGAACACTGTATTGAATAAATAGTGGTTATCTTTTTTATTTTCAATGAGCTTCTGTTATTTATTTGTTTAACTTGCTGTTGCTGCTGATAACAATGATGCTCAAGTAATTTATTTTATGTTCTTTCGATTTACGTCTAGATGCATCGAATTGAAAAGTAAATTATTTTCGAATACAATTTGTTGATAGGTGATATACATTTTATAGTTGATTCACGACAACATGATGTAAGAATAGCTTTTTATAGTAATAAGTTCACAACATGTTGGGAAGTGATAGCAGTTTTATGGTTAAATTGTAAATCAATAATATGACGATTTATTGAAAGCTTGTGCTGGGTATTGCTAGTTAACTAATTACGTTGATAACAGACGCCGTCTTACTTGCTGGGAAAAAAACATTTAGGGAAGAAACTAACAGAAATAGAATGATAAAGTCAAGTTATAGGAGAATTTTTATAGAATAAAAAAAACATGTATTACATAGAACAGGCGGGGAGCCGACAGTTTAAAGTTTCCATCTGTTCATCAGTCCGTACCGCGAAACTCCCAAACGAGATAAGATATCGATTTTAATTTAGGTACGCTTTTAGTACTTGATGTGGGAAAAGAATCTGTAGTTTTGAAGCGATGTCGCTTTAGAAAAAGTGAATGGAAAAGGAAGGGGGTGAATACATTTTGTAGGATTTCAATTATTAAACAAACTATTTTCCTGCCTCTTGTTTAAGAGAATGTGCAAAATTTTTAACGTATTTACTCGTAGCAACTGTAAATTAGTATTTCTCATTGAAATGAAACGAATTACTTTCTTATGTCACTTTTTTTTATTTATCTGCTACTGCACTTTCGTAGGTTTTCCACATTTTCAAGCGTGATACGCTTGCGATTTCCAGGTACAATTTGGAATTACCCGTCATTAAATTACAAATTTTTTAGATATATCTTTAAAGAAGGAATTTTTGTAAAAAGTTCTAAGAAAATATTGAAAAGTATTTCTTCAAATTTGAAACAATAATGTCATTTAACCCTCTGTAATAAATTAATTTAAGTTCATTGTAATTTAATGATGGGTAATTCCACCTTAGTTTGTAGTTTCATGCTTGAAAATGTAGAAAACCTACGAAACTGCAGTAGCAGATAAATAAAAAAAATAAGTGACAAATAACAAAGTAATTCGTTTCATTTCGTTTAGAAATTTAAAATGTATTGTCACAAAGTAACGGACACCTCAGTTATACAACTGTAAAATAGTAAGTAAATTAAAATAAAATTTTGAAATTTTGCCAGACTATGTATATATACTCAATATATTCGTGATAACAAAGCCGCTTATTCATTCGAGTACTTTGTTTTATGTTTAGTACTCTTGTTTTGTCTTTAAATGAATTGAATTGAAAAGTAAGTTCTTTCTTACTACGACCCCTTGAGTGGTGAGATATACTTTATGACTGATTTATAACAACATAAAATATGAAAGATGTTTTATCCTAAGATGTTCATAACATGTTAGGAAGTAATAGGGATTTTATTAATATGATTGTAATACAAAGAAGCATGTAGATTTTTTTTAAAAGCTTGTGCTATATTATATAAACACGCTTTACTTACGCTTGAAGGTTATTTTTGGGTGGTAGGTCCTTCACTACGGGAATATATCCGGTGGCGCTCGAGATTGGCAACTTAACAGAATTTTAACCGACCGATCCTTAGAGATTTTTAGATATCATAAGGATTAAGTTTTGAGGGAGTTTTTTCCATGTCGCAGTCCCTGGGTGACGTTATGCATTTTTGCGAGGTTTCGTACGATTTCAAATTGCGCTACCATCTTATAAATGTTCTTCAACTCTTTGGTATTACATTTGTTTTTTTACAGGATTATAACATTGTTTAAGAGACATTCATCTCCCATTGTACTTCCAAATCATGCTATTAGGTAGTCTCTCTCTCATTAGGTTTTTATTATTTGGTATGGCCACATCGATCAGTGTTGTGTTTCTTAAAGATTTATCTACTAATGTAATGGCTGATTTGTTATAAAGGTCCATTTAATTTGAGATAATACATTTCAATTCCAGTATAGCTTTTAAGATTCTAGAATTAACGTTAAAGCGTATTTATAATAAGACGTCATTTTGACTTATAATAGTTTCAGTTTTTTTTTTTTGTATTTTAGCAGCTGTATCGAGTCTTTCCTTATTTTTATCCAGAGAGGTCACGAATCACATATTTCGGGTAGTTTTTAGTTGTTCTAACCTGGTTTCGTATAGTTAATAAGAAGACTTTCGTCACGTCATTCCCGACCCTGTTCTGTCGGTATTTTCCAGAGTGATCACATTTAGATATCATTAATAGAAGGACTTAAGTCTCTAGGCTTGTAGCTTGAGTTAAGCTATTTGTTGGTGACATTGCATGTTATGTTCTTTTAGGCATAGCAATATTAAATTGTCTGCCTTGCCTACTATTATCATTTATTACTTCTGTTCTTCTTTCTCACAATTGGTCAGTGTGTTTCCATGTTTGGCTGACGGGCTTATGCCAAGCCAGCACAAACGCTGTTATTATTATGTATTAAGGAATGACCTGACAGTGTTACATGTTTTCAAAATTACTGACTTCTGAATGTTTCTGTGTATGTTTGTATTGAGTCCTAATTGTACTAAGTGTGGCGTGTATGTTGTTGCTGTAAGGCCTGTGGCTGATATGACGTGAGGGGATAATGATGACTTTTTCTTGTTTCCATAGCCTTTTTGTTTCTGTTCAAGGTCTGTGTATTTGGAGATTTTTTTATGTGTATTTCGTTTGAATGTTTGTGTCGTTGGGGACAACCATGTCAATCAGATAGGTACTTTTCTTTTTTTGAATTGAAAAGTAATATCGGGTCTATTGGCAGAGACTGTTTTATCTGTATGGATACTGATGTCCCAGTAGAGTTTGTAATCTTTATTTTGAAGTATGGATGTTCGTGTGTATTTGTGTTTTCTATGAGTTTGTATGTTGTCGCTAGTGTTTGGTGAACTACTTTTGCCACTGAGTCATGTCTGGCTGTGTATTCCGTTCGGGCTAATATTTTACATCCACTTGTAATATGTTCGATCGTTTTTGTATGCTGGTGACATTTCCTGCATCTGTGTTCTGTAAAAGTTGGGTCTTTGATGATATGCTTTTGGTAGTTTCTGGTTAATATAACTTTATCCTCGATGGCAAGTAAGAAGCCTCCTGTTTCAGGGAATAGCTGCCTATCCTGTAACCAGGTGTATGATTGTTTTTTATTTATCTGATCTTGTTCTATGTGGTATCTGTATTTTCCGTGGAGCGTTTTTTCTGACCACGTTTTCATCTTTTCCTGTTGTAATCGAGTGTGACTGTGTGTGTCTGCTGGGTGGTCTGCCGGGATAAGTCAAGAGGGGTGTAGTTTTTGTCTGCTTTCACTGTCGCTATGTGGAGGCTGGTCTGCTTGGTGTGAAAGAATTTCCTACCACTTATTACTATCTACTATATTATTACTAGTCTTCATGTGAATACATCGATATGTATATATATATATATATATATATATATATATATATATATATATATATATATATATATATGTTTTAAATGGTCCTGGTAAGTACGACCTTTCTATATAATACTAAAACAGATATTCAAGGGCATTAAGTAACCTTTTTAAAAATACTGACATACAAATTTTTAAGACAGAATTAACTGCTCGAAAAAATCCAGTTCAATTAGTTTCACAAATTGTCTACTTCGCTCTCTCTTTTTCTCTCCTCTCTTTCACTTTTATTTTAATAACCTTTCTCATCAATCAACCCATGTAACTGTCGAAAATGCCAATTAAAAGACTCAAGGGTGTATAAGAGGCTTATCGGTTTTCACCCTAACTTGGTTCTGTATTTAAAAATATATCGGTGTTTATTATATTTAATGGGGTGTGAAATATGTTTTTTCGACGATTTGTAATATATATATATATATATATATATATATATATATATATATATATATATATATATATATATATATATGTATATATATGTATATATGTATACAGTCAGTCCAAAAAGTCTCCATACACCACCTGCTTTCTATATTATTTTTTTCTGCTATGATTAACTAATTAATTGCAACTATGAGAAAACATGTTTAAATTAATATTTGAAACTTAAACAACGGGGGTTAGTACTAAAAACAACTACGGAACATTTTATTTAGAATTTACAACATTGGTAAGCAAAACTAATCTCAAAAAAGGCTCCATACAATTAACAATTACCAAAAATAGTTTGACGGAGTTTAACGGAAAACAACAACTTCGTTTAAACTAATGTTTAGTGGGACCGCCGTTGGCCTTGATAATTTCCTGTAACCCTTTTGTCATGCTTGCAACCAGCTTTCTAGTAACTTCTGTTGGCATGTTCTCCCATTCGTTCAATATTCTGTTTTTTAATTCTTCTCTACTTGAAACATTATGTTTGCGAACGCGCCGTTTAAGTTCCTCCGATAAATGCTCGATGGGGTTAATATCGGGTGATTGCGGAGGTGTATGAAACTGCTGTCTCACATTATGGATCATCCATTCTCGCACCAAGTTTGAGGTATGTTTTCGATCATTGTCCTGATGGAAAAGTTATCTTTTTCCGATTGCTAATTTTTGGACACTTTCTCTTAAATTGTCTCTCAAAATGTTCAGATAAACATGCTGATCCATAGTATCATTAATAAAATGTAAATTTCCAACCCCTCTAGTGGACATGCATCCCCAAAGCAGAATACTGCCACCCCCTTATCTCACCATGGAACAAAGGTTTTTAACATCGAATGAGGTATTCTTCTTTCTCCAAACTTTAGTTCTACCATCAGACCCAAAAAGGTTAATTTTATTTTAATCACTATAGATTACGGATTCCCAAAATTTAGGAGATTTAGTAACGTATTCCCTAGCAAAAGCTAACCGCTTTTTACGGTTAGCTTCCGAAATTAACGGCTTCTTCCTGGCTCCACACCCCTTATAGCCTGCCCAGTATAAACAATTTCTCACTATTTGTGAACAAACATTTTTCGAAAATAGTTCCCTTACTTGAATAACAGTGTTTCAATTTTTATTTAATATAAAATTTCGACGTTTTCGGCCATAATGCGATAGTTTTTATCATGTAAAAAATTTTCCTTAGCAGATGCCGACATCAGGCCTTGACAGGATTATAAAAAAAGAGCATTCTTTGCCACGTATAGTTCAGAGAATTTGATAGGAATCTTCGTTTTTGAATAACAGTGTTTCAATCTTCATTTATTATAAAATTTCGACGTTTTCGGCCATAATGCGATGGTTTTTATCATGTAAAAAATTTTCCTTAGCAGATACTAACATCAGGCCTTGACAGGATTATAAAAAGAGCATTCTTTACCACGTGCAGTTCAGAGAATTTGATAGTAATTTTCGTTTTTGAATAACAGTGTTTCAATTTTTATTTATTTTAGAATTTCGACGTTTTCGGTCATAATGCGATGGTTTTTATCATGTAAAAAATTTTCCTTAGCGGATACCGGTATCAGGCCTTGACAGGATCATAAAAAAGAGCATTCTTTATCACGTATAGTTTAGAGAATTTGGTAGCAATCTTCATTTTTGAATAACAGTGTTTCAATTTTTATTTATTATAAAATTTCGACGTTTTCGGCCATAATGCGATGGTTTTTATCATGTAAAAAATTTTCCTTAGCAGATACCGGCATCAGGCCTTGACAGGATTATAAAAAAGAGCATTCTTTACCGCGTACAGTTTAGAGAATTTGAGAGCAATCTTCGTTTTTGAATAACAGTGTTTCAATCTTCATTTATTATAAAATTTCGACGTTTTCGGCCATAATGCGATGGTTTTTTTTTGAGGACCATAAACCGTCACATATTGACTTAATTATTCATAATACCTCATGTCATCCACCAAGTCATAAACTTGCAGTTTTCCATAATATGATTCACAGACTAAAAATATTCCTCTAAACCAAGACGATTTTCAAAAAGAACTTAATATTATAAAACAATTAGCAGTAAATGACTACTATTCACCATCAATAACAGATAATATTCTAAATAAAAAACTTTACAAAAAAGCCATTAGTACAGTTTTTCCGAATAATAAAGAACCTTATAAAAACGTAAAGTCAGTAACGTACTATGGTAGATGCAGCACTAAATTAAGTAGTTTCTTGAGAAAATTAAATATTAACACAGCATTTAAAACATCCAACACACACAAATTTATAAAAAATAACAAAACTAAAACAGATAGAGGCAATAGATCCGGACTATACAAATTAAATTGTGGAAATTCCTCAAAAACATATATAGGTCAAACAGGAAGAAGTTTTCAAAAAGAATAAAAGAACATGCTTTATCATACATCAATAGAAAAAATAACTAAAATTGCGCAAATCATTTAGTTGAAAATAACCACCAATTCAACCCAAACTGTGAAATATTACTTACTTGCACAAAGGGCCTAGAACTTGATTACCTAGAATCTTTATTTTTTATTTTTTTTTTATTTTTTTTTTATTGGTCTAGCACACGTGCTGCAGGGAAGTCCCTAAAGCGCTCCAGGAGCGGCACGAGTGCGGAAAAAGCGATTCACGTTGTTCTTGAATCGCTGTAAATTGTACTCGGTGGGAAACACAGCGCTGGGCAAATTATTCCAAAGGGATGACGTTCTCCATATAAAAGATTGCTTGAAAAGCGTTGTACGCGGAGTAACAAGCTGAACCTCATACGGATGCGAAGCACCAGCGCGACGTGTATTTCTAACATGCACCGCTTTGGGAGGAATTAAGCGGGCTACATCCTTCGAACACCTTCCATGAAAATACTTGTAGAACAGACTCAAGTCGCCAACCGTTCTTCGATGTTCCAGCGAATCAAGGCCGCCGGTCAATTCCGGGTCCCCAATCAGACGGACAGCTCTTCTCTGAACCGAATCCAACAAATGCAGTGTATGTTTGGGAGCGGAGCCCCAAACGTGGGAGCAGTATTCCATAGTTGGTCGAATTTGGGCTTTGTAAAGAATTAACAGTTGTTGTGGGGTGTAAAGCTTTCTGGTTCTAAATAATATTCCCAACTTTTGAGAAGCTCTCCTTGCTATGCCTGCAACATGTTCATGCCAAGACATATTTGCTCCCAAACTAACGCCCAACAAATTGAGCGACGATGCTAGGGAATGGAGTGCCCCGACATAACTATATCGGGTTCAGCAACGTTAACTTTTTTAGAAAAAACTGCCGCTTGGGTTTTTGTAGCGTTAAATTCCACTTGGTTACTGTCACCCCAAGATAGAATCTCTTCCAGGTCTTTGTTAAGTTGAACGACCTCCTGCTGTCTGCGGATATTCGCCTGAGCAGCCGATGTCCGAGCGTTCCAGGTGAATGAAGAGACAAGCGTACTGTCATCTGCAAAGCTATAGATTGGATTCCCGGTCTTTTCCAGCAGATCGTTAATGTAAATGAGAAAGAGAGTAGGAGACAGTATGGAGCCCTGGGGCACACCGGCGTTGATAGTGAGGGTGTTAGAAAGAAATCCGTCGACCGCCACTCGTAAAGAACGCTCTCTGAGGAAACATGACAGCCACAAACAGAACCTTTCAGACATACCATAAGAGCGCAACTTAGCCAACAATCCATCGTGCCAAACACGGTCGAATGCCTTGGATATGTCAAGAGCAACCACTCGAGATTCTCCAAAGTGTTCAATTGCGTTGATAACCTTTTCCATGACTTTCCATATTATTGAAAGCAGTGCAACTGGTCGGTAGTTATTTGGCAAGGTCTTCTTACCTTTTTTAGGTATCGGCTGAACCGTGGCACATTTCCAGCAGGACGGAAATATTCCTTTTCTGTAGGATAGGTTAAAAAGTCTACAGGAAACTGGTGTTAGTTCCCTTGCACAGTTTTTTGAGAACTATGGCAGGTATTCCGTCAGCGCCAGAAGCCTTCTTGGTGTATAGCTTCATTAAAATACACTTTATGTTGCGCTGTCTCAAGACAACATCGGGCATCCTTGACTGCAATATGGGAATAGCAGGTGGTGTTTTTCCTGGGAAATCGACAGTAGAATGTGAAGCAAAGAGTTCAGCCAACAAGTTCGCTCTCTCAACAGGTGTGGTTGCAAGGGAATTATCTGGCCGTGTGAGTGGTGGTATGGTGGATTTGGTAAAATTTTGACTAACTGCCTTAGCGACTGCCCAAAAGGACCTGGAATTGTTGGGACAAGCGAGAAGTTTGTTTCTAATTCGTTGATTGTGTGCCTCCTTGGTTTCGTCGATAATTCCCTTGCATCTGTTCCGGGCATGAACAAAGTTGTTTCGATTTACGGTGTTAGGATTTTCACGCCATTGTCGGTAGGCAATATGTTTAGAAGCAACAGCTTCTTTGCATTTTCGGTCGGACCAAGGCTTGCCGTTTGAGGAGCATTTCTTCGAAAAAGGGATGTAAGCTTCCATACCAGCCAAAATAACATCGGAGACCTCCCTGGCGCAGTCAGATGGGTTATCGGATCGAAAACAAACGTCCATCCAAGGGAAAGTTCGAAAGTATTCCATGAGATCTTCCCATTTAGCAGATTTGTAGTGCCAAATCTTGCGCGGCCTAGGCGCCTGTCTGTCACTGATTGGCAGGATACTCGATGTCGAAAGCAGTTTATGGTCGGAAGAACCTAACGGCGGATTTACGGTGACCGTGTAAATCTCCGGATTGGTGGTTAAAAACAGATCAAGAAGACTGGCGAACTCCCCGTCTCGATCAGGGATCCGTGTTGGTTCGGTTTAGAAATAAACAAATTGAAAAATTTAGATTTCTTAATAAATGAACAATTCGACTTAAATAATTCACCATTACTAAATCCATTTTAATTAAATTATTTTATTACCGTTCATGCTTACCTTCTCAAAAAGGACCCGATCCCCATTTGTCAAATACATCTCACTATACTCACAATAAAGCATATTTTGTCACATGATTATACTCACATTAGGACTAAATACAACCTAGGAAGACCACTAAATGAAATTCTGACCCCAAATAAAGAAAATGTAAAATCCCTAATAAAATTCCTGAAAGAAGTAGATCTTTATACTAAGATATAATCTAATACAGGCGCCAAATGACCACAGATGTCGACGCGCCTTACATCAAACATCATCATCATTATTTTATTACCTGCCATAAATTGTGAACTAATCATTTATTATAGTAATTTTATCCTCATTTTGTAACAAACCATCTGAAGAAGCTGTCGTACAGCGAAACATGTCATGGTGTTAAAAAGAAAAAAATTAGTGGAAATTTAAGTAGTGTTTTACTTCTTACAAAACTTCTAGTTATGCATTTCCACCAAGTATCGGCTGAATCAATTTAAATAGAATCTATGACTAAATCATTTCGGGAATAGATTTTATTAATTTAAGATTAATCAGTGCTCCGGTAATTTTATATTCTTAATTGTTTTTATTTTATTTTAAAGAGAGAAAAGAAGTTGTAGTACGAATTATTCGATTCGTATTATAATTTTGACTATTTTTAACAATTCAAAATTTCTAAAAAAATGATCCAAAAATCCTTGTGAATAATTATTTTATATCGTCCATCATATAAACTATTAACTACACCCTTTTTAAGCCTTAAGGAGTGATATTGATAATTTATTATGATTTTTTCAATTTTTCTTCCTAGAAAGAGTAATTTCTTACTTATGCTCCGTTGTAAGTAATAAATATTTCTTTAAATTTCATTCATCAATAAAACAACGTACTAATGGCGTGTGAACTATAGAAGGAGGTCAAAAAGTAGTCTTAAACAATCTGATAAATGTTACAAAGGGGAATATAAAAAGAAAAAATCCACCTTTTAAGTGAAAACGATAGAATGGGGCAATTTTCTCTTAAGGCATGCTTTCCTAAACATTCCTGAAAGTATCGCCCTTCTGAAAATCCCAAATAAGTAGAAAAATCTCGTCGACACCGTCGGTAACCGATTATCGAAAGTGAAAAGAAAGCAAAAAAACGGTGAAAAGAATAAAGGCGGGTATTACCGGACATGAAATGTAATAAAAAAAGAAGGAAGGATGAAGCAAGTTGTAATGAATTTTTTAGGTTAAAATATTTATTAAGTATATTAATTACAATTTTAGTTAGTTTTAATACTCATAGGAATGACTTGTCTGATATTATCAATAAACTATGGGTAGTATTTTCATTGTTTTGTCATTTTTTTCGGGCAATTTGGATGTCAAAAATCGTTCCCCGGAAATAGCCTATGCAACAGTTATTGTAAATGCGTACATGGCACTCCGGAAGAATATTTTGTATTATCAGTAGTAAGTAATTGAACGTTTATCACTTTTTTATATCTTTGATTACTTCAGTAATGCAAATTGTGTCGTCCGTACAGTTGAAGGCGAGGGCATATATTAGTCTCATATAAATTTCTATATAACCTTCAAATTTACATAGCTATTTTTATTTTGAGTGAAACTATTACGAAACATTGTCGAAGTAAAGAAAATAATTTGAAATCCTATTGAATTGCAAATTTGAATGGGCACAAAACGTTTTAGATTTTGTTTTGTCTGGATCTATTTATGTTTATTTCAAACTGAGATGGCCGAAAATATATTGTGTTTGTGTAGAATCATTTTTAGACGAAAAGCGTGGTTTTGGTTTAGTTCAGGACGTGAAGAATTAACGCGACGTATACCAGGTGTATACATATGAGATGCGGATTTTAGACAACAGATGGTGCACCAATGCAGTTTGTGCTATAAAGATTTGACACTGCGCCATTTTGTTGTGTCATCAACAAGTGTCATACGCGCACGAATGATAAATTGGAAAAGTATGTGCATAGTGTTGTGTTGTTGTGTTCAATATGTCGAAATTTTTACCGAACAAAGAGCATTCGCGGACAGCATTAATTTTTTGTTTTCATTTGAAGAAAACTGCTGTTGAATCATACCGATTACTTCGAGAAGCTTATGGTGAACATGCTCCATCGCAAGATACGTGTGAACGATGGTTTCGGCGTTTCAAAAGTGGTGACTTCGATCTTGCAGACAAGGAACGTGGAAAACCGCCAAAAAAATACGTAGATGTGGAATTGCAAGCATTGTTGGACGAAAATAATTCGCAAACACAAAAAAAACTCGCCGAGCAATTGGGCGTTAGTCAACAAGCTGTTTCCAATCGGCTACGAGAGATAGGAAAGATTCAAAAGACCGGTAGATGGGTACCACATGAGTTGAACGACAGGCAAATGGAAAAGCGCAAAAACACGTGTAACATTTTGCTCGCTCGGTACAAAAGGAAGTTATTTTTGCATCGTATAGTTACAGAGGATGAAAAGTGGATTTATTTTGAGAATCCTAAGCGCAAAAAATCATGGGTAGAAAATTTGTAGAGCTAGTGGGATTGAAGTCTGTTATAAGAGCTTATTGCAACTGTTGCAACTGTTTATTATCTAAGTTTTCGAAATCAGTTTGTTTCTTTTTCAAAGATATCTGAAAAAAGTGTTTTAAAGACAATGTCTGACAATTTCCTGTTATAAAATAAAAAAATTCTGACTTACAAGCTTGAGTATCAATACTTAAAGTTAGCAGGCATCACTCCTGAGTACTTAATATTTATGGTTTACATTAAAACTAAACAATTACAAAGGGAACTATTCTGTCTTGAACAATCTTTGTGGAAAATTCACTCTTCTCCAGCACATATCTTTTAAAAACAGTTTGAGGTTAGGTGGCGTTTTCATAAATTGTCAATGTCATGCGCTTACATATTAACCCTGAGAACGAGTTGTACCGGCTGTCGTTGTCGTATGTACCGGTTGTCTGAGTAAAATAGGATTTAGATATAAGTGATTAATATAAGTATTAAGTTGTATTGGTTTTATAACTTTGCTATATTATAATTGCGTGTGATTGGAGAGCTATGACTTCTCACCATAAATACATACATACATACACCTTATATACGATAGAGACAGCCTGTACTACTTGTTCTCAGAGTTAATATGTAAGCGCATGGCAATGACAATTTATGAAACCACGCCACCTAACCTCAAACTGTTTTTAAAAGACATGTGCTGGAGAAAAGTGAGTTTTCCACAAAGATTGGCTAGAATAATTCCTTTTGTAATTGTTTAGTTTTAATGTAAACCGTAGATATTAAGTACTCAGGAGTGATGCCTGCTAACTTTAAGTTTTGATACTCAAGCTTGTAAGTAACAATTTGCTTATTTTATAACAGGAAATTGTCTGGCATTGCTAACCGCTAACCTACATGTTATATATATATATATATATATATATATATATATATATATATATATATATATATATATATATTGTGGAAAGCTTGCTTGCTCTGAGAAGGTCAAAATAAAAAAGGGTGTACCTCAAGGTTCAATTTTAGGACCCCTGTTATATATATTGTATACTAATGAATTGCCTAAAGTGTCGCATGACTTTATAGTGCTGTATGCCGATGATATTACCCTTATCTTTAAAGAGGATAATAAACATCTCTTACTTCAAAAAATGGTTACTACTCTAGACCTATTAAGGCAATATTTTACTTCGAATGATCTACTTTTAAATATCTCAAAAACACAGATCATTCTATTTTCTAACAGAAGTAATGAACGTGTAACAGTAACATATGACAACATCGATGTAGTTTCTGGAGATGAAATTTTATTTCTTGGAGTGATTGTGGACAGGAGACTTGACTGGAAGTGTCATGTCAGTGCTTTAGCCAATAATATGGCTAAGTATTGTTACGCGCTAAGAGTCATTTTAGATTATATTGGTGAAGACGCAGCACTGTCTTCTTATTACGCCTACATTCATTCGCGTATGAGATATGGAATCATCTTTTGGGGAAATTCTTGTGAGATAAACAGAATTTTGGTTTTGCAGAAAAGGTGTCTAAGAGTAGTGTACAGAATAAAGGCAAGAGATAGTTGTAAAAACGTATTCATTTCAAAACGGATTTTTACTGTAATATGCTTGTATATATATGAAGCAGTGTTATTTGTTCATAGTAATAAAGACCTATTTCAAGAATGCATAAGAGTGCATGAACATAATACTAGGTTAAAAAATGATTTAAAACCAAATAAAAGTAAATATTCCTATATACAAAAAAATGTACATTTGTGGTTTGCTTGTAGAAAGAAAAAATGTGATATTAATAGTGTTTTAAACTCAACACCCTACAAAATGAACTACTTTCTAAGGTAAGGCCCTCATTAATGTATACAGTTAATTTTATTAAATTAAAAACTACGAAAAGAGACAAATATTTAACCCCGAAATATACAACAAACGGATTAAAACTAGCTATATTTAATTCTTCTAATGTAATCTTTTAGAGCAAATTTTTGAAGAAGACCTCTTCCGAAGGTCGAAAACGTTAATAAATATATAACAGAACCAAGAACAGTTTTAATGATCTAATTCTAAGAACACGTAAAATATAATATATATATATATATATATATATATATATATATATATATATATATATATATATATTTATATATTTATATATATATATATATATATATATATATATATATATATATTTATATATTTATATATTTATATATTTATATATATATATATATATATATATATATATATATATGTATATATATATATATATATATATATATATATATATATATATATATATATATATATATATATATATATATATATATGAGTATATGTCCGATGGATGCTAGATCAGAACTGCAGCTTGGATGATTACTTTCTTCAAGTCCAGTTTCACAAATCATACGTTTTGCAACTTGGAAGGAAAGGGGCGTTGTAGTAGACAAGCAAAATACCGCCGCTAACTTTTCCAACGTAGCGAATTTTGCCTATTAATTCAGCATAATAATTGCCTTTCATTGTAATGTTTTTTGGTGTATACCCCTCATAAATATTCTCTAAGTCTTCTTGAATTTTCTTAGCACCGTTTCCCTTCTTTACGAGGTATTTTATTACTGCACGATCGCACAATTTACATAATTTTTTTTATTTTTAAACGCGGCATCATATTTAATTTGGCTTGCGCTTGTTCTTGTTCTGTTATGCGCTTAGCATTCAGAGGCGTGTGGGATTTTAAAAAAATTAGAAATATCTGATGCTCACAAAATTCCGAGTGACCATGAGGTTCCTACTAAAGTTCATATTTTAATATAAAAAATATATTAGATTCAAATTTTTAGGACTTATATGGTTCAAATACGTGCAGAATTTGACCAGAAAGGTACTTCTGGTTTAGTCGAAAAGAAACTTCATTATTTCTTATGTAACACCCTTCATGTTATATTATTTTTCAATTCTACCGAAATGTGTTTCATACTGTTTTCTTATAGTCAAATTTTAAGGTCAAATAACTTCAGTAGTTTTAATGGAATGATATACTATTTGTTAAATATTTATTCTATTTGACTATTAAGGAGATTGAGACGTATTTTGTATAGATTTATTTCGATAGATTAATTAGTATAGAAATTTTCTATGAAAAATTTAGTGTTTTTAGAAACTTATTTAAATAAAAATTTACAATACATATAGTCTTATGGAGAATACGTCAATTTGATATAAAAATGACATATTTCTTGTTATAACAAATGAAAAAAAAATGCCATCAACAGAAGATTTAACTATGTTAGACAAAATTTCAAGTTTAATTAGGAAGCTTTAACTTTTATTGGAGGTACTTCAGATTGATTTACCTTTTATCTCTGAAATAGCGGCAACGTTGCATTTAGTAGTAATGGCGGGAAATTTAAATTTTTTAAATTGTAAAGTTTATATAAATTAAAAGATATGATGCAAGTAAATAATATTAAGTTTAACTAATGGCGGGACCATTGGCGCAGTAGGTACTGAAACCTACAGTAAATCGGAAATTCTGCAGAGAATTTTAAACAATTCCTGCAATATCGACTATCAAAGGTTCTGCTGCACTTTACTTTTCATCCAATTCATCTCAACAACACTTTAATACTGTGTTTTCAGTGTTCCGTACAGAACACTTATAAGATTACTTCTGTATCTGTCCGTCGGCCTGTCCGTCCGTCTGCCTGCCTGTCCGTCTGTCTCTCCATCTGTAACACCCGATTTTCTCCGAAACTATTTGACATAAAAAGTTGAAATTTGGCACTAATATAGGAATTGATGGCCTCATCAAAACCGTGGAGTTTTAAAAAGTTAAATTTTGACTTAAGGGGTTAGTTGTGGGTGGTGAAATCGAAAGTGAAAAAAGGAATTTTACCAGATTATCGAGTGGGGTGTCAAATGAAAGTTTGTAAAAATACAAGTTCAAAAATATATTTAATGTAATACTTGCGCACACTTTTCTTTGTATCATTTTTTAAAAATTGAAAAAATCCCCCCTTATCTCTAAAATTACTGATCAAGAAAATTTGAAAACATTCTGGAATATCCTCCACACGGTTTAAGATGAACGAAAATTATCACGAGTGCATTACCTTTAATAATTTATCTGGTATATAAAAAAATAAACAAAAATTTCAAGGTCAACAGTTTTTAGTAAAAATCGGAAAAAACTTTGTTGAAAACTCATTTTTATTTTAAAGGCAATCAACGTACGGAACACCAACTGCGCAAGTCCGAGTTACACTTGGCTGGTTATTTCTAAGGTGGGTATGCATTATTAAGTTATTGGATTTTAATAATATCATTTGTTTTATGGCGTCATTATTATTGCACAGTTATAAAAGAATACTGATTTTGTTCCTTATTACCATTCTGATTATAAATTTTATTGCTTTAATTTTAACCAAATTGCCTGCTTGTACCCGAGAGCATCAAATCGATTTATTTTTAGTATATGGAAAGGCTAGGTTAGAAAATCATTTAATACAAGAAAATTATGCCTTAAAAGAAAATAAATCCATTAGCTTCTGATGAAATCGACCAGAGGGTCTCCATACGACAAATTGCTGGAGAAAATGTTGCGAAAGTGTGAGAAAGATTGTACATAAATATGACTTGAATATGACTACCAGGTTTACCAACACTTACATTAGGGCGACTCCCTATGAATACTGGATTTCACAAACTGGTATCTTCACAACGAACGTAAATTTAAAAGTCTTATTTTATTTTTTCGGGTGAATTCGTCTGACTAACGTGAAGATTTAACAAAAATAATACTAGGTATTGGTCAATGAAAAATCTTCATTTGGTGAAAGATGGTGCTTTCCACCAAAGATTGAAAATTCATTTTGGGCCTAACGTTATAGGAAGGTGAATAATCGGACCTTTTTTTTAAAGAACCTTTAAGTAATAAATAATAAGTTATTTTTTTTTAGAAAAGTAAATCTCAAATTTTATTAAAAAAAAACTGTTCCGAATTCGCATAAATGGGACGGCGCTTTCACCCATAATGCTGGAGCAGTAGTTAACTAATTAAATTTAACTTTTTGAAATCGTTAGATCGATACAAATGGTCCAAGAAGAGGACCGCCAAGGTCGCCAGACCTTACGGATCTTGCTTTCTTCTACTAGGCCCACATCAAAAAAAAATATAAACAAAATAACACCAGAGAATGTTTAAAACCTTAAGGTATTAATTAGGTTAGGCCAATAAGAGTTCGTTTGTGGCAAGAGGTGAATGGCCAACATTTTGAACATTTGAGCTACGGGTAAGGTTAAGGACATGATACATATTTGGAAACATCCCAGGAGAGATAGTAAAGTATGGAACTGAAAAGCTATTTAGCGCTTTGAGGAACTTATTCCAAAGATGCATTAACACATCAGAAGTACCTGAGGAATAGAAAACATCATACATATTAACAATTCATAAGAAAGAAGACAAAAATACGTGCGATAACTATCGGGGAATAACGGTTACAGGATCTGTTAGCAGAATATACGGAAAAATACTAAAAAATAGAATAGAAACGGAATACCCGGATGTAGAAGCTGAAGAACAGACAGGCTTTAGAGCAGGAAGATCCACAATAGACCATCTCTTATCATTGACACAAATCCTAGAAAAGAAAACCGCATTTGATCAGGAAGTCCATGTCTTGTTTGTTGATTTAAAAAAGGCCTACGACAGCGTGCCCTAGTGAGATTGTGGGAAACACTACAACAGAGTAATGTAAGCACCGAAATAATCAAAGCCGTAAAATTCTTATACCAAGACGCAAGAAGTAGGGTGAAAACCAAATATGGTATAACAACAGGGTTCCAGGTCACAAAGGGTCTGAAATAGGGCTGCTGTATATCCCCAATGCTATTTAAAATCTATTTGGAGAGTGCACTGAAGAACTGGAAAAGGAAATGCAGCAGTATGGGATTACCACTGGATGACGATACTACATTGTACACGCTGTCATTCGCAGACGACCAGGTAGTAGTCGCTCAGGACATCGATGATATGGAATACATGACACGAAAACTTATGGAGGAATATAAAAAATGGGGCTTAGAAGTCAATATTAAAAAGACCGAGTACATGTGCGTCGGAGGACAACAGCAGGACTTGAAACTGGCCACAGGACACACCATCAAACACTGTGCCAGTTATAAGTATTTGGGAACGAGAATATCTAGGGACGGAACACTGGAAGAAGCAAAATTCGAGAGGAATATCCAAGGAAGAAAAGCGATTGCAATGCTTAATAGTATACTATGGGACAAAAACATAACCATTGAAAATAAGAAGAGAATTTACAGCTCAATAGTGAAAAGTATAATAACTTACAGCTCCCAGGTGTGGCCATTGAAGGAAAGAACAGAAAAAATACTAAAAGATACAGAAATGGATTTCTGGAGATGAGCAGCCGGAAAATCCAGAAAAGACCGCATACCAAATGACACGATAAGACGAGCTTTAGAAATAAAGCACGATATAGTGGACGAAATCAGAACCCAACAGTTGGTATGGTACGGATATGTACAGAGAATGTCACAAGACCGACTACCTAAAAAGATTTTAAATTGGAACCCTCATGGAAAAAGAAAGGGAGGAAGACCACGCCAAAGCTGGAGAGCACGAATCAACAAGGAAGTACTAGAGAGAGATCTGGAGGAGGAGGGATGGAGAAACCGGGAGGAGTGGAAATTAGGCATCGGAAGACGGAATACGTTATAAAACCGATTGATATATATATATATATATATATATATATATATATATATATATATATATATATATATATATATATATATATATATATATATATATATATATAGCAAGTGAGATGCCTTCAGCTATCCCAAACTTAGCATAAAATATAATTTCTCCTCTTTTTTTCTTCTTCTTCTTCTCACTGTGTGTGTATTAATTTCATTCTTCTCATATATGTTTTCGAAAATAAAAGATAAACATCCTGTCGTATAACATAAATTATAATTAATTTATAAATAAACCGTATATCTCCTATCTTCTTCTAGAGAGAGATTCCTAAATTTAACAAACATCTCCAAAAAAGTGCATATTTACCACGACTGGCAGTGCTGTACCGCTCTCTGTGCGTCTCGAGTATATACATGTATTATGGTGTTACATTTTGAATATTTTAACTGGTAACTGTTTTTCCTTTTTAAATGTTTTTATTGTTTACATGTACACTGTATGGTGAAAAAAAGAAGAAGCAGTTTTTTTTTTGAAAAGGGAATGTTAGAGGAGCCTAGTTTATGTTTGTAATCTCACTTACAGTAAGTTTTTTAATATTTTTTCTTTTTTAAAGCCTTTTTTAACGACCACCGTCCCCTTTTGTAGAGTGACTGAGGAAGGATTGAATATATCCGAAAGCTTTCACTAAGTAAAAAGAGTATTATTTTTTGTGAATGCCTTTATAATACTTTATAATCTAGCTGCAAACCTGGAATACTCACAGTCCTATATATATATATATATATATATATATATATATATATATATATATATATATATATATATATATTATAAAAACAATGAACCCATATTTATTTTATAAATCAGAAATGAGAATAGGTACTAGTCGGCAAACTTAAACAAATAAACCCTTAAATTTGATATTATTCTGATAAAATTATACTAGAATCTTGTTTATACTAATAATATTCCGGTCAAAATCCAAATTTCATAAACTAACCTAGTACAGAAGGCCTAGAGACAAACAAAGGTCATGCCCTAAAAATAACTTTAACAGAGGGACCCTGAAAGGGCAGAGATAAACTAAAATCTCTTTTCTATCAAATTTAATAATGGCAAACTTTGTCGTTGATTTTTCCGCTCTCGTAATTTCCCTTTTTTTCAATTATTTTTGTGAAAGGAATATTTTGTGTAATTATGCTTCGATTGATGACAGGCGGAAAGTGTGCAACATATGGAATTTTTATTAATTATTAAATTTAGAAAAAAGATTGAGATTATAAGTGGATTCTGCTTCACTTGAAACCCAAAAAACAGGCCAAGTGCAAATTGGACTTGCGCAATTAGTGTTTCGTACGTTGATTGCTTTTAAAATAAAAATTTTTGTTACAAAAGTATAAAATGATCAATGGCTTCATAAAAACACACCCCAAATGAAGTTTTAACAAAGTTTTTTTTCCGATCTTTACTGAAAACTGATGACCTTAAAATGTTTGTTTTTTTTTTACATACCAGATAAATTATTAAAGGTAATCATGATAATTTATTTTAATCTACACCCTGTGGAAAATATTCCATAATTTTTTCAAAATTTGTTAATTAGTTCTTTTCTAGATAAGGGGGGCAGCGATTTTTCGCAATTTTTTAAAAATAATACAAAGATAAGTGTGCGCAATTATTACATTATACATATTTTTGTACTCGTGTTTTTACAATCGTTCATTCGACATCCCACTCGATGACCTGGTAATTTTTTTTTTCACTTTCAATTTTACCTCCCAAAACTAACCGCTTAAGTTAAAATTTAACTTTCAAAAGTACACGGCTCTGATGAGGCCATCAACTGCTGTATTAGTGCCAGATTTCAACTTTCTATTTCAATTAGTTTCGGAGAAAAGGGTGTGACAGACAGACAGACTGAGGGACAGACGGGCAGACATCGAAGTGATCTTATAAGTGTTCCGTACCGAGCATTAAAAATGATTTTGCAGTATCGAATGTTACTTGTACCAAAAAACATAATAGACATCTTAAAACAACTAAACTACAATATAGGCACTCACATCTTAGTTAATTAAAGACTGACAGAGGGAATACAAACGCGAACCGGAATCCCACAGGGGGACTCTTTAAGCCGGCAACTGTTCAACTTAATAATGGATGAGATAATAACCCATATCAGAGACATGGAGGAAGGATATTCACTTACAACGGGTAAAATCAACATTGTCTGTTATGCGGACGACGCTGTGATTGTGGCAGAAAACGAAGAAGACTTACAGCAGCTTCTGCACTCATTCTACACAAAAGCTAAAGCCCTCAACATGCAGGTATCCACCACAAAAACCAAAACCCTCGTTATATCTAAAGAGCCAATAAGATGCAAACTTGCTCTGGAAAACAAAACAATAGAAGAAGTTATGTCATACTACCTAGGCATACAAATCATCTCATGCCAAAATAGAACAAATAAAGTGAAGGACCAAGCAAACAAAGCCAGCCGAATATCAGGCGCACTTCGGGACATCATCTGGAATAATGCCTTTATGAATAACAAGGCAAAAGTAAGGATATACAAAACATGTGTCAGACTCACACTAACATATGCTATGGAAACAAGAGCAGACAATAAAAGAGCAAAAAGCATTCTTGGAACGACAGAGATGAAAATACTTAGAAACATTTCAGGATACACACTAAGACATAGGAAAAGAAACACAGACATAAGACATGAATGCGAACTGGAAGACATAATCAGATGGGGACGTAAACGCAGAAGAGCTTGGAGAGATCACGTGGAGAGAATGACTAAGGAGAGACTAGCGAGAATCGCGCGAGATGGTAAACTACGGACACGACGACCCCTGGGAACACCTCCAAAGAGATGGCTCGAATCATGGACATTAACATCTCAAGAAAACTGATGAGTTGGAAACTACAGGCCTGAGGCCTACAGTACGTGGAAGAAGAAGAATGTTACTTGTTTGGCGGGACATTTGAATTTTCTAAAGATGAATATCCAAAAGTCATTCAGTTTCTTTAAATATCATAGACATTTATTAGGAAAAAAGCGTTTGAACTTTCATTTTATGGTAGTATGCAAAATTTTAGATAGATTAGACAAAAATCGTATTTGGTCAATTCTTGGCCAATAAAAATATGATCACAAAGAAATTTTCATTTTTTCAATTCGAAATGTGTTTGTTGGAATGGTACAAGAATTTAAGCATTTATTTTTTGATTTCAAGTTTTGTTTTAGTTCTTTTTTACTCTGTAATTAAAAAAATAACCGGTCAAGTGCAAGTTGAACTTGCACAATTAGTGTTCCGTACGTTGATTGTTTTTGAAATAAAAAGTTTTATTAGGGTGGTATAAAATGATCAGTGACTTCACAAAACACACCCCAAATGAGTTTTCAACAAAGTTTGTTTCCAATCTTTACTGAAAACTGGTGACCTTGAAATTTCTGTTTTTTTTTATATAACAGATAAATTATTACAGGTAATGCACTCGTGATAAATTATTAAAGGTAATGATAATTTTCGTTCAATCTATACCCCGTGGAGAATATTCCAGGATTTTTTCAAAATTTTTTGATCAGTACTTTTCGAGACAAGGTAGGGGACAGCGATTTTTCACGATTTTTTAAAAGTAATACGAAGAAAAGTGTGCGCAAGTATTACATTATATATATATATATATATATATATATATTTTACTCGTGTTTTCACAAGCTTTCATTTGACACCACACTCGATGACCTAGTAAAAAAAATTTTTTTTCACTTCCGATTTCACCCCTCAAAACGAATCCCTTAAGTCAAAATTTATGTTACGGTGATATAAAATGATCAGCGACTTCACAAAACACACCCCAAATAAGTTTTCAACAAAGTTTATTCCAATCTTTACTGAAAATTGATGACCTTGAAATTTCTGTTTTTTTTTATATAACAGATAAATTATTACAGGTAATGCACTCGTGATAATTTTCGTTCAATCTACACCCCGTGGAGAATATTCCAGAATTTTTTCAAATTTTTTTGATAAGTACTTTTCGAGATAAGGCGGGTGGACAGCGATTTTTCGCAATTTTTTTAAAAATAATACAAAGAAAAGTGAGCGCAAGTATTACATTATATATATATTTTTTACTCGTGTTGTCACAAGCTTTCATTTGATACCACACTCGATTACCTAGTAAAAAAAATTTTTTTTCATTTCCGATTTCACCCCCCAAAAACTAACCCCTTAAGTCAAAATTTAATTTTCAAAACTACATGGCTCTGCTGAGGCCATCAATTCCTATATTGCTACCAAATTTCAACTTTCTATGACAAGTTGTTTCGGAGAAAATCGGGTGTGACAGACGGACAGACGGACAGACAGACGGACAGACACCGAAGTGATCTTATAAGTGTTCCGTACGGAACACTAAAAATGATGATTTTCATAAAACCGCAACTGTTGCATGGAGATTTATCGAATATTTTTACCCTATTACTTGTAGTTTGAGGTTTTTCTCTCTCTCTCTAGTGTCATAAGTTATTGCAGAACATATAGGAATAAATGCAAACTAAATATATTTTTTTTTAAGTTTATGGTTTCTTGTTTATTTAATTTGCGAAGTGTCTGTAATTTATTTTTTTGTGGGCTATATAGTAAATGTCTTTGTTAAATATTAATTCACTAGTTTTCTTTTTTTTTGTAATAATATATGTGATGGCTAGAGGATCCTTAAAAAAAATATTGGATAATTGTTCGTGCGGACGTTGCGGTTTTACAAAAATCATAATTTTTTTGATTATTGGTTGTGAAAGAAGTAAAACGATTCGATTTACCAATCAAATTTTAAAATTCTTCTATTAATCTAACCAATGTATTTCAAATTGGTGTCAAAAACTGACAAAATACGATCTACAATTTGGCACATTACCATTAAATGATATATATATATATATATATATATATATATATATATATATATATATATATATATATATATATATATATATGTATATATATATATATATATATATATATATATATATATATATATATATATATATATATATATATATATATATATGTATATAGTACTGTTAGAAAGTATTTGCCCATCTAGTTATTACAGTCCCAAGACAACAAAAACCCAGATAATATATATTTTTTAAATTTTAATGAATAATTTATTTTCATATTTACAGTCTAGAAAATCAGAAAAATATTCATGATTTTCCAGGATTTTTCTCATCTATTTACAGAGTTTCGGCATTCTGCCCAGTAGTTTCTTCAGAGTTTCTTCGGTTATTTTAACCCATTCTGCTTGTAAAAGTTCCCACAAGTGATTTTCTGATATTGGATTGAGTTTTCGGACACACCTGTCCAAATGGTCCCACAGCAATTCGATGGGGTTCAAGTCGGGTCATTGTGGAGGCCAAGTCATCACATCCAGGACGTCATCGGATTTCCATTGGTCCAAAACTATTCTAATTTGTTTAGCAGAATGTTTAGGGTCATTGTCATGCTGAAAAATAAATTTCCCCTGAAAAATATCCCTTCCAGAAAGAAGCATTTGAGTTAGTAAAATTTCTTGATATTGTTCTTTTTGCATGATTCCTTCTATCCTAAAGATTTTTCCAACTTTACCGTTGCCAAAACAACCCCAAACCATTACTGAACCTCCACCATGTTTTACTGTAGGCAACGCAGGCTTCGAACATCGTCTCTCCAGCTGACCGCCGCACGTAAACTGGTCGATTTGAACCGAAAATTACGAATTTAGATTCGTGGCTTCAAAGGACGGAATTCCATTGTTCTGATGTCCAATTTTTATGTTCTCGGGCCCATTCTAATCGTTAACATTTATTCACTTGCCTAAGAAGTGGTTTTCTCACTGCAACTCTCCCCTGTAGTCCACCTTCTGCTAACCTGTTCTTCACGGTTGTCACGCTGATAGGCATGGGACGCTTCAGGTTTACTTGAGCCGTGATCTCTGGTGCAGTTAGGCGGCGATTACGTCTGCTGGACATTGTTATAACTATGTCTTCAGCGGGAGTCGTTTTTTTGAGGCGTTCCTGAACGTTTTTTGTTGAGAATTCCATGTTCTGCAAAAAATTTTTTTAAGATCTAGTCCACCGTTCTTCTTGGCATCCGCATATCACTTGCGATTTGTCGACTCGAGTAACCATTTTGATGTCTCGCAATTATCAGAGCCCGATTTTGGTATTTGTTTCAATGATAAAGTACTGTTTGCGAATGGTTAATTTCCAAGAAGGCAATGGTATTTATAGCGTAGTTTTTATCATAAAATGTCACTAAGAATTTGAAATGAGTTCCTACTTCAACTGGCATTCTCAGAAATCGCCTCAAAACGATTATCACGCAAAACTTGGAAAGTTGTTTTTAATTTGTGATTTTACCAAAAGGGCTTATCTAAACAATTTTATGATGGACACTTGTTAAGAACAATTAAATTTACCCAATATAATAAAAGGGTTTAATTAGGTATTTTAATATATATATTTATATATATATATATATATATATATATATATATATATATATATATAATATTTATATATATATATAATATTTATATATATATATATATATATATATATATATATATATATATATATATATATATATATATGTATAATATATATATATATATATATATATATATATATATATATATATATATATATATATATATATATATATATATATATAATATATATGTATAATATATATATATATATATATATATATATATATATATATATATATATATATATATATAAATATATATATATTTATACATATATATATATATATATATATATATATATATATATATATATATATATATATATATATATATATTAGAGTGACCGGATCTCATAGAGGGGGAAAAAAAATGTCGGAATCTTGTTCGTCTGGACCCCACAAAACGATTCCCCTTTCCAGATATTGAGATAGCCGAAATTTGAGCTCGATTAAACGACGTTAACCCGTACCGCTCATCGCTCAAAGTTTGAAAAAATCCAAATTTTTGGCCAAAAAGCTGACATATGGAGCCATAACTCCAGAACGGTAAATAATAGAAACACGCTTGATATCTCAAAAGAAAGTTAATGTTGTTCTTCAAAATTTATATTCTACACATAATTGTTGTTATTTTAAGTCAAACCGAGTTACAACAGCCTTTAGCCCCAAAAACGTGACCTGGTACCACTAGGAGCATACTTCGTATAAGTGATAAATTTTGCTTTTTTTGGTATATTTTTGAGTTTAAAGTAGAAGTATAATAAAAAAACCGGTCAAGTGCAAGTTGAACTTGCACAATTAGTGTTCCGTACGTTGATTGTTTTTAAAATAAAAATTTTTGTTAGGGTGGTATAAAATGATCAGTGACTTCACAAAACACACCCTAAATGAGTTTTCAACAAAGTTTGTTTCCAATCTTCACTGAAAACTGGTGACCTTGAAATATTGTTTTTTTTTATACCAGATAAATTATTAAAGGTAATGATAATTTTCGTTCAATCTATACCCCGTGGAGAATATTCCAGGGTTTTTTCAAAATTTTTTGATCAGTACTTTTCGAGATAAGGTAGGGGACAGCGATTTTTCACGATTTTTTAAAAGTAATACGAAGAAAAGTGTGCGCAAGTATTACATTATATATATATTTTTTACTCGTGTTTTCACAAGCTTTCATTTGACACCACACTCGATGACCTAGTAAAAAATTTTTTTTTTCACTTCCGATTTCACCCCTCCAAACGAATCCCTTAAGTCAAAATTTATGTTACGGTGATATAAAATGATCAGTGACTTCACAAAACACACCCCAAATAAGTTTTCAACAAAGTTTATTCCAATCTTTACTAAAAATTGATGACCTTGAAATTTCTGTTTTTTTTATATAACAGATAAATTATTACAGGTAATGCACTCGTGATAATTTTCGTTCAATCTACACCCCATGGAGAATATTCCAGAATTTTTTCAAAATTTTTTGATAAGTACTTTCCGAGATAAGGCGGGTGGACAGCGATTTTTCGCGATTTTTTAAAAATAATACAAAGAAAAGTGAGCGCAAGTATTACATTATATATATATATATTTTTTACTCGTGTTTTCACAAGCTTTCATTTGACACCACACTCGATTACCTAGTAAAATTTATTTTTTTTTCATTTCCAATTTCACCCCCCAAAACTAACCCCTTAAGTCAAAATTTAATTTTCAAAACTACATGGCTCTGATGAGGCCATCAATTCCTATATTGCTACCAAATTTCAACTTTCTATGACAAGTAGTTTCGGAGAAAATCGGGTGTGACAGACGGACAGACGGACAGACAGACGGACAGACACCGAAGTGATCTTATAAGTGTTCCGTACGGAACACTAAAAACAAGTAATACTGATAAGTCTAATGACATTTTTAATTTTAAAATATAAAAATTAGGTATATAATACATACAAAACAGACACAGAAAAGATACAGACGTAGTACCTACATGAGTTGATAATTTTACATAGTTATCTGATCTATTCTAGAGCTTTTGTTAAAGTAGTTTTTGAAACGTCAGGATATAATGCTCGGCATTTACTTACAACTTGCAGGACATATTGCTTTTGGTCTTCATCTTTTGTCAGAAGGTCGTTAAAGTCGGTTATTAATTTAACACCACGCTCAGCCATATCATTAACTACTTTTAATGTTTTGACAATTTTCGATCCTTCTTGGAAGTCATTATTTTGAGGCCAGGTGTTTGGATGTTGTCTTAGGAAATCTGTTTTTATATTAAATTGGTCAAAGAATGTAAACGTTTCTTTGGTAAGTAAATTTACCAAATCCTCCATCAACTACCTCTTTTAAGTTTTCTTTCCTAACTTTTGGATTTACAACCCTAGCGTGCTGTGATGGTTTATCTGTGCTACTGAGCAATTTATTAGCCATTAACAACTTTTCATCGTCTGTAATGGTGGGATCAAAAAACGATAATCCCACCAACTTTGCATTCAAATACCACAAATGGTTCGAAAATTTGGTCAGGGCTATTTCCGCAATGTCGTTGTCACATTCTTTATAGTCTAACAGACTATGCAAAATACCTAAATCTTGCTTTGGTGCAAGATGAGCTTTTGGAGCATTGAACCAAGCTTTACAATAAATTTTAACTAGGAAAACAGAAATGGCACGCACAGAACTTTCTTCTTCTTTAGACATCTTAAATTGACGACGAAAAAAATGAACATTTTTAAGCAGTAAATAGCCTTTGCCATCCACCTAGCGTGATGAATGGCTCCTGGAGTTCTAAAATCCACAACATTGCCGTCTAGTGATCCAACAAATACGAGAACCAACTGCAATAGCTCCTTGTAGTCATCTCTGGGGTGGCTCTCAGTTAATTTGGTCTCGAATTCAGCAGTAACATTTGCAATTACTTCTGGAGTTAGCTGCTTTTGTATTAGATTGTCACTGATACCTGTGTCGTATTTTCCTTTGTCTATCTTGGGCCACGCAGTGAGGAATCTCTTGAAAATGTCTGGATGAGGTCCAGTGGTTGATCCCATTTTTGTGTCGAATACGCTTCTTAACAGAATTTCCAAGATATGGTGACGGCAAGCTAGGTATAACAATTCTCTTCCTAACATTTGCTCCAATATGACGCATGCTCCTTTGAGTCTTCCCGTGTTGGATGCTGTATTGTCGAAGCACATCGCCTTGACGGTGTTGAGAAGACCCCATTCATGTAGGCATTCATATACGGCTACGGCTTGCTCCTCTCCAGAGCTGTTTGCTGTTACAGGAACTCCCAGCAGCTGTTCCTTTTCGCCATATGAAATAGCTATAGCTATTCGCTCACATTGTTCATTTTTTAAAACACCCGGTAAAAGTTTACCGTCCCAATGGACAACCACGGGCTCTTTTTCAGGAATGTTTACTTTATCAAAATTTTTTTTATTATATTTGCCTTCTATCATGTAATAAAGTTTTCGAGACTTTGTACTCAAGAGGGTCAAGGTTTAGTGCTTCTAGAGTAGCTATTAAAATTCTCGTGGCATTTCTGTCGGATACCTTACATCGGTCTAATAAAATGGACAATTTCATGTTTAAAATCTCTTTAACGCCCCTTGCAAATGAAACTTTCATCCTCTTGCTCTCAGATGGTCCTGGATCTTCTGCAGCTTCTTCAGGGATGTCCATTTCTTCCAAGCTCTCAAGTTCCTGGTAGATGCTGTCCTCTTCAGTGTCTTAAAATATCTTCACTAGATAATTGTTCGATCTAACCAGCTCAAAGGCACTTTAGAAACTAAACGCAATAAATAAAAGGTCGGTTGTACGCTGAAGTAAAATCACCATCCCTAAAATAGAAATTAGATTCACCCTCCTTTTTACCTGTCAAACGGGTCTTTCTTTGGTAAACTAGTCAGGTAATCCCCATATAATAAAAGGTTAAATTTGAATAAAAGGCTCTTTATGTTTGAAAATTGAGTTCCAAAATACTTTTTAACAAAAAAATGTTAATTCCGAGACACATTATGTAAAAACCCGTAAAATTCTTAGAATACTCCCAAACTGGCTCCTACTGGTACCAGGTCACGTTTTTGGGGCTAAAGGCTGTTGTAACTCGGTTTGACTTAAAATAACAATTATGTATAGAATATAAATTTTGAAGAACAACATTAGCTTTCTTTTGAGATATTAAGCGTGTTTCTATTATTTACCGTTCTGGAGTTATGGCTCCATATGTCAGCTTTTTGGCCAAAAATTTGGATTTTTTCAAACTTTGAGCGACGAGCGGCACGGGTTAACGTCGTTTAATCGAGCTCAAATTTCGACTGTCTCAATATCTGGAAAGGGGAAATCGTTTTGTGGGGTCCAGACGAACAAAATTCCCGACATCGATTTTTTGCGGTCACCCTAATATATATACAT
>CM032451.1:15580690-15583288 GCA_019049505.1 Pachyrhynchus sulphureomaculatus
CGTTAGATTCGTTTAATTCTGTAATTTAATTGTTCCAGTACCAATTAAATATTCGTTACGGCAAATACAGATTTTACATTTAATTCTGTATTTCAATACTAATACGCACTACATCAACAGCTCCAACAGACAGGGCACTAACACGATACCAAGAGACCCAACACCAATAGACATACACACATATATACATACATATATATATATATATATATATATATATCTATATATATATATATATATATATATATATATATATATATATATGGGTATAACAAATTTGGTACAAATCGATAGATTTTCGAAAATTTCATCCGCCATCTTGGATTAGCGACCCTAAAAACCCCCGTTTACCAAATTTAGTGCAAATCGGTTCATTTGCGAAAATTCGGCCACTATATTGGATTTTTGACCGCCATATTGAATCCGCCATGTTGGACTTTCTCAACTTACCACCCCAATTTTTTGGGGCGTCCATCAGCTACAATTTGAGCCAAAAAACGACCCAAACAGTTGCGAATTTTTATTTTTACAAGCTTTTTTTTGCTGGACACTTGATTTTTCTCCGGCTACCGGCTGTCATATTGGAGCCGCCAAATTGGATTTTTCAAAGGCGCACTCGGCATTTGAAAGTAGACGTTCTAAGCTTTAAAATGAGCCCTTGGTCAAGTTGTTTGGTTGCTTCTAATTTTGGTCGTAGCTCTGATCCGGTTGACGCGGATTGTCCCATATATATATATATATATATATATATATATATATATATATATATATATATATATATATATATACAGTGCCTTTCATAAAGTTTGCACCATACGGGAAAAATTTTTATTATAAGAGTTTTCGAAAATTTAACTTAGAAATGTGTGTGTGCATGTGTTATGTTTAGGATTACACCCAAATAAGGTCATGACGTCACAAGCCTTGACATTTAAAATTTAAAACTGGGAAAAAACGGATTTTTTTTTTTAAAAATGTCAAAAAAGTTCTAAAGAAAAAAAGATTGTATTTTAGTTTTACGTCTATATGCCAATTTTCAAAAAAATTTGAGAAAATTAACTTTTTTCAATTATATCCCCCAAAAATGATAATCGAAAATTTTTTCTTATAAATTATATTATATACTGTTTTAGCGGTTACTAAATGTTACGAAAAAAATTAATTAGGCCGTAAAATTAGGCTGAAAATTTATTTTCTTTCAAAAAGTTGTAATTTAACAATGCAATATTGGTACAAAGCTGCTTGATATTTATGACATGTCAATTTTTAAGTATTACTATTGTAAAAAATTAATGTTATTTATTAAATAAAAATCAATCTTAAGTTTCTACGCTTTTCAATGCACATAATAGTTCTGTTATAAATTTCATGGCGAACATTCGCAGAGAACTCCGGCTTGATTTCATTTACAGACTGGCGGATAGTTTGTTCTAAGTACGCGATATTTTCAAAAGGTTTTTGAGCATAATCTAAATTTTTTAAATACCCTCACAAAAAAAGTCACAGGGCGTAAGATCGGGTGACGGCGACGGCCAAGGTACTTCATAGGAAAACCTATCAATCCACTTCCCAGAAAAGTTTTCGTCTAGCCAGTTTCTAATTTCCAAGGTGCTGTGACTAGGTGCTCCATCTTGTTGGAAGTACATTTTCATTCTTTCCTCTAAACTAAAATCTTCTAGTTCATCGGAAAGTTCGTTGTTTAGAAACTGTAAATACCTTGCGGCTGTAAGATTTTTTCTAAAAAAAAACGGGCCAATAGTTCTATTATTAAAAATACGGCACCAAACGTTAGTTTTAAAGGAATATTGATCTCTTATATCTATTGTAAAATTTGGTTTGCTATCCGCCCACTATCTACAATTTTGCGATGAGACAACACCATTAGAATTAAAAGTACATTCTTCACTGAACAAAATATACTTTGTAAATGACGGGTCTTCTTCAGTTTTATTTTGCAGCCAGAAAGAAAAATACATGCGCCTGTCATAATCTTGTTCTTTGAGAGTGTGGACAAACTTTGGTTAATAAGGTTTAAACCTTATTCCTTAAGCACTCTTTGAATTAAATTACAAGATAAACCTACATTGTGCGATATTATGGCAATTGAAGTACTAGGCGTTTCAATCACACTCTGCATAACTGCGAACTCGGCATCCTCATTAGTAACCCAATGTTCATGTTGACGTTTAAAATTATTCTCCACACATCCAGTATTTTTAAAGTTGGTAAGAATTCTTCCTAATGTTGCATGCGTTATAACTTTTTCCGGATATCGTTGGTTAAAAATGACGGCAGCTTCTCTTTGAGTTTTGTACTTATCAAAAAACTATTTCTTTTTTATATTGCTTAGTCAATTTAATTGGCATTTTTATTAAAGGAGAAAATTTAGATAACTGTTATTATTGCATTAATAATAGTGAATGACAGTTTAATGTTTTATGTGACGTGGAACAAAACACGAAATCCATGGCAACTGCGACAAAGATACGTGAAAGCCTCTCATATTATAATTTTGTTTGACTTAATAGCAAAACATAAATGTATATTCTTTCCGTCAGTATTGCTTTGCAAAACGTTGTAACAATTTTTAAAAATCTT
>CM032451.1:15583388-15625888 GCA_019049505.1 Pachyrhynchus sulphureomaculatus
AAGCGGCTTTTGCTGATGATATTGTGCTGGTGGCGGAAAAAAGAGAGACAATTACAGGGAAACCTCGATATTTGGAATAAAGCGTTTAAGGAAGAAGGTATGAAAATTAATATGGATAAAACAAAAGTAATGGCAATGGAAAACCAACAAATAAACATTTACATAGAAGGGAATAAAATACAAGTGGAACAGTATAAGTATCTGGGAGTGATAATGGATGAAACTGGAAAACAAGACAAAGAAATTGATGAAAGAATCGAAAAAACGAACAAACTTTACTATGCAATAAATAATAAATTCATTAGGAAGAAAGGAGACGAAACAAAAATAAAAATGTTCAAGGCAATATTTAGGACAATCGTGACATCTGGATGTGAATCATGGATCCTAACAGACAGGCAGAAAAAAACAAGATACAAGCCGTCGAATTGAAATACCTGAGAGCAGTACAAGGAGTTACACGGAAGGACAGAATAAGGAATACAGAAATAAGAAAGAAGGCTGAGAGTACAAGCAATTATGGAATATATACAACAAAGACAGCTGGGATGTACAGAGAATGAAGGATGATAGACAGGTGAAATAAGTGTATGAAGCCCGAATACAGGGAAAACAGAAGCGAGGAAGACCTAGACAAACCTGGAATGGGAGTATTGAAAGTATACTTAAGGCGAAGGGAAAATCCTGGAAAGAAGCAGTGAAAATGGCAAAGAATAGAGACAGATGGAAGAAGTTTATATGTGGATTGAGAGGGAAAAAAGGAGAATGTATAACTGCCCTACACTATATGGTAGAAGGGATATACGATTAGATATATATATATATATATATATATATATATATATATATATATATATATATATATATATATATATATATATATATATATTAATACCGAAGTAAAACGATAGATGTTTTTAAAAATTCCACTATATTTATAAACCGTAACAATTGTTTCGACATACAATGTCTTCATCAGACGGATGATAACTTTAAACTAATTTTAAATTAGAACATATTAGCCCATATATACCTTTAGGAGTAGTAAATTACAAGATTAAATTATAAAAATAATAAACACTTAATATTATTGTACAAAAGAAGTGGGTAATACCTGTCATTTGTGGGTTTTCACACAATTAAAATAAAGATAACAATAAATAAGTTGTGCCATACTTAAATGATGGATTAATAATGGGTTATTCCGGATAAAGGTTTAATAATGGGGAATTGTTTGTTTCTATTTGTTGATTTAAGAGGAGATTTGAATTTTTGTATTGTTTATTTCTAAGCTTTCTAAGTAATTTAATTTCTTGGATTTTTTGTCATAATGAAGTATTTTGAAATTATCGTCAAAGACGTGATTTGTTGAAATTAAATGTTCTGCATAATGGGATATGATATTTTGTTTGGTATAGCTTCTTTTGTGTTCGTTGATTCTTTTTTGAAAAGATCTGCCTGTTTGGCCTATGTAAAATTTTGGACAAGAACCACAATTGAGTTTATAAATTCCCGATTTTGCTTTTTTGTTACTTTTATTTTTATTATTTTTTATTATGTTAGAGAGTTTATTATTAGTTCTGAAAGCAATATTTAGACCTATTTTAGTTAATTCTTTAGAAATAAACTGTGTAATTTGTCCGGTGTAAGTGATAGTTTTATAACTTTCTTTATTCTTTTTTGGTTTAGGATATAACTTGTTGATTGCTAGTTGATATGTTTTTTTATTAATCATTCTGTCTAAAATATCTGGTTGGTATCCATTGTTAACCGCTATTTGTTTTATTATATTCATTTCTATAGCATAATTCTCTTCTGACATAGGTACATGTAAAAGTCGATGGATGAATGAATTAAAAGCTGCCATTTTGTGTGAATATGGATGATTTGAGTTATTATGTATTACTGTATCTGTATGTGATGGTTTATGGTAAATTGAAAAATTGTGTTTATTATTAATATTTTTAATTGTTAAATCTAAGAAGTTAATTGTTTTTTCTTGTTCAATTTCTATGGTAAATTTAATATTGGAATGGATAGTATTAATATGGTTAAGAAATTGTTGTAGTTGTCTATCTGTTCCAGAAAAACAAACTAATATATCGTCTACATACCTATGCCAGTATAGGAAATATTTACTAATTGGGTGTTTGAGAATTATGGATTCTAAATTATCCATGAAAATTTCGGCTAACAATGGACTTAACGGATTCCCCATTATTAAACCTTCCTTAGCCATATAAAATATGTCATTAAATTCAAAGTAGTTTTGATCTAAACAAACTAATAGACAATCTAGGATTTCTTGTTTGGTTATTATATTAATTCTATTTTTAGTGAGTAGACCTTCTACTAAACTAATTACTTCATTAGGTGGTATACTCGGAAATAAATTTTGGACGTCAAAAGATATAAGTTTAGCGTTTTTTGGAATCTGTAAGTGTTGAATTTTATTGATAAGTTCGTAAGAATTAAGAATACTGTGTTGTGCTTGAAAGTTGAAATATTTTTGTATGATGTCTATTAGTTTTGTTTGATAATTTAACAGAAGGAGCAGTAACAAAAGATACAACCGGTCTAATAGGGAAATTATTCTTATGGAGTTTAATTTTAATTCATTCATCCATCGACTTTTACATGTACCTATGTCAGAAGAGAATTATGCTATAGAAATGAATATAATAAAACAAATAGCGGTTAACAATGGATACCAACCAGATATTTTAGACAGAATGATTAATAAAAAAACATATCAACTAGCAATCAACAAGTTATATCCTAAACCAAAAAAGAATAAAGAAAGTTATAAAACTATCACTTACACCGGACAAATTACACAGTTTATTTCTAAAGAATTAACTAAAATAGGTCTAAATATTGCTTTCAGAACTAATAATAAACTCTCTAACATAATAAAAAATAATAAAAATAAAAGTAACAAAAAAGCAAAATCGGGAATTTATAAACTCAATTGTGGTTCTTGTCCAAAATTTTACATAGGCCAAACAGGCAGATCTTTTCAAAAAAGAATCAACGAACACAAAAGAAGCTATACCAAACAAAAATATCATATCCCATTATGCAGAACATTTAATTTCAACAAATCACGTCTTTGACGATAATTTCAAAATACTTCATTATGACAAAAAATCCAAGAAATTAAATTACTTAGAAAGCTTAGAAATAAACAAATACAAAAATTCAAATCTCCTCTTAAATCAACAAATAGAAACAAACAATTCCCCATTATTAAACCTTTATCCGGAATAACCCATTATTAATCCATCATTTAAGTATGGCACAACTTATTTATTGTTATCTTTATTTAATTGTGTGAAAACCCACAAATGACAGGTATTACCCACTTCTTTTGTACAATAATATTAAGTGATTATTATTTTTATAATTTAATCTTGTAATTTACTACTCCTAAAGGTATATATGGGCTAATATGTTCTAATTTAAAATTAGTTTAAAGTTATCATCCGTCTGATAAAGACATTGTATGTCGAAACAATTGTTACGGTTTATAAATATAGTGGAATTTTAAAAACATCTATCGTTTTACTTCGGTATTAATTTACAATGAATTTCCATCAAGTAACGGCTACCTCAGTGAATAATATATATATATATATATATATATATATATATATATATATATATATATATATATATATACATATATATATATATATATATATATATTTATATATATATATATATATATATATATATAAGTTTCAGGTGATTTACTGACATATAAGATAAAATTAAAACCAAAAAAAATTGGACAGAGCTAACCTCAAACATTAACTTCACATACTGACTAAAGTTATAAAAATCCTATCCCAAACTTTTAAAAGGTCATTGCTTAAAAACTTTACAAAAATCATCCGCAGAAGAACCTTAAACTAAAAAACACTACTTTGTCAAATTAAATAACTGACCAGCAACTTCTTTCTTGCTCTTCTCGGATACTTTTAAAACTGGGACATTCTGAAAGTGTGATTGTTATAGTTTCATTTTAAGGCGGAATTCTTGTACGCAAGAGAAAAATATTAAACTTTCGATATAATTTTTAAGTAACACTAGTTTTTATTCTGATAATATTGTACTTTATTTGGAAAATTCGCCATGGCGTTAAAAGAAATATTTACACCAATTTATTCTCGCTCAAAGATAAATTATTTCCTATTATTAGGCGAACAAACAAGCATGAAAGGCGAATGAATGAGAAAGAGAAGTGAAATAAGAATGAATTAATACGGAATAAAATTACTTAAACCGCCTCATGAACATTTTTTTGAAACTATGAACAAATTATGGCAAAGATATAAATAAAACGATGTAGAAAGGAAACGGGGGTAGCAGCAACTAACATACTGTAACATTCATTTTTTCCTAGATTTTACGAGTATGTAATGTTACTGATTTTTCGCTTTATATTGTACTTCTTTTCATCTTTGTATCGAGCAGTGTATTACACTGGAACGTCTAGCCGCTCATGGTACAGATGCAGTGACGGTTTCCGACCGAATCTATCGAATTCGTAGTACGCCGGGATTGGTGAAATGTTTGTTTCCGGAAGTCGGCCATTTTAGAGACATAGTTCTCACGGCTTATTTAAGGGTCCGGAGAACGCAGATCTTGGCTTAGTACCATCAAGCCGCCGTGAAGGCTTTTTTTCCATCGAGCCGCCGAGAAGGCTTATTCTCATCAAGCCGCAGCCAGGCTTTGCCCATCAAGCCGCAGTAGAGGCTTCTGACAATATTTACGAGAGCCAAATTAAGTACGAGTTTTTAACGTAAAGCCGTAGTGGGCTTAGTGTGTTTTTTCTACATGGAGTAGCCGAAGTAGGCTCTTCTCATCGTGAAGTCATACTGAAAATAAGTGATGGAATGTGTGAAATCGGTTTTGTGTTCCATTGAAGGCCTAGAAGCCCGTAGGAAAACCGTAAGTCACCAGAACATACATCAGTAGATCTATTTCCCGCAAATAAGTGTTTTAACAGCAATTTGAACTGATAAATCGTGAAGTGAATATCACGACTCTTCGATTTCGGGTGTAGTAAAGTTTTAGAAATAAAATGTCTGATTTAGGAACTCTAATTTTAATAACTACTGTTTAGGCTAGAATTTTTGTAATTCTTAAAACTGCAAGGGTTGGAACTTTTATTTTAAAATCATGAATAAATTTTCTTTTTGTTGATTAAAGCTAGTGTTTCACTGTACACCTATCTTTCTTTTCAGGATAAGAAGGGTTGTACTAGACTAATTCTTTTTAGTAATAACTGTATAACACTTCAGTGTTTTTTCATTTTTTTTAGCTGAAGTTAGATCCTTTCTATTTTAAAATGAATGGTGCCCAAAAAAAAAAAAAAATAGTACAATTAAAGTTTTTAACCATAAAAAAATAATTCCAAAAAGACGTACAACAATTATCTCTTACCCATATTTCTCTACCAAGGAAAACTGAGCTAGTGTTTGTTTAATTTCTTTAGTTCTTTTAAAATCTTTATTCACTCAATTCATTCTCAGAAATTAAAAAGGGGCTGCAAGAAAATTGCGCTCAAGCGTGGGACAAACAACTTTTCACAGGGTACAAAAAATGACGCCACAAAGTGCGGGCAAGTTCACACGTTACAATACAGTAGATGGACATTATGGGCAACTACAGAGTCTGACATTAGGCTGCTCTGCTTTCTTCCTAGTTGGGAAACTATTATATTAAGTATTTTTTTTATGGGTCTAGCACACGTGCTACAGGGAAGTCCCTAAACCCCTCCAGGAGCGGCATGTGTGCGAAAAAAGCAGTTCATGTTGTGCTTGAATCGCTGTGAATTGTACACGGTGGAAAATACAGCCCTGGGCAAATTATTCCAAAGGGATAATGTTCTCCATATAAAAGATTGCTTGAAAAAGGTTGTACGCGGAGTAACAAACTAAACCTCATACGGATTTGAAGTATTAGCGCGACATGTATTTCTAACATGCACCGCTCTGGGAGGAATTAAGCAGGCTACATCCTTCGAACACTTTCCATGAAAATACTTGTAGAACAGACTCAAGTCGCCAACTTTTCTTCGATCAGACGAACAGCTCTTCTCTGAACAGAATCCAACAAATGCAATGTGTGTTTGGGAGCGGAGCCCCAAACATGCGAGCAGTATTCCATAGAATTAACGGTTGTTATGGAGTGTAGAGTTTTCTAGTTCGAAATAATATTCTCAACTTAAGAGAAGCTCTTCTTGTTATGCCTGCAACATGTTCATGCCAGGACATGTTTGCTCCCAAATTAACGCCCAACAAATTGAGTGACGATGCTAGGGGAATGGAGTGCTCCGACATGATTATGTCGGGTTCACGAATGTTAACTTTTTTAGAAAAAAACTACCGCCTGAGTTTTTACAGCGTTAAATTTCACTTGGTTACTGTCACCCCAAGATAGAATTTTTTCCAGGTCTTTGTTAAGTCGAACGACCTCCTGCTGTCTGCGGATATTCGCCTGAGTAGCCGATGTCCGAGCGTTCAAAGTGAATGAAGAGATAAGCGTACTGTCATCTGCAAAGCTGTAGATTGGATTCCCGGTCTTTTCCAGCAGATCGTTAATATAAATCAGAAAGAGAGTAGGAGACAGTATGGAGCCTTGGGGCACATCGGCGTTGATAGTGAAGGTGTTAGAAAGAAATCTGTCGACCGCCACTTGTAAAGAACGCTCTTTAAGGAAATATGAGAGCCACAAACAGAACTTTTCAGACATACCATAAGATCAGACATACCATAAGAAGTATATTGTATTTATATGATAAGATATAGAAATAGTCATAGGGATGATTCTATAATGATTTAAATTAATAAATATATTTAAAATGTGACTTAAACAATACAATATGACGAGACACACGCTTCAGAACAGAAACTAAATCCCAACTTTAGAAGACTACAATCACAAAAGGAATATGCGAAAACAAACAGAAATGAAAATAGTGCGCATAATAGCGAGATAGCGAGAAAGACTCTGACGAATGAAAAGGGAGGTGAAAACGTTAGCTAGATATGGTAAATAGGTAATATAAATGAGACACACAAACCTGTAGATATAACGTCAGTACGATAGTTGAAGGTAATAAACATTGTGTATTTAATATAAAAGGAATATTATTTTCAGCAGGTAATATAGTTTATTTATTTTATTTGGTTTATTGTTGTTTTCATTGAGCTGGTGCATTTAGACTTATTGACTGAAGTTTTTTCGACGGTAACATACAAACTTTTTAAATTTATTTCATCTTCTAATACCGGCACTGCACCTTCCTATCTATTCCAATGTACCTTCATTTCCCTTGTCATTGAGATCGTAACAAAAGGTTATTCGCATTGTAGCCTGAATTCCAAAAGGCGAAAAGGTCTTAACACTTTGAAACTATAAATACTGAAAATAAAATAGAATAGGGAGATCCCGTTACAAGGGTTGTTCTTTTGCAACTCTGATGGGCAGGAAAGAAAGTTTTTGCATTTTATATTTATTGAATCTTTCAGTTTCTGATGATTTATGAGATGGGAAAACCTGTTAAAAGAAAAAGCGTTCTGTCATAGTGATTGGAAGGAAATTATTAGCTGTTACAACTTTTGTTCGCTGAGGACCCTATTCACAGATAGCAGGCAGTTAAAGATTTATGTATTTCTGACTTTCTCGGCTAAAAGAAGTTTCGTATTCGTGAAGAAACCACCCACTTCCTATTTTTCTTTGTTTGTGGTTACTTGAATCCTCCCGTATACATAAAAGTTTCAGTTCTAGAATACTCCAAAAAAAGTTTCTAAGAAACACAAAATAAACTAAAAATCACTGTCCTGCTAAATTAAATAATAACCCTTGTGGCCGGCCAGCAACTTTTTATTTGTCTCGGGGTTATTTTGAAAACTAGGGCAATGTTTTTAAGAAAGCAAAACCTGAAGTTATGTAACTTTATAAAAGTTTTGTTGTAGAGGGTTTCTTAAATAGAAGTAACGATGAGTTTTCTATTTCATTTATCAAGAAGTTTTATTATCTATAAGGAGTGATAAAGGTGATAAAAACAGTTGCGATAATTACCGAGAAATAACAGTTACTGCATTCATAAGTAGCTTTTAAGAATAAAATGAAGAAAGAATATCAGGATTTCGAAGCAGAAGAACAAGCAGGCTTTTGCAAGGAACGATCCACAAGAGACTACATTTTCTCCTTAATTCAATTGATAGAAAAAAAACAAGATGGCACGAAACTAAGACGTTTATTTGCTGTTTGTTGAGTTGAGAAAAGAATATGACAGTGTTCCTCTACAGAAATTGGTGCAATCATTAAAAAGTACGAAGATTAACATAGAATTAATGAAACTTGTCAAAACACGATATGATCAACCCATAACAAAAATTAAAACAGGAACACAAACAACATTAGGATTTATTACATCAAATAGAGTGAAGCAAGAATGCTATCTCTCCCCCCATTTAAGATATGTTTAGAAAGTGTACTACAGAGATGGAAGTGGAAATGCAGACTAATGGGGATACCATTGATTGACACTATCATGTACACGCTACGCTTCGCGGATGGCCACGTGGTAATGGCTCAAGACTGCAATGACCTGAACTACGTGCCGAGAAAACTGTCTGACGAATACAAAAACTGGAGTTTACAAGTCAATATAAAGAAAGCGGAATATCTATGTATTGGAGGACAACAAAAAGAACTTATATTGGGTGATCAAACCACGATAAAACACTGCTGTAATTATGTATATATATATATATATATATATATATATATATATATTATATATATATATATATATATATATATATATTTATGTATATATATATATATATATATATATATATATATATATATATATATATATATATATATATATATATATATATATATATATATATATATATATATATAACACATGGGCTGAAAAGTCCCGGGCCTAACACATAGATGGCGCTAGTTTTATTGCGGTCACCATTTTTTCAGTTAATACTAACCTTCAAAAGACAGCTGTTAAAATTTCATGATATTCTATTCATTAGTTTGTGAGTTATTGTGCTAAGAGTGACGCTACTTTTGTTATTTTCAAAACAATGGATCAAAAACAATTTCGTGTTTTAATTTTACACTGCTTCTTGATGGGAAAAAATACCGTTCAAGCGAAGCAATGGCTTGAAAAGTGTTATGGGGACTCCGCTCCATCAGAAACAACAATAAAACGTTGGTTTGCTGACGTGGTCGTAGAGACACCGATGATGCAGAACGCAGTGGACGTCCAAATGAGGCGGTAACACCAGAAAACATCAAAAAAATCCATAAAATCGTTTTGAATGATCGAAAAGTGAAGTTGCGTGAGTTAGCTGACATCGTAAAGATATCAAAAGAACGTGTTGGCTTTATATTGCATGAGCATTTGACTATGAGAAAGCTCTGTTCAAAGTGGGTGCCGCGTTTGCTCATTGTTTATCAAAAACAAGAACGTGTTGATGATTCTGAGCAGTGTTTGGCCATTGTTAGAGCGGCGCTGGAATGATTGCGTTGCTCTTGATGGAGATTACGTTGATGAATAAAGCTAATTTTGAACCAAAAAAACCGTGTTTTCTTTGTTAGGCCCGGGACTTTTCAGCCCATGTGTTATATATATATATACATATATATATATATATATATATATATATATATATATATATATATATATATATATATAGGGTGACCCAGTATTTCGTGTACATAGAGTTACTGTGGATTTCTGTGATGAAAATATGACCATTTAACCCAACTTACCTTAGTCCAAAAATTCGTAATTTTTAAGATACAGAGTGTCAAAGTTATACTTTTATTTTAGTTTTTCTTAAGCTGCTTTCTTAATAATTGTACTATTTGTACAAGATTCGATGCTAAGAGGTTTTCTGAGATGAGAAATCAAAACCAGCTCACAGTTTTGTTCAAAATTGTAGGTGGCGCCACTTATTGCACTGCGTATACTTTTAAATTGTCATAACTTTTTTATACCACTCTGTATGATATTTTTAATTAAATATTCGTATTTTCCGCCTTCTCCTATCTAAAAAAGCTCTCTGGTAAATGTTGCTTCGAGAAACAGTTTCTGATATAATGGAATGTTTGCTTCCATTTTTGGTGTTCCGTACGGAACACTTATAAGATCCGTCCCTGTCCGTTTGTCTGTCACACCCGATTTTCTCCGAAACTATTTGACATACAAAGTTGAAATTTGGCACTAATATAGGAAGTGGTGGCCTTATCAGAGCCGTGTAGCTTTGAAGGTTAAATTTTGACCAAAGGAGTTAGTTTTGGGGGGTGAAATCGGAAGTGAAAAAATTTTTTTCTTACTAGGCTATCGAGTGGGGTGTCAAATAAAAGCTTGTAAAAACACGAGTTCAAAAATATATATAATGTAATCCTTGCGCACACTTTTCTTTGTATTGTTTGTAAAAAATTGCGAAAAACTGCTGCCCCCCTTATCTCGGAAAGTATTGATCAAAAAATTTTGAACAAATTCTCGAATATTCTCCACACGGTGTAAATTGAACGAAAATTATCACGAGTGCATTATCTTTAACCCCTTACCGCATACTGTCCCAAATTTGTCACACATCAAAAATATTTTTTTTCTAAGTCCCTGAGTAGCTTAAGGATCTTATTTCAAATTGTTGCCATATCCGGCACGTTCGCTGCTCTGACGTAAAACGCGCAGACTCCACCCCAGTCAAATCTCGACGCCAGGAAAAGCCATTAGTCCATTGGCGGCTTGTGACACGCTATATCCTGTTTTGTGGTTTTTTAGATCAACAGTTTTCATACTCTCTTGTGAATAATTTGTTGTGAAAAAAATATTCTTATAAAGGTAGGTGTCTAATTTTGCTACTAAGGTAATATCATAATTATAATTTGACGTATTGAAGACAAAATATGAGTTTGTTTACCTGTGCCATATTTGGAACAGTTTTATATAAAGACATGATAATTTATAATAATTACATCTCTTTCTTAGATGGACCCCAGTAAGTTTTATGGCACCAGAAATTTCCGAATTCCAAATGGTGACGTTAGTGACAATGAAAATTTATCCTCGGACGATGAACATCAAAGAAATGACTTGTTGGGTCCTAGAAAGTCCGTTCTCCTATATGAGTCAGACAGTGAAAACGAAAGAATCGTTTCGACAAACGAAGATGTTATTATTGACGAAACCGATATAGAAGATGATGATGATGACATGCCATTGTCCGCATTAGGGCAAACTTTTTATAGATCATCAGAATGTGTTACCATCGACATCGACCAATAAACCGACCAAAGAGAAGCTGAAAAAAAAGCAGAAGCAAACCATTGATTGGGAGAATAAATTTCTAGCTGTCTCTGAGGAATTTGTAAAATTTCAAGGTTGTACAATTCTTCCTGATTTCATAAAAGAATTAGAAGATCCTATCCATTTCTTCAATTTCATTTTTACTGAAGAACTTTTCGTTTACATAACTGAACAGTCAAATTTGTACGGGGTTCAAAGTAGACCTAAAAAGCCACCCAATATATCCAAGGAAGAAATTCGTGTTTTTTGTGGCATTTGTATATATATGTCGATTATTCAGTTACCATCGACCAGGTCTTATTGGAATAATTCGTTGGAAATTCCCAATATCTCCAGTGCTATGACATGCAACAGATTTGAAGAAATCAAACGATTTCTGCATTTCAACGACAACACACTGCAGGTTCCTCAGGGTCAACCTGCCTATGATAAACTTTTTAAAATACGTCCCTTTCTGAACAAGATTCGTGACAGATTTCTACTTGTTCCTAAAGAAGAAACATATGGCCGTCGATGAACAAATCATCCCAACGAAAGCACGCTCAACTCTAAAACAATATAATCCCAAAAAGCCCCATAAATGGGGATATAAAGTTTTTCGTTCTAAGCGGCGTGTCTGGTTTTTCTTACGACTTTGATTTTTACTGTGGAACTACGGTGCTTGAGAATAATCAGCCTGATCTAGGAGCCAGTAGCAACGTTGTAGTAAAACTTTCAGAAACTATTCCGAAAAATCTAAACTACAAACTCTTTTTTGATAACTGGTTTACAAGCATTGCCCTGCTAACATATCTCACCAAAAATGGCATTTTACCATTGGGTACAGTAAGAGCTAATCGTGTACCATGCTTGCAGTTTCCTAAGGAATCGGAAATGAAAAAAAAGGTAGAGGTACATTTCTAGAAAAAGTGGCAACTGTCGATGGTGTGCAAATATCTGCAGTGTCCTGGTATGATAATAAAGTTGTGAATACCGTATCAACCTATGTTGGCAGTCAGCCTACATCAGAAGCAACGAGGTTCTGCAAAAAATCAAATACCCATATAAAAATCCCCCGTCCCCAAAGCGTTGCTGTATATAATGCTTATATGGGAGGAGTAGATCTCCTAGATAGCATGCTAGGATACTATAGAATCCAAATTAGATCAAAAAGTGGTATATGAGGGTATTTTTTTTTTTCCATTTTCTTGATATGACTTGCGCTAACAGTTGGATACTGTGGAGACGAAGTTTGCAAAATGATAACTTATATTTGTCGCTCTCAGAATTCAAGCTTGCTCTTGCAGAAGTATTAACGAAATCTGGCGTGAGTCAGAAAAAAAGGGGAAGGCCAAGCACCTGCCTACAGCCTCAGCTAGATTTGAAACAAAGAAAGTATCCCTTTTCACAAATACCAGCCCAGGAAGTTAGAACTGATAACTTGAGTCACTGGCCAGAAATAAATGAAGATCGCCAAAGATGTAAATATCCTGAGTGCAAGGGAAAATCTCATGTGTCTTGTAACAAGTGTGTGGTATTTTTATGCCTAAATAAAGACCGAAACTGTTTTTATAAATTCCATACTGAATAAACTTTGTATGACACGTTTAAACATTTTTACCGAAATTTATTCTCTAGTTTAATTTTTTTCCGTTTTCCCAATTTGTGCCAAATTTGGCACATGTCAAAAGGTGATTCATATCTTGATAAAAAAGTGACCAATTTTTTTTTAACATTTATTTCGTGTATTTAAAAAATATTATCTAACATATATATTTTTTTTGCAAAAAAAAAAAAGTCATGCAGTAAGGGGTTAATCATTTATCTGGTTTACAAAAAAAAAAAACAAAAAACACGAGTTCAAAAATATATATAATGTAATCCTTGCGCACACTTTTCTTTGTATTATTTTAAAAAAAATTGCGAAAAATCACTCCTCCCTTATCTCGAAAAGTACTGATCAAAAAATTTTGGAATGTTGTCCACAGGGTGTAGATTGAATGAAAATTATCGCGAGTGTACCTTTAATAGTTTATCTAATATATAAAAAAAAAAACAAAAATTTCAAGGTCATCAGTTTTCAATAAAAATCGGAAAAAAAACTTTGTTAAAAAACTCATGTGGGATGTGTTTTGTGAAGTCGTTAATCATTTTATACCTCCATAACAAAAATTTTTATTTTAAAAGCAATTAACGTATCGAACACTAATTGTGCAAGAACAACTTGCATTTGACCGGTTATTTAATTCCATTGTCAAATTCGCAAATGCATTCCTTCACACTTCATCTAGGCTCAGGACAGGACCAAAAGAATAGTTTTTGAAATTTGGAACATGTTTAAAGGCAAACAGGCTAACAACAGTAATAAGATATATATAAGGCTAACAACAATAATAAAATATATATAAAAAGGTAGGCATTTGCGAATTTGACAATGGAATTAAAAAATGGAAACAAACATCCCACACATCTCAGAAACTGTTGCTCGGAGCAACATTTACCAAGAGAGCTTTTTTAGACAGAAGAAGGTGGAGAATACGAATATTTAATTAAAAATATCACACAGAGTAGTATAAAAAAGTTATGACAATTTAAAAGTATACACAGTGCAATAAGTGGCGCCCCCTACAATTTACAGTAAAAACTGTGAGCTGATTTCGATTTTTCATCTCAGAAGACCCCTTAGCACCGAATCTTGCACAAATAGTGCAATTATTAAGAAAGTTACTTAAGAAAAACTAAAATAAAAGTATAACTCTGACACCCTGTATATATATATATATATATATATATATATATATATATATATATATATATATATATATATATATATATATATTTATATATATTTATATATATATATATATATATATATATATATATATATATATATATATACATATATATTTATATATATATATATATATATATATATATATATATATATATATATATATATAATAAGTATCTGGACATGAAAATTTTAGAGGATAAAACACTGGATACGGCAATAAGAGAAAGAAATAAAATAGGAAAAAATGCCGTTAAACTGCTAAAGAGCATTCTGTGAGATAAGTCCATTAATAAAACCAACAAAAAGGATATATGATACCATAGTGAAAAATATTGCATTATATACCTGTGAAATATGGTCTCTGAAGGAAAGAGCATTAGCCACGCTGAGAGCGACGGACATCGGCTTCTGGAGAAAAGCAGCAGGAATCGATCGAGAAGAGAAAGAGTCATCAACGAAGATATTAAAGAAATTTTAGGAATTAAATACAGTATTTCAAACGACATTCTAACCAAACAACTTATATTTAGGCACATGCAAAGAATGGCCGAACATCGAAGCCCAAAACAAATACTAAAGTGACAACCAGAAGGCAAGAAAAAGCGGGATAGACCGAGAACAAATTGGACAGAGGGGATAGATAGCGAGGGTGAGGAAGGAAATCTGGAGGATCTATGGAATATATAAGGATTTATTTTTATATACAGTAATTGTAAAACTCTACTCCTAATAATATAGTTATTTAATAAAAAAAAGAGTAATCCAGGAATGTTTTAGGATGTTTCTAGTGATGAAATAAATTTTGAATACAAAGAAAGGAGATTCGTTATTTTTGCACATTTTCTGTTAGTAAAACGCTGAAACTTAATAATTTATAATTTCAAGAGAACTAATATTCTCGATTTAGTCGGCAGTAAGTCAAGAAAGTCAGCCCCAGGGAACAAAGTGCCATTTTTATCCCTTTTAAGGGTATAACAGGCCTTTTTATGTGTATGTCGTGCAGAACGTAATTTATTTCAGCCCTTATAATGTACGAGATAAAGAAAGGGAGCGGTCGTAAGAGTAATATGACCTGTTGGAGAGAGCAGAGCAGAATGGGGTAGTTGACTAGATGACCTAGCCATATTTTTTACTTTCCTTGCACAAGGAAAGTATAGTGTTCGTGAAAAAATCGCACAGATTTTTGCTTTTCTTCACGTTTTGGGGTTCTTAGATCACGAAACATATAGCCACTCATTTCCGTTGGTCTGTTGGCAGGATAACTTTCGAGTGAAATAAGATATTAATTTCAATCTTTGTACATAGATTGCATCTAAGAAGAACATAAAGCTACTAGTTTTTGAATTATATCACTTCAAGCTCAGGGCGTAAAAGGGGTGTTGGTTCATAAATTGTAAAAGGTTTTAATACTAATATGGTAGGTTTTTTTTTTGGTTTTTTGTTAAAATAATTAACCAATATTTGCATAAATATTTATAGTAAAATATATAAGGGGAAAAAGGGGTCGAGGAGGATATTAGATGAGGTTGGTTTCTGTATATCGAGTTATATATCCTTTTCTGGGTTTTTGAAATCTAAGAATTCAAAAACTAGCTTCTTTCTTTATTGCTTGCTGAGTGAGGTAGATAGTTAATGGGGCTGCTTCCTATATATGGTGTTATGGGTCTTTTTCTGGATTTGTGGGGTTGAAAAATCTGAAAATTAAGTTATTTTTTTCATGACTTGCAATTTTAATTGAGGAAAAAGTGTTCAAATATTGTATTGTTTTTTTTATGGATCTAGCACACGTGCTGCAGGGAAGTCCCTAAAGCGCTCCAGGAGCGGCATGTGTGCGGAAAAAGCGATTCACGTTGTTCTTGAATCGCCACAAATTGTACTCGGTGGGAAATTATTCCAAAGGGATGATGTTTTCCATATAAAAGATTGCTTGAAAAGCGTTGTACTCGGAGTAACAAGCTGAACCTCATACGGATGTGAAGCACCAGCGCGACGTGTATTTCTAACATGCACCTCTTTGAGAGGAATTAAGCGGGCTACATCCTTCGAACACCTTCCATGAAAATACTTGTAGAATAAACTCAAGTCGCCAACCGTTCTTCGATGTTCCAGCAAATCAAGGCCGCCGGTTAGTTTTGGGTCTCCAATCAGACCAACAGCTCTTCTCTGAACAGAATCCAACAAATGCAGGGTATGTGTGGGAGCGGAGCCCCAAACATGGGAGCAGTATTCCATAGTTGGTCGAATTTGGGCTTTGCAAATAATTAACAGTTGTCGTGGAGTGTAAAGAGAGTGTCATGAGAATTTTTCCAGGGTTTTAGTTAATAAATTTATTTACTATATTAAATATGCTGGGTTTTAAACTTAAATAACAATTGAACATTTGAATGTTAAAGAAAATGTCCTTTTGGATGAATCAGTTTTTAAGCTGGAAACTAATTTTCTTTGATCCCTTTAATCCTACAAAACTAGGTCCTAATGATGAAATAAGAATTGCTCTGCAATAAGTAACATACAAGTAGTGTACAAGAAAATTAGATAGGTGGTATTTTGTGCTGTAGGTATTATCCAGAGTTCTTTGAGTCAAGGAGACGAAACAATAGATAATTTTTTGCTACTTTTTCAGTTTTTTCATTATCCCCAGTTTCATCAGGAATAATATGTATAAGGGACTGAAAAAGGTTAAGTTGATTGTAGAAAAAGTTTTAGTCGTATAAACTTATTTACTTTTGGCACAGTAGATAAATTATAGTTTTTACGCCCCTAGCTAAAGGAAAAGAATTACCCCCTGCAATTTTTTCTTCTCTTTACGTTTCAGTTTCCTTCGATCAGAAAAAATATATATTCCCATTTCCGACTCCGACATCCGACTGTAGCGTTTATTTTTTACAATAGAATAATAAAAACAGTATTAAAATTTAATATTTAAATACCTCTTCCTTGATAAAATTCCCTACACACAGTTTTATGATGTTGATTTGTGTACATTTCCTGATTAATTGAAGTCCATACTTCACATCTTTCAATTGACTTTAATATATTTTACTTTTCTTTTGTTTAATTCTTAATTTTTTAAAAATAAAGTACGTGATTTGACATTATTTATCCAGTTACATTGGAACTATATTCCAGTTGTAATTTCGTCATAATCATCATTAGCTTATTCCATACATAACCGGATGTAAGCCACCCCAAGTTGTCTCTACTGAGCTCTATTGTTTGCCTTTTGCTTCCAATCGTGTCCCGCTAGTCTATTTATGTTGTCTGTCCATCTTGTCTGTAGTCTACTTCTGCATCTTTTAGGTTCTTTATGCCTTCATTCAACCATACGGCGTGTCCACCTGTTATCATTCATCCTTGGGATATGCCTAGCCCAATTCCACCTTAATATACATATTCGTTGGATTACATCTATCAGTTTTGATCTTCTTCGTATCTCGATTTTAGCAATACGACCTTGACGATTAATATTTAGCATTTTCTTCTCCATTGCTGTTTGGGTTACCTGAGGTTCATATATTATACTTCTATTTGAAGTCCATGTTTCAGTGCCATATGTTAATAGCGGCAGTACATATTGATTAAACACAGACCTAGCTAACAAGACTCTTCTATCCAAGTCAGCCTTTAAATTATTTTTTGGTATTTCGATTTTTAGTGTTCCGTACGGAACACTTATAAGATCACTTCGGTGTCTGTCCGTCTGTCCGTCTGTCACACCCGATTTTCTCCGAAACTATTTGTCATAGAAAGTTGAAATTTGGTAGTAATATAGGAATTGATGGCCTCATTAGAGCCATGTAGTTTTGAAAGTTAAATTTTGACTTAAGGGGTTAGTTTTGGGGGGGTGAAATCGGAAGTGAAAAAAAAAATTTTTTTACTAGGTAATCGAGTGTGGTGTCAAATGAAAGCTTGTGAAAACACGAGTAAAAAATATATATATAATGTAATACTTGTGCGCACTTTTCTTTGTATTATTTTTAAAAAATCGCGAAAAATCGCTGTCCACCCGCCTTATCTCGGAAAGTACTTATCAAAAAATTTTGAAAAAATTCTAGAATATTCTCCACGGGGTGTAGATTGTACGAAAATTATCGCGAGTGCATTACCTGTAATAATTTATCTGATATATAAAAAACCGGTCAAGTGCAAGTTGAACTTGCACAATTAGTGTTCCGTACGTTGATTGTTTTTAAAATAAAAAATTTTGTTAGGGTGGTATAAAATGATCAGTGACTTCACAAAACAGATCCCAAATGAGTTTTCAACAAAGTTTGTTTCCAATCTTTACTGAAAACTGGTGACCTCGAAATTTTGTTTTTTTTTTCTATACCAGATAAATTATTAAAGGTAATGATAATTTTCGTTCAATCTATACCCGTGAAGAATATTTCAGGATTTTTTCAAAATTTTTTGGTCAGTACTTTTCGAGATAAGATAAGGACAGCGATTTTTCACGATTTTTTAAAAGTAATACGAAGAAAAGTGTGCGCAAGTATTACATTATATATATATTTTTTACTCGTGTTTTCACAAGCTTTCATTTGACACCACACTCGATGATCTAGTAAAAAAAATTTTTTTTCACTTCCGATTTCACCCCTCAAAACGAATCCCTTAAGTGAAAATTTATGTTACGGTGATATAAAATGATCAGTGACTTCACAAATACACCCCAAATAAGTTTCAACAAAGTTTATTTCCAATCTTTACTGAAAATTGATGACCTTGAAATTTCTGTTTTTTTTTATATATCAGATAAATTATTACAGGTAATGCACTCGCGATAATTTTCGTACAATCTACACCCCGTGGAGAATATTCTAGAATTTTTTTCAAAATTTTTTGATAAGTACTTTCCGAGATAAGGCGGGTGGACAGCGATTTTTTTTCGCGATTTTTTAAAAATAATACAAAGAAAAGTGCGCACAAGTATTACATTATATATATATTTTTTACTCGTGTTTTCACAAGCTTTCATTTGACACCACACTCGATTACCTAGTAAAAAAATTTTTTTTTCACTTCCGATTTCACCCCCCAAAACTAACCCCTTAAGTCAAAATTTAACTTTCAAAACTACATGGCTCTAATGAGGCCATCAATTCCTATATTACTACCAAATTTCAACTTTCTATGACAAATAGTTTCGGAGAAAATCGGTGTGACAGACGGACAGACGGACAGACACCGAAGTGATCTTATAAGTGTTCCGTACGGAACACTAAAAAAAACAGAAATTTCAAGGTCATCAATTTTCAGTAAAGATTGGAAATAAACTTTGTTGAAACTTATTTGGGGTGTATTTTGTGAAGTCACTGATCATTTTATATCACCGTAACATAAATTTTCACTTAAGGGATTCGTTTTGAGGGGTGAAATCGGAAGTGAAAAAAAAATGTTTTTACTAGATCATCGAGTGTGGTGTCAAATGAAAGCTTGTGAAAACACGAGTAAAAAATATATATATATATATAATGTAATACTTGCGCACACTTTTCTCGTATTACTTTTAAAAAATCGTGAAAAATCGCTGTCCTTATCTTATCTCGAAAAGTACTGACCAAAAAATTTTGAAAAAATCCTGAAATATTTTCCACGGGGTATAGATTGAACGAAAATTATCATTACCTTTAATAATTTATCTGGTATAGAAAAAAAAACAAAATTTTCGAGGTCACCAGTTTTCAGTAAAGATTGGAAACAAACTTTGTTGAAAACTCATTTGGAATCTGTTTTGTGAAGTCACTGATCATTTTATACCACCCTAACAAAATTTTTTATTTTAAAAACAATCAACGTACGGAACACTAATTGTGCAAGTTCAACTTGCACTTGACCGGTTTTTTTTGAATATATGAACGTTTATACCGTTCCTATTCTTTCTCCTTATATTAACATTTCCTGGCAGTTATCTTCACTTTCGTTGTTCAGCTATTTGGCTTTGGTGAAGTTTATTTTTAGATCTACTTCTCGAGAGTTGTTATTTAATTCTATAAGCATTTCTTGTAATTCTTTTTCGTGTTAACGATCAGAGTGTCATCATCTGCAAATCTTAAGTAATTTGATCGTTCTCCATCCATTAGTATTCCTTTATGTTTCCACTTTAGCGCTTTAAACATCTCTTTTAGAGTCAACGTGAACAGCTTTGGAGATATTGAGTGGCCTTGTCTAATTTCTCTTTTAATTTTGATTTTATTTGTTTTTTTCTTCACGCATTATTTCTGATGTGGCATTTTATATATAACATTATATATATATATATATATATATATATATATATATATATATATATATCTATAATATATATAAAATGCAACGTCTCTCTGTCTGTCTGTCTGTCTGTCTGTCTGTCCGTTAGTGACCTTATCACTGGAGAACCACTTATCCGATTTACGTACTTTTTTTTTAAAAACATACATGTGTTCTCTGGCGAGGTTATAGGCTATATTTTATTACGATAGGTAGCATAAGAATGAGCAGTGACGATCATAGTGAATGAAGTCGGAAAAAAGTTTATCGCTAGCGCGTTCCCTTGCAATACACAGTCTAAACCATTAAATATGGAACAATATTATGTAGTAGAGAATATCTAGAATCTATAATATATATAAAATGCAATGTCTCTCTGTCTGTCTGTCTGTCCACTGGTGCGTTTATCACGCGAGAACCACTTATCCGATTTACGTCTTTTTTAAATTCATACATATATTTTTTGGCCAGGTTATATAATAATAATAATAATCTATACCTATAATATAAAACAAATTGCAACCTCTCTCTGTCTGTCTGTCTGTCCGTTAGTGCGCCCTATCACTGAAAAACCACTTATCCGATTTACGTACTTTTTTTTTTAAAACATACATATGTTCTCTGGCCAGGTTATAGGCTATATTTTATTACGATAAGTAGCATAAATAATGAGCAGTGACGTAAAATAGTGAATGATGTCGCAAATAAGTTTGCCGTTAGCGCGTGCCTTTGCAATACACAACCTAAACCATTAAATATGGAACAATATTATGTATCTGTATATGTATAATCTATAATATATATAAAAATGCAATGTCTCTCTGTCTGTCTGTCTGTCCATTAATGCGTTTATCATGCAGGAACCACTTATCAGATTTACCTGTCTTTTTTTAAATTCATGCATATATTCTTTGGCCAGGTTATATTATAATAAAAATAATCTATATCTATAATATATATAAAATGCAATGTTTGTCTGTCTGTCTGTCCGTTAATGCGCTTATCCCTCGAGAACCACTTATCCGATTTACGTGATTTTTTAAATTCATGCATATGTTCTCTGACCAGGTTATAGGTATATATTTTATTACATCTATAATATATATAAAATGCAACGTATTCTGTCTGTCTGTCTGGTCCGTTAGTGCGCTTATCACTGGAGAATCACTTATCCGATTTTCGTACTTTTTTTTTAAACATACATATCTTCTCCGGCCAGGTTATAGGCTATATTTTATTACGATAGGTAGCATAAGGAATGAGCAATGACAATATAGTAAATGAAGTCGGACAAAGTTTGCCGCTAGCGCGTTCTCTTGCAATACACAGTCCAAACCATTAAATATGGAACAATATTATGTAGCAGAGAATATCTATAATATATATAAAATGCAATGTCTCTCTGTCCGTCTGTCTGTCTGTCTGTCCGTCCGTTAGTGTGCTTATCACTGCAGAACTACTTATCCGATTTACGTGCTTTTTTTTAACCATAACGTATTTTCTCTGGCCAGGTTATAGGCTACATTTTATTAGGTGACATAAGGAATAAGCAGTGACGATAATAGTGAATTAAGTCGGAAAATTTTGCCGCTAGCGCGTTCTCTTGCAATACACTCCCTAAAGCAATAAATATGGAACAATATCATGTAACAAAGAATACAATATATATAAAAATGCAACGTCTCTCTGTCTGTCTGTCCGTTAGTGCGCTTATCACTCGAGAACCACTTATCCGATTTACGTGTTTTTATAAATATATACATATGTTCTATATAATTCGATATAAGCCTAGATAATGGGAGATAAGGTGAGATAATTGGAGATAAGGAGAAATAATGGGAGATAAGTCGAGATAAGCCTCGATAATGGGAGATAAGGTGAGATAATGGGAGATAAGTCTAAATAATGGGAGTTATGGTGAGATAATGGGAGATAAGGAGAAATAATGGGAGATAAGGAGAAATAATGGGAGATAAGGAGAAATAATGGGAGATAAGGAGAAATAATGGGAGATGAGCAGAGATAACCCTAGATAATGGAAATTATGTAGAGATATTGGGAAATAAGGAGAAATATTGGGAGATAAGGAGAAATAATGGGAGATATTTTATTACGTTGGGTAACATAAGGAATAAGCAGTGACGATAGTAGTAAATCAAGTCCACGCGAGCGGAGCCGCGGGCCTGGCTAGTATATATATATATTATTCGTCGACTCTGCTATTACTTAAGGCATTAAGGACTGCCCATATTCCTATGTAATCAAATGCTAGTCAACCATTGTGATCCACAAGGTGACCTTATATTCATTTACTTTTTTCACTAGTAGTCTAATTGTCTGAAGATGATTCAAGGTGCTGTATCTCCGTCTAAATCTCATTTGTTCATGTGGTTATAATTTACTACTGTAGTTTTAGCAGATGGTAAATGTAGGAATTTGTGTTTTGTTTTCTTTAACTGCGTAGTTGGTGGATCAGTCTTGGAATCATTATTTTACATTGTTTATTCTCCTGTTTTGATTTAATTTTAACAATGTTTTTAAATGTACTCTTATTCTTTGAAATTATATTCAACTAGGGTATAATCATACTCGTCGAATTAATGTTAACAATTTTTAAATGAAATGAAACGAATTACTTTGTTATTTGTCACTTTTTTATAGCGTAATACTACAAACTAAAGTGGTTTATTTATGATTTATAACAAATTTCCAGGTACAATTTGAAATTACCCATCATTAAATTACAGTGAAATTAAATTAAATTATTTTATTACAAAGGGTTAAATGATATTATTGTTTTCAAATTTGAAGAAATGCTTTCCAATATTTTCTTAAAACTTTTTACAAAAATTCCTTCTTCAAAGACATATCTAAAAAACTTCTAAAATACGCCAAACAAGGTTGAATTCTGAATATCTGTTTGATTATTTAATAGGATTGTATCTTTACTTTTATTGTGCTTGTAGATCTCTCTAGCTTCTAAATATTTAATTTTCTTACTTTTTGTGCTTTATGTAATATACGTGTGGAAAATATGATTTGTTTGATGGAAGTGGTTAGCAAAGTTGGAGTTTTCTTTGTTTAATCTAAAAGATGTTTGGTGTTCTTTAAATCTAGTATCGAAATTTCTCCCTGTTTGGCCTATATAACAGCTTTTACATTCATTACATGACAGTTTATAAACTCCAGAGTCGTTGTATTTATGAGTTTTGTCTTTTACATTGAAAAAGAGGGAGGAAAAAGTTTTTGGGGTGATTTCAAAGCGGTATTTATGTTGTCTTTTGCGAGTATATATCCAATTTTAGTAGAAATTCGTCCAAAATATGTCAATGAGGAAAAAGTTTGTGTGGATAAACATGTCTTAAATTTAGTTCTTTTTGTTTATTTTTAATTAGGTTATCTATAGTTTTTTTTCTGAAATCCGTTATTGTGGGCAATATTCTTGTTTATATCTGATTCTTTCTCTAAATTTTGTTTATTTAAAGGGATGGAGAATGCTCTGTGAATCATGGATCTATAGGCTGCGAGTTTATGTGAGTTGGGGTGGCATGAATTATTGGGCAATAGTGGTGTCTGTGAAAGTGGGCTTTCTAAAAATATCGAATGAGAGTTTATTGTTATCTGTGGTGATGAAGAAGTCTAGGAAGTTTATTTTATTATTCATTTCTGTTTCTAATGTGAATTTTATATTCAGATGTATTCTATTCAAGGAATTTAGGGTGGATTGGAGGGATTTGTCGTCTCCTTTAAAACAGACCAATATATCGTCTACATACCTACACCATAAAACTATATCCCTTGGCTGCTGTGACTCTAGAAAATTGTTTTCAAAATCTGACATAAAAATTTCGGCCATCAAGGGGCTTAGTGGGGATCCTATGGCAAGGCTCTCTTTCTATTTCAGAAATTGGTTGTTGAATTGAAAATAATTTTCTTCTATGCACAGCTCGAACAACATGATTATTTCTTGTTTTATAATAGGATTTGTATTAAGTTTCTCAAGTCAAGTTTAATGATTTTTAGACACTCCTTATTCGGGATGTTAGAAAATATGTTGGTTACATCGAATGATGCAAGGATGGAGTTGTCAGGGATATTAAAATTTTTAAGTTGATTACACAGTTCTATAAAATTTTTGATGCGGCATTTGGGTTCAAACTTAGAGACGGTTTTGAAAATCGTGTTAAGTTTTATGAAAAGTTGTCGTAAGGGACTGTTTGTATATGATACGACTGGTCTAACTGGTAAATTTCTTTTATGTATTTTTATGAGACCGTATAAAAATAAAAAAATACCACATACGATTAAATAAATTAAACAATCTCAAAAAAATTTAAAAATAGTAATAATAAAAACCAACTAAGAATAACACAATCAACTCAATTTCATAAACGGTTAATCAATTTGTCAGATACACGGTTTACTGAAAAAGAGAAAAACCTGCTAGAAAATGGTCCAAAATACAATCCACTACTAAATTTAAAGAACACCAAACATCTTTTATATTAAACAAAGAATACTCCAACTTTGTTAACCACTTCCATCAAACAAATCATATTTTTCAGACATAAATAATCTACAAATATTACATAAAGCACAAAAAGGAAGAAATTTAAATATTTTAGAAGCTATAGAGATCTACATGCACAATAAAAATAAAGATACAATCCTATTAAATAATTGAACAGATGTTCAGAATTCAACCCTGTTTGGCGTATTTTAAAAGTTTTTAGATATATCTTTGAAGAAGGAATTTTTGTAAAAAGTTTTAAGAAAATATAAAAAGGTATTTCTTCAAATTTTAAACAATAATGTCATTTAACCCTTTGTAGTAAAATAATTTAATTTAAGTTCAATGATGGGTAATTCCAAATTGCACCTGGAAATTTGTTATAAATCATAAATAAACCACCTTAGTTTGTAGTATTACGCTTGATAATGTAGAAAACCGACGAAACTGCAGTAGAAGATAAATAAAAAATAAGTGATAAATAACAAAGTAATTCGTTTCATTTCATTTAGAAATTTAAAATGTACTGCCACAAAGTACCTGACACCTCAATTATACATTTTAATGTTAACAATCTTATTATTTTGACGTTTAGCTTCTCGTATCGAACCGCTCATTCTCTTGTAAGCAGACTGAGGGCACGAGTACTATGTTACTTTTGACTGACCTTTTTTCGTCGCTTTAAGTCTCGTTTACAGTTTTGGATGGGAAGCTGATCTACCGTTTTGGCCTGAACTGGTTAGGAGCCTGCCAAGTGACCCGAAGGCCGCTTGTTCAAATCCGGTACTAGTGACTCGATGTTGTGATGTCTCATATTTAAAATCATATAATACATTCGTGGCTAACACGCTAAGTTCGCGAGGGAAATAAGACAGAAGAAAATTCTTAAAGTGCCAATTCTTCATCTTTTTTTTTATCAAAACTTCGTCATTTATAATCCTTCTTTAAGAGTTCTGTCAAATAATTTCACCCATATCTCTTCTTTTTTTGTCGCTATCAAGAATCAACTAATTTAAAAGGGTGTTAGTATCTCGTCCTGCCCTGCTTTCCACTAATATGACTTTTATACAGAAAATTATTAATGGTTTCTCTAAGTTAACATACCCAAAAGTTCATGCGTAGATAATATTATGAAAGATATTTGACGTAGGATGGAATTTTGATAATATACTGAAACGGCTTACTGAAAGCTTTTTGTGGTTTTCGGCTGAAGGTAATGAGGCAAAACGAGACAATTTAAAAACATATATATTATATACATGCGGTCCTAGACAAGAGATGAATCACGAAGAAAGGAAAACCATTTAAGATTTGTTGAGATAAAAAGCCCACATCATATAATTATGGAGAACGGTTTTATTCTTTCATATAAATTTTCATTTTAGTTAGGCTAGTTGATAGTTTCGTTTGAAAACTATTATTCGAAAAAATCCGGAATTACTATTTATTCACCAGATGATTTTGTAAATTCAATGACTACGTACAGGGTGAGTCAACGGTAGACTAAAGTTCATTAACTCATTTGTTTCGGAAATGACAAAAAAATGTTAAATACTTTTTTAGGGAATGTTAAGTTGCATAGTTTAAAATTATTTTATTATTATTTAGTGTACAGGGTACTTCAAAAAAAGTATGGCCGACATACAATATGTTTTTTTGAACGGAACATCCTATTTTCTAATTTATTTCTAAATTCTGTGTAAAATTTTATAACTTTCTTATTAATAATGTTATATACTTAAACCTAGTAGTTTTTCTAAAATTTCAATTTTTTTAAAAAAATACTAGTTTTCAGTTTTTTAAAAAATTCTCAGTAGCGCCATTGTTTCTTAAGGTGGAATACTCATAATTGGTACGAGCTTTCTATAGAGATGAAAAAAGATATATATAAAGAAATTTTAGTTAGATGCTACAGGGTGTTCAAAATAAATTTATGCATTTCGACTATTTTAATTTGAAAAACCTCAATTTTTTTAAATGGCACACCCTGTATATTATTATTTTTTTCTGATAGATTTTGCAAAACCCTCCAACTTTTATTAAGTATGTCATATACCTATTTCTAATAGTTTTTGATTTATTTTGAATTTTTCAATTTTTACCCATGTTTTTAATACACTTACGCTATAAGATCATAGTTGCCAAGGTAAAACAAAAATGTAGGCATTGTCAAATTTTGACATGTCTATTAAGCAAGTAAAAAATAGTTTATTTAAAAATGAATTAATTGATATGGTTTATATACTGGGCGAGGCGGGAAAAATTGTCTTTTGGCACTAAGGCTTTACAGAGCTAATTACCCTAACAGACGTATACCATCTAGAAAATCTTGTCAGTGCTTAATGGAACGGTTTGATGGTAGTGGTAGCGTTAAGTATACGAAACGGAAAGCAATAAACCAGAATGCTGCCAATGAGGAAAAAGAAATGGAGATTTTACTTCATATTGAAGATAATTCCCAGGTCAGTAGCCATCAACTAGCTGACTTATCTGACATATCCTAATCTACGGCTAATCGCGCAACGAGAAAATACAAGTATCATCCCTTTCATATGGATCTACACCAGGAACTTTAAGACCGTGATTTTGAATGACGAGTAAACTTTTGTGCCACCATGAATGGAGCAATAGAGGCCGATTTTTTTATCCAAAATAATGGTTTCTGATGATGCTACTTTTCGCAGTAATGGAGCAGTTAACAGCCATAACATGAATTTTGAGTCCGGGAAGTTCAAGACCAAAACTAGTGGTCGCTTAATATATGGTGTGGAATATTAAATTTTCGAATTATTAGTTCATATTTTTTCCGCGAACAGCTTAACGGGCCTAGATATCTAAATTTTTTGCTAAACGAATTACTACAGCTTTTTAAAGAAGTTGATAACTTTGAAGGGGAACAAATGTGAATTCAATAAGACGGAACTCCTGCTCAGTACCACCGAGAAGTTCGGCAATTTTTAAACGATCGTTACCCACAAAAATGGATCGGTAGGGATGGATTCATTCAGTGGCCCCCTCGATCATGTGACTTAACAACTTTATACTTCTTTTTGTGGCGCTTCATTAAAGATCTTGTTTATGTGAATCCCCTACAATACCAGTAGATATGGAAAATAGGATACGGGGTGCGTGCAGGACAATAACGCCCTTTATGCTAAGGAAAGTGAAGGAAAATAGTAAACGACTAAACATGTGCATTCAAGTAAACGGGCATATTTTTGAACATTTATTACGTCATAATAATCAATCATGAGATAAGTTAAACTATATTAAAATTATTATTAACTATTTGTTTATGTTTTCACAAAAGCGTAAGTGTATTAAAAACAAGGGTAAAAATTGAAAAATTCAAAATGAATCGAAAACTATTAGAAATAGGTATATGACATACTTAATAAAAGTTGGAGGGTTTTGTAAAATCTATCAGAAAAAAAAAAATAATATACAGGATGTGTTATTTAAAAAATTTGGGATTTTTCAATTTAAACAGTATGTATGTATAAATTTATTTTGAACACCCTCAACACTTAACTCAAATTTCTTTACATATATCTTCTTTTTCATCTCTATAGGATACTCGTACCAATTATGAGTATTCCACCGCCCGAAAAGATGGCGCTACTGGCAATTTTTTACAAAACTGAACACGAGAATTTAAAAAAAAAAATTGAAGTATTAGAAAAATTACTTTACTAATAACATTTTACGCAGAATTTAAAAATAAATTAGAAAATAGGATGTTCCATTTAAAAAAACATGTTATATCTGCCACACCTTTTTGAAGTACCCCGTATACTCAAAAATTATTTTAAACTATTGTATTTAACATTTTTTTCGTCATTCCCGAAACAAATAAGATAATGAACTGCACTCTATCGTTGAGTCACCCTGTACATGTACCTTTACATGACTGATAACAATATATTTTTTTCTTTTCACACATCGTTTTTTTCCATTTCAAAATAGAGCATCAATTAACTTGCGAGCGTAAAAAAATAAATCAATGATTATTAAGCTTGCTGGCGGTAGTTGATGAGTGGAAGGGATATTTTTAACTATTGACGATATCGTACCATTTCAACCGATAATGACGTACGTATTAATATAAACGATTATAGTCGTGGTTTTCTTATTTTTACTTTGAGCTGAGATGTCGCTTTTGCTTACTTTTTGTTCGGTAGATTTTTTTGTATACACTGATTTTTATAAAAAAGAAAAGTTGAGATTTTTTGCTGGTTTTTATTTCAAAGTTTAATGTCTAATTTAAACTTTATAAAAAATTTTCGTTAAACATTATTTAAGCCATACGCAATCGAATTTAAAAATTGCATTGACAATTTATTGCTATATTTTTGCAATCTTCTTTCAATATTGTTAAATTAGATTGTGTATGGGTTAAACGATATTTATTTTTTTTTCCGTCAGTTCACATCAGACATAATAATTTTTAATATAAGCTGCGAAAAACAATTTCGGGTTTGTTTTATTACGAAAATCGGATATCCTAGCCTCAGCGGAATTTATTCATTTATTAAACTTAATAAAAATATTTAAAAATGGTTTTATTCTTTAACAAAAAGCGCCGAACGGATTTTTTTCTATAATGGCTTGGATTGTTTCTAATACCGGCTAGAATTAAAATCCATCAAAATTTTGGAGCCACCCTATATTTTTATTTCATTTAGCTCTAAGACACCGTGATATATGTGTATTATAAATGAACATTTCCGTAAATTGTTGGTACGTGAGCCGTTCAAAAAAGAGAAATTTTTTTCGAAAGTGACATTTATTAGACTCGATTTAAATCGTTCCTTAGACCTTCAGAAACAATTATTCACGGCTAAACACAACTTTTTAAGAACCTTTTTTTACGGCTCAATATGCAAATTATTGCAGAAAAAATGGAAAAACTTGCTAAATTACTTTAAAAAGCGTCAAAAATCAGAAATAATGTACCGTATTATAAATTTTGGATGGTTGTAGCTTCTACTTGATGGAAATTCATTATAAATATATAATAAAAGACTGTTTTTAGTCAATTTCCACTGGTTTATTTAAATTGCGATGACGCGTTTCGTTGTCGATGCAGCTTCTTCAGATTTACATTTTACGCTGTCAAGTTAGGTTTAATATTCACAGTTTTATATAATTTCTTAATTATAATATTACACCTAATTAAATTACGTTGATAGTATTGGAAAATCCACACAGATTTGGAGTTAGGATAATAAATTCAATAATGGTGAATTGTTTAAATCTACCTGGTCGTTGAGTAAAGTACCTGTAGTCCTTAATCGATTTATTTGCATTGTCTCTAAAAGGTTTAGTTTTAAACCTTTTTGTTGGGTGTATAAAATTTTGAAATTCTTGTTAAATGTGTGATTTTCTATTAAAAGATGATTAGCATATGTTGAATTAGATTTTCTATGGATGAAACTTTTTTCGTGTTCTGTAATTCTTTGTCTAAATGTACGTCCAGTTTGTCCGATGTATGTTTTAGGACATGACCCACATGTTAATTGATAAACCTCTGATTTATTGTCTTTATTGTTTTGTGGTTTGTAGTTTTTAAGATATTTCCCTATAGTATTGTTAGTCTTATAAGCTATGTTGATATTTTTTTGATTTAAAAATTTCCCCAGTTTTTCCGTTGGTTTGCCGAAATAGGTTAAGCATTTAAAAGTGGTATTTCTGTCCTTAAAACGTGGGTATATTTTTGAGATTGCCTTGTTTCTAAGTTTTTTCCTAACGATATTATTGATTAACCGTATTATAAGTGTATCCATGCGATTTGTTGAAATTATTCATCTTGAATTCTGATAATGTTTTTTTATGTTTTTTGACGTGCTGACTTCTAATTTTTATGTACCTTGTTGATATTAGAATAAGGTAGGATAAAGTCAGAATAATGGGATTTTTAATTTACGGCCATTTCCAACCAAAAAGTGGCTAAAATCTGACCATAACTTGAAAGCGATATCATAATATCAACATGGTACATAAAAATTCGAAGTCAATAGATCAAAGAACGTAAGAAAAGTGCCCATATGATATAATTTTACTAATATTATAGGAATTTTTCCAGGTTTTTGGCAAATTTGAAGCATAGATATTTATTTATAACAAATAATTATGCAGCATATAAGTGGTGGGGAAGGTAGGATGATTTCGTATTTATTGTATTATGGATCTTTTTGGTTTTTTTTTGAGTTAAGGGGTCGAAAAATTCTATTCTTGTTTCTTTGATTGTGTTAGCCGATACTTGTTGGAAATTCATAATAAAATTATATAAAAACAACACTATGTTTTAATTTCCAATATATTTAAAGTCACTTGACAATTGTTTCACCATACAATGGCTTCTTCAGAAGTCTTCAGGAGACTTCTGAAGAAGCCATTGTATGGTGAAACAATTGTCAAGTGACTTTAAATATATTGGAAATTAAAAACATAGTGTTGTTTTTATATAATTTTATATTCTTGTTTCTTTATTCTTAATGTTAACATGGGAAGAAGGTGGGAGATCATCAAATATTTACAGTTTCAATATTATTATGAGACTTTTTCCTAGTTATTGATTAGAATATTTTTTAGCTAATCATTTGTCGTCAAAGATATATGAAAGAATGGGAAAGTGGATTAGAAAGGTGGTTGCGTATATATCGTAATATACTTAATTATGGTATGATTTTTCATTATTTCAAATTTTACCTGAAATAGTATGTAGAAGATTTAAAATCTGGTTACAGAGTGACCTAAAAGAATGTGAAGTTGATTATAGAACTAGCTTTAGAAATACAGACAGTTAAATGCTAAAGTTAATTTGACTAAAAGATACAAAATGGACAAAAAATGGGCAAAAATGGCCATTATGTAAAAGAGGAAAACGTTATCAGGATTGACGATGAATAATTTCAATAAATCGCATGGATAAACTAATAATACGGTACATTACATATTGATTCTTGACGCTTTTTATGGCAATTTAGCGTTTTTCCGCAAAAATTTGCTTATTGAGTTGTAAAAAAGGGTTCCTAAGAAAGTCGTATTCAGCAGTGAATAATTGTTTCTGGAGGTTCAAGGAACGATTTAAATCGAGACTTATGACTGTCACTTCACTTTCTTGAACATTCATTTTTTCCTAGATTTCAAGATCATGTTACAACACTGTTTTTCTATCAATAATTCATGTAATACTTGCTAACTTCAGTTAAGCAGTGAGTTTAAATTTTTAAGCAGAGTAATCTGATTAAGCAGTGAGTTTAAATTTTTGAACAGTTTAATTTAAACCAGCAGTGTGTAACGCGTGTTGCCAACTTAACTTATTTAGTTCAGGATTTTGCGTCCCGGAAGTAAACCATTTTAAAGACTTCACTTTGACGAAGGGGCAAAAGCTATATAAACAGCCATCTCGGATTTTTCAGGGCTTTTTCCTCCAGCATGCCGTTGTGCCTTTTTCCACCGTGATGCAGTAACGGCTTAGTCCTTCGTCAAGCCGTAGTAGGATTTTTTCTTCCATCATGCCGTAGTGCAGTAACGGTTTTTTTTTTTTATCACCAAGTGAGTGTAGTTTCTAGATCTCAAGTTTGATGCCTTTTTCCGATCTTAAAATATTCTGTTCATCCTAAGACATATCGGGTCAAAAAGTGATTAGCTACCCAAAGGAGAATAGGAGAGTAGTTGCTGAGACAATATTTTTGATGAGAATCTCACCAGGAGAGGCCAAGCTGTTTATGGAAAACCCACGAGGAGAAACCAATCAGTAAGTTATAAGCACACCAGTTTAAATATCTCACTTCCTGTCTGCATCCTGTATTTCCAACAACCACATAACACGTATAAACCGCGAAGACGATTTCTCGAACTTTTATATCGTGTTTTTGAAGCCATTTGCTAAGAACTTAATAATTCCAACTTACCAGGTGTACAAGTATGAAATGCGGATTTCAGACAACAGATGATGCACCAATGCAGTTTGTGCTATAAAGATTTGGCACTGCGCCATTTTGTTGTGTCATCAACAAGTGTCAGACGCGCACGAGTGATAAATTGGAAAAGTGTGTGCATAATGTTGTGTTCGATATGTCGAAATTTATACCGAACAAAGAGCATTCGCGGACAGTATTAATTTTTTGTTTTCATTTGAAGAAAACTGCTGTTGAATCATACCGATTACTTCAAGAAGCTTATGACGAACATGCTCCATCGCAAGATACGTGTAAACGATGGTTTTGGCGTTTCAAAAGTTGTGACTTCGATGTTGCAGTCCAGAAACGTGGAAAACCGCCAAAAAAATACGAAGATGTGGAATTGCAAGCATTGTTGGACAAAGATGATTCGCAAACACAAAAACAACTCGCCGAGCAATTGGGCGTTAGTCAACAAGCTGTTTCCAATCGGCTACGAGAGATGGAAAAGATTCAGAAGACCGGTAGATGGGTACCACATGAGTTGAACGACAGGCAAATGGAAAAGCGCAAAAACACGTGTGACATTTTGCTCGCTCGGTACAAAAGGAAGTAGTTTTTGCATCGTATAGTTACAGGGGATAAAAAGTGGATTTATTTTGAGAATCTCAAGCGCAAAAAATCTTGGGTAGACCCAGGCGCACCATCCACATCGACCGCAAGACCGAATCGCTTTGATTGGTCTATTATGAGCTGTTAAAACCTGGGGAAATGGTTAATACTAAATGTTACCAACAACAATTGACCGATTTGAATCGTTCGCTGCTTGAAAAAAGGCCAGAATACCGAAAGAGGCATCACAAAGTCATTTTTCTTCTTGACAGTGCTCCGTCAACCCAGTTCGCGACATGTTGGAAGCACTCAGCTGGGAAGTTCTACCCCATGCGGCTTACTCACCAGACCTGGCTCCTTCCGATTACCACTTGTTTGCATCGATGGGTCACGCACTTGCAGAGCAGCTCTTTGATTCGTACGAAGATGTGAAAAAATGGCTCGATGAATGGTTCGCAGCAAAAGGGGAAGATTTTTACTGGCGTGGTATTCACAAATTGCCGGAAAGATGGGAAAAATGTATAACAAGCGATTGAGCATACTTTGAATAGAGCACTTTTTATCATTCTTCCGAATTTAACATATTTTTTTAGAAAAAAAATCCGCATTTTATACTTGTACACCTGATAGAGACTCTATGCAATAGTGTGCACTCTCTTAGTATAAAAAGTTATTTATTAAGTCTATGTAATTTTAAGAGTGTAATAAGAGAAACAATTTTTATTTTGTTAATATACTCTTCTTTATTTAAATGCGTAGTGTCTCACTAAACTCCTGCTCTTTCTTTTAGGACGTAAGGGTTGTACCCAACTCAGTTTTATATTAACAACTAAAAGTCTTCAGTATTTTTTCATTTCTTGAGCTGAACTTACTTTTATTCTAAAATGAATGGTCCCCAAATCTGTACAACCAAATTCTAAACAACTATAGAGACTATTTTCAAAAGGCGTACAAAAATTACCTCGATCTCCATGTACTCTGCCAGTAAAAAACGAGCTAGCTTATATCTAGTTTTTGTTCTCTCAGTATTAATATCCCCTCAATCCATTCTCAAAAATTAAGATTTACATAAGGGCCAAATAACGGCTTCTATTTAATAAATAAAATATTTATTAAAAACAAAGAAAGTTGAGGTTATATAAAGTAGCGCCGTAAAAGTGAGGCTACAAAATAGTAGCAACAAGAGAAGCCATAATGTATATATTACATTGCGATATGTAATACCCGAAAACTTTTAAACAACAATCATACCAATATAAGATTGCTGAACACCATAATAAATAAGGAATAGTGTCGAGGCAAAGGAAGAATTAAATGACAGTATGAATCTCTGAAGTACTGGTATTAATAGTCTGTTATGTAATAAAATAAGTATTTCAAAAAACTTAATTAAAAAAAAACCTTAACGACATCCAACTTTAAAAAGCTTTCAAGAAAAACCTATAAAAGCGAAATCCCTGTTTTGTTGAATTAAATTAGGCTCTCCGGTGACCAACAACTTTTAATTTTCTTGTGCCAATAGAGAATTTTATGTGAACTAATAAAACTAGTAAAAGCTCTGGACCTTCGAGACATTGTAAAAGGTTTATTGAGAGATTTTTTTTTCGAATTTCTACTGCTAGAGTAGAGTATTGGTAAGCAATTTCACAGCTACTTTTATTTTTTAGCAATACAAGATTTCTACAAAAAATATATAATTTGCGGTATAGATAGAGAAATGAATACATAAATGGATATTTTATTGTTCCATTTAACACGGAGTTTTAGGAAGCAGCAACTTTCAGGGATCAATTATACGAGGGTGTGTCCGAATTATGTACCTAGCTTTGACGAAAAACTTTTTTTTTTTTTTTTATGGGTCTAGCACACGTGCTACAGGGAAGTCCCTAAAGCGCTACAGGAGCGACACCTGTGTGGAGAAAGCGATTCACGTTGTTCTTGAATCGCTGTAGATTGTACTCGATGGAAAACACAGTCCTGGGCAAACCATTCCAAAGGTATGATCTTCTCCATATAAAAGACTGCTTGAAAAGCGTTGCACGAGGAGTAACAAGCTGAACCTCATACGGATGTGAAGCATTAGCGCAACGTGTACTTCTAATATGCACCGCTCTGGGAGGAATTAAACGGGCCACATCCTTCGAACACTTTCCATGAAAGTATTTGTAGAATAGGCTCAAGTCGCCAACGGTTCTTCGATGTTCCAGCGAATCAAGGCCGTCGGTCAGTTCCGGGTGTCCAATCAGACGAACAGCTCTTCTCTGGATAGAATCCAACAAATGCAGTGTATGTTTGGGAGCGGAGCTCCAAACATGGGAGCAGTATTCCATAGTTGGTCGAATTTGAGCTTTGTAAAGAATTAACAGTTGTTGTGGAGTGTAAAGCTTTCTGGTTCGAAACGATATTCCCAACTTTTGAGAAGCTCTTCTTGCTATGCCTGTAACATGTTCATGCCAGGACATATTTGCTCCCAAATTAATGCCTAACAGATTGAGTGACGATGTTAGAGGGATGGAGTGCCCCGACATAACTATGTCGGGTTCTGCAACGTTAACTTTTTTAGAAAAAACTGCCGCCTGGGTTTTTGTAGCGTTAAATTCCACTTGGTTACTGTCACCCCAAGATAGAATTTCATCCAGGTCTTTGTTAAGTTGAATGACTTCCTGCTGTCTGCGGATATTCGTCTGAAAATAGTCGATGTCCGAGCATTCAAAGTGAATGAAGAGATAAGTGTACTGTCATCTGCAAAGCTGTAGATTGGATTCTCGGTCTTTTCCAGCAGATCGTTAATATAAATGAGGAAGAGAGTAGGAGACAGTATGGAACCTTGGGGCACACCGGCGTTGATAGTGAAGGTGTTAGAAAGAAATCCGTCGACTGCCACTCGTAAAGAACGCTCTCTGAGGAAACATGAGAGCCACAAACAGAACTTTTCAGACATACCATAAGAACGTAGCTTAGCCAACAGCCCATCGTGCCAAACACGGTCAAATGCCTTGGATATGTCAAGAGCAACCGCTCGAGATTCTCCAAAGTGTTCAATTGCGTTGTTCCAAACATGTGTTACATAAGTCAGAAGATCTCCTGCTGATCTATTTTTACGAAAGCCATATTGGTGATCACTAATAATGTTGAATCCTTCCAGATATTTTAGAAGATGCTGATTGATAGCCTTTTCCATGACTTTCGATATTATTGAGAGTAGCGCGATTGGTCGGTAGTTATTTGGCAAGGTCTTCTTGCCTTTTTTTAGGTATCGGCTGAACTGTGGCACATTTCCAGCAGGAAGGAAATATTCCCTTTCTGTAGGATAGGTTGAAAAGTCTACAGAAAACTGGTGTTAGTTCCCTCGCACAGTTCTTGAGAACTATGGCAGGTATTCCGTCAGCGCCAGAAGCCTTTTTGGTGTCTAGCTTCATCAAAATACGTTTTATGATACGCTGTCTGAAGACAATATCGGGCATCCTTGACTGCACTATGGGAATAGTAGGTGGTGTCCTTCCTTGGAAATCGACAGTAGAATGTGAAGCAAAGAGTTCAGCCAACAAGTTCGCTTTCTCAACAGGTGTCGTTACAATAGAATTATCTGGCCGTGTGGGTGGTGGTATGGTGGATTTGGTGAAATTTTGACTAACTGCCTTAGCGACTGACCAAAAGGACCTGGAATTGGCGGGACAAGCGAGAAGTTTGTTTCTAATCCGTTGATTGTGTACCTCCTTGGTTTCGTCGATAATTTATTTGCATCTGTTCCTGGCACGAACAAAGATGTTACGATTTATGGTGTTAGGATCTTCACGCCACTGTCGGTATGCAAGATGTTTAGATGCAACAGCTTCTTTGCATTTTAGGTCAAACCAAGGCTTGCCGTTGGAAGGGCATTTCTTCGAAAAAGGGATGTAAGCCTCCATACCGGCCAAAATAACATCGGAAACCTCCCTGGCGCAGTCAGATGGGTCGTCGGATCGAAAACAAACGTCCAACCAAGGGAAAGTTCGAAAATATTCCATGAGATCTTCCCATTTAGCAGATTTGTAGTGCCAAATCTTGCGCGGTTTGGGCGTCTCTCTGTCACTGATTGGTAGAATACTCGATGTCGAAAGTAGTTTATGGTCGGAAGAACCTAACGGCGGATTTACGCTGACAGTGTAAATCTCCGGATTGATGGTTAAAAACAGATCAAGAAGACTGGCGAACTCTCCGTCTCGATCAGGGATCCGTGTTGGTTCATCAATAAGCTGAATCAAGCCACAACTGACTGAAAATGATTCGGCTTCACGACCTTGTTCGTCGGTAGTATTTGAATATTTAAGCCAGTTGATGTTGTGGACATTAAAGTCGCCCAGGATGGCAATTTCGGCATTTGGATAGTTAATTTGTAAATGATCTATGGTGTCTGCAAGAGAAGCGAAAAGTGTTCTAAAGTTTGTATCACTTGGTGGTCGATAGAGGATACAGACGAATCTTGTGGTTGGTTGAGTCGTTATTTTTAACCACATAACATCAAAGTTTGGGGGCTGCAGAGCCTCTTCTCGTTGGCAAGAGAGGTCGCTTCTGACATAAAGACAGATTCCAAAGTTACGCCTAAATCGGGAATAGAAATCGTACCCAGGATAAAGATAGTTACTTATGCATTATGCAAATAAAATACGTTCTCTGAGATTAACTTTTCATGTACATGTACGTTAACATTTCTACTCGAACTCTGCTTGACGTAATTTAAGACATATTAAGGTTAGACAAAATTAGAATGTTTCCATATCTTAGCACGTAATTTTAACTGATATTGGCTTAAAATTGCAAAACAGAAATTAATATTAAGTTAGCAGATTTATTTTATAAAATAAAAGGGGTTTTTTCGTCACTAAGTATATAGTTGTTCCTTCAAACAATGAAGTTATTTTAATTATCATTAAGTCTTTTAAAACGAAGATATTGTTTTGAATGTTTTATGATAAAAATAAAGGATTTATACCAAATGGGGTTCTTTGGAAGATATACAGCAATTTTTAAATAAGCCAGTAGTCAAGAATACGGACCTAGGAATACGAGGCTGGTTTGAAAAGTCCGTGCAAAATCCGAGAGATGGCACCACCGGCGCGTATCGAGGTCATGTTTAGTTAGTAGCATCTCTTGAATGAACGCACACCAAGTTTCAGGCATATTGGTCTATTTCTTTGTGTTTGGCATTCGTGTGAATCAAGGAAGTCAAGTGATTTTCAAGAAATGGACGAAAAAGAATTTCGTGTGGTGATTAAACATTACTTTATGAAAGGCAAAACGCCTCAGGAGACTAAAGAAAAGCTTGATAAACATTATGGTGACTCTGCACCTTCGATTAGAACAGTTTATAAGTGGTTTCAAAATTTTCGGACTGGCCATATGGGCACAAGTGACGCTGAACGTTCTGGACGGCCTGTGGAGGTTACCACTCCAGAAATCATTGATCAAATCCATGATATGGTGATGGATGACAGAAGAGTTAAGGTGCGTGAGATTGCTAGTGCTGTGGGTATCTCGACTGAACGGGTACATAACACTTGGACATGAGAAAGCTATCCGCAAGATGGGTGCCGCGATTGCTCACGCTTGACCAAAAACGGAATCGTGTGAAGTGTTGCAAGGATGGTTTTCAGCTGTTCCAGAAGAATCCGGAGGACTTTAAGCGTCGTTTCGTCACTGTGGATGAAACATAGATACATTACTATACTCCTGAGACCAAACAACAATCTAAACAATGGGTTACCAAGGGGGAATCTGCACCAAAAAAGGCGAAGACCGTTCCTTCGGCCGGAAAGGTTATGGCGACTGTCTTTTGGGATTCGCAAGGGATAATCCTCATCGACTATCTGTAAAAGGGTAAAACTATTACAGGTGAATATTATTCATCGTTATTGGACCGTTTGAAAACCGAGCTGCAAGAAAAACGCCCCCGATTGACCCACAAGAAAGTCCTTTTCCATCACGACAACGCACCAGCACACACCTCAGCAGTTGTGGTCGCAAAATTAATGGAAATAGGATTCCAACTCGTTTCACATCCCCCCTATTCTCCAGACTCGGCTCCCTCGGACTACTATTTGTTCCCCAATTTGAAGAAATGGCTGGCGGGACAAAGATTTTATTCAAACGAGGAGGTGATTGCAGACACTAATGGATATTTTGCAGACTTGGACAAATCCTATTATTCGGAAGGGATCAACAAACTAGAATATCGTTGGACGAAGTGTATAAGCCTAAAAGGAGACTATGTCGAAAAATAAAAAAGGTTTACCCCAAACACATAAGTAGTTTTTATTTTTGCACGGACTTTTCAAACCAGCCTCGTAAAACGAAATCAAATATATTCTAATTAGGAAGAACAATGTTAACTCTGGCTAACTACTGTTAGGATTAGGTTGTTAATGATCAGTGGGACCACTCCGTAGAAATCAAAGCCCATATAGAAAAACAAGAATAGCTTTCAACAAATTAGGCCCTCTCTTTAAAAGCCACCATCTCATATTAGAGATAAAAATTAGACTCCTTCGTTGTTACGTGTTCACAGTATTGCTGTACGGGGTAGAAAGTTGGACAATAACTGAAGCAGCTAGCAAAAGGATTAATACTTTTGAGATGTGAACATATAGACGAATATTGCGAATATCTTGGGTAGATCATGTCAGAAATGAATAACTACTCGTATTACGAAGGATAAAAAAGAAACAGAATACGTCACGAACATCAAAATACGTAAATTAGAATATCTCTGGCATATTATGCGTAACCAACAAAGATATGGACTGCTCCACTGCTGAAAGTTGTTGGAAGAAGTCTTGGTAGGAGAAAAATTTCATGGATTAAAAATTTAAGAACATGATTTTTCATATCAACAAGTGTTCGAACAGCAGTGAACAGAGTGAGGATAACGCTGATGATTCGATATTATTACTCTCATATTACTTGAAAATAAGACATTTTTTCATTAAATTTTTCGGAAGAAAAAAAATCGTAAAAATTGCACGGTGCATGCAACGAGTACAAATTTTTAACGAAGTATTTGAAATAGCAACAGTAATTTCATAACAATTTTTCTATATGACATCATGTCCATGGCGCATATTTATATAACATAACAGAGGTGATGCTAGAGAATAACCGGACCGAATTTATAAGATTTTTATTTTTGAACTTTGATACTAAAACCGTAATCTTCTTTAATATACATTTCTTCTCGTTCCCTATACCGCTCCATACGAATTTTCCGTTGATGGACGCAGTGCTGTCGGTCGTCTTCTGACAGATTCGTCATGGCCTCCGTCATCTTTTTCTTCACTGCGTCAACAGGCTTAAAACCGGTTCCTTTGCAATGCACTCTTTACTTTGGGAAACCAACAAAAGGCACATGGAGCAAGGTCAGGTTAATAGGGTAACTCTTTATCGCCAAAAACTCCTCCATTGTGCGCTAATGCTTTGTTTTAGTGGAGGATCCAAGACAGATTCTTCCACATTTCAGGTTTTTTCTTCCAACAAGTTCACTAAGAGTTGTCAAAACCTGCTTATAGTTAACTTGATTTACACTTTGATCTTTTCAATGTAGTCATCTGTTTTTGCCATTCGTGAGCGCCCAAAGTGGGGATCGAATGTGACGTCTTCTCTGCCATCTTTGAATCGTTTTACCCGCTCGAAAACTTAAGTTCGTGATAAGAAATCATCACCATACACTTCTTGCAGCAAACTTTATATTTTTGTAGCAAAAGTTTAACGAAAAATTTCACGTTAACTCGTTGCTCAACATTGACACTAAATATTTTTGCGACGTAAAGCAAACACACGATCCAATTTAAACTAGCGCTGCAACCGCATTGGAAGCTGCACGGTCATCATAATGGCAGAATAGGTAGAGGGGGTATTCAAGCTCAACATCCCATCATTGCCCACCACGCGACACCAATATTATCGGCATAACAAAATCAGTCCGGTTATTTTCTAGCTATACCTCGTTCTTATAACAAATTGCTGTTAAATTCATTACATATAGAGTAAATGAAATTAGAGAGTTAATCGACCAAGATTATAGCAAATTGCACTCCTTAAGGATGTAAGTTATTAGGGAGCTAAAGATACTCATCAACAGATCAGATTTTAATAAATATTTTTAACAAGAGTTCTGGATCTAACAGCATACGACATTCGAAAAAACTTTTCTTGTGTAGAATAAAATTGCTCGTCAATTTACCTTGAAATAAATGCTATCTGTTTAAAAAATTTTCAAAAATACATTTCTAAATATATGTTTATTGCTTGATCGCATGTTAAAATTTCCTTCTTGAAAGTTTATTTTAGAAACTTATTAGAACTAGATAAAGAAAATAGTACTTTTTTTTATCTAATTTGACTAAAACTAGCCTTGGTAAAAATCCGCTATATTTTAGTCCTAATTTATAATCGTAAGTTCTGCGTTCATTTGCATTTCGGACCGTATCGGAAAAGCCATTTATTACGAATCTAACGACTAGAAATAAAAAGTTGCTATGAATAGAGGATGAATAAATCAGAATTAAGTTCATCTAATTTACGTTTATTTTTACTAATATTTCTAACTCTCAAGCAAATGAAGGGAGACACTAACGAATGTTGCCGAGATGTTGCATAACTCTTGTACATTCCTTCATTTCGTTGACTTATAAAAGCCTTCGATCAAGTATAATTAGATAACATAGTATATGGACGAAGTCCACATTTCAGCAATCTACCCACTGTTCTCTCATTTCCCAATTCATCTCTAAGCACGTTTCGGTGCATCAAGGCTCATCAGTTGAGGATTGAAAAATGAGAGAACAAAACATCGAGTACTTATTCCCGTAATGGCGAATCATCGTGGTCAGATATACTGTACCTGAAATTGTAAAACATACTTGACCTCAATTGGTGTCTATGGCCACAAGATACTTAGAGAAGTCCTTTTGTTCATGTTTTTTGTAATTATACTTGTTACCTGGCCAACGAAATGCAAATTTTTTTGTATTCACTAGAGATGAATTAACTGCTGAATTTTATGAGTAATTTCTTATAGAACCTTATAAATTTGTAAATCACATATCATAACGA
>CM032451.1:15630888-15635611 GCA_019049505.1 Pachyrhynchus sulphureomaculatus
AGGGATAAGCGCATTAACGGACAGACAGACAGACAGACAAACGTTGCATTTTATATATATTATAGATATAGATTATTATTATTATTATTATATAACCTGGCCAAAGAATATATGTATGAATTTTAAAAAAAAACAGGTAAATCGGATAAGTGGTTCTCGCGTGATAAACGCTCTAATGGACAGACAGACAGACAGAGAGACATTGCATTTTATATATTATAGATTATAGATTACAGATATTCTTTGCTACATAATATTGTTCCATATTTAATGGTTTAGGCTGTGTATTGCAAGGGCACGCGCTAGCAGCAAACTTTTTTCCCACATCATTCACTATTTTACGTCACTGCTCATTCCTTATGCTACCTATCGTAATAAAATATAGCCTATAACCTCGCCAGAGAACATATGTCTGTTTTAAAAAAAAGTACGTAAATCGGATAAGTGGTTCTCCAGTGATAGGCGCACTAACGGACAGACAGACAGACAGAGAGACATTGCATTTTATATATATTATATATATATATATATATATATATATATATATATATATATATATATATATATACAGTGAAAGCTCTCTTGAGCGGACACCTTCGGGACTATTAAAATATGTCCGCCTAAGGAAGGTCTCCGCGTATGGGAAAAATGAAAAAATACATACATATTTTTTATTTACATAATATATAATAGGGTAGCTTTTTATTGTTTTCTCATACACATTAGTACATAAGTATGTAGTTATAAGTCAAAAAATTAAACACATAAAAAATATAACTTAAGTAGGCTTGAAAAAATCAATTATAGTAGTTTGACGCATGTTAGTTTTAAGTATGTTGTCTTGAAAATGTAATTCCAAGTCAGATAACATCTGCAGTGCTGTTGAATCTCCTTTAATTTTGGCAAATTCTTGAATCGTTTTCACCATATCAATGGCCGGCTGATAACTTATAATAATATTGGATTGATCGGTTATGGTTATTTCTTCATCGGATTCGTCAGACTCAACCAAAGTCACGTTGTCGCCTTTTTTTTACAATTTTGTTAAAAGAGGTGTGGTCTATATCATCTTCTACTAATAAGTTATTATCGATGGTAATGAATTCACTTAAATCATTTTTTTAAGGCCTATTGCTTCTGCATTTCGCCATATTTCGAATAAAACTGACAAAGGTAAGTTATCTTCTCCTGAAAAGTCATCATTTTCCAGATCGTGGTTATCACCATCATTTAACTTAATTCCTGCCTTTTGAAAGCAATTTTTGATTGCTGTTTCCGTAACTTTCTTCCATGCAGCATTTATAAAATAAATAGTATCTAGAAAATTAACTGCTTTAGTAAGACCTTGAAGGTTATCAGCAGAATCTATTTTCGATAACAAATCCTTAATTAAAATGGTCCTGTAAAATGTTTTAAAATTTTGTATTATGCCTTGGTTTAGCGGTTGGAGAACTGATGTGCAACTGGGTGGTAGAAAAATAAGTTGAATGTTTTCTTAACTGAATGTCTTTAGGATGAGAGGCAGCATTATCCAAAAATAGCAAAATTTTTCTGTTTTCTTTACCCATTCTTAAATCAAAATCTTGCAACCACTCTCCCATTATAGCAGATATCATCCAAGCCTTCTTATTAGTTTTCCACATAACAGGCAGCTGATTCACAGTAATGTTTTTAAATGCCCTTGGATATTTTGACTTACCAATAACCAATAATTTTTCTTTATCTCCTGCCAGATTTACGCAATGCATAATGGTGAGTCTTTCTTTGGATAATTTTCCGCCCACACATTTCTCACGTTTTAGTGCTAACGTCTTGTCAGGTACAGCTCGAAAAAATAAACCTGTCTCGTCCACGTTAAAACTATTTTTTGGTAAATAACCTTTTACCAATGAAGATATTTTTTGCTTAAAGTTGTTCACATCTTCCATAATAACACTTCCAGCTTCTCTAGATATGGCTTTAAAAGCGATGTTATGCCTTTTCCGAAATTTTTTCCAGCCACGCAGATGGCGCACTGAAATGATCCCATTCCAGACTATCTGCGATTTCCTTTGCTTTGGCTCGAATTATTGGTCCTAGAATTTTAATAAATACGATTTAGAATGACTACAATACCTCTATAATTTTTTTTATTTACCTGATAGTGGAATTCCTTTATTTCTTGCCTTTGTGAACCAATCATAGCAAATTTCGTCAATTTGTAACCCCACTGGCTTTAAAAAAACTTCGTTTTACACTTGAATTAACATTGGAGTGAAATTTTTTTAATAACTCGCCTTTATTTTTAATAATTCGAGCTGCCTGTGTCTTTCCTATTTTAAAACGTTTGGCCAAAACTCTAACACTAAGTTTCTCTCTAATCAACGAACTAACTCAACTGACCATAAAAACAAGGTGTTATGTATTCGTTAATGCTCGCGGGGAATCACATACATACAATGGGGAAGTCCCCAGAATTTCTGTCGCCGCGCTGGCTAATAGTGCAGCGTTGCAACATTTTTAATTTTGTGTCCGATTAGGAGAGGATTTTACAAGTTTTGTATTTAAATATTGTATCCACGTCCGCCCAAGAGAGAGTCCGCTCCAGAGAGATTATGTCTTATTGAATTCTCTATACTTCATTCCGGACTATTAAATAGTGTCCGCCTAATGGAGTTATCCGCTCATTGGAGGTGTCCGTTATGAGAGATTTCACTGTATATATATATATATATATATATATATATATATATATATATATATATATATATATATATATATATATATATATATATATATACATATATATATATATATATATATATATATATATATATATATATATATATATATATATATATGTAATACTTTAAAATTTTCTTGAACCATCAATTAATATTTATTTTCAATTCTTGGGATTTGGGTTTGTTTTATGAATATTTGGTATTCAAAATTAAACTTAAATTGACGTTTCGCCCTTTGGTTTAGGGCATTTTCATTTTTTTCTTTATTCTACAGAATATACAAAATATAAGAATAAATTACATTTAGGTACACTAGTACAACACAAATTATTTAACACACACAACCATAAACTTTTTTTTACATAAATTCTTAGTTCTATCTTTAAAAATTAAAATCACATGGGACCTACCTTGAATCTCACATATTTTACTTACTACTGACAAGTCATAGTGGCATTCTTATCAATGTAGATTTTATTTTGTATTATTGATCTGTGATTTTTTTTTTCTTTGAATATTAAGCAGGTAGTCTTTTTGTTAATATATTTTACTACCTTATTAAATTTGTATAAATATGGCTAATTCCTTTTATATCACCATTATCATTGACTGTAAATTTCTCATTTTTTTAAATTTCGATCATTTCTTTATTGTAAGTTTTCCAATATTAATGTCCCTGTTTAAAATCTTTGTTTCGTTAAAGTTGAAATCATGTCCAAGTTCCGTTGTGTGTTTGTGAAGTGCCGTTGTCGCATTTTTTGGATACTTGTGTCCATTTAGTCTGTTTTTTAATAATTTGGGTCGTCATACCAATATAATGCATTGGGCAATCTGCACAAGGCACTGAATAAACTATGTTGGATTGGTTCATAGTTGATACCTGGCTTTTTAAGTTTGTAAATAGTGAGCTTAGTTTGTTTTGCGTTTTATGACAAACAGTTATGTTATATTTTTTTAGAGTGCTTTTTTAGTTTTTCTGATAAATCGCGTGTATAAGGTAGTGGGAGAAATTTGTTCTGATTTTGTTCTTTGGTTTCATCTTTTTTAATTTTTTTTATTATAGAATTTGCATGCTCTTGTTTTTATTGTTTGGTTGATGTCTTTTTCTCTAAATCCGTTTTGTATTAACACCCGGTCTTAAATTTGGTGAGGTCAGCGCTATTGCACGGTCTGTTAAACCGACAATAACACTTACCTTTTATGCCTTTGTGTGATTAGAGTAGAAATTCAAATACCTGCCAGACCACGTTGGTTTAGTATACCATTTAGTGATTATTTTGTTATGTTTTTCTAATTAAAGTTGTATCCAGGAAATGTATTTCATTATTACTTACCTGCTTAATATTCAAAAAAAAAAAATCACAGATCAATAATAAAAAATAAAATCTACAACGATAAGAATGCCACTATGACTTGTCAGTAGTAAAAAAAAATATGTGAGATTCAAAGTAGGTCCCATGTGATTTTAATTTTTAAAGATAGAACTAAGAATTTGTGTAAAAAGTTTATGGTTGTGTGTGTTAAATAATTTGTGTTGTACTAGTGTACCTAAATGTAATTTACTCTTATATTTTGTATATTTTGTAGAAATAAAGAAAAAAATAAAAATGCCCTAAACCAAAGGGCGAAACGTCAATTTAAGTTTAATTTTGAATACCAAATATTCATAAAAAACGAATCCAAATCCCAAGAATTGAATATATATATAATATATATATATATATATATATATATATATTATATATATATATATATATATATATACATATATATATACAAGGTGTTATGGAAATTACTGCATATATTGGATCTGGCACCTTGTAACAAAATCGATTGCAGAAATTCACAGATCTCAATAATAAATGAAAGAAGATTCGCCTAAAGAAAATGAAGATTCGCTCGAATCAGAATGGGATGGGTCGAGATCTTTTAGTTACGGGCAATATTGCGATTAATTTCATCCTCTGAGATTATTACATTTCATCACATTTATTACCTCA
>CM032451.1:15643211-15652792 GCA_019049505.1 Pachyrhynchus sulphureomaculatus
TATATATATATATATATATATATATATATATATATATATGTATATTAGAGTGACCGGATCTCATAGAGGGGGAAAAATATGTCGGAATCTTGTTCGTCTGGACCCCACAAAACGATTCCCCTTTCCAGATATTGAGATAGCCGAAATTTGAGCTCGATTAATCGACGTTAACCCGTGCCGCTCGTCGCTCAAAGTTTGAAAAAATCCAAATTTTTGGCCAAAAAGCTGACATATGGAGCCATAACTCCAGAACGGTAAATAATAGAAACACGCTTAATATCTCAAAAGAAAGTTAATGTTGTTCTTCAAAATTTATATTCTATACATAATTGTTGTTATTTTAAGTCAAACCGAGTTACAACAGCCTTTAGCCCCAAAAACGTGACCTGGTACCACTAGGAGCATACTTCGTATATTTTGTTATTAAGTGATAAATTTTGCTTTTTTTTGGTATATTTTTGAGTTTAAAGTAGAAATATAATAAAAAAACAAGTAATACTGATAAGTCTAATGACATTTTTTATTTTAAAATATAAAAATTAGGTATATAATACATACAAAACAGACACAGAAAAGATACAGACGTAGTACCTACATGAGTTGATAATTTTACATAGTTATCTAATCTATTCTAGAGCTTTTGTTAAAGTAGTTTTTGAAACGTCAGGATATAATGCTCGGCATTTACTTACAACTTGTAGGGCATATTGCTTTTGGTCTTCATCTTTTGTCAGAAGGTCGTTAAAGTCGGTTATTAATTTAACACCACGCTCAGCCATATCATTAACTACTTTTAATGTTTTGACAATTTTCAATCCTTCTTGGAAGTCATTATTTTGAGGCCAGGTGTTTGGATGTTGTCTTAGGAAATCTGTTTTTATATTAAATTGGTCAAAGAATGTAAACGTTTCTTTGGTAAGTAAATTTACTAATCCTCCATCAACTACCTCTTTTAAGTTTTCTTTCCTAACTTTTGGATTTACAACCCTAGCGTGCTGTGATGGTTCATCTGTGCTACTGAGCAATTTATTAGCCATTAACAACTTTTCATCGTCTGTAATGGTGGGATCAAAAAACGATAATCCCACCAACTTTGCATTCAAATACCACAAATGGTTCGAAAATTTGGGTGGTCAGGGCTATTTCTGCAAAGTCGTTGTCACATTCTTTATAGTCTAACAGACTATGCAAAATACCTAAATCTTGCTTTGGTGCAAGATGAGCTTTTAGAGCATTGAACCAAGCTTTACAATAAATTTTAACTAGGAAAACAGAAATGGCACGCACAGAACTTTCTTCTTCTTTAGAGATCTTAAATTGACGACGAAAAATGAACATTTTTAAGCCTTTGCCATCCACCTAGCGTAATGAATGGCTCCTGGAGTTCTAAAACCCACAACATTGCCGTCTAGTGATCCAACAAATACGAGAACCAACTGCAATAGCTCCTTGTAGTCATCTCTGGAGTGGCTCTCAGTTAATTTGGTCTCGAATTCAGCAGTAACATTTGCAATTACTTCTGGAGTTAGCTGCTTTTGTATTAGATTGTCACTGATACCTGTGTCGTCGTATTTTCCTTTGTCTATCTTGGACCACGCAGTGAGGAATCTCTTGAAAATGTCTGGATGAGGTCCAGTGGTTGATCCCATTTTTGTGTCGAATACGCCTCTTAACAGAATTTCCAAGATATGGTGACGGCAAGCTAGGTATAACAATTCTCTTCCTAACATTTGCTCCAATATGACGCATGCTCCTCTGAGTCTTCCCGTGTTGGATGCTGTAGTGTCGAAGCACATCGCCTTGACGGTGTTGAGAAGACCCCATTCATGTAGGCATTCATATACGGCTACGGCTTGCTCCTCTCCAGAGCTGTTTGCTGTTACAGGAACTCCCAGCAGCTGTTCCTTTTCGCCATATGAAATAGCTATAGCTATTCGCTCACATTTTTTAAAACACCCGGTAAAAAAGTTTACCGTCCCAATGGACAACCACGGGCTTTTTTTCAGGAATGTTTACTTTATCAAAAAATTTTTTATTATATTGTTCTCTGAACATTTGCCTTCTATCATGTAATAAAGTTTTCGAGACTTTGTACTCAAGAGGGTCAAGGTTTAGTGCTTCTAGAGTAGCTATTAAAATTCTCGTGGCATTTCTGTCGGATACCTTACATCGATCTAATAAAATGGACAATTTCATGTTTAAAATCTCTTTAACGCCCCTTGCAAATGAAACTTTCATCCTCTTGCTCTCAGATGGTCCTGGATCTTCTGCAGCTTCTTCAGGGATGTCCATTTCCTCCAAGCTCTCAAGTTCCTGGTAGATGCTGTCCTCTTCAGTGTCTTAAAATATCTTCACTAGATAATTGTTCGATCTAACCAGCTCAAAGGCACTTTAGAAACTAAACTGAATAAATAAAAGGTCGGTTGTACGCTGAAGTAAAATCACCATCCCTAAAATAGAAATTAGATTCACCCTCCTTTTTACCTGTCAAACGGGTCTTTCTTTGGTAAACTAGTCAGGTAATCCCCATATAATAAAAGATTAAATTTGAACAAAAGGCTCTTTATTTTTGAAAATTGAGTTCCAAAATACTTTTTAACAAAAAAAATGTTAATTCCGAGACACATTATGTAAAAACCCGTAAAATTCTTAGAATACTTCCAAACTGGCTCCTACTGGTACCAGGTCATGTTTTTGGGGCTAAAGGCTGTTGTAACTCGGTTTGACTTAAAATAACAACAATTATATATTGAATATAAATTTTGAAGAACAATATTAGCTTTCTTTTGAGATATTAAGCGTGTTTCTATTATTTACCGTTCTGGAGTTATGGCTCCATATGTCAGCTTTTGACCAAAAATTTGGATTTTTTCAAACTTTGAGCGACGAGCGGCACGGGTTAACGTCGTTTAATCGAGCTCAAATTTCGGCTATCTCAATATCTGGAAAGGGAAATCGTTTTGTGGGATCCAGACGAACAAAATTCCGACATCGATTTTTTGCGGTCACCCTAATGTATATATATATATATATATATATATATATATATATATATATATATATATATATATATGTATATATGTATATATGTATGTATATATATATATATATATATATATATATATATATATATATATATATATATATATATATATATATATATGTAAGCATATAACGAACTGCTTTTCACATCCAACAGTTATCACTATTTGTACGTCATATCCGTAAAAACTAATTAATATCTTTATTAATTTAAATTTAAACCCTAGTTTTTGCCTTAACTTGTATGCAGCAAATAAGTGCGATATTTTTTATATGTAATAAGCACCTCACATTTATGCTACAAATTGCCGAAATCATCTTTCGTCAGACCGTTGTATTTTATTTGTAATTTACGGCTGTGCGATATAACAACCCCGTAGGCCTTAATTAAAAGGGTCTGGACTCCGTTTTGATGTCTATAACAGCATACAGCACGAAGGATGAGATTTTTTTGTGCTTTTGTAAGGCTAAAATTTTGTTTCATTTATAACAATGATAATAATAATAATAGCAAAGCTTATGTATGTGCGGATGTGTGGTTTCTTAGGATTCTGTCTCTATATAAGTTTTAATTACTTTTATAAGGAAATAAAATAGTAAAGTCCTCGAAAAATCTATTTACAAACGACGTCATATGTGAAACAAATTATCAGAAACTATATAGGCCAAATAACTTATGAAACACTTAGAAATGTTTCAAGAGAAATATGATCTCGAATCATATCAAAGCAAAAAAAATTTACCTCAAACTACTTAGACAAAAAAAATAAAAGATTTGAGATAAAGAAATATTTAAAAAAAATTAAGATTTCAACTTTTTAATTTTTAAATTTAATTCAAAACACTAGAAGAAGTAATGGAAAAGCACCTGACATAAAATACAACCAAAAAGAAACAACAAAAGCACCTGACATAAAATACAACAACAATAATATAAAATGCAAAGAAACCTAATAAAAAGAAAGATAAAGTAAGCTAAAAACATATGGTTAAATAAACAATGCACAGAAATAGAAGCATTAGAAAAGAAATACGACACATTTAATTTACATAACAAAATCAAAGAAGCTGCTGGACTAAGGTTACAAAAGCAACCACAAGTAAACAAGTAAACTACTACTGAACATACAAAAAGAATAGATAGATAGGAAGAATATATAGGGGAAATGTATAGTGACACAACTAAACAACATAATACAAATAAGCTTAATACAACGGGCCCCCTCGTAAATATAGACGAAATATTAGCAGCAGCAAATCCTCTTAAAAACAAGAAGGTACAGGAGAAGATAATATACCTACAGAAATCATTAAAATATTTCTTGAAAAACATGTGGTCATTAAACAGGACCTCTTTAACAGTGTATACAACACAGGTGATGGAACTCATCACGCCAAAAATTGTTAGAATATAAATTTCTACATACTATTTCTTGCACAACTGTCAATAAGACTAGATTCATATTTGGCACGCCCATCTATGGTTTAACAATTTCTTTTCCTACAAAATCAATCTTTTTAGTTCGTTAGTTCTTTACTTTTCTCATGATTGGTTTGACATCAATTTTTAAACCATTGCCAAAAAAGAATAACCCTAGAAAGGGCGAGAAATATCGGAATATAATTCTAATGAACCACATCTTGAAACTCTTCCTTAAAATAATCCACCAAAGAGTATACAAAAAACTAGATGAACGTACTGGACACAGTTCGGGTTTAGGAACGAGGGACGCAATATTCTCCATCCGCGTTCTGATTGAAAGATGTAGGGATGTTAACGCTGATGTTTATTTATGCTTCACAGATTTCAAAAAAGCCTTTGATATGGTAAATCATGAGAAAATTATGGAAACCCCACAATCATGTAACATTGGTGACAAAGACTTACAAATAATATCAAGTTTATACTGGAAACAGACTGCCAAAATAAAAGTTGAGAATCACATGTCTAAAGAATTAAAAATAGAGAAAGGCGTACGTCAGGGTTGTATTTTGTGACCCTGTTATTCAATGTCTATTCGGAGGAAACCTTCAATAAAGCACTTTCTGACAAAAAAGATGGAATTAAAATTAATGGTGTGTGTGTGTGTGTGTGTGTGTGTAAGTAACCGCCGCTAGGCTGATGATACTGTCATTCTAGCGGACAGTGGAGAAGGCCTACAAAGACTTATGAATGGAATTGTTGATGCATGTGAGGAATATGGAATGAAACTGAATACGAAGAAAACAAAAACAATGGTCGTCAGTAAGAATCGTAATATAAACATAAATATTAAAGTACATCAACAAACACTTGAAAGAGTAACAAAAATAACGTACTAAGGAAGCGTAATTAGTGAAAATTGGGACCACTCTACTGAAATACGCTCAAGAATTGAAAAAGCACGAAGCACCTCGAATAAAATGCGCAGCATACTCTGCAACTGCCAACTAAAGTTAAAAACAAAAACAAGAGTGCTAACAAGTTACGTGTTCCCGGTCGTGTTATACGGTGTAGAAGCTGCAAGAGACAACACAACAAAGAATGGAGTCATTCGAGATATGGTACTATCGTCGAATGCTGTGTGATCCTTGGACAGCGCACACCACAAACGTGGAAATACTTGATCGGATGGGAAAAGAATGAGAGTTGACTCCAGCTGTTAAAGAAAAAATAAGCCTTTTGGCCATATTATGAGAAGCTAAAAGTATGAGCTGCTGCAACTTACAATTATAAATATAAATAATAATAAAAAAATTTTCCATATGTTGCAAACTCTTTGCCAGTCACTACATAATTCATATTTTTGGTATAATTTTCATAAATACCAGAATTTTACCTTTGAACTTTATTACTAATATTCAAAAACCTTTTTTCTCTAAAACATTTCAGATTTTATCGTTTTTAGTGTTCCGTACGGAATACTTATGTTCACTTCGATATCCGTCTGTCCGTCACACCCGATTTTCGCCGAAAGTATTTGACGTAGAAAGTTGAAATTCGACACAAATATAGGAATTAAGGCCCAATCAGAGCCGTGTTGTTTCGAAAGTTAAATTTTGACTTAAAGTTTTGGAGGGTAAAATTGAAATGAAAAAAAAAAAGTTTTTTACCAGGTCATTTAGTGGGGTGGGGGTCAAATGAAAGCTTGGGAAAACACGAGGTCAAAAAATATATATGATGTAATACTTGCACACACTTTTTTTTTGTCGGGGCACTCCATTCCTATAACATCGTCACTCAATTTGTTGGGCGTTTATTTGGGAGCAAATATGTCCTGGCATGATTATGTTGCAAGCATAGCAAGGAGACTTCTCAAAAGTTGGGAATATTATTTCGAACCAGATAGCTTTACACTGCACAACAACTGTTAATTCTTTACAAAGCTCAAATTCAACCAACTATGGAATACTGCTCCCATGTTTAGGGCTCCACTCCCAAACATACACTGCATTTGTTGGATTCTATTCAGAGAAGAGCTGTTCGTTTGATTGAAGACCCGGAACTGACCAGCGGCCTTTATTCGCTGGAACATAGAAGAACGGTTGGCGACTTGAGCCTATTCTACAAATATTTTTTCAAAAGTATTATAAATTAGCCCGATGGCGAGTGTTCGAAAGAATACTAGCCGCTTAATTCCTCCCAGAGCAGTGCATGACTTACCGAGTAAATTTACACGATTGCGCTAATACTCATGTCCTGTAGCGCTTTAGGGACTTTGTAGCAAAACTCATAAAAAAATATATTGGGGCCATATTCTGTCACAAAAGAACTCGTTTTGATTTGGGCGAAGATTGGGCGAAAGTTATTACGAATGCCTTACGTTTGATAATTTATCTGGTATAAAAAAAATAATAAAAACTATGTTTCACGACAATATTTATTACCTTGTTTCGCTCCTCTAGAGACAAAATAATCTTATTTTATTTATTTGTAATAGTCCCTGGGGGCCAAAACTGGAGAATACGGTGAATGAGGAAGCAATTCGAACTTTCAATTCATGCAATTGTGCCATCATAACCATTGACTCGTGACACGGTGCATTGTCTTGATGAGAGAACACTTTTTTTGTTCATTTGGAGCTGTTTCTTTGCAATTTCTACCTTCAAACGCACCAATAACTTTATACGCTATTGATGGTTTTTCCCTTCTCAGTATAGTCGATAAAGATTATTCCATGCGCATCCCAAAATACAGAGACCAAAACCTTCCCAGCCGACTGTTGTGTCTTTAGCTCGCTTCGGGTGGTTTTCACCAGCTGCTGTCCACTCAGCTGACTGCCGTTTTGATTCCGGTGTGTAGTAGTGGATCCATGTTTCAACCATTGTCACATATCGCATTAAAAAATCCTTTTTATTGCGCTTAAACAGGTCCAAACATCGCTCAGAATCATCAACACGTTGTGGTTTTTGGCCCACTGTGAACAAGCGCGGGACCCATTTCGAACAGAGGTTTCTCATGCCCAAATCACGCAAAATATAACCAACACGTTCTTTTGATATCTTTAGGGTGTCAGCTATCTCACGCAATTTCACTTTACGATCATCCAGAACAATTTTGTGAATTTTTTTGATGTTTTCCGGTGTAACCACCTCATCTGGGCGTCCAGAGCGTTCAACATCATTTGTACCTGTACGACCGCGTTTAAATTCAGCATACCAGTAAATGATGAGTGATTTTCCAGGGTCAGAGTCCCCGTAACATTTATCAAGCCATTGCTTTGCTTGATCGGTATTTTTTACCATTAAAAAATAGTGTTTAATCAACACATGAAATTCGATTTATTCTATTGTTTTGAAAATATCAAAAGTAGCGTCACTGAAACCACTGTAACTTGTAAACTAATCGTCGAAATGTCATGAAATTTTGACACGCATCATTTGAAGGTTGGTACTTCACATGGAGATTTTGGAAGGACCGACATCTATATGTCAGACCAAAAACTTTTTAATCTACGTGTTACATTATTGACTAAGAAAAAAACGTGATAATACAAATTGAATCTTAAAGTATCAGGTACCTAATTAACTTAGCCTAGGTAAGAATTTTATTTTATGTTAAAGGCAATCACGGTACGGAACACTATGCTAGTCTAACTTGCACTCGGATTGTTTTTATTTCTACTATAACCAGTTTTAAAGGCTCTACCCCCATATTACCCACCAATAAATTTTATTTCCTTGCTACGAGTTACCAGTAGTTTTAATAAAATACGGAAAAGCTTTAAACGGCAACGGCAGTTTACGGTTGAGATTCAATAATGTAACTTACATCAAAGCTCAGCACAGAAAATATTACACTTTAATTGCCGTTCAAATTTAACTCTTCATCTGTGACAAGATTTCATAAAAGCAGGAATTTTAGCAATTAGTTCATAGATATTTAAATAAAACTAGAAACGTGCGGAGGAAGGCATAATATCATAGAGCAAAGGATATGTTGAAAATTACGTATTATTTACGGTTGTAAATAACGGACAATAATTATGACAAATTTCCAGCGGTTTTACAAAAACAATGGTACAAATGGTTTTATTATTTCTCAAAATATTGGCCTTTAAAATTTATATACTCTTGCATCCGTTCGAACCAATTCTCGAAACATTTTTCCCATTCTGAAGTTGGTACCTCAAAAATAGGGTTTCGGAAGGATTCAACAGCTTCTTTAGGTGATAAAAATCGCTGTCTCCGCATTTTTTTTGACATTCGGGAACAAAAAGAAGTCGCTGGGCAATAAATCAGGTGAATACGGCCCATGAGACATTAATTCGATGTTTTTCTCCGTCAAATAATTACTTTGTTTGACATGCTGTGAAAGTTGGTATTGTCATGACGAAGAATGATGCGACGTTTTCGGTTGTTTTTTTTTCCTGATTTCATCGATGACTCCTGGTAAACAAACTGTTGTATACTACCTGTTGGTTAATGATTGTAACATGTTTAGTAATAACCGAAGAAACAAGCTATTATTTTCGTGGAGGTGCTTCGCAAACGAACCACTTTTATTGAATTCGGTTCTTCTTGGAGCACTCAAACAGTTGATTATTGCTTAGTTTCCGGCTCGTATGAATATATCTAAGTTTCGTCTCCTGGTATGATGTTCTATGTGGATTTTGTATGTTTTTTGTGGCACTTTGTATGTAAATGACCTCCATATTAAGCATGGTCATACTTAGTTTTCATACCTGACTTATTGATATGTATTAGTAGAGACCGGATTATATGCAACATAAAAATCTTGAAATATGGATGCAAATATGCATGAAAAATGCTTAAAATATGCATGAAAAGGGTCAAAATATGCAATACTAAACAATAATAAAAGTAGTAATTTTTAGTTTTTTATTTCAAAATCAACATAAAATTAACAAGTTATCGACGATGTTTAAATTTAGTTAACAATTATTTAACATTTTTTAAAATTATTTAACATTTGTATTCTTGTACACGTAAACAATAAGGTATTGTTCCAAATGTTGGATAGTAAGATTGTGTCTTCGATCACTTAAAATATTTTTATAAGTGGAAAAAGACCGTTCCACATCCACTGAGGTAACTAG
>CM032451.1:15652892-15737833 GCA_019049505.1 Pachyrhynchus sulphureomaculatus
AGCTTCATTAAAATACACTTTATGATACGCTGTCTGAAGACAACATCGGGCATCCTTAACTGCAATATAGGAATAGTAGGTGGTGTTTTTCGTTGGAAATCGATAGTAGAATGTAAAGCAAAGAGTTCAGCTAACAAGTTCGCTCGCCAACAGGTGTCGTTGCAATAGAATTATCTGGCCCTGTGAGTGATGGTATGGTGGATTTGGTGAAATTTTGACTAACTGCCTTAGCGACTGCCCAAAAGGACCTGGAATTGTTTGGGACAAGCGAGAAGTTTGTTTCTAATTCGTTAATTGTCCTTTCTGATTCTGTTTCGGGCACGAACAAGGGTGTTACGGTTTATGTGTTAGGATTTTCACGAAATTGTCAGTAAGCAAGATGTTTGGAAGCTTCATACGGAACACTTATAAGATCACTTCGGTGTCTATCTGTCCGTCTGTCTGTCCGTCTGCCACATCCGATCATTGCTCGGCAAGACTTCCCAGTAGGACATACCGTTTCATGTTTTAGATATTATCATCAAGTTAAAAATATTTAAATTCATAAGATATTCTAAGAATATATTTGTTATGAAAAATTATAGCTTTATAAGTTCAATGTCAATGACAGGAAAATATAATTCAATCACCTATTTCCTGTTCTAATATAAACTAAGTTCTACAGGGTGAGTCAACGACAGAGTAAAGTTCCTTATCTCATTTGTTTCGGGGAATGACAGAAAATGTTAAATATAATAGTGTTAAGAAATGTTGAGGTGCACAGTTTTCTCTGAAACTATTTGACATAGTAAGTTGAAATTTGGCACTAATATACGAATTGATGGCCTCATCAGAGCCATGTAGTTTTAAGAGTTAAATTTTGACTTAAGGGGTTAGTTTTGGGGGGTGAAATCGGAAGTGAAAAAAAAAAATACCAGGTAATCAAGTGGGGTGTCAAATAAAAGCTTATAAAAAGACGAGTTCAAAATTATATATAATGTAATATTTGCGCACAAATCTCTTTGTATTATCTTTAAAAAAGTGCGAAAAAATTCTGGAATATTCTCTACAGGGTATAGATTGAACGAAAATTATCACGAGTGCATTAACTTTAATAATTTGTCAGATATATAAAAAAAAAAACAAAAATTTCAAGGTCATCAATTTTCAGTGAAGATTGGATAAAAACTTTATTGAAAACTAATTTGGGATGTGTTTTGTGAAGTCAATGTTCATTTTATCCTTCCGTAACAAAAATTTTTATATTAAAAGCAATCAACGTACGGAACACTAATTGCGCAAGTCCAACTTGAACTTGACCGGTTATTTATTTCTCTGTTTGGTCGTAGGTATTTATACAGTGTATATTTTCATAACATCCGGTTATAAATTTTTATACTCAATTTTATATTCCTTATCGCGACAAGTAAAATAAACCACTATATTTTCCAATACCCGACAGCAATTAAATGTCAATAAAAATGACATAAAAATGCCACAAAAACCTTCTGGCAATTTAATAATCTCGATATCTTGGGTTAAATTTTGCTTCGTAATTTTGATTAAATGTGTGGCCGTACATGATTTTATGTCTCTCTGTCTGGTCCATTTCCCTGATAAGGGATTAGCGAATATGATGCAGTAGCAGCACTGATTGTCTCCCGCCATTCGGTTCTCCTTTGAGCCAAATTAACAGTGTCATCTCGTCCCTTACCAATTAGATCTTTAGTTTGATCCACCCACCTCTTTGGCGATCTTCCTCACGGACGTTTGCCCACTTCTTTGTCTTCTGCTATGAGTAGTTGTAATGAATTATTGCTGGCCAACACTATCAGGTATTTCCAGCCACGTTTTTTCTTGTTTCTAGTAGTCGAATTGTGTCGTCAGATAGCCACATCAGATGTATATTGTCCATTATACGAGACATGTTTTTTAAGTAAGTACCGTTTTGGAATTAAAAAAAGACGTGCAAAGATATCGCTATAATTTTATTTTTACATGAAAGCCTGTACCTTAATCTACTTTTCTACATAATTTCCGTGAATATTGAGGCACTTGTCATAACGTGGCACCAGTTTTTGAATACCCTCCTCATAAAATTCTGCCGCCTGACTTGTTAACCACTGTATCACAAATGTTTTGACTTCGTTATCGTCTTGAAGACGCTGACCACCCAGGTGCTTCTTCAAGTGCAGGAACAAATGGTAGTCGCTGGGCGCCAGATCAGGGCTGTATGGAGGATGTTCTAGAGTTTCCCATTTAAAAGATTTGATGAGATCTTTGGTCCGATTAGCCACATGTGGACGGGCATTGTCATGCAGCAAAACGATACCCTTACTCAACTTGCCACGTCTTTTGTTCTGGATTGCACGACGCAGATTGTTCAATATCTCACAATAAGACGCTGCATTGATTGTCTCATTACGAGGCAGAAACTCCACTAGCAATACTCCTTTTCTGTCCCAAAAAACTGTGCACATGATTTTGCGGGCAGAAATTGTTTGCTTAAACTTCACTTTTTTGGGTGATGATGAATGTCGCCATTCCATGGATTGTTGTTTCGATTCTGGTGTGACGTAGGCCACCCATGTTTCGTCACCAGTAACAATTTGGTCTAAAAAATGTTCACCTTCATTGTGGTACCGCTCAAGGAAAGTCAATGCACTGCCTAAACGTTGGGTTTTGTGCAAATCCGTCAACATTTTTGGAACCCAACGTGAACACAATTTCCGGTAATTCATGTTCTCGGTCACAATGCGATACAAAACACTACGAGAATATTGAGGAAAGCAGTCGCACAATGATGAAATTGTAAAGCGTCTGTTTTCTCTCACCTTTTCGTCCACTTTCTGCACCAAATCTTCATTAACGACCGAAGGACGCCCACTCCGTTCTTCATCATGCACATTTGTGCGGCCATCTTTAAATGCTCTCACCCATTTCCTTACCATTCCATCACTCATAATGTTTTGTCCGTAAACTTCACAGATCTCACGATGAATATCGATCGGTTTTTACGCCTTTAGCACTAAGAAATCGTATAACAGCCCGTACTTCACAATCGGCGGGACTCACGATTGTCGGAGGCATCTTAAACACTCAGTAAACAACGTATACAATGAAGAATCAGACTTTAATGGCGTCAGTGCGTAGACATGAGGTGTAGGTTACCAGCGCGCATGCGCGGAACGCCGACCGTATCGCTGCGGCGGCGGAATCGCAAAACGGTACTTACTTAAAAAACATGCCTCGTATGTACGATTTTTAAAGAACAATTCGCAATTACGTCATGGGTTTCTTTGTTGTCACCATTATACTCCTGTCAGAATCAAAAACGCTTTCAACTGTTACTTTGTCGAGTAGGCGAATAAATGAACTTGCCTTTTCTTTGGTCACAAAGAAACTGACACGTTTATTTAACTCAGTTCGTAGTAATTTAGGTGAAAAATCTTAAAAGAGAGAGAGAGACAGAGAGAGAATATTATTAATCATTATTACGGACCTCTAGTTAATGCATCCCCATTGCTTACACGATCGGTTTCGATTTTATAAAAATGCATTTATTGGAACATTTGGAGCTTCCATAGCTTTTATATCCTGCCATAAAGTAATTTAAGTTTTTATGAATTTATTGGTTCGGAAAAGCGTTAAAATAACTGGGGAACCAAGATTCATTAAAACTTTTCGGTTTTAAATCCAGTGGCGTTAAGCTTTCGCATTTTACACTCGCTGAACATCCACATAAACGTAAACGTAAAACACCTTACAGCATTAAACGATTAGTTGTAATTAAAGTTTAATTTTATTTTTGTTGTAAATAAGCTCACCGCTAGAAATACAGAAAATTTCGTTTAATAATACGGGTCTACAAAATATAAAATTTTTTTGTTACATAAAAAAATTCGCCATATTTTTGTCAACAATAAAATAACTTCACAAGGACTGTAACAACGAAACATTTCTTTGTGACATGAAATTTTATTTTTCCCATTAATTGCACAAAAAATTACATTTTAGCTGAACAATTGGGGTACAAAATAACAAATTCTTAGTATGTTACGATTTTCGTACGTATTGTGGCAGCAGCTTTTTACAGAAAGTTAGCTGTGTTAAACGGCGCTCTCATGTCGTAAAGAATGGTTTCTAGCTGTCAAGATGCTAGTAAATATTCTTTTTTTTTTGTTTATTTTGGAGACCATCTATTTTTATTCAGCAACTGTGTTTGCCTAGAAGCGAAACAGGAAATGCTAGATCCTATAAACCTTGTTAAAATAAAGGGAGGTATGACTATACTACTCAGTATATATCACTACCACACCAAATACTTTATTTTTGATGATTGACAGTCAATCATCGCTCCTGATGAAGCTAACATGGTTAGCGAATCGCGCGTCGAGTGCAAAAATAAAGTGTTTGGTGTAGTGGTGATATATACTGAGTAGTGTCATCGTGCAAAAAAATTCCGCATTCCCAACATAATGACTATACTAGACAATAAAACGAAGAAATTAAGATAAAATAAAAGATGTATTTATTTCTACGTATTAGTATTATTAGCGATCACCAATATGGCTTTCGTAAAAATAGATCAACAGAAGATCTTCTGACTGATGTAACACATGTTTGGAACAACGCAATTGAACACTTTGGAGAATCTCGTGTGGTTGCTCTTGACATATCCAAGGCATTCGACCGTGTTTGGCACGATGGGCTGTTGGCTAAGCTACGTTCCTATGGTATGTCTGAAAAGTTCAGTTTGTGGTTCTTATATTTCCTCATAGAGCGTTCTTTACGAGTGGCAGTCGAAGGATTTCTTTCTAACACCTTCACTATCAACGCCGGTGTACCCCAAGGCTCCATATTATCTCCTACTCTCTCTCTCATTTATATTAACGATCTGCTGGAAAAGATCGAGAATCCAATCTACAGCTTTGTAGATGACAGTACACTTATCTCTTCATTCACTTTGAACGCTCCTGGAAGAAATTGTATCTTGGGGTGGCAATAACCAAGTGGAATTTAACGCTACAAAAACCCAGGCGGCAGTATTTTCTAAAAAAGTTAACGTTGCTGAACCCGACATAATTATGTCGGGGCAATCCATTCCTCTAACATCGTCACTCAATTTATTGGGCGTTAATTTGGGAGCAAATATGTCCTGGCATGAACATGTTGCAGGCATAGCAAGGAGAGCTTCTCAAAAGTTGGGAATATTATTTCCAACCAGGAAGCTTTACACTCCACAAGAACTATTAATTCTTTACAAAGCTCAAATTCGACCAACTATGGAATTCTGCTCCCATGTTTGGAGCTCCGCTCCCAAACATACACTGCATTTGTTGGATTCTATTCAGAGAAGAGCTGTTCGTCTGATTGGAGACCCGGAACTGACCGGCGGCCTTGATTCGTTGGAACATCGAAGAACGGTTGGCGACTTGAGCCTATTCTACAAGTATTTTCATGGAAAGTGTTCGAAGGAAGTGGCCCACTTAATTCCTCCCAGAGCGGTGCATGTTAGAAGTACACGTCGCGGTAATACTTCACATCCATATGATGTTCAGCTTGTTACCCCTCGTAGAACGCTTTTTAAGCAGTCTTTTCTATGGAGAGCATCATCCCTTTGAAATAATTTACCCAGGACTATGTTTCCCACCGAGTACAATTTGCAGCGATTCAAGAACAACTTGAATCGCTTTCTCCGCACACGTGTCGCTCCTGTAGCGCTTTAGGGACTTCCCTGTAGCACGTGTGCTAGACCCATAAAAAAATACATATCAGACTTGTAGTCCAGTATACTAGTAAAAATCTTAAAATTAAAAGATATACCGTCTGTCCAAAAAGTTTTCGGACTGAATTTCCTCCTGGCCTTTTAGAAGCGCCATCTCTTAAACAACAGTAAAAGCTTGAACTCACATCTGGAAACAACACATTCAACCAGCCAGTTGTGATTAGTCGGTGCTGAGTAGTAGACGGGCGAACTATATGTGTCGTAGTCGTCGTAGTGTCACAAAAGTGGGAAGGAGCAGCGAGCAGTTATCAAATTTCATGCGAAACTGCGCAAAACAGCTACGGAGACATTTGAATCTGAGAATAAAACACTAAATTTTTATTGATTTTTTATACTTGATACGTGTTTCGCTAAAACATTAGCTTTATTAACAGTATAGTTATAGAATAGAATAAACATTTTTCACTGGTTTTGTATAGTATTTTTCACGATCTACAAAAGTGACTTAGCTACGTATACCCTTTCAAAATTCAACAAGATTCAAAAGCGATTAATTTATGGCTGTTTAATGACAAGGTATCGTGCAGGGCCGCACTATACCTGATTGTATAATTGTTGGGTTTAAAATGTTATTGTGATAAGACAGTTGAATTTTAATGTTTTATGTACTGAATAATACACAATATAGTAATTACACAAATATATTAAAACAGTGTACAGTGTCCTTGTGTACATTTGTTACAATTTTAGTTACTAATTAATATCTAGTTCAACTTCGCTATCGCTACTATCTTGCAAATCAATAATAAGTTTTTTACAGGTTTTAAACTATTTATATTTATGTACATACGTCTATATGAGTTTTCAATTTTTTTGACGTATTGATACAGTTTCTCTAGTTTTCAACTTTTACATTTTTGACTTCTGTCTTTATCAACTCAATCACACTACTGTTTAAAGTGGGTGTATTAATGATGAGCACGTATATCAGACTTTATTTTATGCCACATCAACTCGATTGCATTAAAGATACAATAATATGGTGGAAGCCGAATTATTTCGTAACCTTCCTCTGCAGTTTTAACACAAACATATTCCTTTGAAAAATTGTGACTTTTTAAAACTTCTAACAATTGTTTTTTTTTTTTTTTTTTTTATGGGTCTAGCACACGTGCTACAGGGAAGTCCCTAAAGCGCTACAGGAGCGACACGTGTGCGGAGAAAGCGATTCACGTTGTTCTTGAATCGCTGTAGATTGTACTCGATGGGAAACACAGTCCTGGGTAAACCATTCCAAAGGTATGATGTTCTCCATATAAAAGACTGCTTGAAAAGCGTTGTACGAGGAGTAACAAGCTGAACCTCATACGGATGTGAAGCATTAGCGCGACGCGTACCTCTAATATGCACCGCTCTGGGAGGAATTAAACGGGCCACATCCTTCGAACACTTTCCATGAAAGTACCTGTAGAATAGGCTCAAGTCGCCAACCGCTCTTCGATGTTCCAGCGAATCAAGGCCGTCGGTCAGTTCCGGGTGTCCAATCAGACGCACAGCTCTTCTCTGGATAGAATCCAACAAATGCAGTGTATGTTTGGAAGCGGAGCTCCAAACATGGGAGCAGTATTCCATAGTTGGTCGAATTTGAGCTTTGTAAAGAATTAACAGTTGTTGTGGAGTGTAAAGCTTTCTGGTTCGAAACAATATTCCCAACTTTTGAGAAGCTCTTCTTGCTATGCTTGCAACATGTTCATGCCAGGACATATTTGCTCCCAAATTAACGCCTAACAGATTGAGTGACGATGTTAGAGAGATGGAGTGCCCCGACATAACTATGTCGGGTTCTGCAACGTTAACTTTTTTAGAAAAAACTGCCGCCTGGGTTTTTGTAGCGTTAAATTCCACTTGGTTACTGTCACCCCAAGATAGAATTTCTTCCAGGTCTTTGTTAAGTTGAATGACTTCCTGCTGTCTGCGGATATTCGTCTGAGTAGTCGATGTCCGAGCGTTCAAAGTGAATGAAGAGATAAGTGTACTGTCATCTGCAAAGCTGTAGATTGGATTCTCCGTCTTTTCCAGCAGATCGTTAATATAAATGAGGAAGAGAGTAGGAGACAGTATGGAACCTTGGGGCACACCGGCGTTGATAGTGAAGGTGTTAGAAAGAAATCCGTCAACTGCCACTCGTAAAGAACGCTCTCTGAGGAAACATGAGAGCCACAAACAGAACTTTTCAGACATACCATAAGAACGTAGCTTAGCCATCAGCCCATCGTGCCAAACACGGTCAAATGCCTTGGATATGTCAAGAGCAACCGCTCGAGATTCTCCAAAGTGTTCAATTGCGCTGTTCCAAACATGTGTTACATAAGTCAGAAGATCTCCTGTTGATCTATTTTTACGAAAGCCATATTGGTGATCACTAATAATGTTGAATCCTTCAAGATATTTTAGAAGATGCTGATTGATAGCCTTTTCCATGACTTTCGATATTATTGAGAGTAGTGCGATTGGTCGGTAGTTATTTGGCAAGGTCTTCTTGCCTTTTTTAGGTATCGGCTGAACTGTGGCACATTTCCAGCTGGAAGGAAATATTCCCTTTCTGTAGGATAGGTTGAAAAGTCTACAGAAAACTGGTGTTAGTTCCCTCGCACAGTTCTTGAGAACTATGGCAGGTATTCCGTCAGCGCCTGAAGCCTTTTTGGTGTCTAGCTTCATCAAAATACGTTTTATGATACGCTGTCTGAAGACAATATCGGGCATCCCTGACTGCACTATGGGAATAGTAGGTGGTGTTTTTCCTTGGAAATCGACAGTAGAATGTGAAGCAAAGAGTTCAGCCAACAAGTTCGCTTTCTCAACAGGTGTCGTTGCAATAGAATTATCTGGCCGTGTGAGTGGCGGTATGGTGGATTTGGTGAAATTTTGACTAACTGCCTTAGCGACTGACCAAAAGGACCTGGAATTGCCGGGACAAGCGAGAAGTTTGTTTCTAATCCGTTGATTGTGTACCTCCTTGGTTTCGTCGATAATTTCTTTGCATCTGTTCCTGGCACGAACAAAGATGTTACGATTTATGGTGTTAGGATCTTCACGCCACTGTCGGTATGCAAGATGTTTAGAAGCAACAGCTTCTTTGCATTTTAGGTCAAACCAAGGCTTGCCGTTGGAAGGGCATTTCTTCGAAAAAGGGATGTAAGCCTCCATACCGGCCAAAATAACATCGGAAACCTCTCTGGCGCAGTCAGATGGGTCGTCGGATCGAAAACAAACGTCCAACCAAGGGAAAGTTCGAAAATATTCCATGAGATCTTCCCATTTAGCAGATTTGTAGTGCCAAATCTTGCGCGGTTTGGGCGCCTCTCTGTCACTGATTGGTAGAATACTCGATGTCGAAAGTAGTTTATGGTCGGAAGAACCTAACGGTGGATTTACGCTGAAAGTGTAAATCTCCGGATTGGTGGTTAAAAACAGATCAAGAAGACTGGCGAACTCTCCGTCTCGATCAGGGATCCGTGTTGGTTCATCAATAAGCTGAGTCAAGCCACAACTGATTGAAAATGATTCGGCTTCACGACCTTGTTCGTCGGTAGTATTTGAATATTTAAGCCAGTTGATGCTGTGGACATTAAAGTCGCCCAGGATGGCAATTTCGGCATTTGGATAGTTAATTTGTAAATGATCTATGGTGTCTGCAAGAGAAGCGAAAAGTGTTCTAAAGTTTGTATCACTTGGTGGTCGATAGAGGATACAGACGAACCTTGTGGTTGGTTGAGTCGTTATTTTTAACCACATAACATCAAAGTTTGGGGGCTCCAGAGCCTCTTCTCGTTGGCAAGAGAGGTCGCTTCTGACATAAAGACAGATTCCAAAGTTACGCCTAAATCGGGAATAGACAACAATTGTTTAACTGTATGGAAATATATGTCACAAAAAGGCTTGTATTTCCCTTTTTCTACTGGTGGAACTTGGCACCTTATTCATTTGGCGACTATGATAGGATGCATTATCCATCACAATACAGCTATTCGGTGGTATATTCGGCATTAATTTGTTTTGAAGGCAATCTTCAAAAAATTCAGCGGTTGTATCACAATGATAATCCAAGCTAGAATCTGAAATATTCTTGGCTGCTAGAAACAGACATTCTGGTATCTAGCCTTCTTTTGACCCTCCATGTAAAATAATTATTCTTTTACCTTTAATTGATGGAGCTTTAGTGCGGTATTTTTTTGGATTTACCAATTCATCCTTTACTGGGTGTGTCGTGGGTGTCATACCAAGTTTCATCTAGGTAGATTAGCGTTTTCCGATCTAGCTGTATTTATTTTTTGAAGATATTCCATTCTGAGTTGTTGTAAGCGCCGTGATTCCATTATAACTTGCCTTTTGTCTATTTTTTTGAACAAAAACCCCAAACGACGTAGAAATCGTCATAAAGTGGAACATTTTATGTCACAACTATCTTCGGACAGCCTCTGTGAAAGTGACAATAACGTAGGAACTTTTTGTTCTGCATACATTTCATAAATTTTGCGGCGTATTAAGTCTTCTTGACAGAAATCAATACATTTCTACACACCTTTGTCTTTTTGTGTTTTTTAGGCGCTATCGCATTATTTACAATTTTCCAAACTGTATTTTCAGGGATGCTTGTTAAAGCTGATGTCTCCATCAATGAAAAGTACTTTTCGTGGCCTCGCTCCACTAACTTTAAATAAACACTTTTAATTATCACTTTTGCGGCTTCTGATGGAAAGGGCTTCGGACATTTTAAGACACTATTGAACTTTATAATACACACTATTTCAGTGTAATACTGCAGATAAAATGTCAGTATCAGTATCTTTATTGAATTAAAAGTAAGGCTAGGTCTCTTGCATTAATGAATGTTACAAGCAACTTAAAATGAATGTTTGCTTTTACTAACTTAACCTAAGCTCTTATACTAGTGGTCCTATACTAACCTAACCTTGGAAATGTGTTTTATGATACGTGATTTTCTTAATACTAAGACATACTTTAACTTAACTTAGGTCTTAGTGTTAATTAAACTAGGACTGATTATAACTTAATCTAGATTGACAATCTTCTGTCACGGCGGGCGAAGGGGGTCATCGTCTTCTTCCGAGAGAGGGTCAGACGGTCTAGGAAACTGGCGGCGGGCATGTGGCGGAAGTCGGAAGACGTCCCTGATATGTGGGTTGGGGTGCTGGGACGCTTTCTTCAAAAACTTCAGCTGGCCTGCAGATAAAATGAAGAATATTTTTTATATTTATAAACACGAAGTACCCAATAAAATAGTAGATTGAAAGGGAGGTATATATATCAGTTACGACCCTGTTACGGCCAGGTGCGTGCGAAGATCCTAACGGTCGTTTAATGTTTTTATTGCATCAGTTTGCCAAATCACTTTCTTAGATCTTGAAAAATACTATAAGTAAATATTTACAGGCAGGTTGTACCTAAAGGATAACAACTAAACTTAATAATTAACACAAATTATCTATTCATTAAATAAATTCAACAATGGGGAATTTGCAAGGTTTTATTGGTCATTTACCAGTGTGTTTGTATTCTTTCGTTTGTTGATCTCGAGGGTCTTAAATAAATTTAATTTATGCGATTTGTTCTGAAAGTGTAAAATATGGAAATTATTATCAGATATATGATTCTCTTCTATTAAATGTTTGACATATAAAGAATCCGTTTTACTTTTTATTTTTTTCTGAAATTCTTCATTCGAATGTTCGAAAGTGGAAATTTTACTAAAAATTTAGCGTTTTATTCTCATTGAATATGAATTTTCATCAAGTAACTGAAAAGTCAGTTAATTACATTTGAATCCTTAAAAAAAACTTTAGGTTATGATTGTTTATCACGTTTAAAAGTGTTTGAGTGAGTTAAATGCTTTAAGAAAGGAAGGGAGTTGCTCGAGGAAACGTGGAAATTCGTTATCTTCTGCAAACCTACCGTCATCTTTTATGCAGATGGATGGTAGAAAAGCTTAACATCTTTATATCAAGTGTTCAAGACATTATCTGGAATGTTTTGAACAAGAAGAAGATGCGTACGAAGTTTGTTCCGCACAGCCTGACACCCGACCAAAAACAGCTATGCGTCGACGCCGGCCGAAATGAAAAATGCGGACGATTTTCTTCTGCACAAAATAATTATGGGGGATGAGACAACGTGCAAGTGTGCAATGGCTTCGTAATGGTTCGCCGAGATCGAAGAAAGTCCTACTGACAAAGTCAAGAAGAAAGGACGCTCAAGGAATTATCCACAAAGAATTTGTTCCTGAGGGCACTACAGTGAACGCTAGCTACTACATGGGGGTTATGCAGCGACTTTGCAATAGAATTCAGCGTGTTCGACCGGAACGGTGGAACGCAAGGAATTTTTTCTGGCTTCATGACAATTCGCCCGCTCACACGATTAGGATTGTCGTGCAGTTTTTGGCGCAAAAACACGTGTCCACACTCCACTACCCTCTTTATTTATCTTATTTCACCCCTAGTGACTTTTTTTATTCTTAGAAATCAAGCTCCATAAGAAGGGTCAACGCTATGACGATTTGGAGGACATTTAAGCCACTATGACGAGCGAGTTAATCATAATCTCAAAAAAAGATTTTTCTAACAGTTTTACATGGTTCTCTGAACGTTGTATATTGTAACTTAGTTTCCAAGGACCGACGTAACGCCCTGTACCCTCACTTTACGCGCCCCGCCTGTTGCTTTCTCGCAATAAGTTAAACAATCTAAAAAATATGCATGAGACATCCTGTTTAGAAGTCTGAAAGTTAATTTCTTTTCTACATGCAAGTTTTTTAAAACACGAGAACAAGCTTTCGCTTCATCCACACTACTAATTTGTAGAAACGTCAGACGTTTTTGTTCCTGGCTTTTCACACTGACATGAACACGGAGATTGCACATTACAAATCTAAATTACACGCCACTTCTCTCTTTACGGCATGGTCATTTATATTAGTCTGTCTCTATCGTAAAATTTAAATCCTTTTTTTTTTACCGACACCGCATGTCTGTCGCACATATGGATAAAAAAGTGAGCTAAATCGCTCTCGGATTTTCTATTAGCATTATGGTTTCCGACAAATTTCGCTCATAAGCAAAAAATGTTGGCACACCCTCGGAGCGCTAATTAAAAAAGGGCTCGTTTATAGGTCCTGTCGAATGACGTTTAAAATAAAAAAAAAATTAAAATTAATTTTTTTTTTGTTTGGGCGTTAGTAATTTTTTGTCATAGATGGAGGTTTACAACAGGAGAAAAAGTATTTTACTCGGTACTTTAACCGCAAATACGCAGCTCTAAAATAGATACTAAATTCGAAATATTCAAATAAAAGAAACACCTAAACCAAGTTTTAGATTTGGATATTTTAAAAGATTGGCACTTTATGGTGCAGTATTTTTGTAAGCTTGTCAACTTACAGTCAGTCAAGTGAGAACAGGGACGGATCCAGTCGTCTAGTGAGGGGCGGGGCGACAAGCTGTTCTTTAACGTGATGACCTTTTTTTTTCATTAACAACTACGTACTAGGCAGTACGTCGCCTCAAATTTCGGTGATTAGTTTGAACTCGTAGCGATCAGGACCGTCTTACTGTATAAATATTACAAAATATTATGAAGCGCGCGCGAAGTAAATAAACCACTTCTGAGTCGCGCTAGAAAAATCTTATTCGTTACCCAATCTTGATAAATAAATTATTTTCTTTAATTTTTTTTATAATGTTTATTAATAAATATAATATTATATCTATATAATGCATTTCATTACATAATCGTATTAAATAATAATTTTCATCAATAATTATTTGTTACTTACACAAATATTTTGATTTAAAGTGAAATGGATTTTTAAATTTCAGTCAGGAATTTAATAAATTATTTTTTTCGGATTTGAGATTATGGGATCAAAAATGGAAAACCTTTATAAATAATGGACATGAAAATAAAATTCCTTATACCGTGATAGATTTATTTAAGCAATACGTTCAAGATATATTTCCATCTCTCCAGTTTTTGCTTAAAATTTTAGCAACATACCAGTTAGTTCTGCAAATGCTGAAAAAGCATTTTCAACTTTAAAAAGGATTAAATTATGGATGCGTTCAACTATGACGGAGGCCAGGTTATTAGCATTATCTCTTTTAAATGCACATAGCAACATTCCATTAGATGTAGATGAAATTATAGATCGATACGTTGCATTAAGGAAACATAGGATTGAATTTGTTGCCCTATAATCTTGGATTGACTGAACTTTTTTATTATTATTATTGATTATAGGTATAAGAATAATTACATTTATTTTAATGTAATGAAAGACTGATATTGTCAAATTTCCACTTTATTTAGTTTCACTGAAACTGTATGACGCGTTTCGCTAAACTATAGCTTCTTCTGATAGAAAATGATATTTGAATATTAGTGTTGTTACATTTATACAAATACCCTAAGGTAGATAGGTAATAAAATTAATACTATATGCTAATGAATATTGCTGGGAAATCCATTCTGAATATTAATTGTATAAATTGGGTAAGGGGGAGTTACCATGGGCTAGACAGGTATCTTTTTGTTCGTTTAAGATGATGTCGGAAGTTTTAATTCTATTTATTTCTAAATTTTCTAATAGGTTTAATTTTACGCCTTTGTTTTGTATGTGTAGAATTTTAAATTTATCGTCAAAAAGATGATTTGATTCTGTTAAATGATTACTGTACGCTGAGTCAGAGAGTTTTTTAAATAGCTTCTTTTATGTTCTATAATCCGAGTTTCGAATGAGCGACCTGTCTGACCTATGTAACTTTTATGACAAGAACCACAATTCAACTGATACACTCCAGATTTTTTGATCTATTTTGTTTTCCCTTTGCGTTTTTAATGAATTTTCCAAACGAGTTGTTTGTTCTAAAAGCTATGTTGATATTATATTTGTTTTAGTGGTTTTTAATTTTCTCTGACGTGTTACCAAAATAGGTTAGAACATTATATTTTTTCCCTGTGTTTTCTTTCTTGGGGTATACTAAAGAAATAGCTTTATTTTTTAATTTTTTGTTTAGAATTGAGTCTATGGTGTCAGGAGAATATCCGTTGTTAACAGCAATTTGTTTCATTAGATTTAATTCTTTATTAAAATCATCAACAGATAAGGGGACACTTACAAGTCTATGTAAAATACTGTGGTAAGCTGCTAATTTGTGTTGTAGGGGGTGAGCTGATTTTATGTTTATTGTAGTATCTGTATGTGAGGGATTTGTGAAAAATAGAGAATTTGTGTTTGTTGTAATGTCTGGTTATCGTTAAGTCAAGAAAATTAATTTTATTGTCGACTTCTAGTTCCATAGTGAATTTAATATTTTTATGTATTGAGTTTATATAGTTAAAAACATTGTCAAGTTGACGCTCTGTACCATTAAAACAAGCAAAGATGTCGTCTACATATAGGTGCCAGTACAAAAATGATTTGCTAAATTCATGTCGATGTATTTGTTTTTCTAGGTTATCCACGAATATTTCTGCTAAAAGCGGGCTAAGTGGACTACCCATTATGAGACCCTCAGAACTATTGTAAAACGTATTATTAAATTAAAAATAATTTTGATTGAGGCTCGTGTTTAATAAATTTAGTATGTCTTGTTGTATAACGATATTAACTTTGTAGGTGACTCATTTGGGCTAGGTTCAGTAAACTACACAAACAAAAAACTACCAAGTGCGAATTTTTCGATCTTCCTGGGTTACTTCACCAATGCGTTATCTATACTTTCATGCGGGAAGTTTGAGCAGGTGCGCTTCTGTAATTCAGTGTCAGTTGTGATCTGGCCGCTCTGTTCGGATAGACTTTAAATAAGTCATCAGCAGTGTGCAGTATAAGCACCTATTTTGTCATATATATATATATATATATATATATATATATATATATATATATATATATATATATATATATATATATATATATATATATATATATATATTTAGAAATTATTGTTTAAACCTCTTCAACATCAAATTATGTTAGGTTTATACTTTATAGAGTCATTAGAGTTAGTATACACACACTTTTATATTTTTACTATTCTTTATTAGGTTAGGTTGACCCGGAGGGGGGATCGCCCCAATCGCCCCTCGCTGGATCCGTCCCTGAACAAGAACATGTCGTGCATTGTTTCTTAAAAAATGTATTTATTTAAAAGCTTTTTACATGGTACTAATGCCATTCCTTGTTGCCACACTTTGTCGACAGCCTTGGACACTTCAAACATTACGGTTCCCAGGTGTCCGTCTTGTTGAAGGAGTTTCCTATATGTTGTGTTGTAAATGGAATTTATATTGTTCAATCGGGATAATATGTAGTTGTTCTGTCTTGACTTTCAATATGTCTAGGGTGATCTTCCCTATGACCTTTCCCATAGATGGAAGCAGGTTAATCGGTTTCGTTCGATAGGTCAGCTTCGTGTATCGTGTGGCGACCCGTTGCTCCGTGGCGTAGTAACTTGCTTGCGGTGCAGAAGGTCTCGGGTTCAATCCCGGCACGTTGGTATACTTTATTTATTAATTTTTTTAAGTATTCGCCTGGCCATGCAGATAGATATGACTTGTTTGCAGAATTGCAATAAGGTCCATGGCAGCACTACCGCGTTATCTAAATGGTGCTGTGAAATACAAAAATGTATGTTTCGGCACTTGGACAACGTTGACGAGTATTACGGCATCCTCGCCGACATTCTGTAAGATATAAAAGAAGGGTAAAGTCCCTATTCAGGCGGGGAGGTGCACAATAAAAAAAAATCGTCACATCAAAGTACCAACACAGTTTTTTGGACGTAGAATACGGTAAAAAAAAGTTTGTACGCTAAGCCTACAAAATGCAAAATAAAATCAAAAATTTGGTTTTTCGGTAATATTTCGAAAAATAAAAAAGATATCGAAAAAACTAATAGCACCATGTGAAAGAGCGGGAGAAGGATTTTTTTCCAGTCTTTTTTTATTAGCGTAAAAATTTATTAAAAATTCGGGTAGGTGATTCAAAAATTATAGCACGCCAAACAGGTTAATTTGAAAGTCTGCCTGCTCCGATCGAAGGTTAATTGATATTACTTGTTTTCAGAGTGTAAAAAAAAAATTAAAAGATAGATTTTTGAAGAGGAGACTTCCAGCTTTCCTATGATACTAATAGTTTTTATTTTTACTTACTTACTTAATCTTCTGAGTAGGTCATAGACCTGTTCTACTACGTTATTAAGCCTCTTGTGATTCAGATGTCCAGCTGTCTCTCCATCTCTTTGGTGGTCATCCTTTTGGTCTTGTTTCATGTGGTTTTTTGTTCATACATATTTTTTATTATTGTCGTATCTTCCATCCTTTGTACATGTTCACGTCACTCTCTTCTTCTCTTTCATTCCCATCTGACTATATCTTCTACCTTGCTCTCTTATGGTGTTGTTACTCATTCTGTCTAATAAACTTTTTCCTGTTATTGCTCTCAGTATTTTCATTTCATTTGTTCTTAGTAGCTGTTTGGTTTTGTTTGTGTCTGCCCGTGTTTCTATATATATTTTTTTTTTATGGGTCTAGCACACGTGCTACAGGGAAGTCCCTGCAAATTGTACTCGGTGGGAAACACAGTCCTGGGCAAATTATTCCAAAGGGATGATGTTCTCCATATAAAAGACTGCTTGAAAAGCGTTGTACGCGAAGTAACAAGCTGAACCTCGTACGGATGTGAAGTATTAGCGCGACGTGTACTTCTAACATGCACCGCTCTGGAAGGAATTAAGCAGGCCACATCCTTCGAACACTGTCCATGAAAATACTTGTAGAATAGGCTTAAGTCGCCAACCGTTCTTCGATGTTCCAGCGAATCAAGGCCGCCGGTCAGTTCCGGGTCTCCAATCAGCTCCTCTCTGAATAGAATCCAACAAATGTAGTGTATGTTTGGGAGGGGAGCTCCAAACATGGGAGCAGTATTCCATGGTTGGTCGAATTTGAGCTTTGTAAAGAATTAACAGTTGTTGTGGAGTGTAAAGATTTCTGGTTCCCAAATTAACGCCCAACAAATTGAGTGACGATGTTAGAGGAATAGAGTGCCCCGATATAACTATGTCGGGTTCAGCAACGTTAACTTTTTTAGAAAAAACTGCCGCCTGGGTTTTTGTAGCGTTAAATTCCACTTGGTTACTGTTACCCCAAGATAGAATTTCTTCCAGTGTTTGTTAAGTTGAATGACTTCCTGCTGTGTGTGGATATTCGTCTGAGTAGCCGATGTCCGAGCGTTCAAAGTGAATGAAGAGATAAGTGTACTGTCATCTGCAAAGCTGTAGATTGGATTCTCGGTCTTTTCTAGCAGATCGTTAATATAAATGAGAAAGAGAGTAAGAGTCAGTATGGAGCCTTGGGGTACACTGGCGTTGATAGTGAAGGTGTTAGAAAGGAATCCGTCGACTGCCACTCGTAAAGAACGCTCTCTGAGGAAACATGAGAGCCACAAACAGAACTTTTAAGACATACCATAAGAACGTAGCTTAGCCAACAGCCCATCGTGCCAAACACGGTCGAATGCCTTGGATATGTCAAGAGCAACCGCTCGAGATTCTACAAAGTGTTCAATTGCGTTGTTCCAGACATGTGTTACATAAATCAGAAGATCTCCTGTTGATCTATTTTTACGAAAGCCATATTGGTGATCGTTAATAATGTTGAATCTTTCAAGATATTTTAGAAGATGCTGATTGGTAGCCTTTTCCATGACTTTCGATATTATTGGAAGCAGTGCGATTGGTCGGTAGTTATTTGGCAAGGTCTTCTTGCCTTTTTTAGGTATCGGCTGAACTGTGGCACATTTCCAGCAGGAAGGAAATATTCCCTTTCTGTAGGATAGGTTGAAAAGCCTACAGAAAATTGGTGTTAATTCCCTCGCACAGTTTTTGAGAACTATGGCAGGTATTCCGTCAGCGCCAGAAGCCTTTTTGGTGTCTAGCTTCATCAAAATACGTTCTTTGCTATAAGCCAGTATGTGTCTAACGCAAGTTCTATATATTCTTGTTTTTTTTGCTTCTACACTTAGATCTTTGTTTATCCAAACTATATCTCTGAGGGCCCCTGATATTGCTGCTGCTTTATTTGTTTGTTATCTTACTTCTTCTGTTATATCTCCGTAGTATTAATTAATATAATTAGTATTCCGAGATTTTTATTTTTGTTGCTCTATAATTTGTAAAACTTAACACCAAATTATAAATATTTAATAAAATATAGTATTGAAAAAAAATCATTCTGCATATATAATTTTTATATCTTAAGTTTCAATACAAGAATAATTAAAAATAACCACATTGTCTGAGTTATTTTAAAATTGAGTTTTAAAATTTGAAAATTTGCCTGCTGTAGTGCGCCGCCGGCAATTTTACGTTCAAAGCAATACGAAATGGTCAAAAAAAGTCGGACAATTATTTTTTCTTTTTAATTACAGTTAAAATTATAATTGATTTTAGAAAGTCATTAAAAACTTTCTTTTTTTGTAATTTTTCTCTTAAAAAAGTATTCATGATAAACATATTTTCTGCTTATTATTAATCGTCCAAGTTAAATTTAAAATAAAAAAAATATTTAAAGGTGGGAAATGAAAGATAAAGGTCTAAGCCTTAATTATAAAGTATTTATATTTCACTAGCCGGGCCCGCGGCTCCGCTCGCGTGGACTTGATTCACTACTATCGTCACTGCTTATTTCTTATGTTACCCAATAATAAAATATCTCCCATTATTTCTCCTTATCTCACAATATTTCTCCTTATTTCCCATTATCTCTACATAATTTCCATTATCTAGGCTTATCTCTGCTCATCTCCCATTATTTCTCCTTATCTCCCATTATTTCTCCTTATCTACCATTATCTCACCTTATTTCCCATTATCTAGGCTTATCTCGACTTATCTCCCATTATTTCTCCTTATCTCCCATTATCTCACCATAACTCCCATTATCTAGACTTATCGCTGCTTATCTCCCATTATCTAGGCTTATATCGAATTATATAGAACATATGTATAAATTTATAAAAACACGTAAATCGGATAAGTGGTTCTCGAGTGATAAGCGCACTAACGGATAGACAGACAGACAGAGAGACGTTGCATTTTATATATATTGTATTCTTTGCTACATGATATTGTTCCATATTTAAAGCTTTAGGGAGTGTATTGCAAGAGAACGCGCTAGCGGCAAACTTTTCTCCGTCTTAATTCACTCCTTATGTCACCTAATATAATATATCCTATAACCTGGCCAGAGAACATACGTATGTTTAAAAAAAAAGCACGTAAATCGGATAAGTAGTTCTCCAGTGATAAGCACACTAACGACGGACAGACAGACAGACGGACAGAGAGACATTGCATTATATATATGTTATAGATATTCTCTGCTACATAATATTGTTCCATATTTAATAGTTTGGACTGTGTATTGCAAGAGAACGCGCTAGCGGCAAACTTTGTCCGACTTCATTTACTATTATTGTCACTGCTCATTTCTTATGCTACCTATCGTAATAAAATATAGCCTATAACCTGGCCGGAGAACATATGTATGTTTTAAAAAAAAAAAGTACGAAAATCGGATAAGTGGTTCTCCAGTGATAAGCGCACTAACGGACAGACAGACAGACAGAATACGTTGCATTTTATATATATTATAGATGTAATAAAATATATACCTATAACCTGGTCAGAGAACATATGTATGAATTTAAAAAATCACGTAAATCGGATTAGCGGTTCTCGAGGGGTAAGCGCATTAACGGACAGACAGACAGACAAACATTGCATTTTATATATATTATAGATATAGATTATTATTATTATTATATATGCATGAATTTAAAAAAAGACAGGTAAATCGGATAAGTGATTTCCCGCGTGATAAACGCACTAATGGACAGACAGACAGACAGAGAGACATTGCATTTTATATATATTATAGATTATACATTACAGATATTCTTTGCTACATAATATTGTTCCATATTTAATGGTTTAGGCTATGTATTGCAAAGGCACGCGCTAGCGGCAAACTTATTTCCGACATCATTCACTATTTTACGTCACTGCTCATTCCTTATGCTTCCTATCGTAATAAAATATATCCTATAACCTGGCCAGAGAACATATGTATGTAAATCGTAAAAATAAAAGTGGTTTTTCAGTGATAGGCGCACTAACGGACAGACAGACAGACAGACAGACAGAGAGACGTTGCATTTTATATATATTATAGATTTAAACATCCAGTTACAAAGAAGACAGTTTTTGAAAACATAAAAATTCTAAATTACTCTTCTTCTTCTTCTTATTTGTAGGTCAGTGACCTGTTCTACCTCGAGATTTTTTTTTAAACCTGTTCTTGAGAGATGGAAGTTCAGCTGTCCTTCTTTCGTTTTGGGGTCTTCCTCTTAGTCTCTCTCCATGTGGTGTGCTAATCCTGCATATCCTAGTTATTCTGTCATCGCACATTCGTTGCACATGTTCTCTTCATTTTCTCCTTCTTTTTCTTCCCCACCTGACTATGTCCTCCATGCTACACTCTTCTCTTATGGTTCTATTGTTTATTCTATCTGTTAATGTTCTGCTCGTTATACTTCTTAATATTTTTATTTCATTAGTTCTTAGTATCCGTTTAGTTTTCCGTGTGTCCGATCTTGTTTCTATACTGTAGGCAAGCATTGATCTCACATAGCTCTTATATATTTTTGCTTTACTAGCTACGTTTAAATCTTTATTTCGCCATATTATGTCTTTGAGTGCGCTGGATATTGTAGCGGCTTTATTTTCTTGTTTCTTCACTTCTTCATATATATCACCATAACTAGTTACCAGAATTCCTAGATAGGGAAAAACATCACTTATTGAATTATTTCCTTCTCCACCTCTAGCTTGCACCGTACTGGTTCCTTAGCGATTGTTAGACATTTAGTTTCCGCGACATCAATTTTCATTTTATAATTCTGTGCTGTTTGGTTAAATTCGTTTAGTAATCTCTGCAATCCATCTTCGTCCTCAGCCATCAAAACGATATCATCTGCATATCCTACGATTTTGATTATGTCAGCCCATCTTTATATTTTCTGTTAATTCATTATTATACCTAATCTTAGTATAATTGTCAATGTTTAGTCTATATACTGTGTTTGTTATTTCTTGGGGTATATTTAGTTGTCTTAAGAGTGTTATTATATTTTCTAATTTCACTCTGTCAAAGGCGCTGGTTAGATCTATAGAGCATAAATATGCAGGTTTCTAGAATTCTATTGCTTTTTCTCTTTGTCGAATTATAAAGATACCGTCTGTTGTTGACCAGTTTTGCCGGAATCACTGTTATTCGTCATTTATTTCTTTGTATTTGGTGTTGTTATTATTGTGTAAATTACTCGAAGAAATTAAATGAATTAAGTAACCTCTGGCTGTCATATTGGATCTGTCATTTTGAATTTTTCAAATATGTCATCGGATTCTTAATCAGCACCTCGAGAAACCCTTTAATAGCCAATTTCAAAATATTTAGCGGTATACAGAAACGTTAATTTATTCATAAAGGAGGTTGGAAGCATGATTTTCACCACAATTGGAGGGGTTCAACCAGCCATTTTATTTTAAATATTTTTTTTTTTTAAATTACAGTAAAGCTAAAATTTTTTTTTTTTTAAAACTTTCCGTTCTTTGACGTGGTGCTATGAGTTTTTCGACATTTTTATAATTTTTAGAAATACAGTAGAACCCCGATTAACCGAATCGCGATTATCCGAGCTCCGGATTAACCGAGCCAATCTAAGAACCTGATTATCCGAGGTACGCGCGTCTATGCTGCGTATTAACCGAGCTTCTAAAATATGTATGTACATATTTCCATTTAAAATCGTCGGGGCCTTCGGGAAATCCCCCTGGCCCGTATAAGGGGTTCCCCCACTTATGTTTTTGGACTCCTTCAGCATGTAAGTTTGCGTGAATGCAGTGCGTTATAGCGTTTACTACGGAGAAGTACGAGTATACTCACATAATTTATTTGGTTGGAGTTCTGGTAGTTAAGTGTAATTAATACGAACTGCTTTGTTTGAATTTTTGTTTGTCGTATTATAATGGAGCAAAACAAGCGTAAAAGAATCGTCACTCCTATTGAAGAAAAATTAAAAGTGATCAGAAGAATTGAAGCAAGAGAGACAATTAAAGTTGTTGCACGAGATTATGGAGTAGGTGAGGTAACAGTTGGAGATTGGAAAAGAAACCGCACGAAAATTGAAGAGTGGTATATAAATCAAGCCTCCTCGTCCTCAGGAAGAAAATCAATGAAAACCGGCGACTATGAAAAGATTAACGAAGCTTTATTCATGTGGTTTAACCAACAGAGATCAAAAGGTGTGCCTCTGTCAGGTCCAATTTTACAACAGAAAGCAATAATGATTAGTAGGCAATTCCTAGAGACAGATCAGTTTACCGCCAGTTCTGGATGGCTTGACCGCTGGAAAAAACGGTACGCTGTACGACAACTGACTGTATGTGGTGAACAACTTTCTGCTGATGTGTCATCAACTGAGAAGTTTAAGCAGAAATTTAAAAAGCAAATCGAAGATTGTGGATACACATGTGATCAAATTTACAACTGTGACGAAACTGGTCTGTATTATAAAATGCTTCCATCAAAAACATTGGCATCTCGACAGGAAAAATCAGCTCTTGGGCACAAACGAAGTAAGGAAAGATTAACTATAATGGTATGTTCCAATGCATCTGGCAAGCACAAAATCCCACTTATGGTGATTGGCAAGCCTGCACGTCCAAGAGCTTTAAATGACATCTCACCCAAAGCCTTACCAATCTATTACAAAAGTCAGAAGAGCGCATGGATGGATGCGACCTTATTTACTAACTGATTTGAAGAAGAGTTCGTGCCATCTGTGACTAAATTTTTGAACAGAATCCGTCTTCCTATTAAAGTAATTTTGCTAATGGATAATGCCCCCTCTCACCCTGGAGAAGGACTTCATGTGGGCGAAATTGTTGTAAAATTTTTTCCTCCAAATGTAACCAGCATAATGCAACCAATGGATCAAGGCATCTTGAAAAAAAAATTTAAAAAAATTATAGGCATTTGTATCTTGAACATCTGTTAGAATACACAGAAAAGGAGGATATTATCAATGGGATGAGAAAGGTTACACTGAAAAATGTTATTTACTGGGTAAGTCAAGCTTGGGATTCTGTGCGTACTACTACTATTCAAAAATCTTGGTCAAAAGTTATTGATTTTGAGGACTATAACGACAGTGAAGATGATACTCCATTAAATGAATTAGCTTTGAAATTGAGGAACCATGGAGAAATGTCCGTTCAAATTTTGACAGCGAGATAGAAGAAAAAGAAAAAAGTTTATTTGAGTTAATGCAAAAATTAAAAGGTTGCGAAAACGTAACAAGAGAAGATGTTGTTGAATGGGTTACAGCAGATGATTTAGAAGAAGAAATGAGTATTAAAGAAATCTCGAATGCCCTTCAGGATACTGGTTTATAATGTATGTACCTATTTATATGTTAAAAAGGTTAATACATCGGTTTAAAGTATTGGTGTTTATTTTTTGAATGAATAAAAACAAATACGGATCATCCGAGTTTTCAGTTATCCGAGGAGGGTGCCCCCTCACGGTACCTAGGATAACCGAGGTTCTACTCAATTTGTATTGATAAATGATTTACATCAAAACTGGCCTCTGGCGACTGAGTTATATCCATTGTCACAGAATTAATAGATACGGATTTTTAGGTGACAACATTTTCCGAAATAGTGAGTGCTCCTCGAAATATTTTCGTACCCCTCGGGTAGAATTCTGGATCCGCCCCTGAATTAAACTTTCCTTTATTAAGTTGTATTTATCTCGTCTCGGTTACTAGAAAACTACTTTTTCCCCATCTCAATAAAAACGTCCGCAAAGCTCTAAAAGATTCATTCGAGTCAGTTTATTATGTTAAAGGTTTCCACTGTTGACAGACTCCCAATTCCCCATGATGCCCTATCATGACCCTTTCCCTTTTATTCCGGTTATCCATTATTCAAACATCCAGCTGTCCTTTTGTGACTTTTCGATGGTTTGCTAGATATTGATGATACCGTATATTGTCCAACTATTGAGAATACTATAAATTACTGTCTCTGTGGTATACAGGATGACACGAAACTTGTCATGATCGTTTATCTTCTCCGTCAGGAAATCCCTTTGTACGAAAATTTGTACGGATTCGTTTCGTTTTGCAGATTTGACGATTAGCTCAGTCATCAGAGGCAAATTTTGACGAGAAGCTCTCATTAAATGTTAACAGGCTGCATTTTGACATACAGCTAGTTTTTCGGACGTAGAATACAATAAAAAAGTTTGCTGCTCTAAAGCCTACAAAATCGAAAATAATATGAAAAATTCGATTTTTCGCAAATATCTCGAAAAATAAAAAAGATATCGAAAACTTAATAGCATCACGTAAAAAACCGAAAACTGTACACAAAAATAGTATGGGTCATTCCATGCCAAATCGACCACTTTTGACCCCGACCCCTTTCGATTTGGCTGAAAGTTTTTTTTATCTTTTTCTACCCTATGAAAAACGGTTCTCAGAATTTTTTAAATTTTTTTTACCCATCTCAAAAAAAAAGTTACGAATTTTTCAAAAAAAAATGGCTCTTTTTTTTCCAAATTGCCATAACTTTGTCAAAAAATTTTCGTAATTAAATGTACTTTAAAAAAAAAATACAGAAAAATTTTTAGATAATAAAATCTATGAAATTTTTGCCTTTTTTGAGAAAACCCGTCAATTTTTTGAAGCTCGCGATTTTTTATTTTATTTCTTTTTCTTAAAAAACACTTCAATCAATTCTGCAGTTATCCCCGCCAATCCAGGGGTGGGCTAAATTTTTTTTCTACTTTTTTTTAATTGAAAAAAAAAAAAATTTCAGTTTTTCAAAAATTTTTAATTTTTTTTTTTGAAACTTTGTTTATATAATAAAATAAATGCAAGTAAATGATTTCACAGTATATTATACTTAATTTATAGTCTTAAGTTTAAGTTTAAGTTGTATAATTAATAATAAGCAAAAGATACGTTGGCAGTAACTAAAAACGCAAATAATCGTATTTTAAGAAGTTACCAAAAGTATTCTTCGTATTTGCTGAACCATCCCAAGACGCGTTACGCCGTATCACGGCCCATCAGCTGGGCTAGGTTCAGCAAATATGAGAACACATTTTTAGTCCTTTATCCAAGTAACTAACGGAAAACTATAACAAATAGATGCTTATACTGCACTCTGTCGGCGACTTACTAAGTCTATTCAAGCAGAGCGGCACAGCACGGCTGGCACTTATTGCAGAAACGCACCTTTCTTGAGCTTACTGCTCGAAGGCATAGATGGCAGTATTGGTATAACAACTAAAAACGAAAAGAATCGTATTTTTAGAAGTTACCAAAAGTGTTCTTCGTATTTGCTGAACCATCCCAAGACGCGTTTCGCCGTATCACGGCTCATCAGCTGGGCTATACCAATATATACCAATACTCCCATCTATGCCTTCGAGCAGTAAGCTCAAGAAAGGTGCGTTTTTGCATTAAGTGCCAGCCGTGCTGTGCCGCTCTGCTTGAATAGACTTAGTAAGTCGCCGACAGAGTGCAGTATAAGCATCTATTTGTTATACAAAAGATACGTTTATCATGACACTTTTTTAGGCACAAAATTCCAAAAAAAGAGAAAGTTGTTTAAAGTTTTTAATGATTTTCTAATTTCAAGTATACTTTCAACTGTAACTGAAAAAAAAAAAATTAAAAAAAAATAGTCCGACTTTTTTTCACCATTTCGTACTACTTTGAATGTACAATTGCAGGCATATTTTCTTTTTTTTTATAACTCAATTTTTAAATAACACAAACAATGTGGGTATTTTTAATTATTCTTATATTGAAACTTAAGGTATAATAATGATATATGCACAAGGGTTTTTTTTTTGAATCTATAATATATATAAAATGCAACGTCTCTCTGTCTGTCCCGTTAGTGCGCTTATTATTGGAGAACCACTTATCCGATTTACGTACTTTTTTTTTAAAAACATACATATGTTCTCTGGCCAGGTTATAGGCTATATTTTATTACGATAGGTAGCATAAGGAATGAGCAGTGACGATAACAGTGAATGAAGCCGGAAAAAAGTTTGCCGCTAGCGCGTTCCCTTGCAATATACAGCCTAAGCCATTAAATATGGAACAATATTATTTAGCAGAGAATATCTACAATCTATAATATGTATAAAATGCAATGTCTCTCTGTCTGTCTATCTGTCTGTCTGTCCATTAGTACGTTTATCACGCGAGAACCACTTATCCGATTTACGTGTCTTTTTTAAATTCATACATATATTCTTTGGCCAGGTTATATAATAATAAATAATAATCTATATCTATAATATACATAAAATGCAACGTCTGTCTGTCTGTCCGTTAATGCACTTATCCCTAGAGAACTATTTATCCGATTTACGTGATTTTTTAAATTCATACATATGTTCCCTGACCATGTTATAGATATATATTTTATTACATCTATAATATATAAAATGCAACGTATCTCTATCTGTCTGTCTGTCTGTCCGTTAGTGCGCTGATCACTGGAGAACCACTTATCCGATTTACGTACTTTTTTTTTTAAACATATATATGTTCTCTGGCCAGGTTATAGGCTATATTTTATTACGATAGGTAGCCTAAGAAATGAGCAGTGACGATATTAGTGAATGAAGACGGAAAAAAGTTTGCCGCTAGCGCGTTCTCTTACAATATATAGCCTAAACCATTAAATATGGAACAATATTATGTAGCAGAGAATATCTATAATCTATAATATATATATATATATATATATATATATATATATATATATATATATATATATATAATATATATATATATGGCCATTAGTGTGTTTATCACGCGAGAACCACTTATCCGATTTACATGTTTTTATAAATTTATACATATGTTCTATATAATTCAATATAAGCCTAAATAATGGGAGATAAGGAGAAATAATGGAAGATAAGTAGAGATAAGTCTAGATAATGAGAATTATGGTGAGATAATGGAAGATAAGGAGAAATATTGCGAGATAAGTCGAGATAAGCCTAGATAATGGGAAATAAGATGAGATAATGGGAGATAAGGAGAAATAATGGGAGATAAGGAGAAATAATGAGAGATTGGCAAAGATAAGCCTAGATAATGGAAATTATGTAGAAATAATGGGAGATAAGGAGAAATAATGGGAGATAAAGAGAACTAATGGCAGATATTTTATTACGTTAGGTAACATAAGGAATAAGCAGTGACGATAGTGGTGAATCAAGTCCACGCGAGCGGAGCCGCGGGCCCGCCTAGTATTTTATAGAAAATAGGAAATTATTCCTTTTCGAAGGTAGTTGAAGAATCTGGAAATTTGCGTTTTGATAGTAGTGAATCAAGTCCATGATGCGGAGCCGCGGACATGGCTAGTTTTATTATACATTTGTAATTTACTGTATGCCCGTTAAAATCATACAAACAAAAATTTCGTTTTAAGTTTTACAAATTATAAAGCAACAAAAATAAAAATTATTAGTATTGTCCGAAAGCTGTCTCCTCCTCTCAAAAAACTGTCTTTTAATTTTGTTTTTACGCTCTGAAAATAAGTACTATCGATTAATCTTCGAGAGTTGCGCGTAGACTTTCAAGTTACACAGGCCAACGGCGCACTCAAAGTATGGTTAATCGTGGTTGTAAAAATTCTCCCAACATTTTTTGTTATATATGTGGTGAGTTTGTAGTTAAGAAAAATTCATTACTGACTTTGTAAAAAAAGTATACTTTGCATATTTTGGTGTAGAAATCGGTAATCACGAAAAATGTTGGGCTCCTCACAAAGTTTGTGTCGAGGATCTTAGGAAATGGTATTAGAAAGAAAAGAAAGCTTTTAGATTTGCAGTACCCATGGTATGGAGAGAGCAAGAAAACCATTCAAATGATTGTTATTTTTGCTGCGTTGATGTTTCTGGATATAACTGCAAAAATAAGAAAGTAATTGTATATCCTAACTTTACTTTAGCTAATCGGGCTTTATGACATGGACCGGGGTTTCCTGTTCCTGAGTCACCTCAGTCTATTGATGAAGTTTTACAGTCCAATCCCGAATTTAATAAAAGTCGACCGGATGATGATGAGTTTCAATGTTCTCTAGAAAATTTAAAACCACAGTTGTTTACACAAGCTGACTTAAATGATTTAGTGAGAGATTTGGGTTTGACTAAAAAAAAAGCAGAATTGTTTGGTTCTAGGCTGAAAGAAAAACATTTATTGGAATCTGAAACATCTATTTACCATTATAGAACAAGAGATCAACAGTTTGCTCAGTTTTTCAAGCAGGAAGCGGATTTGGTTTACTGCCATGATCTCTGATCACCTGATATCAGGTACGGTTTCAGTACCCAAAATACATAACACTTAGATGTATTGGTTTAAAAAGTTTTTACAATTTTTTTTTGTTGGCCTGTGTTATCTGTTTGGCGCCCTAAACTTTTTGAATCACCTATCCGAATTTTTAATAAATTCTCACGCTAATAAAGAAAATCTGGAGAAAAAATCTATATACTATGTTTTTGTAAAATTTCCCGCTCTTTCATGTGGTGCTATTAGTTTTTCGATATCTTTTTTATGTTTCGAGATATTACCGAAAAACCGAATTATTGATTTTATTTTGGATTTTGTGGGGTTAGGGTACATAAAACTTTAGCAAACTTTTTTTTATCGTATTCTACGTCCAAAAAAACCACCTGTGTGCCAGAATGCGGCCTGTTAAATTTTAACTTACTCAGTACTTTCCGTGGAAACATGTAGTTCCAAAATAAGTACTGAATTTGACTTTCTCAGTTAAAGAGAAAATAAATTTTCATAATATGAATAAACTCATACAACATGACGACACCCGCTTCTTTAACTTTCTTTCCTTGAAACAATATCCCTCAAAAACTCTAGGTTTCATCCCTATTTCAGATATTATACAGACCGCGATGGAAATGGGCGATGTAAGAACACTAACACGTAAAGAAAAGCAAAAATTGCACGTGGTAATTCTTTCCCTTTACAAGGGACGTAAAAACAGCAATTTAGCTATTGTGCCAATGGGATTCAAGACAAACGTGAATCACTTTTTCCGCACACATGTCGCTCCGATAGCGCTTTAGGGATTTCCCTGCCGCACGTATGCTACGCCTATAAAAAAAATACCCTGAAGTCCAGTCCTGCTATTTACGTCAGATCTCTCAAATGCCCTAAGACTACTAATTATTAATCAGTTCTCATACTTCAAAAAATATTTACTTTAATAATTTACATCATAAAAACTGAAAGAAGTTTGAGATCGATTGAGTCAGAACAAGTAAAGAACAAAAAATAACAAAAAAAACTTTATCGAAAGTCTTCTTCTTCTTCTTCTTCTCCTTCTACAAATTCAAATACAAAGTCGCGATTTTCGATTATACCGATTCTTTTTTCGTTTAATATTCCCCCTTGTTATCCTTATTAGCTTACAAAGAAACGTCATCCCTTATTTTTTTTTATCATCATTTTACGGATGTTCAGGTTTTCAACTAGAAAAACAGTTAACATCAAAAATAAAGAAAAAGTTTATTGTGGATTAGAGAGATTTGACAACCCTTATTCTGGTACACCCTTATCGCTATCTTTATTTTAAGTATGCAGAAAATTAAAGGGAGGAAATGACTGTCTGTCAAATAAGAACGTGTCCGCGATAATTCATTTTTGGTAGATGAGACTCTAGCGATTCAACAAAAAATCGGTAGAGGGAACTTTTTTCTACGGCCGATTTTAGTAAAAGTATCAGTGGATTCTGAACTTTCATCGAAATCACGTAAAAACCAAAATGAGCCAATTGTTTGTCCGTCGGTTCGAGACAGTGTATTTTTGTTCCCTTGGGGCCTAAAATGACACATTCCGCCACCGCTAAATATATTAAAAATTCGGTATTGTTTGTGAAGAAGTGAGACTTGTCAAAATGTAGCTCGGTAAGCCAAGTTACTCCGAAAGTCGAAACACGAATCGTGTCTTTGTTTTTACGGGACCTGAAATTGACGCCGCGTCAAGGAGCGGCAAAATTAAGAAAATCGGATTTGCATGTGTCCCATGAGACCATGCGCAACATCTTCGTGATCATGATGTCAAATTCCGAAGGACGTTGAAGAAACCTTTGCTGGGCCACAACATTCTAGAGTGGCCCTCACAATCGCCGGACACCAACCCTATTGAAAGCATTTCGTCTCTTGTAAAGAAACACGGCCAGATAATTCTATTGCAACGACACCTGTTGAAAAAGCGAACTTGTTGGCTGAACTTTTTGTTTCACATTCTATTGTCGATTTCCAAGGAAAAACACCACCTACTATTCCCATAGTGCAGTCAAGGATACCCGATATTGTCTTCAGACAGCGTATCATAAAGCGTATTTTCATCAAGCTAGACACCAAAAAAGCTTCTGGCGCTGACGGAATACTTACTATAGCTCTCAAAAACTGTGCGAGGGAACTAACACCAGTTTTCTGTAGACTTTTCAACTTATCCTACAGAAAGGGAATATTTCCTTCCTGCTGGAAATGTGCCACAGTTCAGCCGATACCAAAAAAAAAGGCAAGAAGACCTTGCCAAATAACTACCGACCAGTCGCACTGCTTTTAATAATATCGAAAGTCATGGAAAAGGCTATCAATCAGCATCTTCTAAAATATCTTGAAGGATTCGACATTATTAGCGTTCACCAATATGGCTTTCGTAAACATAGATCAAACACATGTTTGGAACAACTCAGTTGAACACTTTGGAGAATCTCGAGCGGTTGCTCTTGACATATCTAAGGTATTCGACCGTGTTTGGCACGAAGGACTGTTGGCTCAGCTACGCTCTTATGGTATGTCTGAGAAGTTCTGTTTGTGGCTCTCAAGTTTCCTCAGAGAGCGTTCTTTACGAGTGGCGGTCGACGGATTTCTTTCTAACACCTTCACTATCAACGCCGGTGTGCCCAAGGCTCCACACTGCCTCCTACTCTCTTTCGCATTTACATTAACGATCTGCTGGAGAAGACCGGGAATCTAATCTACAGCTTTGTAGATGATAGTACGCTTATCTCTTCATTCACTTTCAATGCTTGGACATCGGCTACTCAGACGAATATCCGCACACAGCAGGTAGTCATTCAACTCAACAAAGACCTGGAAGAAATTCTATCTTGGGGTGACAGTAATCAAGTGGAATTTAACGCTACTAAAACCCAGGCGGCAGGCTAAAAAATTAACGTTGCTGAACCCGACATAGTTATGTCAGGGCACTCCATTCCTCTGGCATCGTTACTCAATTTGTTGGGCGTTAATTTGGGAGCAAATATGTCCTGGCATGAACATGTTGCCGATTGCAATATCAAGGAGAGCTTAATTCTTTACAAAGCTAAAATTCGACCAACTATGGAATACTGCTCCCTTGTTTGGGACTCCGCTCCCAAACATACACTGTATTTATTGGACTCTATTCAGAGGAGAGCTGTTCGTCTGATTGGAGACCCGGAACTGACCGGCGGCCTTGATTCGCTGGAACATCGAAGAATGGTTGGCGACTTGAGCTTATTCTACAAGTATTTTCATGGAAAGTGTTCAGAGGATGTAGCCCGCTTAATTCCTCCCAGAGCGGTGCAAGTCCGTATGAGGTTCAACTTGTTACTCCTCGTACAATGCTTTTCAAGCAGTCTTTTATATAGAGAACAACAACCCTTTGGAATAATTTGCCCAGGACTGTGTTTCCCACCGAATACAATTTACAGCGATTCAAGAACAATGCTTTACACGTGAGAGGGACTTCCCTGCAGCACGTGTGCTAAACTCATAAAAAAAACCTTTTTTTTTATCGTATTCTACTTCCAAAATCTACCTATATGCCAAAATGCACCCTGTTAATATTTAACGAGAGCTTTTCGTCACAATTTTCCTCTGACGACCATATAAGGTACTCAGAAAATATGCTAAAATTTAAATTATAATCTTTTATTAAAAATAACACTAGTATTAGGGTTAGGTTCAAATTTTGGAATCTCACTTGGCACAACTCTTTATTTTTGCTCTCGGTACGCGTTCTGATGGAGATTCGACTTGTCGGTCTTACATCGAATTTCATCAGGTGGTACTTTTCTGATCGAATTTTCTACTAACTGATCTATTGAGATTTTCTTGTGCGTCCTGGCAAGTGTACGGCTTTTGATAAAGAGAGATTCTTTAGGTTAATTCTGTTCTATATAAATTGATTATCGTGATCTGCAATAAAACTACCCTTTTGCTCTTATGACAGTGTAATATATCGAATGGAGACGCTGTAGGTAGCTATATAACTCATTTTATATTCCCATTGCCAAGGGTCAATAAGTTATTACATATGTAGATTAGCGTTGCTGGAATTGACGATTACGGGTGTTTTGATCTGATAACAGCAGCTCTGTATGGAATTATGAAATTAGTAACAACTTTAGAGGGCATTTAATACTAATCGAACGGTCAGACGGGATAGAATAGTAATGCCTTCAGTAATATCTAAAGTCCAAGGTTGCCAAATTGAAATATTTTCAATGACCTTGTAAATACCGGGTTCCATTAAATTTATTGTGTTTAGCAATTTTGTTTTACTTACTTTTCAAACCTACTTGGTATTTACTATTATAGGTCAGTGGTTCCCAACTTTTTTTAATCGCGACCCTTTTTAGATTTTTTAAAAATGTTCACAACCCCCCTTTCCCAACAGCCTTATTGGATCAATAAAACAAAAAATCAGGGGTTTGATTTACATCTACTTAACAGTGTTCTTGGTTGAATTTTTGTCAACGCCAATTTCATGTCATCTTGAATATCCAGCTTATTCCCGGCTTTTGTCTCGATGGGAACATCCACTTTCGCAGAGATAACTAGAAGCAAATGGAACTAATATTCGAAAAGAAAGCAACTTTAGGATACGATTGATGTATGGCACACTACTCTAAAAATTCATCCTGCACTTCGTCGAGAATCTCGGTAACATCCAAAGATACATGAAATGTGTTTCGTACTGATGCAGGTTCTTGAGAGAGAGAACTCCGGGAAATAACGTTGTATTTCAGATTCAAGGGCTTGAAGGTGGTTATTAATTTCCTCTCTCAAATTATCTACAATTCCCGTCTCTGATTCTTCAGTCTTGGTGCAAAGGTGCCGTAAACTTTACGGCGCCAATTTTGCCGCTTTAATATGAACTCCTGAAGCGCTTTAGGGACTTCCCTGCAGCACGTGTGCTAGACCTATATATAAAAAAAGAAGTGAATGATGTGCATTTCCTTACCCTGCAGTTTCAAATTTAGCCTATTTAGCTGATCTAAGATATTAGATACATAAGTCGGATTTCGTCAGGCATAAGGAGAGGTGCGTGCGCCAGCCGTCCACTGATTACGTCGCATATCTCACAAATAACCAATCATAAATAAATTATTAACATGTTAACATCTACCTTTGACTTTTAAAATTTAATTTTGGATTTTAAAATTAATAACCGGCGACCCCCAAAAAAGCCAAGGCGACTCCCTTGTGGGTAGCGACCCACCGGTTGGAACCAACGTTATAGGACAGGGCTGTCAAGGTCATGCACAGTTCGAGCCAATTTCGGACGTAACGCCTCCCGCTGCCCCCACCACTGCTAGACGTTAAGCGGCCGAGCCGCCGATGGCGGCTCGGCCGCTTACCAAACACAATGCGCCCCTCATATGTCTCTCATAGCCGCTCCTGAGACTGCGCGAACGGCGGCAGCAGCAGTGGTGGGGGCAGCGGGAGGCGTTACCTCCGAAATTGGCTCGAACTGTGCATGACCTTGATAGCCCTGTTATAGGAGAATAGTAGCTCAAGGTTAGGGGTCACAACGGGTACTAAAGAAATGTAGTAAGGTAAAAATAAAAGTAGCTACAAATAATATATTATTTGGAATATTTAATTTAAGAACCAGAAAAAAAGAAAAATACAGTCTAACACTAATTTATATCTAGTTCGGTGTCACTGTCATAACTTGAATTTATTATTATTGGTTCAGTACCTTTCTGTACAGAAATGTAGGAATTTTTAACGATAATAATATGATTTACAGAGTTTTTCCCACTTCTCTTCATCATCCATCAGCCGTCCTCATCCACTGTTGGATATAGGCCTCCTTTAAGAACCCATTGATTTTTGTCCTGAGCCCACTCTGTCACTTTTTTGATGTCTTCATTCCATCTTGTTGGTGGGCTACCTTTGTTTCTTTAAAAAGAAATAGAGGGGGATTTCATTTACGACACAAAAATGTATAACATTTAGACTTAAAATTGGCGTTGTATTTTTAGCTTTTATTCTTGACATAATCCGGTGCCATATTTGTTCTGTAAACTTGAAAAGGCCGTAATATGGCGGCAATCTTTAAATAGTATGCTCTGTTGCTTTTGCCATATTTTCACAAACATATTATTTATTGTGTGTGTCTGCTCGAAACCATATTTTTATAATTCTCTTCTACATATTTGCAAGATAAATTCTTGTATTTCAGATTTTGTGTCTGCTTAATTTGGTAATTTCTTTATTTGTCAACTGATAATTAGCATTGTCAAAAACGATAATACTGTGTTCTGGAACAGTTTTTAAACGACAGCTCTTGCACTAACTTTCAAAAAATTCGGTGCTAGTACTTTGATGATAGTCTAAATTTGAATCTTTTAATGTTTTTATTCGGCAAGAGTAGACAATTCGGAATCCATTCGTTTTCTCAACCAGTGTATATTATTTTAATCTTTTTGCCTTTCGTCGAAGGAGCGTTAATCTGACATTTGTCAGTTGAATCACTTTATTCTCTTTTTATAGTATCTTGGGTCTCGTTAAGGGAAATGATGGATCGATTTTCGGGTCCATATCTTTTGATGGATTGCAAATATACAAAACTTTAATTTTCCTTATTCTTTAGGATCTCACTGGAATGGTTCTTTTGCTTATTAACGGATATTTAAAACTCATTTTAAGCAAAGCCTTGTAGGAAGCCAACTTGTTAGCTGAACTCTTTGCTTCACATTCTACTATCGTTTTCCAAGGAAAAACACCACCAACTGTTCCTACAGTGCAGTCAAATATTCCCAATGTCTTCAGACAGCGTATCATAAAATATATTTTAGTGAAGCTAGAAACCAAAAAAGCTTCTGGCGCTGTCATTTTACTTAAAACATGCACAAGCAAACTAAAATCAGTTGTCTTTAGAAATTTCAACTTACCCCACAGAAAGGAAATATTTCCTTCTGCTGGAAATACATTACATTTTAGCCGATACTCAAAAAAGGCAAGGAGACCTTCCCAAACAGCTACCGACTAGCACTGCTTTCAATAATATTGAAAGTTAGAAAGAAGATGTTGATTGAACAATATCTTCTAAAATATCTAGATGGATTCAATATTATTATTAGCGAATATCAATATGGCTTTTCTAAGCAAAGACCAATAGGAGATCTTCTTATGTAGTATAGGGGTCATTCCATGCGAAATCGACCACTTTTGACCCTGACCCCTTTCGATTTGGCTGAAAGTTTTTTTTTATCTTTTTCTACCCTATGAAAAACGGTTCCCAGAATTTTTTCAAATTTGGCTCTTTTTTTTTCAAATTGCCATAACTTTGTCAAAAATTGGCCTATCGAGACGTTTCTTTTTTCAAAATTTTCGTAATTAAATGTACTTTTTAAAAAAAATACAAAAAAAATTTAGATAATAAAATCTATGAAATTTTGGCTTTTTTATAGATATTTTGATTGACCACTTTATATTGAGATTTATCTATAAATTGTTATTTTCAACAAACGTGATAACAAAAGACTTTCAATAAACACTGAAACACGTGACAGATACATAGGTTATGTTTTGGATCTCAATATAAAGTGGTGGTAGGCTTATGAAATAGAATAGATTCGTGTGGATCTAGTGAATTGGCCGTAGGTAAGTCTGTGATTGTCATGCCCTAGCTTATCGATCTAATTAATGTGCTGAATTTGAATACTATTTATGTCAGATTAAAATTTATTATAATATGCTTAGGAAGTTATTTTATAATGTGAAACACAATTATAGTGAACAAAATTATTCAAACGCCAAAGAAAAGTGAAATAAATTATTTGTTGAATTAGTATTAAAAACAGTGAATGTTAATCGTATCAAACGTAGAATCCTAGTCATTAGTTGTAAGTTTAGACTATAAATTAAGTATAATATACCGTGAAATCATTTACTTGCATTTATTTTATTATATAAACAAAGTTTCAAAAAAAAAAAAAATTAAAAAATCGTTAAAAACTGCAGAATTGATTGAAGTTTTTTTTAAGAAAAAAAAAATGGCGAACTTCAAAAAATTGACGGTTTTTCTCAAAAATGGCAAAAATTTCATAGATTTTATTATCTAAAAATTTTTTGAATTTTTTTTTTAAAAGTACATTTAATTACGAAAATTTTGAAAAAAGAAAACGTCTCGATCAGCCAATTTTTGGCAAAGTTATGGCAATTTGAAAAAAAGAGCCATTTCTTTGAAAAATTCATAACTCTTTTTGAAGTGGGCAAAAAATTCTGAGAACCGTTTTTCATAGGGTAGAAAACATTTAAAAAACTTTCAGCCAAATCGAAAGGGGTCGGGCTCAAAAGTGGTCGATTTGGCATGGAATGACCCATATGTTTGGCACGATGCAATTGAATGCTTTGGAGAATCTCGAGCGATTACACTTGATATATCCAAGGAATTCGATCGTGTTTGGCATTGTTTATGGCTCCCGTGTTTCCTCAGAGAGCGTCCTTTACGAGTGGTAGTCGACGGATTTCGTTCTATTACCTTCACTATCAACGACGGTGTGCCCCAAGGCTTCACACTATCTCCTACTCCTTATCTCATTTAAATTAACGATCTGCTGAAAAAGACCAGGAATCCAATCTATAGCTGTGCAGATTCATTCACTTTGAATACTCGAACGTCGACTACTCCTGCAAATATCTACAGACATCAGGAAGTCTTCCAGTTTTAACTACTGTTACACTTTTTTCGAAAGAGATATTTTTCATTTTCATTCCAACACTTTGTTTTACCCACATCTTGTCGAATTTTTCTTTCCAAACATGGCTTTTTAATAATATCACGTGTCGTGAACACGGGTACTTTTCACTTGTTTATTTCACAGCACTTACATTATCACATCCCCTTTTCGTTTCGTTTGTCGTGATTTCTTGACATTTTTGGGAATTTTTTTTGCGTCGGGCCACAAATGTTTCCTGGAAAACTTAGAACAGATGGTTCGAGATATTCCGCTCATTAAATGTCTGTACGTATGCATTCTTATCTAATTCTCGAGTAACCCTCGAGTAACACCTGAATGTGGGAACTATTTCGGAACATTTACAAAGCTGAGCACAATTTCTACGAACCCCTTGTATTAACCCTATAGTAGTTATTTTTATTTTTCCTGATTATGCCTAAGAAGTAAGTAAGCGATAGATCGCTGCGTACGGACCTAACAGGTAGTAAAGAGAAGAGCGATTAAAAATCAAACAGTATATGTTTGAACTAACTTTACCTTTGTCCGTTCCTATTATTTAACTGCTGTCTCCAAAATTGCCTGGATCAACTATTTGCTCTATTTTCTATACCTATTAGGTTTAAGAAATAGAGGTAAAACTTGCAACATGTTTAATGGTCGGTTTCTCTTTGATTAACTTTGGTTTTCTTTATAGAGACCTTCCTACATATCCCAAATCACATCGCTAGATTACCGACTAGCTATAAAGGATTTAGGTAACCCTACGTGTCCTTGTTGCTATATTATCCCAATTAAACGATCCTTTGGTAATATGAAAATCTCTTTTGCAACATGTGACTCTAATTCGTATTTATTTGAAGCACCAACATGGTAGAGGGGAGTTATCCTAGTGCCTCTAACTATTATTTAATGAAAATCAGTGTACGTGACCAAAACCGAGGTTTGATTTAGTTGAAATAGTTATTTAGGCCAAGGTATTTTGAGTAGCTTTTAGTTTAAGATTTATAATTTTGGCTGAAAGGGTTACATCCACCTCGAATTTTCAAAAATTTGTTTTTGTTTTTTTTTTACGGATTTTTGTTTTCTATATTTCTAAGAATTATTAAAAAAAAATAAGAAGGTTCCATTCCATTACAAAATTATAGCATTGGCGTGGGATTGGGATCACTACCAGTGTTCAGACACAAATAGATGCTTATACTGCACTCTGTCGGTGACTTACTAAGTCTTTTCAATCAGAGCGGCACAGCACGGCTGGCACTTATTGCCGAAACGCACCTTTCTCGAGCTTACCGCTCGAAGGCATAGATGGCACTGGTGTAAGAACTAAAGACGAATCAAAAGACTCGCATTTTTAGAAGTCATAGTTTTCCGTTAGTGCCTGGATAAGGACTAAAAATGTGTTCTCGTATTTGCTGAACCTAGCCCAGCTGATGAGCCGTGATGCGGCGAAACGCGTCTTGGGATGGTTCAGCAAATACGAAGAACACTTTTGGAGACTTCTAAAAATGTGAGTCTTTTGATCCGTCTTTAGTTCTTATACCAGCGCCATCTATGCCTTCGAGCGGTAAGCTCGAGAAAGGTGCGTTTCTGCAAGAAATGCCAGCCGTGCTGTGCCGCTCTGCTTGAAAAGAGAGAGTCACCGACAGAGTGCAGTATAAGCATCTATTTGTCATAGTTTAATGAGAGTTTTTGGCCAAAATTTGCCTCTGACGATTGGACATTACCATAATTGGCAAATAATTTTACACCACTTTGTGAAACCTCAGATTCATGAACATTTAACCTTCATTAGAATTTAGAATTTTATTAAGTTGTTGCAAATTGTGAAAAGAAAACATATGACACAAGATTTGTACACTGCCACCACACGGTGAATATTACGTCAACTGACTGCCATAATATTATATTGTTAAATTGAGATTACCAACCGTAAAGCATTTTTTTTTATTTCAGCTATCCTTAAGTCCCTTTGCAAGGAGTTCCTAAATTTCAACGTCTCCGCCATCTTGTACCTGATGAATTACGAGCAGTACGGTAGAAGTACTGCCTCAGCTCAGTACTTCTTGCAACTGGCCGGATACCTGGGGATTCCCGTCATAGCGTGGAACGCCGATAATTCCGGATTGGAACGCCGGGCATCTCAATCGTCTTTGCAGTTGCAACTGGCACCTTCTTTGGAACATCAGACGGCGGCCATGTTGAGTATATTAGAACGGTAAGTGAACGAATGAATTTTAATCTAAATTAGTAAGATGAAAGTATCTCTGTTTAAATACTAGTTCAAAAGTAAGCATTTTTAGCTACGATTTGAGAGCCTAATTACTACTATAGCTCTGTCTGGAACAAAATATATTATTTATTAATTGGCAGATGGGTTAACCGGTCTGCCATTGTCGCCAAACGTATCTGTGCAGAAGTAACATTAACAAAAACTCATTTTAAACAGTAATTTTAATTACTATTTAACGTTTTATTTGATTTAATAGCTGACCTAGTTATGACTTCAACTAATTAAAATAGTTAGCTCATTTGTTTTAGCCGTCGTTATTCAGAAATTAAAATCATTTGCCTATAGGCAATTGTATAAAATTAACAGTATTCCGCATCGACTATTTGGCTTACAGTTAAGCTACAAACAATTTGTTAATCCGGTAATTCCGGGTTAAGCTTGCAGATTATAACAGATGCATTTGTCAGCTAAACATTGTAGCGGCTTTAACAATTCTCACATTTAAATATTAAAAATATTAAAATCTAGGCTAGTTGATAGATTTGGCGTTAAAACAACAAATCAGATGATGATAGAGGAGAGTCGAACGTTTCGTACCAATAATTAAAATCATTCTAGAAAGTTTATTTTACAAACGACTCCTATAATTCAATTACAAGTTTACTATAAACAGCTTCAAAGGATCAGCAGGATCAAACTCAAGCAAGACGAAATAAAACAAGACTATCAAGCTCTAATGAACTATGGACAAAAACGAAGAATCAGCTGCGTCAACTTGCAACGATATGAAATCGGAACCGAAAAAACCGTGGATATTTCCATCATCGTGGCAACTAATAAGAGCAACAACTAAACTCCAAAGGCCCCAACGAGGAAACACAAATAAAATATAATAACTTAACAAAAACAATAAACAAAGCTATTACACAAGATAAAAACAAACATATAGCCAAAACTTATGAAGAGACAGAACGGTATTCACAAAAACATGAAACTACAGATTTATTTAAAAAAGTCACACAATTAGCGAATACATTTACGCCAAAATTTCTACCATTACAAAGGGACACTGGGAAAATTTTGATAGCAAAGCCAGAAGTAATCGAAAGATGGCGCGATTATTGTCAAATTCTCATGGGAAGTGCAAATAACTATAGCACACAACTGAATATGGGAAATCCAGAGCCAACAATTCTCTGGAGTGAAGTTGAATCAGTTATGAATTCCACGGGGTGGATGGCATTGTGGCCGAAATGCTTAAAGCGACAGAAGGGACTGGTTTTAACTTAATCCACGAAATATGCAATATGATCTGGACAACAGGTGAATGACGTAAAAAATGGACACAATCGATATATATATATATATATATATATATATATATATATATATATATATATATATATATACAGTCGACACTCTATATAGTGAAAGACCAAAATGTTGACCGAAATTTCACTATAGAAAGTTTTTCACTATATAAAGAAAAATCCGTATATATTGTTATGTATGTGTTTTATATTGGTAATCATTTACTTGTATTTTATAAGGAACAAGCAACAAAAAAAATTGCAAAATTGAATTATTAGAAAAGATTTTATTAAACATTTGAAAGTTTAAATAGTACATAGCATGTACAGGGCTAAATACATACATAAAGTCCATACGTTATATCTTTACCCGTGCGTCATAGTTTTCAGGCCATATAACAGACGACTATTATATTATTTGTCTTTTTCACCAATAAATCGTAGGTAAAAAAAGACAAAAAATATAATAGTCGTCTGGTATATTGCCTGAAAAACTATGACGCACGTGTAAAGATATAACAGACGGACTTTACGTATGTATGTACTACATACGAAATAAAAAAAATAATACATATGTACATACTACGTACATACGTACTAGGAAAAATAATCAGTTATTTTCTTTTGAACATTACTTTTGAAAAATAATTGTTGCTCAACAAAATTCTCGCATTTATTCAAATGCATAAAGATTTGATCAGGTTCACTTTCCTGGCCCCTGAGAGTAGTTCGCACAGTGTCAAATGCATTTCTTATTTCATTTTCACTAAATTTAGCAGGACATTCCCCGGTTTCAGTTTCTTCTTCATGATCTTCTATACTTTTTATATCGTCAATTATGTCTTGGTCAGTTGGGAGATCTGTCGTGCTAACATCATTGTCGATTTCTAAGAAATCTTCAAGTAAAAAATCTGCGTCGACGGTAGCAGTTTTTTGTAGAATACCCCACTGCCTTTTTAAAGTAGCGAGATCCATTTCGCCTTCTTCTTTCCATTCGTCAATTTTTTCAGTAAAACCTGCTTTAGAAAAGCCGTTTTTGATAGTTTTCTGAGAAACATTTTCACTACATACTTTAGCGACTTCGGTTATACACTCTTTAAGGGTAATCAATTTTTTGACTGGAAGGTTGTTATCAATCGCATTAACAATTTTGTGAACAATTCTGTTTCGGTAATGATGTTTTATGTTTTTTATAAAACCCTGGTCCATAGGTTGCAATTTGGAGGTCATTTTTGGTGGAAAAAAGATCAATTCAATATTCCTTAATTTTTTACTTACAGTAGGACAGTTGTCTATAAACATCACAATCTTTCGCTTTTGGCTTTTCATTTTCGTGTCTAGTTGTTTGATCCATCTTTCTAAAATCTCAGAAGTCATCCATGCCTTTTTATTATTAGCGTAATCTAACTCCAGAGATTTAACTCCTTTTAAACAACGGGGATTTTTGCTTTTACCTATGAGCAGTAATTTCAGTTCAGAGCCATCTATGTTTGCTCCAACCTCAAGTGTCATCCTTTCTTTACTTGTTTTAACACCAAAACATTTATCACTTTTAAAAGCAAAAGTTTTATTTGGCAAACATTTAAAAAACAAACCCGGTTCCATCACAATTGAAAACGTTTTTTGGCTCGTACTTTTTCAATGCACTTTTTAAAACAGTTTCAGTCCAAATGTCACAGTCCTCCTGACTAACGCTTGCCCTCTCGCCAGACACCGTCTTGAAAACAATTGAATTGCGAGTCTTCCAGGCACTCAGCCACCCTTCACTAGCTTGAAAATTAACGCAGTTAAATTCTTTAGCAAATTGTAGAGCCTTTTGCTTTATTAAATTTCCCGATATTGGTACGTTTTGATGCGTACGGGCCACTTGAAACCATCGTAAAACTGCTTCATTTACATCCTCGTAAGTACTCACCTGTACTCGTTTTCGACTGCTTGGAACACTAGGTTTCTTGATGATACTGTCGCGACTTTTTATTATCAGAGAGACGCAACTTGGAGAAACACCAAATTTTGCAGCAACATCAATTTTTTTGCAGCCTTTATCAACTTCCTCCAAAACTTTAATTTTCTCAGCTAAACTTAAACACACTCGCTTGGACATCTTACTTGATTCTTAAACAAAAAGAAACTTAACCTGAATTTGCGAATTACTAGGCATCGACTATAAAATGGGTTTTTCCCGGGTTTCTATAAAATGGGTTGTTCCCCGGGTTTCTCACAGAAATCTACCTGTTTTATTGTCAACCATTAGGCGTTATAAACGCGTTAAGAACCTTTGCAAAAGAATGCGTCATAAAAATGGAATTCGTGCTAATGTTAGATAAAAATGGGAAACCCGAAATGGCCAAGATCTCAATAAATGCATAAAAATTTATACATAAAATTCCGGTAAAAAATTTTATTATATAGAGTGTTCCTATTTTACAGATTCTCTATATGCAGGGCTTTTTACATGAAATTTCATTAAAATATTCTAGGTCTTGAAAAAATTGCACTATAAAGAGTTTTTCACTATATAGAGTTTCACTATAAACAGTGTCGACTGTATATATATATATATATATATATATATATATATATATATATATATATATATATATATATATATATATATATATATATATATATATACATATATATATACATATATATATATATATATATATATATATATATATATATATATATATATATATATATATATATATATATATATATACAGTCCCTGGCCAAATTATTAGACGCACTGCAAGATTTCATGTAAAATATTAATTACCGAGTGATATTGTACCGTTTTATTATTTTAAATTGATTTGTTTTTTGAACAATGGTTCCCCATTTGGAACCCATTCTCTGAGCTGCGGAATTAACCGATTTTGTAATACTTCTTTGTACTGATCTTGCCTCATTATTCCTTTGACGACGTACAGACGTCCAGTGCCCTTGCCGCTGATGACTGACCAAATCATCACTTTGGTGGGATGTTTAACCGTCGGGACGACACAATCAGGATGAAACATTTCTCCATGACGACGACGCACATACTGAGCTTTATTCTGCAAAATTTCGAATGTGCTTTCGTCACTGAAGCAGACCTGTCAAAAATAGGAAAAATATATAAATTTCCATGTTTATTTGCTTTATTTAACTGAAAATGATAATAATGTATCAATTATTGATTAAATTGCTGTATCTTACCGATCTCCAGAAGTCCACATCTTTGTCTTGCCATTGTTTGGCCTACTTCAGGCGCTTTGCTTTCATTGCAGCTGTTAACTTGGGCTTCCTGGCGGGGGCGACAGGCCTTAAAATCTAATTCTTTCAATTTTCTTCGAACAGTGCGCTCAGAAGCATTTACGCTAGCATCCTGGAGTTGTGATTTTATTACCTTTGTGGTAGCAAATCTGTTTTCTACACAAATTTTCTTCAAACATCTCTCTGACCGTGGAGTGAAAATTGGTTTTCTACCGCATCTTTTCTTTCTTTTCGGGCTTAATTCCTTCCCTGACTCAATTTTCTTTTTTATGCGTCGTACACTAGCTTCAGAAACCTCCAATCTTCGTGATATTTCTCGGTTTGTAAATGTTTTTGCAATCACAAGGGCCTTCACTTCAGCTTTTTTACGTGGTGAAAGATCGCCTTTTCTACCCATAATGAAAATAGTCCAATTACTTTTTTAAAACACTGCATACAAAATAAACTAATAACTGAGTAGTATAAAACTGTTAAACAAACAATCACAGTCCATAAAGCCACAGAAACACGTCCGTACCTGACTCAGTTCCGATCGCGACTGATACAGGTTTGTATTTGTTTACGTTCATGTATCACTTTGTCAACACAGTGTTGCCATATGTTACAAATAAATACAAATATGTAGTCTACAACAATTCTTTTAAATAAAAATCAATAATATTGTAGTTTAAATATACCATTATTGCATAAAAAACTCTTAAGAAACATAAAATTACTAAAAAAAAATACAGTGCGTCTAATAATTTGGCCAGGGACTATATATATATATATATATATATATATATATATATATATATATATATATATATATATATATATATATACAATCAGTCCAAAAAGTCTCCATACACCAGAAAACATGTTTAAAACTTAACCAATTAGAATTAGTATTAAAAACAACTACGGAACATTTTATTTAGAAGTTACATCATTGTTATAAAAATGTAAACTCTCAACAAAATCAACGATATACCACTGAAAGCAGATATTATATACTTAGGCGCCAGAATTTCTAACAAGGGGGCTGAGAAGAAGAAATTAAAAGAAAGATAGCGATGGCGAAAAACTGCAATGACAAGCCTAAGCAAAGTATGGAAAGATAACAGAATAAATAAAATGACTAAAAAAAGGCTTGTCAATTCACTAATATTCCCTATAGTCACATACGGAGCCGAAACATGCACTGTTAAAGCAGCATGCCGTAAAGTAATAGAGGCTTTTGAAACTACATGATACCGGCGGACGCTCAGAATTTCCTGGACAGCTCATAGGACATATATGGCTGTTCTGAGCGATCTTAACATCCAAGATATTGACCGGCTCTTACCATCGATTCAGAGAAAGATAGCATTATTTTTTGGTCACATAATAAGGAGGGATGGCATGGAAATGTTGCTGATCCAGTCAAAGGTCAACGGTAGAAGAAAGAGAGGTAAATCTCCCAACAGCTACCTAGATCAGATTATGTCTATAATGCACTTAGAGTTACTGGAAATGATCAGAAGTGTCCAAGTGTAAATTCTGTATAACAATGCAATAGAAGTCACGACGTTCGGAGCCGAGCAACAATGCGACAAAGATAAACAACTTAGTTACTCGAAAACTGCGAAATACTTTTTCTCCTAATAAATCATATACGAAGATGCACTGAAAAATTTTGTAAAAAACAAGGTAAATAGCATTTCCATGCCTGCTCCGTCCAGGCCTTAAGTTTCTTTCTCATATCCGCCTGAGTTAGCTAGGCACAAGTTGTCCGCGGAATCGAAATCTTCTAATGTTTCATGTAAGTCCCAATGCAGCCCTCGATGCTTTCTATCCACCCTCTCTTCATGACCATATCCGGGATAATAAGAAATATAATCGGTGAAAGCAATCAGTTTTATTACGACTCTGTTTGTAGTTGGAACGACTCGGTGAGCTTTTCGATATGGTTGACAGTGCATGAAAACCCGCTATATTTTGCTGTTGCCCACTAATCTTTGCTGAGGTTATCGATCCTTGCTGGATTTTCAACTTGTTCAATGGCTTTCGATATAAAAATTCTTTTAATCTTGTCAAGAGCCTTTTGAAAGTCCAGAAAAGTCATTTATAATAAGGTCTGGAATTCAGTGCACTGTTGAATGATGATTCGGAGGATGCTTATTTGATCCACACAGGATCTGTCTCTACGAAATCATGCTTAGTTCTATTGTAGTTTACCCTACAGCATGTCGTTCATCTCATAATCTCTATTTGATCTTCGGCGAATTGAAAAATCTTTCTTTCAGTCCTTTCACTCCAATAGGAGTATCAGTGTTACTATGCAGTTGTTTACCTCAACAGTTATTCTCTAGGCATCTCGATCCTGCGCGATCTGACTTAACTCGTGCATACCCATACTAAGAAGAGATCTGACTTGGTCGGAACTTCTTATTGGAGACTGTCTCTTCTACCTTCTAACTTCCCCGTTACTACAAGCTTTTCCATGGTATCCACTTTTCTCATAATGTAAATATATAAAATATTTCAGGTACTGTCTATTAATTTTATTTGAAAGTCGGTCAAGCTCTTCAAGAATAGATACATTAGCACGATATTTGGTAAATGATATTCTGAGGATTCTTCGATATAAGTATTTGTATTTTTGCCGAACACTTCTTAATATCTGTCCAGGTTTTGTCTGTAACTTCTGTGACTTCCGGAATGTTATTGTTGATTATTGTTTGAAAAAGAGTTCTGTCTGAAACTGTAATTCTCTTGTTGGTTGTTGTTTTTTTAGGGAGAACTAGTTTTATTCTCATACGAGCTTTTAATAACTTGTGATTTGAACCATATACCACGACTGGATGGAATCTTATATTCAATATAGATGACCTCCATCTAGAGCTGATCAGCATATAATCAATCTGATTTTTGTGGTGCCCGTCCGGTGACGCGCACGTGGAAAGTCATCTTAGATGATGTTTGAAGGTGGTATTACCGATAGTGAAGCTATTATTAATAGCAAACTGAAGTAGTCCTGCACAATTACTATTTGATCTTCAGCGAATTGAAAAATAAAGAGGAGTAAATCGCCAGTTATAGCTACTTCCATTCTAGAGCATATTCTCCTCCAATGTTTTGATGCTGCATCTTTTAGCGACTATAAATTTGTCGAAGAATCCACTTTATAGTTTTATTTTTTATCTCAAAATACACAGGTCTGCAACCAAAAACCTGCACAAGTTTTTTATAATGTTTCTTATTATTCTTAAATCGGAAAAAATACTGGAAAAATTCCATCTCGTCAGCTTTTCTTGCAAAACTCGTGTTTGTAGTTTCAGTTAGAGCAGAGCTCGAAAAGACGTTGCCGTTCAAGATCTTGGTTGTATAAGCCACACTCAGTTTACATTTTGCATTCAAACGTGACTGTGTTCGTGTTTTTAGTTATATATTATGGCTCCAAGAGGTTGTGTTATTACTCCTGACAACTTTTGTTTTATTTGTGGTGAATACACTGTTAAAAGTCAACAAAGAAACATAAGTGATTTCGTGAAGAAAGTGTATTTTGCTTACTTCAAGTTGAAATTTGGGGATCAAGACAAAGCCTGGGCTCCTCATAAGTTGTGCAGAAGGTGCGAGGAAGATCTTCGTTTGTGGTTTAAGGGTAAGAAATCCTGATTTCGTTTTGGCATTTCTATGATGTGGCGGGAACAGCAAAACACACTACCGACTGCTGTTTCTGTCTAGTTCAGATTTTTTTGTTGATGAGAGACCCCAACTTTTTTCTCAGAGTGAGCTCAATGACCTGGTTAGAGATTTAGGCCTTTCTAAAGATGCTGCCGAATTGCTGGGGTCAAGACTAAAAAATAAAAACCTGCTGTCACCCGGAACCTCATTTTTGTGGTACAGGCACCGAGAGAGAGTATTCACTAAATTTTTCTCCAAAGAGGAAAATCTCGTTTTTTGTAGTGATGTTCAAGCGCTAATGAAGTGTTTTGAAATAGAATATGATTCTCAAAGCAGTCTTGCTGCATAATAGGAATAAAGTTGCATCACTTCCTGTAGGACACTCGGTGAATTTGGAGAAAAAACTATACCGATTTGATAATGATTCTTGAGAAAATAAAATATCAAGAACATCGCTGGATGGTTTGTGGAGACTTCAAAATATTAACCATGTTGTTGGGCCAGCAGGCAGGTTATACAAAACATCTTTGCTTCCTTTGCTTGTGGGACAGTCGGGCCAGAGATTTTCACTGGACAAAAACTGACTGGCCACTTCGAGACGCCTTAACCCTCGGTGAAAATAACGTCATTAATAAGACCTTGGTTCCTCCTGAAAAGGTTTTATTACCACTTCTTCAGAAATCTGTATTCCAAGTTCACAAGACTGTCTGAAGCCAAGTTGAGAGAGGGAGTTTTTACTGGCCCCGACATCCGAAAACTATTATCCGATTCCCTCTTTTCAGAAACAATGGGAGAAAAAGAAAGAGAAGCGTGGGACTCCTTCAAAGACGTAGTGCACAAGTTTTTGGGTAATACTAAAGACCCTCATTACAAAACCATTGTACAACCCATGTTGGCTGCGTATAAAGCTCAAGAATGCAAGATGAGCCCAAAAGTTCATTTTTTTACACTCACATGTCGACTATTTTCCCAATAACTTGGGAGCCTTTAGTGAAGAGCAGGGTGAAAGATTTCACCAGGATGTCCGTGATATCGAGAGACGCTACCAAGGAAGATGGAGCGTGAATACACTAGCTGACTACTGTTGGATGCTCAAGCAGGAAACAGAAAATGGAAAGAGAAAGCGAGATTTTATAGGCAAAAAGAATGAACACGGAATGTTAAGTACATTTCATGAAGAAATTGTTTGTTTAATTATAAGAAATATTGTTTAGATCATTGTATGGTGGTTTTTTTTTTCATTTGTGTTATGCTTTTTCTATGCAAACACCTTGTATTTTGCAAAAAAAAATAAAAAAAAAAATAAAAAAAAAAACTGTACGTGATGGAGAGAAATGGAGATCATTTTTGGATTCAGCAGACTAGAAAACATAATATTTAGCAAAAACATCCCATGCAGCTGAAAAAAAATATATTTTTTTGCAGACCTGTGTTATTAATTATATTAAGTTACATCTGTTGGTGTTCTTTCCAGCGTTTACCTCAATTATGTGGACTTGTCTATTTGTTAAACTATCTCCTCGTCTATTTATGTTGCTGTAAAGATACAGTTCGTTCAAATATGCTTCAAATTTACTATTTACACTACGATGTACAAAATTAAAAAGAAAAAAACCGTGGAAGAAACTTATTCAAAGTGTTTTTCATAAGAATCCTCTTACGTCTATAGAGCTAACTCTATTGACCCCAAAAAGCTTTCATTCTTATCCATTTGAGAGTAAAATGGGGTATTAATATTCTAAATGAGATCTTCTTGTAAGCCCCAAAAATAAATATATCTACAGACCGTTACTTCAAAATTATAGGACGAGGATATAAAGTTTCAGGAGGAAGAGCGCCTGGAATTTCTCTTAGCCATAAACATTGAATCTTATTAAATTTATATGTTTACCACGGTAAAAACGAATACGGATAATTTAAAAAATGAAATTCAAATCAGTTCAAATGAACGAAGTTTATTACATGTTATCGCTGGTAGATTATTAATGGTGATAGTAATATAATAATAAGCATTTATTGTCTAACAGAACCATATCCATTTAAAAGAAAATTTGACAATAGGTGAAAAAAGTATCAGACATTAGATCAGAGGTTCCCAAACTTTTTTTTCTCGTTGACCACTTTCAAAATTTTACTGATTTCGGTGGACCCCCTGCTGCTCCATTTCTACCATATTCCCAAAACTCGTCAAAAAATGTGAAGATTAGATCTAACGATGGAAATTTGCGTCGTGGCTGAGTTCCAACCCTAAATTCGGAGTGGTAAAAATAAAAAGAAAAATAATATATTTTCTTGTGTCCTATTTATTAAAATAATATGATTACAGACTTAATAGAATTAAATTAAACATTAATAACGTACCGTAACTTCAACAATGCAAATCAACAATTAAAAAAAAAATAGTCATAATTTTAATGGGAGGGACGTACTTGATGGATTGACAGCAAATTATCAATATTTGGCTTCAATTTTGTAAGGAATAACCGCAAATCTCCCCGTTCTATGATGTTCAATCTACTCCTTTTTTTTATTAATAGGTTTGTAACGACACTACAACTTTTTTCGACAAGGTATGACGAGGGAAACGCTATCAAAAGTTTTCTCGCAATTTCCCACAGCCCAGGATCGGGTATTTCTGCCTGCAGCCAAAATGTTTGATAGCCTTTTTTAAATTTCACCTTCAGCTCCTCATTGGTGCTAAGCTCGAGTAGCTCCTCTTGCAATACCACATTCGCCACTTCCGTTTCATCAAATGGATTTATGATCCATGGTGGTATTTCCATCGTCAGAATATCTTCAAACTATTTTTGAAGTCATCATGCAGGGCATTTAAATGTTGAACGTATGTCTGAATATCCTCATCAAGACATTCTGCCTGTGACAAGTTTGGAAACTGGGAGATTTCGCGCCGACTAATATTTTGCTTCATAAATTTCAATTTTCCAAGAAAAGCCGAAATTACACCCTTTGTTTTTATTAAATTTAGGCTGTCCCCTTGTAACTGCAAGTTAATGTCGTTAAATTTTTTGAACAAATCTGTCAAATACGCGATGTCTGCTTTCAATTTGATCAGGTTTTCTTTTAAATCTGGATCTTTACTTTCCAGAAACTCTAAAACTGATTCAAAATGTGAGTAAAATCTTGTTAAACATGCACCTTTCGTCAACCAGCGTACTTCAGTATGTAAGAGCAATCGTTGGAAGTCTTCATCATTTTTGTCGCACAATTGTGCAAATAAACGGGTATTCAACGCATTGCTTCTTATTTTGTTAACTGCTTTAATCACAAATTGAAGTGATTGGTGCAATCTATCACTCAAATTTTTCGCTACCAGATGTTGTCGGTGGATGACACAGTGAATTGCAGTTACTCCTGGTATAATTCTTTTAAGATGGCTTATAAACCCACGATATCGCCCGAAGATGGCAGGAGCTCTATCTGCTGCCACCGAAATAATGTTTGTAAATGGAATCGATTTTTCCTTAAAAAAACCACTCAGGATATTAAATATTGATTCGCCTTTAGTGTCCGTTAGTTAGTTTTCGCGAATAGGATCTCTTCATGGATTTCTTGGTCCATAACAAATCGAACATATGCCAATAATAATGCTTCATTACCAGGTAAAGTTGACTCGTCCAGTTGAATAGAAAAATTAGTTGTTTGCAGATAATTACACAAGAAGCTTTCAATATCAGAGCTCATTTCATCAATACGTCTTTGTACAGTGTTGTTACTCAAAGGAATTCTTTTGAGTACGTCAAATGGAGGTTTGTGCAGAACCTCTTCAACAGCGGGTAAAATTAACTGTTCTCCGATGGTGTGCGGTTTTCCAGATTTCGCTATAAGCAATGAGATATTGTAAGATGCCCGCAAGCCATCATCGTTACTTTGAGACGTTGAAGCGAACATACTGTGCACGGTGGGTCTGTTTTCATATTTTTCCTTCAATGTTTGAAAATATTTTAAATCTTTACCTATTTTATCAGGATGACACCTTCTTAGATGATCTTCGAGCTTCGATGGTTTCATAGAGTCATTGCTCAAAAATTTGTTGCATAAAAGGCATATGGGCAATCGTTTGTCTGCCTTTGATGGAAGAAAACCAAATTTCAAATAATCAACACTGTACTGTCGACATTTCTTCTTAGAGTCAGCCATGTTTCGTATCAGTTACCTACCTGTAAAGAAAAAAATGTTTGTTTTAGTAATCATAAGGCGACTTTAACAGGATATGGCTATTTTAACAGAATAAAATAGGATTAATTAATTATTGCAATGAAAAAAACCAAAATGCCGGCGGCAAAACTGATTTTAATGATTAAAAGCAATAAACTGCTAAGACCCATATAGAGGTTTTCACAAAACGGCTGAACCTATTTTAATGTAATATAAAATATTTTTTGATTAATTATAAAACATAATAAATTTCTGTAAATTCGAGAGAAAATACTTTTAAAGAATATTTTGACATCAAAACTCTGCGATTTTAATGATTTATTTATTACTTTGATGTACGTTAGGAGTGGTACATAAAGACACATATAATTTATGAAAATATTTTTAGTTATTTAGCATTAGCAACTACGAGGGCACTGAAATATGTACAAACATGCAGGTGAATCATATATTTCTCCTTTAGTGAATCACCACAGTCGGGTAAATAAATAATTTTATAATAAAAAGTACTAAAAGTTCAATCTTTCTCGGCTTTCTATTCTTTTATAGAAGTATCGAGTAATGGCCCTGTTCAGTATTTAATTTTTATTACGTACCTACTACACGCAAACATAACAAATATAATATTATTACAATATAAAATAAAAGTGTGAACACTGACATCGATTCACTTTTCTTCTTCTTCTTTTCAGAATTCCGGAAACAAATGAGTAACGTTTGTCCTTGACATTCGTATTTATATTGGTGAAGAATCAAACAAGTTCATGCAAGATTGCAAGCATAGCACAAGTCGTATTTCGTCCCTTTGCACGTCTGAACGGGTTGCGTTGCGGGCGGGCAAGTTTTTACAAGTAACAGTCGCTGACCTTCTTAAAATACACTACTCAAAAAAATTAAGGGAGGTTTTAAAACAAGGAAATTAATGCTAAATAAACAGGCTATCTGAACCATATGCCGGTCTAACTGAAAAAATTTTTTTCAAGCCCGTAGACCAAAAAAAAAAAGCAAAATATTTGCAATATAATTATTTCGCGCTGTCTGTTAGGATTGCATGAGAACCGTAGTTCCTAAAAAATTTTAGCCAAAAAATCTGAAAATTAGAATCTTAAAGCTTCAAATTGCTTTTTTTTTAAAGTCTCAATACGACTATTTTTCACCAAAATACAGGCTGTCAAAAATCACCCCCCCCACTTACAACTTGTGAACCCCCATTTTTTTTCACGCCAACGTAGACCCCCGTCGAGCCTCCCGTGGACCCCTGGGGGTCCACCTGAACCACTTTGGGAATCACTGCATTAGATGATAATAATAATATTACAAAATTAAACAACTACAAACCACAAATAGTGCTCAGCCCATCCATCGCACCACAAGAAAAGCATGCTAAATAAAAATTTTGGATCATCTCAATAATCTGTTCCTGAAGAGTCCAAGCAATTGAGGAAGTGATAAATGGAAAATATCAATGTTATGGAATGTCTCATTATAAAATATCATTACTCGGTAAAGTGGTGATTTTAATAGAAAATTATTTTGTGGGATACAGACAATAAAAGTCGAGGGGGATCTCATTGTACGACCAGGTACGTGCAACATGATTTGGGACAAAAACTCAGGGCAATCAATAATAGACCTCATAAGTTTTGCCAGAAAACTAGTAAGTAGTTCCGGCATCGTAGCAGTGATGGTATCTCAAATCTTTCCAGCAAGCCCTCACGGTCACAACCTCTAGGAGGGACAGAACCATCAACTCTAAATGCTAAGAATTTAAGGAATTTCCTCTGTATGCCTTCTAATTTCTGGATATACCGATTGTATATTGGGTTCCAGATCACAGATCCATTCTCAAATTTTGAACGGACATATCAGAAGTAAAGTAGTATAAGAGTTTGAATATTTGTAAAGCTTTTAGCATTGCGCAAAACAAATCCCAACACCGTAAACGGCTCTGACCAAATGCTGTTGATATGAGCCTCAAAAGCAAGCTTGGCATCATAAGTAATCCCCAAATCCCAAACAACAGAACACCGCTGAAGTTGCGAACCGTTTAACTCGTAATTGTAATGAATACTTGACTTATTGGAAAAGGTCATGGCGTAACATTTTTTTGATATTCAGCGGTAAGTTGTTACGTTCACACCATAGATTGATTCTTTCTAGATCCGCCTGAAGGTCAAGGTAATCCGAGGTGGTGCTTATTATCCGGAAGAGTTTTAGATCATCCGCGAATAGGAGCACTTAACTGGAAATATCAGAGACTATGTCGTTAATAAAGAGAGGGTAAATCAGAGGCGCCAAATTGCTTCCCTGCACCACTCATTGCCGAGAAACTTGCAGACTGTGTGACCGTGAATTTCAACATATTGAGATCTACCAATGAGATAGGAAGCAAAAAACTGACCAAGTTGTTATCAAGTCCCATAGCATCAATTTTTGCTAGGAATAACCCATGATCCACCCTGTCAAAGGTCTTCGAAAAGTCCGTATAGAGCGTATCAACCTGCTGGCGCCTATGCAATGTCTCACTTACGTATTGGGTGAAACAGGTTAGGTTAGTAATAGTGCTTCGTTTGCAAATAAAGCCATGTTGATTGGATGTAATCAGTTGGGCTGCCTGGGTACTAACCCGCTCGTACACTGCCGTCTCAAAGACCTTCGCAAAGGCAGACAGACAAGATTGATAAGTATGATAAGTAATATGTGAAAGGCTTGTCAGATGATGAGCTGAAAGTGGCTCTAGCGTTTGTTTTTTAAGGCGCAATAAAAATAATTTATTTAAAATAAACAACTTAAGGAGCGCTGAACAAAGTATTTTAATATTGATCGTTGTTACGTAGAATAAGATTTTTTTATCTCTCCGTGTTTCCTGTTTTCAGGTAATTTACACCCTTATCGTAAGCTTTGAATAGAGAACCTTCAATTAATCATATATTTATTATAATATTGTAGGCTATTTGATCATTAATCTTATATTTATTATTCAATAATAACTTTATTTTCTAATAATTATTTATTTTGAAGTACAGGCATTAATTATTGTGTTAATACAACGTTTTCTCGTGGATTTCAGAGCGGGTACAACACGAAATTCCTATCAAGTAAAAACAACTCATTTAAATGTAAATTCAGTTCATAAAATTTTCTTGCTTTATGTAATTTTATCCGTTTCCATTGGAAAATGGGAAAATTTGTTATTTTATAATTTACATTTTTGTTCCGACAGTATTTTCCTAAGAAATCGTTTGTATGGAATATATTTTCGCATATTTCCCTCTTTCTTTACTTTTGTCTGGAAATTTTATGTTAGAATATAGCAGAATTTTTGCTTTCTTGTTTAAGCTCACACGGTTGAAGCCATGACTGAAAACTGTGGAGTTGCCGAGTTTCAGTATCCACCCTATAGCACTGATTTGGCCCCTCGCGACCTCTTTTTCTTCAAACATTTGGAGAAACCCTTATGGTATAATTTATTAAAATCTAAGCTGTTGCCTCACATTTGTATCTTACTCTCCGATAATGTAATCGGCGAAAATAATTCTATAGCACAACTGGATCCTAGCCTGAACTCTGAATAACGAGGGGGTAAAAGATTATTAGAGTTGCTGAGTTTCAGTATCTACCCTGTAGGCTAAATTATTAGAGCCTTGCGACCTCTTTTTCTTTAGACATTTGCTCGGAGATAGGTAAATAACTTAAAAGAATACCCTCGTATTTTGGAGTAGCATCCTCAACTAAAACGTCAGTGTGAAAGTGTGCATTTGTTGGGTGTGCCTCAGCAGACTCCGTCCTAGCCAATTAACTTACTAAGTGATCTTCCTTATGAAGGCAACCGCAATATCTTCAGAAACCGCAAGGTCATCAAGTTGCAAATTGACCGAAATCCGAGGGGTTCGAGTTTACCTTTATAGTTAGGTAGATATCTGAAAAGAACACTCTCGTATTTTGGAGTTGTATCGTCAAGAAAAACGTCAGTTCGAAAATGTTCATTTGCTAGGTGCCCAAGTCACTTAATCGAGAAAATGATCTATGTTATCAAGGCAATTGCAACACTTCCAGGAACCGCTAGGTCATCAATTTACGAATAGGCTGAATTTCGATGAAAAAAATCGTTTGCGAGATTGAAAGTCAGTTCAATCTCGATCCTCAAAAGATTTAAAAAAGTCAGCTTTTCACGGATAAGAATAAGCGTGTACGACTTTAAATATGTAGTCAACTTCTACAGCGACACGCAAATCATAATTTGGTAAAGATCCTTTTTCTACGACCACTGAAATAAGAATTATTTTGAATATTGAATAGAAATAAAAAGAATGAACCAGACCTTTTCTAAAGTAACAGCGAAAAAAAATTTACAAAAGATAATATATATATATATATATATATATATATATATATATATATATATATATATATATATATTATAATATTTTTATTTTAGTACCCTCAATATACTTTCTTTGGTTGTCACAGTGTAAAATTATGTTGCTGTAGAATTTGTGGTTTTTAGTTTAGAACGAGTTTAGTGAGACCAAGTGACCAAATTTGATAATAAAGATATTTAACTGAGGTATTTTGCTGCACCCTGTAAATATTAGACAGAAATAAAGAAATACACATACTGTGCCTATGCCGACGACGTCGTGCTAATAGCAGAGAATAAAGATGATCTTCAGGGTTTATTGAACCCATTTAATAAAATAACAAAGTAATTTGAAATGACAACTTCGGTAGCAAAAACAAAGAGAACTAACCTGAACTAAAAATGATTGCACCACGAATTACAGAAATTCAAGTGACTTGGATTTAGTTCTATAACTGAAATTTAAGAGAGTTATTGAATGGATTTTCATGTTCTTCGTGTAGCTATTAGAAATATCTAAAACACGACGGTATTTCTTAATTCCGAATCCATTATATTCTTCTTTCAAACACCAAAAGAGGAAGAATGAGGCTCTCATTTAATAGAATAATTTTAAAAATTGATTAATATTTTTTTATTTACCCTACTAAATATAAATATCATAGTTCACGTCAAACGGTTCTAATAATTAGAAATAAAATTATCGATTTTTGTTTCAGATATAAATGGCACCAGTTTTCTGTTGTAACCAGTCTTATAGCAGGACATGATGACTTTATACAAGCTGTTAGAGAGAGGGTGTCAGCAATGCAGGTGAGAATAACAGACACAATGAATAGGCATGCAATGATCGTGAATAAATGTAATTTTACGACAATCTGGCAACAATTTATTGTTATTTATACTATTCCTCTAGTTAACAACATTCTTGTATTTCTCTAGAATGTTCTTATTATTCGGGGGCGCGAGATCGATCAGTTTTGTGAACTTTGTAGATTTATCGCCTAGTACAATATCTGGACTATCAGAAATGATGTTTGATCTGTTTACTTACATGGGTGAAAACTCCCTAAAACCTAGAGATGGCAGCACAAACAAAAAAAACCATGATTTTTAGTTAGTTGTCAACTCTCAGAATGTTGATGTAAAATTTTCATGACGTTTTGCCTATTAGTTTGCGAGTTTCAGCTGTTTGAGTGGCGCTACTATTGATTTTTGCAAAACGATGGAATAAAAAGAATTTCGTGTGTTAATTAGACGTTGTTTTTTGATGGGAAAAAATGCAGCCCGAGCCCAAGAATGGTTTAAGAAGTGTTATGGCACGTCTGCTTCGTCAAAAGCAACTATATTGCGATGGTTAGCGAACTTAAATAAACAAATAATCTACGACAGGGGTGCTCAAACTTGAACTGCTGGCGATCTACCTCAATATTGTTAGACTACGATCGATCGACTCTGAGAGGCTGCAAGTAAGTGTGATGCAGGATTGTCGTCTAGGTAGGGTGTATCGTGGCATAGATATTTGTTTTCCGCACAATATGCATTTTTTTAGTCAAGGTAAGTGTAGGTCTGCTCTAAAATGTCAATGAAAAAACTCATAATTATTCAAAATTGCGAGTTTATTGGTTCTTACAAAACAAACGAGTTCTAGTGTCTAAACTTAACTAAAGAGTGACTTTGGATGTTGAAGCGTAGCACTGCATGTCCTCAGCATACTTTTCATAAGATGGTACGTAATTCCCGGTGCTAATCGCAAGCATGATGACATATGTTCGTCAGTTAGTCGATTGCGATATTTTGACTTAATTATCTTCATTTCAGAAAATGCAGACTCGCACAAGTAAGTTGACCCAAACATTGCCGTCAGTTGAAAGGCGATTTGCCTTAGATTCGGATATTTATCTTCAGATATAAAACACTAGAATTTTGTATCAGATGCTGTGGCTTTGAGATGTATATCTGATATAATCTGCACTAACTCATTTTCAACAGAACATGAGTCCATGTTAAACTGACTTACTATTTCAGTAGCTAATTCCTCAACGTTTTTACAAGAAAAAGGATAACTCATAAATGATGCGATATTTGCCAATTTACTGAAATCATAAAAACGTATTTCGAATTGGCCCAAAATATTTGATAATTCTGCCTCATAAATATCATAATTCAACTGAGGAATCCTTGCTTTCAAAGATGGAAAATTTTTCAGATCCTCTCTTTTCAGTTGATCTATCATAAGTTGCAATTTACTTTTGAATGCGTTTATTGCGCTAATCATCTCAATAATAGTTTTTCCTTTACCTTGAAGCTCCAAATTAATGGTGTTTAAACGCATTGTGATGTCAGTCAAAAATGCCAAATCGGTCAGCCATTTTCCGTTTTTCAGCATCTGAGTGTCATCCATCATCTCTTTCGTCCAGAAAAGCTGTTATTTCGGGCAATAATTCTTGAAACCTTTCTAGAAATTTTCCGCGACTCAACCACCTGACGTCCGTGTGAAGAACTAAATCAGTGTTTCAGCTGACTCACTATCTTCGAACTGCAATTTAAAGAGCCGTCGTTGCAAGCTACGTGCACGGATAGAATTCACAATTTTTATTGCAATGCCCATAATCTCCTCCATGTTTAGAACTTTTGAACACAAAACTTGTTGATGCAATGGAAGGAGTAAAATGACGGGAAATCATCATTAGCTCGACACAATGCCACAAAACCGTTTTTGTTTCCAGTCATTGCTGGTGCTCATCGGTTGTAATGCACACTAGTTTATATATTGGTAGCTTGTTACAAAATTGAAGAAAACGTCATATATATCTTCGCCAGGGGTCTTTCCTTTCAGAGGAATCATTGTCAAAAACTCTTCCTTAGCCGACATGTCATTGAATACCATTCGAATAAAAATACACAGCTGGGCAGTGTCTGTCATATCGGTGGATTCGTCGAACTGTAAAGAAAAGTATATACATTCCATGATATCATGTATTAGTTTATCTGCCATGTCCTGACTTATGACTTCAACACGCCTTGTGACAGTCGGACGAGATAACTGAAGTTCTCTAATAGCAGACATAATCTCTGTTTTATTTTTAAAATCTCCAAATAAAGTCTCACCCGCTTCAATAAATGCTTCCTTCACCACCAGTCCTTCGTCAAATGGTTTCTTGTATTTCGCCAATATATGAGATATTTTAAATGACGCGATCGTTGTAGCTTTTGATTGTTTGGCTGGTCTTGTGAACACGGTTTGTTTTTTTTTTTCAAACAAGTTATCAAATCACGTACTTTTCGTTTTCTTAATTCACTCTGTGACGGAAAATCCTTTTCATAGTTTTTATGAACCGTTTTATGATGCCTCTCTAAGTTCCCACGCTTAGGTATTGCACTGACGCACGGCAAATGAGACAAATGCACTTATCCTTTACCATACAAAACAAAAATTCTTCCTCCCAATCGTTATTAAAATGATAAGTTTTACTTTTCTTCGCCGCACTCATTTTGGACTATTTATTAATAAACTTTGTATCGATGTATCGCCTTCAAGTTACAACTGAGACTAACTCATATTCCTGCAGGCGCAACATTTATATCGGCGCGAACGAAGTCTCGAACGTTCCCGTCAAACACGCCGCTCGAAGTTTCTAGAAAAATCGGCGGGAATCAAAAACGCGGCTTTTCTTTGACAAGTACCGCGCGTTCCTTTGATAAAGCCACCTTTTGCCGCTAGCAGGGGGTTATTACGATAAAAAAAAGTGATGAGGGGGTTATTCTGGCCTAATTGTGGATCGAATAAATTTTAGTAGTTTATTCATTACATTTTGTTTTAGTTACCTAAAACAAAATCTGTGAATAGTTCTATATCGGAATTTTTTTCTCGAGATCGACTCAAAAAGCACTCGCGATCGACTTGTCGATCGCGATCGACCGTTTGAGCACCCCTGATCTACGATATGCCGACGACACCGTAGTCTTGGCGGCCTCGACAGAAGAACTCCAGTACATCATGAATAGACTTAACATCATCAGCAACAAATCTGGCTACAGTTCAATAACACCAAGACGAACGTCATGATCATTAACAGAGTCTGAAGCAATCAGCCTTACGTTAGAAACATTGCAGGGTATGAAACAGTTAATAACTTCAATTAAGTAGGAGCAAGAAGAGAAAATTTATTTTTACCATTAACTGACTAAATATTAATAGAAAATATTTAACAAAGTTAATATAAAAATATTAAAAGAAAATATTAAAACACCTTTACTCTTGAATGTTCAGTAATTCAGAATGTAACCTCTGAAGAAGCTACTGTGATAGTGAAACATGTTACAGTGTATTACAAATATAGTGGAAAGTTTGTGTAAATAATTGTTTCATTATTTTTCATATTTCACATAATAATAGACACCTATATTTTGGAGGTAGAATATTTTCTATTTTTCTAAATAGAATGCGACATACTAACGCTCTTATTTTAATCCTTCAAAGATTATTATTTGATACATTTGCATGACCATTATTATTATAGTATTCATGTGTTGCCCTGTGAGGGCCCGTGGCTTCGTGGCGCAGTACTTGCTTGCGGTGCACAAGGTCTCGGATGCAATCCGGGCAGGTCGGTTACTTATTTATTAATTTTATTTCAGTATATTTAGCCTGACCACGTACATCTATAATATATATAAAATGCAACGTCTCTCTGTCTGTCTGTCTGTCTGTCTGTCTGTCCGTTAGTGACCTTATCACTGGAGAACCACTTATCCGATTTACGTACTTTTTTTTTTAAAACATACATATGTTCTCTGGCCAGGTTATAGGCTATATTTCATTACGATAGGTAGCATAAGGAATGAGCAGTGACGTAAAATAGTGAGTAAAGTCGGAAAAAAGTTTGCCGCTAGCGCGTTCCTTTGCAATACACACCCTAAACCGTTAATTATGGAACAATATTATGTAGCAGAGAATATCTATAATCTATAATCTACAATATATATAAAATGCAATGTCTCTCTGTCTGTCTGTCTGTCTGTCCATTAGTGCGTTTATCACGAGAGAGCCACTTATCCGATTTACGTGTCTTTTTTTAAATTCATACATATATTCTTTGGCCAGGTTATATAATATAATAATAATAATCTATATAAAATGCAACGTTTCTCTGTCTGCCTGTCTGTCCGTTAGTGCGTTTATCCCTCGAGAACCACTTATCGGATTTACGTGATTTTTTTAAATTCATACATATGTTCTCTGACCAGGTTATAGATATACATTTTATTACATCTATAATATATATAAAATGCAACGTATCTCTGTCTGTCTGTCTGTCTGTACTGTCTGTCTGTATGTCCGTTAGTGCGCTTATCACTGGAGAACCACTCATCCGATTTTCGTACTTTTTTTTTAAAACATACATATGTACTCCGGCCAGGTTATAGGCTATATTTTATTACGATAGGTAGCATAAGGAATGAGCAGTGACGATAATAGTGAATGAAGTCGGAAAAAAGTTTGCCACTAGCGCGTTCTCTTGCAATACACAATTTAAACCATTAAATATGGAACAATATTATGTAGCAGAGAATATCTATAATCTATAATATATATAAAATGCAATGCCTCTCTGTCTGTCTGTCTGTCCATTAGTGCGTTTATCATGCGAGAACCACTTATCCGATTTACGTGTCTTTTTTTAAATTCATACATGTATTCTTTGGCCAGGTTATATGCAAATGCAACGTCTCTCCTTCTGTCTGTCTGTCTGTTCGTCCGTTAGTGCGCTTATGACTGGAGAACCACTTATCCGATTTACGTGCTTTTTTTTAAATATACATATGTTCTCTGGCCAGGTTATAGACTATATTTTATTACGTTAGGTAACATGAGGAATAAGCAGTGACGATAATAGTGAATCAAATCGGAAAAAAGTTTGCCGCTAGCGCGTTCTCTTGCAATAGACTGCCTAAACCACTAAATATGGAACAATATCATGTAGCAAAGGATATCTTTAATATATATAAAATGCAACGTCTCTCTGTCTGTTTGTCCGTTTGTGCGCTTATCACTGGAGAACCACTTATCCGATTTACGTGCTTTTTTTTTAAACATACGTATGTTCTCTGGCCAGGTTATAGGATATATTTTATTACGTTAGGTGACATAAGGAATAAGCAGTGACGATAATAGTGAATCAAGTCGGAGAAAAGTTTGCCGCTAACGCGTTCTCTTGCAATACACTGCCTAAAGCATTAAATATGGAACAATATCATGTAGCAAGGAATATAATATATATAAAATGCAACGTCTCTCTGTCTGTCTGTCCGTTAGTGCGCTTAACACTCGAGAACCACTTATCCGATTTACGTGTTTTTATAAATTTATACATATGTTCTATATAATTCGAAATAAGCCTAGATAATGGGAGATAAGGTGAGATAATGGGAGATAAGGAGAAATAATGGGAGATAAGTCGAGATAAGCCTCGATAATGGGAGGTAAGGTGAGTTATGAGAGATAAGTATAAATAATAGGAGATAAGGAGAAATAATGGGAGATAAGCAGAAATAAATCTAGATAATGGGAGTTATGGTGAGATAATGGGAGATAAGGAGAAATAATGGGAGATAAGGAGAAATATTGCGCGATAAGTCGAGATAAGCCTAGATAATGGGAAATGAGGTGAGATAATGGTAGATAAGGAGAAATAATGGGAGATGAACAGAGATAAGCCTAGATAATGGAAATTATGTAGAGATAATGGGAGATAAGGAGAAATATTGGGAGATAAGGGGAAATAATGGGAGATATTTTATTACGTTGGGTAACATAAGGAATAAGCAGTGAGGATAGTAGTGACTCAAGTCCACGCGAGCGGAGCCGCGGGCCCGGTTAGTAGGTAATAAAACGATTTGCAGAAATGCAATAACGTCCGTGGCAGCACTACCGCGTTATCTAAACGGTGTTGTGAAATACAAAAATGTATGTTTAGGATATGAAAAAGGGGAGGCGAACGATAAAAAAAAATTCGAGATCGAACAGCTAAAGACGGATTGATGTGTGAAGTGCTTTGTGTTTTAAAATTTAATGATGGACTTCTAAATGATTTTGATGATGAGTGGTGCAAAACTTTTTCACATTATTCGCCACAAATTTTTAACAACGAAGCGAAACGAATAAAAATTTAATACCACCTATTTCCTTTTAAATAGATCTAGGCTTTTCAATATGAATACATGTCTCAAAAACTTCTATTTCCTATACTTTTATTTACAAATAAAGGGCTATATCTATAATATATATAAAATGCAACGTCTCTCTGTCTGTCTGTCTGTCTGTCTGTCCGTTAGTGCGCTTATCACTGGAGAACCACTTATCCGATTTACGTACTTTTTTTTTTAAAACATACATATGTTCTCTGGCTAGGTTATAGGCTATATTTTATTACGATAGGTAGCATAGGGAATGAGCAGTGACGATAATAGTGAATGAAGTCGGAAAAAAGTTTGCCGTTAGCGCGTTCCCTTGCAGTACACAGCCGAAACCATTAAATTTGAAACAATATTATGTAGCAGAGAATATCTATAATCTATAATCTATAATATATATAAAATGCAATGTCTCTCTGTCTGTCTGTCTGTCCATTAGTGCGTTTATCAGGCGAGAATCACTTATCCGATTTACGTGTCTTTTTTTAAATTCATACATATATTCTTTGGCCAGGTTATATAGTAATAATAATAATCTATATCTATAATATATGTCGCATGCAACGTCTCTCTGTCTGTCCGTTAGTGCGCTTATCCCTCGAGAACCACTTACGTGATTTTTTAAATTCATACATATGTTCTCTGAAGAGGTTATATAATGATAATAATAATCTATATAATATATATAAAACGCAACGTCTCTCTATCTGTCTGTCCGTTAGTGTGCTTATCATTCGAGAACCACTCATCGGATTTACGTGATTTCTTTTTAATTCTTAATTATGTCAAAAAAAAATCTGTAATATATATAAAACGTAACATCTCTCTGCCTGTCTGTCTATCCATTACTGCACTTAGCACTCAAGAACCACTTATCCGATTTACGTGTTTTTTTTTTTATAAAATACAAAGGGAATAAACAGAGACAAAATGCTAATATGTAGGAAAAAAGATGGAAGTTTAGCAGTAAGCTTCGCAGAAAGACTGAATAGATGGGCGGAATACTTTAAAGAAACATTAAATGGAGATGAAAATGAGGAGTTGAAGAGAAATACTCAGAACCCAAAAAAATAAGGCCACGGGTGGAAATTGTAGAAATGATAAAAGCTGGAGGAGTAGATCTGGAAAATGAAATATGCCGGTTGGTGCAAGAAATATGGGAAACACAAAAGATGCCAGTGAGCTGGAGAGAGTCGCTCATTTGTCCAATATACAAAAAAGGAGAAAAAACTATATGTGCTAATTATAGACCAATAGCCTTACTGGATGTCGTGTACAAGATAGTAGTGTTGACTATCAAAAATAGACTAGCAGAGAAAGCCGAGTCTATTCTAGGAGAGTACCAGTGTGGATTCAGGAAAAATAGATCGGTTACAGACCAGATATTTTCGATTAAGCAAATCCAAGATAATATCTTAGAACAAAATTTGACACTACACTTGGTCTTTGTGGATTTCAGAGAAGCATATGACTCTGTAAATAGAGAAGGACTCTACAAGATAATGGAAGAACTAAAAATTCAAAGTAAATTGATTCGCATGGTGAGAATGATCCTGGCTGACACAGAAAATAGAGTGTTGGTTGAGGGCAAAGTATCAGACAAATTTAAGGTGACGAGAGGATTAAGACAGGGGGAACCAGTGTCGACATGTCTATTTAATTTGGTACTAGAGAAGATAATCCGGGAGTCAGAAATAAAAACAAATGGAACGATATACCAACAAACCTGCCAATGCTTGGCCTATGCGGATGATGTAGCAGTGATTGCAAGAGCAAAAGAGAACCTCAAAAAAGCCATAAGTAGGATAGAAGAAAGGAGAAGGATGAGAGGACTAGAGATAAATGAGGAAAAAACAAAATACATGGAAATTACAAAAAAGAAGGATATTAAAAACAACGAAAGTTTAGATATAATAAACAGCTTAGGAAAAGATAAATGTTTGAAAAAGTAGACAAATGTAATTATCTGGGAGTAACAACATAGAGTGGACAAGAAAGGACGGAGATACAAGAAAGAATAGCGACAGAGATGTTTGGGGGCAATGAATCCAATATTGAAATTAAAGAATGTATCAAGAAAAGCAAAAGAAAGAATATTTACGACAGTTGTCAGACCCACGGTGACATATAGATGCGAAACGTGGAAACTGAATGCAAAAGAAAAGGAGACGTTGGAGGTGTGGGAAAGGAAAGCTTTGAGGAAAATCTACGGAGGAAGGAAAGAAGAGGGACTGTGGAGAAGAAGAAAAAACTACGAATTAAAATGCATATATACGAAACCCCTTATAAGCCAAATCATAATAAACCAGCGATTAGGATGGTTGGGACACGTGGCAAGGATGAAGGAAGAAAGACAGGCAAAGCAAGCCCTAATAAGAGGAGTGGTTGGAGGAAGAGGCAAGGGTAGACCTCGATCTACATGGATTCAGGCAGTAAAGCAAAATCCGGAGTTGATGGGAATCCCGCACTGGGAAAAGCTAACAGGAGACAAAAAGAAGTGGAGACAAATATGCAACCAAGCCATTGGCCTCTAAGGCTCCTTGAGCTATATAATAATATAAACATAACGAATAAGCAGTGACGATAAAGGTGAATCAAGTTCACGCGAGCGGAGCCGCGAGCACGGCTAGTATATATATATATATATATATATATATATATATATATATATATATATATATATATATATATATATATATATATATATATATACAGTCCCTGGCCAAATTATTAGACGCGCTGTATTTTTTTTTAGTAATTTTATATTTCTTAAGAGTTTTTATGCAATAATGGTATATTTAAACTACAATATTATTGATTTTTATTTAAAAGAATTGTTGTAGACTACATATTTGTATTTATTTTTAACATATGGCAACACTGTGTTGACAAAGTGATACATGAACGTAAATAACCTGTATCAGTCGCGATCGGAATCGAGTCAGGTACGGACGTGTTTTCTGTGGCTTTATAGACTGTGATTGTTTGTTTAACAGTTTTATACTACTCAGTTATTAGTTTATTTTGTATGCAGTGTTTTAAAAAAGTAATTGGACTATTTTCATTATGGGTAGAAAAGGCGATCTTTCACCACGTAAAAAAGCTGAATTGAAGGCCCTTGTGATTGTGAAAACATTTACAAACCGAGAAATATCACGAAGATTGGAGGTTTCTGAAGCTAGTGTACGACGCATAAAAAAGAAAATTGAGTCAGGGAAGGAATTAAGCCCGAAAAGAAAGAAAAGATGCGGTAGAAAAAAACCAATTTTTACTCCACGGTCAGAGAGATGTTTGAAGAAAATTTGTGTAGAAAACAGATTTGCTACCACAAAGGTAATAAAATCACAACTCCAGGATGCTAGCGTAAATGCTTCTAAGCGCACTGTTCGAAGAAAATTGAAAGAATTAGATTTTAAGGCCTGTCGCCCCGCCAGGAAGCCCAAGTTAACAGCTGCAATGAAAGCAAAGCGCCTGAAGTGGGCCAAACAATGGCAAGACAAAGATGTGGACTTCTGGAGATCGGTAAGATACAGCAATTTAATCAATAATTGATACATTATTATCATTTTCAGTTAAATAAAGCAAATAAACATGGAAGTTTATATATTTTTCCTATTTTTGACAGGTCTGCTTCAGTCACGAAAGCACATTCGAAATTTTGCAGAATAAAGCTCAGTATGTGCGTCGTCGTCATGGAGAAAAGTTTCATCCTGATTGTGTCGTCCCGACGGTTAAACATCCCACCAAAGTGATGATTTGGTCAGTCATCAGCGGCAAGGGCACTGGACGTCTGTACGTCGTCAAAGGAATAATGAGGGAAGATCAATACAAAGAAGTATTACAAAATCGGTTGATTCTGCAGCTCAGAGAATGGTTTCCAAATGGGGAACCATTCACTTTCATGCAAGATGGAGCTCCCTGCCACACTGCTCGGTCTGTTAAAGCTTTTTTGGCAGAAAAAAATATCCCTCTGATGGATTGGCCCTGATATGAACCCCATTGAAAATGTGTGGGAGCTGATGAAAAGAGAAGTGGCTAAAGATGTGATTACCAACAAAACCCAGCTCCTAGAAAAGATTATTCATGTGTGGAATCATCATCCTCAAATGCAAGAGACAGTACAACCTTGCATTGATAGCATGCCGCACAGAATTAAAGCTTTGATAGCGGCTAAAGGTGGCTCAACTAAATATTGACTTTTACTAACATTAATTTCACTTTTCTTTAAAACTTAATAAACTTATGCTTTTCTAAATTAATGCTGTTTTATTTATGTCAAATAAATAGGTAATTGATTGGATAATATAAAAATAAAAAACAAATCAATTTAAAATAATAAAACGGTACAATATCACTCGGTAATTAATATTTTACATGAAATCTTGCAGTGCGTCTAATAATTTGGCCAGGGACTGTATATATATATATATATATATATATATATATATATATATATATATATATATATATATATATATATATATATATATTTCTCTCGTGTATATTTTGAATAACTTTCCGTCAATTTTGTAACTTTATGAAATACAAAGCCGAAAAGTAATATTTTTTCAAACAAATTTTCATTATATGGTCGGAAAAGTTCTAGAAACTCATTTTTTTCTTTGCGAAAAGTATGATTCTGATTTATATGATAATAAATCTAGGGATCTTATCTTCTTTGTTGTGGTTTACTTCGTATTTTTTTGTCAGCTTGCAAATTGGCATATTAATGTTGAATTTTTCTTGATTGAAAACTTATTTGTTCTTGTGTATATCCGGGATATTAAATATTAAGAGGAAGGGAATCTTCCGTATTGCAGCTTACTTCGTTAAAGCCTGTATATATTTATTGTTTTCGTGTTCTTACGCCCTTGCCTTCACCACTTTTTTATCAAAACGAGTGTAAAATTTCTGTTTTGGTTAATAACATTTTTGCTCTTTTCTCTATCCCTTTGTTTCTTTTTTTTAAGTGTTTGAAAGCTCCTACTTCAAATTAAGGAGAACATGAGAATATGATTAGATGGTAAATTTAGTAGTAATACTCTGTACTCTACAAATGCTTCCGTATTCCCGGTCCTTCATCTCTGGCGGATAATGATGAATCCATATTTCATCTTCTGTTATGAAACGTCGAAGAAATTCCCTGGAATTATGTTTGTTAACAAACACGACACCTATCGAACGGAAAACTTTCTCGTACCCAGGAAATCGTGTAAAATGTGTTGGGCAGTGCCTTTCGAGATGTTTACAATGTCAGCGAGCTTGCGTACCTTCAGTCTGCGATCACTTAATACGCTATCGTGTGTGTATATTTTAGAAAATGTTAAAACTTGATTGCTATTACGATCGTTTCAAAAAGAAAACTAAACACACTTGTTTGAAGCTTCACAGCACGTCTTCTAATAGACAACACTTAACAAGTATCATAATTTTTTGGCCATCTTGGTGCCATATCTGTGACAGGACGAGAATTTTTGTAACGACCCTCGTATACAAAATAACTTCCTTTACCTCCTCTCCCACTATTTAAAACTTTTATATGTTGGACCATAAATTATTAAAATTAAAAGTCGTCGAAAAATAAGGAAAAATTTTCATCATACGAGAAATAGAAACTATAGAATATTTACTCTACAGTAGTTGCTATCGATGCCTAGAAGTACAATGTGTTATATCTTACTACCATGTTTACCCAGTACTGCAATAAGTACCTCGACTTTTATTCTCGCGTTCATCGATCCTAGCTCGGTTGATGAGCCGACGAAAACGCTTCCCGAGATGGATTGACAGATGGAAGAACAGTGGTCATTATTGAAACATGGATTTCGTGTTCGTTTTTAGCAGTTGATGTAACTTTTTATAAAGTTTAAGCCATTCTTTAAGAATTTCAAATGAAATTTCTGGTCCATTTTGTTTAAATAGGGTATTATAATGTCAGTAAAGCTCTCAAAATACACTGATAAAAGACGTTCCACATGCACTCTCTATCAGTAGCTCATAAAGTTCTTTTCTTGGCACATTGTCATAAGCTCTCTTTAGCTCACTGAATGATCTATACATTTTACCACTAATTCCAATTGACTGTTGGCAAAATTGCTGCAGACAAATTTAAATACGACAACAAGAGAAAGAGCCGTTTTGTATCCTACGGTATTAAATGTATTAAATTTTTTATATATGTTATATTTTACCGCTTAATTCTTTCTTTTTCAGGACCGATTTAAATTTACCATCCTAAACGCCGTCCTGGTGGCACACAAAGGCGATCTGGCCGCCCTAGTCGACTCGGAAGCCCGAGTTATGCTTCTATACTGTACACGGGAGGAGGCCATAGATATTTTGACAGCAGCAAGCGATCTACATTTGACAGGCGAGAACTACGTATGGGTTGTGACGCAGAGCGTTATAGAGACGGCATTCCAAGCTCCGTACCAATTTCCTGTGGGGATGTTGGGTAAGTTGAGGATAGTAGTATAATTTTTATAACGATCTTTATCCCCAGCAAATTGATAATATACTCGTATGTTGGTCTAAAAATGTCATGTTACGACAGCTACCAAAATTAATTAATAGCAGTTGGACAACGATCTCTTTCAAATTATGCTATCACTATCTTAATTAAATCTTTCGTCTGGGGAAAAATGGCGATATTTCAGTCGTTTTCTTAATCTCTCCCTGTTTTATTTTTATTTTTATTGAGAAATAACCAAAGTGTATGTAAGTATGTATCGTAAAAAAAAAATCAACAAGACTGCTTTAGACAAAAAAAGTAAGTATTAAACTTACAGAAATCAATTGCATAAATTTTCAGCGATTATCTAGCCTCTATCATATTGTGAAATCCCTGCCGATCTCCTTTAGTATCCGAAATCAATTTTTAGCTTGCAAACAAGTCGGCGTGTGATATCCATTAGGGAACACGAGTAAATCACATTCAATTCGGCCAAACAAAACCGAAGTCACAGGGGACGAACGAAACTGATACATTTTCTTAGAATTAATGACTCTGTCATTAAGGAGGCTCAGTTCGGACTTTAAAGAGGGTAGACACTCTTTTTTGTTAGCATATCCGTTGACAAATAGTTTGGTCGGCCAGCTGGAAGAATGAGGACAATTTCGACAAAACATTCATGAAAAAAAAAAACGCTGCCAAATATATATATATATATATATATATATATATATATATATATATATATATATATATATATATATACTTAAATATGAAATTAGTTGAGAAACTCGGCAAAGGGCGCAACAGGTGTTCCCACAGTGTTCATTTAGCCAATATTTCAGTCCTAGGTTGGGACCTTCATCAGGGCACATACTAAAAAAGAGAACGAAGCGACAATTGAAGTAGTACGGACAAATAAACAAAAGTATATGTTATTTCATTTTGATATGTTGTTGTACCCATATGTGTGTCAAGATTAGAAAGAAATATTTGCAAGACATATTTACATAATTTAAGCATTCTTTATTAAAAATTATTGCTAATTTTCAACTTCTCGAAATATCCTTTGATAAATGCTGTACATAATTTTGACAGTCTTTGCATCAATTTCATCAAAGTGTCATGAACCAACTTGTTAAGACTCCCAGAATTGATTTGCCTTCGTTGGCCCCATTTTTCTCACATTCCTATCCAATTCGTCCCACAAAAATTCGATAGGATTCGAATCTGGAGATTGTGCTGGCCAAATCATGAATTTCAAAGCGCATCTCTTTCTATCTTGAGAATGTAACCGATACATAATTTGGATTTGTGTTTTGGATCGTTATCCTGCTGGAATATGCACCTGCTATCGATAAGGCTTGCACCAGAAGGGGAAGGCATCCCCTTCTGGTGCGATACCGATCCATAATACCATCAAATTTCCTACCTTTTCACTCGCGAAACAACCCCACACCATTGTTCCACCACCTCCATGTTTTATGGTGGGCATTAGACACACATTGAGAGAGAAGGAAAGTGAGTGAGAGGAAAATAATTTGAATAACTTGAACGATATTTTAACAACAACATTGAAAGAAACAGCGTTAAAAACAGCAAAACAAAAACGCAGATATGCTGAGTAAAGAAGCCAAGTACAAAATAGAACCGAGCAGAAAATTGTTTAGGAAAGGAAAATATAAGGAAGCTAGAGAAATAGCAAAAAAAAACAAGACGGATGGTAAGAAAGGGCATGGAAAAGTTCTACAAAACGAAAGTTGAAATTTTATTTGTAAGCAATAAAGTACTGAAAAGCTTGAAATCAACTGGGAGAAAACAGATCGTATACTTGAAAGACGCGGTGGGACAAGAGATAAGGGATAGGGATGAAATGCTGCCTCTGTGGAACAGTTCTGTTCTAAATTGCATGATACATACAAAAATATATATAACACGTAGGCGGAAAAGTTTTTGGTCTAGCTACTTAAAACACATTTTTTTTTTTGCAAAATTGACTTTATTCATCAACATAGTCTCCTTCAAGAGCGATACAATTAGTCCAACGCTTTTCTAATAATTCTATACTCTTCTTGTAGAAGAATTTGTCTTTAACTTCAAAATAGGCTTCAATTTCGGTAACAGCTTCTTCACTGGAGCCAAATTTCTTTCCCGCGAGATTTTTTTTTGAGGTTTGCGAATATATAATGGTTACAGGGAACCAAATCTGGAGAATACGGTGGATAAGGAAGCAATTCGAGCTTCAATTCATGTAATTTTGCATCGTAACCATTGACTTGTGACTCGGATCACTGTCTTGTTGAAAGAGCATTTTTTTTCTTGTTCATTTGGAGCAGTTTCTTTACGATGTCTGCCTTCGGACGCACCAATAACTTTATATATTATTCGCTATTGATGGTTTTTCCCTTCTCACCATAGTCGATAAAAATTATTCCATGCACATCCCAAACTACAGAGGCCAAAACCCTCCCGGCCGACTGTTGCTTCGGGCGGTTTTCACCGGCTGCTGTCCACTCCGCTGACTGTCGATTTGATTCTGGTGTGTAGTGGTGGATCCATGTTTCATCTGTTGTCATATATCGCATGAAAAAGTCCTTTTTATTGCGTTTAAACAGGTCCAAACAGCGCTCAGATGCATCAACACGTTGTTGTTTTTTGGTCCACTGGGTGCAAACGTGGTACCCATTTCGAACAGAGCTTTCTCATGCCCAAATGTTCATGCAAAATATGACCAACACGTTTTTTGATATTTTTAGGGTGTCAGCTATCTCACACAATTTCACTTTGCGGTCATCCAAAACAATTTTGTGGATTTTTTTTATGTTTTCTGGTATAACCACCTCATTTGGGCGTCCAGAGAATTCAGCATCATTTGTGTCTGTACGACCGCGTTTAAATTCAGCGTACCAGTAAATGATGACTAATTTTCCAGGGCCAGAGTCTCCGTAACACTTATCAAGCCATTGCTTTTCTTGAACGGCATTTTTTCCCATCAAAAAACAGTGTTCAATTAACACACGAAATTCAGTTTTTCCATGGTTTTGAAAATATCAAAAGTAGCGTCATTAAAACCACTGTAACTTGTAAACTAATCGTCGAAATGTCATAAAACTTTTACACGTATCGTCTGAAGGTTGGAACTTTCTGAAAATCATATGGATTTTTTTAAAAAGGGCGACATCTATGTGTCAGACCAAAAAATAGTTCAGCCTACGTCTTATATAATGAATTAATCGTAATAACCTAGTTAATTTCAGTATATTACATTTTTTTTAGAAGCCTCTTATGACACCTGAAATTAATCATTGTTAACATTGCCCTCAGAGATATTAGCCCAGATTTTTCTGATACGCTTCATGGGTAACAAGTATACTTTTTATCTGATTTGTTTCGAATCTGAATGATTACGTAACGTCGACTTTAAAAAAATTCACCATCAAGATTTCTATTTAGATTAGCAGAAGAAAAATGAGTTAAAACCAACCTTTTTGAAATTACCTTAGGAAATGACTTTTTTCATCTTGACCTTTCATTTGCATTTCTTTGTTTTATACCGGCACATTGCTTGTACTATAACTCCCTTGTTACCTCCAATTTTATTGCTTCTATTTAGCTCCTTTGTTCTATCCCTTTTACAACGTCCTTTTGTATAAAGGGGTTGGCAAATAATGCAATTTGTATGTAAAAATTCGGTGAGTTTCAATTGAAGTGAAACCACCGGCACCGGCTTGAATTTAAACGACAAACCACAAAATAGAATGTTTTACCTGAAAAAAAATAATTAACCTGTTTGATTTAATTGAAATTTTACGATACTACTAACTTTTACCAGAGATTGAATAGGCGTTATATATATATATATATATATATATATATATATATATATATATATATATATACACGAGGCTGGTTTGAAAAGTCCGTGCAAAAATCTTTGTCCCGCCAGCCATTTCTTCAAATTGGGGAACAAATAGTAGTCCGAGGGAGCCAAGTCTGGAGAATAGGGGGGATGTGAAACGAGTTGGAATCCTATTTCCATTAATTTTGCGACCACAACTGCTGAGGTGTGTGCTGGTGCGTTGTCGTGATGGAAAAGGACTTTCTTGTGGGCCAATCGCGGGCGTTTTTCTTGCAGCTCGGTTTTCAAACGGTCCAATAACGATGAATAATATTCACCTGTAATAGTTTTACCCTTTTCCAGATAGTCGATGAGGATTATCCCTTGCGAATCCCAAAAGACAGTCGCCATAACCTTTCCGGCCGAAGGAACGGTCTTCGCCTTTTTTGGTGCAGATTCCCCCTTGGTAACCCATTGTTTAGATTGTTGTTTGGTCTCAGGAGTATAGTAATGTATCCATGTTTCATCCACAGTGACGAAACGACGCTTAAAGTCCTCCGGATTCTTCTGGAACAGCTGCAAACCATCCTTACAACACTTCACACGATTCCGTTTTTGGTCAAGCGTGAGCAATCGCGGCATCCATCTTGCGGATAGCTTTCTCATGTCCAAATGTTTATGCAAAATATTATGTACTCGTTCAGTCGAGATGCCCACAGCACTAGCAATCTCACGCACCTTAACTCTTCTGTCATCCATCACCATATTATGGATTTGATCAATGATTTCTGGAGTCGTAACCTTCACAGGCCGTCCAAAACGTTCAGCGTCACTTGTGCCCATATGGCCAGTCCGAAAATTTTGAAACCACTTATAAACTGTTCTAATCGCAGGTGCAGAGTCACCATAATGTTTATCAAGCTTCTCTTTAGTCTCCTGAGGCGTTTTGCCTTTCATAAAGTAATGTTTAATCACCACACGAAATTCTTTTTCGTCCATTTCTTGAAAATCACTCGACTTCCTTGATTCACACGAATGCCAAACACAAAGAAATAGACCAATATGGCTGAAACTTGGTGTGCGTTCATTCAAGAGATGCTACTAACTAAACATGACCTCGATACGCGCCGGTGGTATATATATATATATATATATATATATATATATATATATATATATATATATATATATATATATATATATACATACATATATATATATATATATATATATATATATATATATATATATATATATATATATATATACATACATATATATATATATATATATATATATATATATATATATATATATATATATATATATATATATACCCGGTGTACAAGTATGAAATGCAGATTTTTTTTAAAAAAAAACAACGTTAAATTCGGAAGAATGATAAAAAGTGCTTTATTCAAAGTATGCTCCATCGGTTGTTATACATATTTCCAATTTTTCGAGCAATTTGTGAATACCACGCCGGTAAAAATCTTCCCCTTTTGCTGCGAACCATTCGTCGAGCCATTTTTTCACATCTTCGTACGAACCAAAGCGCTGCTCAGCAAGTGCATGACCCATCGATGCAAACAAGTGGTAATCGGAAGGACCCGAGTCTGGTGAGTATGCCGCATGGGGTAGAAAACTTCCCAGCTGAGTGCTTCCAACGTGTCGCGAACTGGTTTTGCCGTATGTGATGGAGCATTGTCATGAAGAAAAATGACTTTGTGTTGCCTCTTTCAGTATTCTCTGGCCTTTTTTCAAGCAGCGAACGGTTTAAATCGGTCAATTGTTGTTGGTAACGTTTAGTATTTAGCGTTTCCCCCCCAGGTTTTAACAGCTCATAGTAGACCACGCCCCTCTGATCCCACCAAATACAGAGCATCGTCTTTCTGCCAAAGCGATTTGGTCTTGCAGTCGATGTGGATGGTACGCCTGGGTCTACCCATGATTTTTTGCGCTTGGGATTCTCAAGATAAATCTACTTTTCCATTTGCCTGTCGTTTCACTCATGTGGTACCCATCTACCGGTCTTCTGAATCTTTCCCATCTCTCGTAACCGATTGGAAACAGCTTGCTGACTAACGCCCAATTGCTCGGCGAGTTATTTTTGTGTTTGCGAATCATCTTTGTTCAACAATGCTTGCAATTCCACATCTTCGTATTTTTTTGGCGATTTTCCCCGTTCCTTGTCTGCAACATCGATGTCACCACTTTTGAAACGCCGAAACCATCGTTCACACGTATCTTGCGATGGAGCATGTTCACCATAAGCTTCTCGAAGTAATCGGTATGATTCAACAGCAGTTTTCTTCAAATGAAAACAAAAAATTAAAGCTGTCCGCGAATGCTCTTTGTTCGGTATAAATTTCGACATACTGAACACAACAACACAACACTATGCACACACTTTTCCAATTTATCACTCGTGCGCGTCTGACACTTGTTGATACAACAAAATGGCGTAATGGCAAATCTTTATAGCACAAATTGCATTGGTGCACCATCTGTTGTCTGAAATCCGCATTTCATACTTGTACACCTGGTATATATATATATATATATATATATATATATATATATATATATATATATATATATATATATATATATATATATATATAGGGTAAGACATAACGCGTACCTCATGCTTAGAACTTTATTGGAGGCTAACTCGCTGCAGCCATACATGTCGACAGAGTGGTGAGCAGACTGCCAACACTTCACCGCAGGTAGCGCGATTTTTCGAGGGATCCCCCTTCGGGCATATGTGATTCATTGTAAAACCACTGAAAACTGACGAAGGCCAGTATTTCAGCAGTCTACCCACTGCACCTAAGCACGAGGTACTCGTTATATCTTACCATTATTGGCCGTCAGTACTGGCTTAAATGCCAGACAATTCTGTTCTCTTGTTTGTCAATCCTAGCCCGATTGATGAGCCGTGATACGGCGAAACTCATCTCAGGATGGATTTGACGAATAAGAGAACAATGAGTAGACAACTGAACAACGGGTCTTTGTCCGTTTATATATATATATATATATATATATATATATATATATATATATATATATATATATATAAATTTAGGACAGTTTTTTTTGTTCTTGGTCTTGGTCATTTTTAATGAAACAAGTTTACTTTTGGTTAACGTTTCGGTTTATTTTATTTAAACCATCTTCAGAACTACGAGAAAAAAAAAATGATTAGTGTTAATGTTTAAGATGTAAAATTGATGATTAGTGTTGTTTTATACAGAAATATATGTAAAGAATAAATATTAGTGTTTATTATATTATATTATATTATATTATATATATTATATTATAAAAATTGACCGCAAGACCAAGAACAAAAAACTGTCCTAAATTTATTTATTAACGGTCAGGAAAAAAGAAAAACATATATTTATATATTTATTTATTAACCAGTTTTAGATATTCTTTTTTGTTTTTCTTGCGAATATAGTTCTTGATGATGGATGGATTTAGGATAAGCGAAAGGGTACTAACAGTAGTAATTTAAGTAATATATATATATATATATATATATATATATATATATATATATATATATATATATATATATATATACATATATACACTACCGTCAGAAAGTATTTGCCCACCTAGAAATTTCAATGTAACTGCCAAAATTTAATACCTAATTAAACCCTTTTATTAGGTAAATTTAATTGTTCTTAACAAGTGTCCATCATAAGATTATTTAGATAAGCCTTTTTGGTGAAATCATAAATTAAAAACCAATTAGAACAAATTTCCAAGTTTTGCACGATAATCGTTTTGAGGCGATTTCTGAGAATTCCAGCTGAAGTAAGAACTCATTTCAAGTTTTTAGGAATTATGGAAATTCCTAGTGACATTTTGTGATAAAAACTATGCTATAAATATCCTTTTGGAAATTAACCATTCGCAAACATTACTTTGTCATTGATACAGGCTCAATTATTTTGTGAAAATGCCGAAAACGAAAGAAGTTTTCGTTGAGAACGGTGGACTACATCATAAAAAAATTGTCTGCGGGACATGGAATTCCCAACCAAAAACGTTCAGGAAGGCCTCGAAAAACGACTCCCGCTGAGAGTTATAACAATGTCTAGCAGACGTAATCGCCGCCTAACCGCATCAGAAATCACGACTCAAGTAAACCTGGAACGAAGCATCCCCATCAACGACAACCGTTAAGAACAGGTTCGTAGAAGGTGGATTACACGGGAGAGTTGCAGTGAGGAAACCACTTCTTAGGCAAGTTAATAAACGTAAACAGTTAGAATGGGCCTAAGAACATCCAATTGGACATCAGAACAATGGAATTCCGTCCTTTAGAGCGACGAATCTAAATTCGAGATTTTCGGTTTAAATCGACGAGTTTACGTGCGGCGGTCAGCTGGAGAGAGGATGTTGGAAGCCTGTCAGTTGCCTACAGTAAAACATGGTGGAGATTCAGTAATGGTTTAGGGTTGTTTTGGCAACGGTAAAGTTGAAAAAATGCTTCGTTCTTGAAGAGATTTTTTCAGCATGACAACGACCCTAAATATTCTGCTAAACAAATTAGAGAACTTTTGGACCAATGGAAATCCGATGACGTCCTGGAAGTGATGACTTGGCCTCCACAATCGCTCGTCTTGAACCCCATCGAATTGCTGTGGGACCATTTGGACAGGTGTGTTCGAAAACTGAATCCAACATCAGAAAATCACTTGTGGGAACTTTTACAAGCAGAATGGGTTAAAATAACCGAAGAAATTCTGAAGAAATCACTGGACAGAATGCCGAAACTCTGTGAAGCGGTAATTAAAAACAAAGGAGGTCACATAGATGAGAAAATCTTCGAAAATAATGAATATTTTTCTGATTTTCTAGACTGTAAATAATATGAAAATAAATATTAGTTCATTAAAATTTAAAAAAAACATATTATCTGGATTTTTGTTGTCTTGGGACTGAAATAACTAGGTGGGCAAATACTTTCTGACGGTAGTGTATATATAAATATATATATATATATATATATATATATATATATATATATATATATATATATATGTATATATATATATATGTATATATATATATGTATATATATATATATATATATATATATATATATATATATATATATATATATATATATATACATATACATACATATATATTATATACATACATATACGTACATACTAGCGCCCCACCCCGACTTCGCATAATTTAGTTTCTGTTTAACTCCTCGTTATAATTTAGTGTAGGCAAAAGTTGCATGTCTAAAACACTTTTTTAAGACAGTTTAAAATATTTCTTTATACACCACATTACGTGTCTTTTCCTCGGATGAAATAGTAAGTCCATGAGTATCACTGGAATTCTCGGAATCAACGCAGTTTCTCCAACTCGGCAGCTTGTCAGAATTGTGCATTCAGTCAAATAATTTTTAGGGGCCTTTATTTGTAATCTAGTGCCGTTGCATAACTTTGGTGGATTTAAATAACGCAGCAGTATTATTGAAACAGTTTGTGCGGCAGAGTTCCGGGAGCACTTGGCAGCGGCGGCGCGTGAGTTCAGAAACACCCTTGTGAAATTTAAACTATTCATCCAAATATTACAATTTAAAGACAGTTTTTATCTTCGTTAAATGCACAAAACAAAGAACATAATTAATTTAATAAGAATTTATATTATCCTACCTAAATTACTCTCTTCAGTTAAAAGTATTTTAACACGTCCATTTTTAATAATTTTACTTCGAGAATTTGGGTTAAGCTTTGTTAATAGGTATATATATTTGTAGAATTATTTGTGGCGAATAATATTGCTATACATTGTTTTCAGGATGAATGATTTTTTTTTCCGACTTTTTCGATATTCATCATCGTGGATATATATATATATATATATATATATATATATATATATATATATATATATATATATATATATATACAGTAGAACCCCAGTTATCCGAGGTAACGTGGGGGGGCGCGCTCCTTGGATAACTGAAAACTCGGATAATCCGGATTTGTTTTTTATTGATTCAAAAAATAAACACCAATACTTTAAATCGATGTATTAACGTTTTTAACATATAAATAGGTACATACATTATAAAACAGTCAAATAGGTATCTATGCGCTTCTGTTTCATATTGCATCTTCTTTTTCTCCATCTATTCAGAAGAAGCAAATACGCTGGGGTTGCCTCTGATTGTTGTTCGATATAAGCTTTTTCCAAAGAAGCAAAACCTTCTTGATGAGAGATCTTAGTGGGAGACTGTTCATCCGCCCCCGCTTCGTCATCGTCATCGTCATCTGATTTTTCGGTGTCCTGAAAGGCATTCGTTATTTCTTCAATACTCATTTCTTCTTCTAAATCATCGGCTGTAATCCATTCAACAACATCTTCTCTTGTCACATTTTCGCAACCTTTTAATTTTTACATTAATTCAAATAAACTTTTTCCTTTTTCTTCTATCTCGCTGTCAAAATTTGAACAGGACATTTCTCCATGGCTTCTCAATTTCAAAGCTAATTCATTTAATGGAGTATCATCTTCACTGTCATTATAGTCCTCGAAATCAATAACTTTTGACCAAGATTTTTGAATAGTTGTAATACACACAGAATCTCAAGCTTGACTTACCCAGTACATAACATTTTTCAGTGTAACCTTTCTCATGCCATTGATAATATCCTCCTTTTCTGTGTATTCTAACAGATGTTCAAGATATAAACGCCTATAATTTTTTTTAAATGTTTTCGAGGATGCCTTGATCCATTGGTTGCATTATGCTGGTTACATTTGGAGGAAAAAAATTTACAACAATTTCGCCCACATGAAGTCCTTCTCCAGGGTGAGAGGGGGCATTATCCAACAAAATTGCTTTAATAGGAAGACGGTTTCTGTTCAAAAATTTAGTCACAGATGGCACGAACTCTTCTTCAAACCAGTTAGTAAATAAGGTCGCATCCATCCATGTGCTCTTCTGACTTTTGTAATAGACTGGTAGGGCTTTGGGTGAGATGTCTTTTAAAGCTCTTGGACGTGCAAACTTGCCAATCATCACCAGTGGGATTTTGTGCTTGCCAGATGCATTGGAATATACCATTATAGTTAATCTTTCCTTACTTTGTTTGTGCCCAGGAGCTGGTTTTTCCTGTCGAGATGCCAATGTTTTTGATGAAAGTATTTTATAATGCAGACCAGTTTCGTCACAGTTGTAAATTTGATTACATGTGTATCCACAATCTGCGATTTGCTTTTTAAAATTCTGCTTAAACTTCTCAATTGATGACACATTATTATATATATATATATATATATATATATATATATATATATATATATATATATATATATATATATATATACATGGAATATATAACAAAGTTTTATAATTGTATTTTTTTAAATGATATATCTTGATCGATGATGATTTATCATTTCTGTTTATAGCCGATTTATATGTTTTATTGTGTTAGATACGATATGTTTTAGTATTAAATTCCAATTTTCTAGATCAATCAACTTAAGCCAGTAAATTTTTCGACAATATTGATTTAGTTGAATTTTGCGATTATATCGGAACACTCGCAGTAATTTTGGAATCCATGTGACAATAAACAATAATATATTTTCTAAAGGATATAATTTACTGATGTGATAAATCAAACTTGTCGATGGTTTTTCTATAAAGATGGTTTTTTTGGCTAAAAGAAAAGCCCGAAGACGTGAGATTCTGCACTATATGTTTGAACAAAGCATACACAAAAAGAAATTTATTACAGAAATGGTATACGATGTTGAGTATCATATTTGTATCACTTTTATCCGCCGAGTTCGATATTTCAACATTAAAGAAAAAAAAATTTTCTGTGTGATGGATCCCCAAAGTTCTTATATCGGAGCAGAAACTGGCGAAGAAAGAAATTTCTCTTGTTACAGACAACGAGAATTATACAGCAGAAGTCGATGCAATGGGTTGATAAGAGCTATCAACCTCCAAAGAAGACGAGAACTCAGTTGTCGTCTATAAAGTTGAGGGCGATCCTTGTTTGAAACTGCAATATTAAATACACGGGAAAAGGTCCACAATTAAGAGTTTGATCTACCCTTATGTTTCTGTGATTTGCGCAAAATCTACCAGCATCAGTTCGAACTAGCCTTCTTGATTTTTTAAAGGAGTTGCCGGCAAGTTAAGTCTAAGGAACGCAATTTTACTTGACGTGGAAGGATGTCTTCTGCGTTTTTAATTATATAGTGGTGTTACTACCATCTACTAAATGTTTGTTCGGTACAGCAAGGACTGAATTTGTTTAACAATATTGCTGCGGTATTATGATCTTTTTTAGTGTTCCGTACGGAACACTTATAAGATCACTTCGTCTGTCTGTCTGTCACACCCGATTTTCTCCGAAACTATTTTACATAGAAAGTTGAAATTTGGTAATAATTTAAGAATTGATGGCCTCATCAGAGCCATGTAGTTTTAAGAGTTAAATTTTGACTTAAGGGGTTAGTTTTGGGGGATGAAATCGGAAGTGAAAAAAAAAATTTTTTACTAGGTCATCGAGTGTGGTGTCAAATGAAAGCTTGTGAAAACACGAGTAAAAAATACGAGGCTGGTTTGAAAAGTCCGTGCAAAAATAAAAACTACTTATGTGTTTGGGGTAAACCTTTTTTATTTTTCGACATAGTCTCCTTTTAGGCTTATACACTTCGTCCAACGATGTTCTAGTTTGTTGATCCCTTCCGAATAATAGGATTTGTCCAAGTCTGCAAAATATCCATTAGTGTCTGCAATCACCTCCTCGTTTGAATAAAATCTTTGTCCCGCCAGCCATTTGTTCAAATTGGGGAACAAATAGTAGTCCGAGGGAGCCAAGTCTGGAGAATAGGGGGGATGTGAAACGAGTTGGAATCCTATTTCCATTAATTTTGCGACCACAACTGCTGAGGTGTGTGCTGGTGCGTTGTCGTGATGGAAAAGGACTTTCTTGTGGGCCAATCGCGGGCGTTTTTCTTGCAGCTCGGTTTTCAAACGGTCCAATAACGATGAATAATATTCACCTGTAATAGTTTTACCCTTTTCCAGATAGTCGATGAGGATTATTCCTTGCGAATCCCAAAAGACAGTCGCCATAACCTTTCCGGCCTAAGGAACGGTCTTCGCCTTTTTTGGTGCAGATTCCCCCTTGGTAACCCATTGTTTAGATTGTTGTTTGGTCTCAGGAGTATAGTAATGTATCCATGTTTCATCCACAGTGACGAAACGACGCTTAAAGTCCTCCGGATTCTTCTGGAACAGCTGCAAACCATCCTTGCAACACTTCACACGATTCCGTTTTTGGTCAAGCGTGAGCAATCGCGGCACCCATCTTGCGGATAGCTTTCTCATGTCCAAATGTTTATGCAAAATATTATGTACCCGTTCAGTCGAGATGCCCACAGCACTAGCAATCTTACGCACCTTAACTCTTCTGTCATCCATCACCATATCATGGATTTGATCAATGATTTCTGTAGTCGTAACCTCCACAGGCCGTCTAGAACGTTCAGCGTCACTTGTGCCCATATGGCCAGTCCGAAAATTTTGAAACCACTTATAAACTGTTCTAATCGAAGGTGCAGAGTCACCATAATGTTTATCAAGCTTCTCTTTAGTCTCCTGAGGCGTTTTGCCTTTCATAAAGTAATGTTTAATCACCACACGAAATTCTTTTTCGTCCATTTCTTGAAAATCACTCGACTTCCTTGATTCACACGAATGCCAAACACAAAGAAATAGACCAATATGCCTGAAACTTGGTGTGCGTTCATTCAAGAGATGCTACTAACTAAACATGACCTCGATACGCGCCGGTGGTACCATCTCTCGGACTTTGCACGGACTTTTCAAACCAGCCTCGTATATATATAATGTGATACTTGCGTGCACTTTTCTTTGTATTATTTTTAAAAAATCGCGATAAATCGCTGTCCCCCCGCGCCTTATCTCGGAAAGTACTTATCAAAAAATTTTGAAAAGATTCTGGAATATTCTCCACGGGGTGTAGATTGAACGAAAATTATCACGAGTGCCTTACCTTTAATAATTTACCTGGTATATAAAAAAAACAAAAATTTCAAGATCATCAGATTTTAGTAAAGATTGGAAACAAACTTTGTTGAAAACTCATTTGGGGTGTGTTTTGTGAAGTCACTGATCATTTTATACCTCTGTAACAATTTTTTTTATTTTAAAAGCAATCAACGTACGGAACACTAATTGCGCAATTTCAACTTGCACTTGACCGGTTTTTTTTTTAATATATTTTATGATGAGTCCTGTAATTGGAAGGTGGCATCTACGATCATTATTTTGGAGAAACTTAAATAATAAAACACAAAATGGTTACTTTTTCCTGTCAAAAATTCTGTAAACCACTGTTTATTTCATCGTCTGCGTACCCTGAGGAAATTAAAAATATTTTTTTTTTTGGGATTTTTTCTAAGCAAAAGAAAAATTTGGATCA
>CM032451.1:15737933-15778964 GCA_019049505.1 Pachyrhynchus sulphureomaculatus
GAAACATGGATACATTACTATACTCCTGAGACCAAACAACAATCTAAACAATGGGTTACCAAGGGAGAATCTGCACCAAAAAAGGCGAAGACCGATCCTTCGGTCGGAAAGGTTATAGCGACTGTCTTTTGGGATTCGCAAGGGATAATCCTCATCGACTATCTGGAAAAGGGTAAAACTATTACAGGTGAATATTATTCATCGTTATTGGACCGTTTTTAAACCGAGCTGTAAGAAAAACGCCCGCGATTGGCCCACAAGAAAGTCCTTTTCCATCACGACAACGCACCAGCACACACCTCAGCAATTGTGGTCGCAAAATTAATGGAAATAGGATTCCAACTCGTTTCACATCCCCCCTATTCTCCAGACTTGGCTCCCTCGGACTACTATTTGTTCCCCAATTTGAAGAAATGGCTGGCGGGACAAAGATTTTATTCAAAACGAGGAGGTGATTGCAGACACTAATGGATATTTTGCAGACTTGGACAAATCCCATTATTCGGAAGGGATCAACAAACTAGAACATCGTTGGACGAAGTGTATAAGCCTAAAAGGAGACTATGTCGAAAAATAAAAAAGGTTTACCCCAAACACATAAGTAGTTTTTATTTTTGCACGGACTTTTCAAACCAGCCTCGTATATATATATATATATATATATATATATATATATATATATATATATATATATATATATATATATATATATATCTTTACAGTTACGAGTTTTTGTCATCTGTGTGTTACATATATGACAAATTAGAGGGCAAGTTATAATGTCCTATTACCTTTACGAAATGTCAAAATGGTTTGCTATTATTAAGTATATCTAATGTAATTGAAGTAGTGAAAACGATCTTCCTTGATGATACGATTGGAATGTTCCCTCAATAATTTAAATGTGCACAATAAACTTAACATATTTTATGCAATTCATTATTATTGCTCCAGAGAGTGACAATTGTTAACATAAATTTTTGTTTTAAGAAAAAATCAGCGTCAAAATATACTGGTTTGATAAACCTAGGCACGCGTATGTAGCCTGATATTACCTTAAAATTGACAACTCTGTAATTTTACGGTTTTTTTCACCTCCCCGTTTTTTTAGTTTTGCCTTTTAGCGTTATTTTTAGATTAAATTTTTTTCTCTGTTAATTTCAGTATGCAAATTTAGCAATTTTTTCCGTTATTCGTAATAAACATGGTCTAAAAATATGAACTTTGAAATGTTGTGGCTGTTACTTGATGGAAATTCATAACGAATGTAATGACTGTATTTTGTTCTACAAAAATTGTATGACACGTTTCGCTAACACTGTAACTTCGTCTGACACAAAATGATTCTAAATTGAATGTTGTTACATTTTAATAAATACCCTATGATAAGTAGAAAATAAAAAATTATTACTACGTACTAATAAATATTGATGAGAAATGTATTTTGAACTTTAATTGTATAAATTAAGCAAAAAATAAAGATAGATCAGGGAAGACGTCAGACAATACAGGAACTTGAAAATAAAAGGTGTCCCAAAATTCACGCGAGATTTGAATTAGGCGCCATTTGTATGGTAAAGTGTTGCCAACAAAACAAGAAACATAGCGTGACAGCTGACAGTTCAGGGTTATTAAAAATGGAGCGCTACAAGAAAGAACAACGTGTGTTCATTGTTGAGCAATATTTTAAAAATAATGAAAGTTTGACAGCTACAGTTTGGAATTTTCGTACAAAATATGGTCGGAATACTGATTTAACCTCATCAACTGTGAAGAGATTACTTGAAAAATTCAGGGAGACTGGATCAATTAGTGATCTTAAATGCTCTGGCCGTCCTTCAACAAGTCATTTGACACAAAACATTGAAGCAGTTCGTGAGAGTGTTGCTGAGACTCCAGGAATATCAATTCGGCACCGTGGTCAAGAATTGGATATTTCGAGAAGCTCTCTAGAGCGTATTCTCACGAAAGATTTGCATCTTCATGCTTACAAAGTTCAATTGATTCAAGAACTGGAGCCTACTGACCACGCACAACGAAGAGAGTTCGTTGAATGGATTATGGAACAACAAGTGGATACTAATTTTTGGAAGAAAATCATCCTCAGCGATGAGGCTCATTTCTATCTTAATGGCTTCGCTAATCGACAAAATTGTCGCATTTGGGGTTCAGACAATCCACACGTGACTGTTGCGAAACAAATGCATCCACAAAGTGTCACTGTTTGGTGTGGATTTTGGGCTGGAGGCATCATCGGACTATTCTTCTTCGAAAATGCGGTTGGCCAGGCAATAACAGTTAATGGTGATCGTTATCGCGATATGATAATCCAGTTTTTTGTGCTGGAATTGCAAGATATATATGTGGACGACATGTGGTTTCAACAAGACGGTGCCACATGCTATACAGCTCGAGAAACAATTCATGAGTCATTTCCTGGTCGTCTAATATCCCGTTTTGGTAATCAAAATTGGCCGCCCAGATCATGCGATTTAACGCCGTTGGACTTTTTTCTTTGGAGTGTTTTAGAGTGTAAGGTTTATGCCAACAAGCTCACGACCACCCACTACTTGAAGGAGAAAATTAAGCGCTATATCAACGAAATTCAGCCACATTTATGAAGAAACGGTCATGGTGGAGGCCATTTACCCGATATGTTATTCGATACATAACCCTAAACTGTATACTTTATGAATCAATAAAAAAATTACAATTTTTAATTAAAAACTTGTGTTTTCTATCAAAATTACGTCTTTATCTCTCTTTTTTATAATCCTATCAAGGCGTGATGTCGATATCTGCTAAGGACAATTTTTTACATGATAAAAACCATCGCATTATGGCCGAAAACGTCGACATTTTATAATAAATAAAAATTGAAACACTGTTATCCAAAAACGAAGATTGCTATCAAATTCTCTGAACTGTACGTGGTAAAGAATGCTCTTTTTTATAATCCTATCAAGGCATGATGTCGATATCTGCTAAGGAAGATTTTTTACATGATAAAAACCATTGCATTATGGCCGAAAACGTCGAAATTTTATAATAAATAAAAATTGAAACACTGTTATTCAAAAACGAAGATTGCTATCAAATTCTCTGAACTCTACATGGTAAAGAATGCTCTTTTTTATAATCCTATCAAGGCGTGATGTCGATATCTGCTAAGGAAAATTTTTTACATGATAAAAACCATCGCATTATGGCGAAAACGTCGAAATTTTATATTAAATAAAAATTGAAAGACTGTTATTCAAAAACGAAGATTGCTACCAAATTCTCTGAACTGTACATGGTAAAGAATGCTCTTTTCTATAATCCTATCAAGGCGTGATGTCGATATCTGCTAAGAAAAATTTTTTACATGATAAAAACCATCGCATTATCGCCAAAAACGTCGAAATTTTATAATAAATAAAAATTGAAACACTGTTATTCAAAAACGAAGATTGCTATCAAATTCTCTGAACTGTACGTGGTAAAGAATGCTCTTTTTAGTGTTCCGTACGGAACACTTATAAGATCGATCACTTCGGTGTCTGTCTGTCTGTCTGTCTGTCTGTCTGTCTGTCTGTCTGTCTGTCACACCCGATTTTCTCGGAAACTATTTGACATAGAAAGGTGAAATTTGGTAATAATATAGGAATTGATGGCCTCATCAGAGCCATGTAGTTTTGAGAATTAAATTTTGACTTAAGGGGTTAGTTTTGGGGGGTGAAGTCGGAAGTGAAAAAAAATTTTTTTTACTAGGCCATCGAGTGTGGTGTCAAATGAAAGCTTGTGAAAACACGAGTAAAAAATATATATATAATATTATATTTGCGCACACTTTTCTTTGTATTATTTTTAAAAATTCGCGAAAAATCGCTGTCCCGGGCCTTATCTCGAAAAGTACTTATCAAAAAATTTCGAAAAAATTCCGGAATATTCTCCATGGGGTGTAGATTGAACGAAAATTATCACGAGCGCATTACCTTTAATAATTTATATGGTATATAAAAAAAACAAAAATTTCAAGGACATCAGATTTCAGTAAAGATTGGACACAAACTTTGTTGAAAACTCATTTGGGGTGTGTTTTGTGAAGTCACTGATCATTTTATACCACCGTAACATAAATTTTGACTTAAGAGGTTCGTTTTGAGGGGTGAAATCGGAAGTGAAAAAAAAATTTTTTTTTTACTAGGTCATCGAGTGTGGTGTCATATGAAAGCTTGTGAAAACACGAGTAAAATATATATATATATATATATATATATATATATATATATATATATATATGTATATGTGTATATATATATATATATATATATATATATATATATATATATATATATATATATATATATATATATATATATATATATATATATATATATATATATATATATATATATATATATATATATATATATATATATATATATATATATATATATATATATATATATATATATATATATATATATATATATGTATATATATATATATATATATATATATATATATATATATATATATATATATATATATATATGTATATATATATATATATATATATATATATATATATATATATATATATATATATATATATATATATATATATATATATATATATATATATATATATATATATATATATATATATATATATATATATGTATATATATATATATATATATATATATATATATAATGTAATACTTGCGCACACTTTTCTTCGTATTACTTTTAAAAAATCGCTGTCCCCTACCTTATCTCGAAAAATACTGATCAAAAAATTTTGAAAAAATTCTGGAATATTCTCCACGGGGTATAGATTGAACGAAAATTATCACGAGTGCATTACCTTTAATAATTTATTTGGTGTATAAAAAAAACAAAATTTCAAGGTCACCAGTTTTCAGTAAAGATTGGAAACAAACTTTGTTGAAAATTCATTTGGGGTGTGTTTTGTGAAGTCACTGATCACTTTATACCACCCTAACAAAAATTTTTATTTTAAAAACAATCAACGTACGGAACACTAATTGTGCAAGTTCAACTTGCACTTGACCGGTTTTTTATAATCCTATCAAGGCGTGATGTCCATATCTGCTAAGGAAAAGTGTGAATTTTGGGACACCCAAGATGAAACTCTAAAAGAGGGTGAAACATTTAACATAATAAAACTTCTAAATAACGATAAGCAAGAGATTGCAAAAATGAAAAAGATAAAGGAAGCTACAGATAAATATTATTAAACACTATATGATACAGAAATATCGCCACCGCCCAGGAAAGAAGAAGAAAATAGAGCGATAGTAAGAAATGTGGGATCTGAAGAAATTCGCGATGTAACAACGAATGAAATAATGAACGCCCTACAACATATGCAGAACAACAAAGAACCAAGGGACGATGAAATAATTATAGAAATGATAAGGGATGGATGGGCATCGATAATAAAATCTCTTCAAGCTCTATTTAACAGGTTATTATAGAAAGTAAAATACCAACACTTTAGGTAAACCCTTTGATTGTGCTTATTTTTAAAAAGGGGAACAAATTTAAATTAGAGAATTACAGACTCATCAGCCTCTTGCTATTGCGGAACTATACAAAATACTCACTAGAATTATAACATATAAATTAACGAAAAAAATAGACAGTTATCAACCACGTGAACAAGCGGGATTTAGACGGGGATAGAGTACTTTGGACCATCTTCAAACGATTAGATTACTAGTGGAAAAAGCAAATGAATACAAGATCACCTTGTGAATAGCAGTTGACTATGAAAAAGCATTTGATTCGGTAGAGTTATGGGTAGTCGTTAACGCCTTAACTAACAGCCGAGTCGATGAAAGATACACAACTCTTCTTGAATACATATACAAAAATGCCACTTCACAAATAATACTTGAAGAAAATACAAATAAAATCAAAATTAAAAAGGAATTAGACAAGGCGACTCCATATCCCCAAAGCTGTTCACGTTGACTTTAGAAGACATGTTCAGATTTTTAAAATGGGAAAATAAAGGAATACTAATGAACGGTGAGCAGTTAAATCACTTAATTTTCGCAGATAATGTCACTCTGATCGCCAACACAAAAAAAGAATTACAAGAAATGCTGAGGGAATTAAATAACAAGTCTCGAGAAATAGGTCTAAAAATAAACTTCACCAAAACCAAATATCTGAACAACGAAAGTGAAGATAACAGCCAAGACCTATTAATATAAGGTGAAAGAATAGGAAAGGTACAAACATGTACGAGGCATGTTTTTTAAGTAAGTACCGTTTTGCGATTCCGCCGCCGCAGCGATACGGTCGGCGTTCCGCGCATGCGCTCTGGTAACCTACATCTCATGTCTACGCACTGACGCCATTACAGTCTGATTCTTCATTGTATACGTTGTTTACTGAGTGTTTAAGATGCCTCCGACAATCGTGAGTCCCGCCGATTGTGAAGTACGGGCTGTTATGCGATTTCTTAGTGCTAAAGGCGTAAAACCGATCGATATTCATCGTGAGATCTGTGAAGTCTACGGACAAAACATTATGAGTGATGGAATGGTAAGGAAATAGGTGAGAGCATTTAAAGATGGCCGCACAAATGTGCATGATGAAGAACGGAGTGGGCGTCCTTCGGTCGTTAATGAAGATTTGGTGCAGAAAGTGGACGAAAAGGTGAGAGAAAACAGACGCTTTACAATTTCATCATTGTGCGACTGCTTTCCTCAATATTCTCGTAGTGTTTTGTATCGCATTGTGACCGAGAACTTGAATTACCGGAAATTGTGTTCACGTTGGGTTCCAAAAATGTTGACGGATTTGCACAAAACCCAACGTTTAGGCAGTGCATTGACTTTCCTTGAGCGGTACCACAATGAAGGTGAACATTTTTTAGACCAAATTGTTACTGGTGACGAAACATGGGTGGCCTACGTCACACCAGAATCGAAACAACAATCCATGGAATGGCGACATTCATCATCACCCAAAAAAGTGAAGTTTAAGCAAACAATTTCTGCCCGCAAAATCATGTGCACAGTTTTTTGGGACAGAAAAGGAGTATTGCTAGTGGAGTTTCTGCCTCGTAATGAGACAATCAATGGAGCGTCTTATTGTGAGACATTGAACAATCCGCGTCGTGCAATCCAGAACAAAAGACGTGGCAAGTTGAGTAAAGGTATCGTTTTGCTGCATGACAATGCCCGTCCACATGTGGCTAATCGGACCAAACATCTCATCAAATCTTTTAAATGGGAAACTCTAGATCATCCTCCATACAGCCCTGATCTGGCGCCCAGCGACCACCATTTGTTCCTGCACTTGAAGAAGCACCTGGGTGGTCAGCGTCTTCAAGACGATAACGAAGTCAAAACATTTGTGATATAGTGGTTAACAAGTCAGGCGGCAGAATTTTATGAGGAGGGTATTCAAAAATTGGTGCCACGTTATGACAAGTGCCTCAATATTCACGGAAATTATGTAGAAAAGTAGATTAAGGTACAGGCTTTCATGTAAAAATAAAATTATAGCGATATCTTTGCACGTCTTTTTTTAATTCCAAAACGGTACTTACTTAAAAAACATACCTCGTATATATTTAGGACAAAAAATCGAAATATCAAAAAATAATTTAAGGGCTGACTTGATTAGAAAAGTCTCGTTAGATTGGTCTGCTTTCGGAAGGTTACAATCTGCATTTAAATTGGACATCCCAAATACGATAAAAGCCAGAGTATTCGATCAATATGTACTGCCGGTATTAATATATGGCACTCAAACGTGGGCTTTAAATAAAAGTAGAATAAAATAAACTCCAGATAACCCAAAGAGCAACGTAGAGGAGAATGCTAAATAGTAGACTCTAAGATCGTACAGTAGATGCTCGGTTATGTGAACACCCTTTTGTATGAACTATCCACTATAATGAACAGTGGAAATTTAATATAGAGTTGAACAGAAGCAATCTCGATTAAATGAACAATTTTCGGTGCTACCTTTGGTGTCCGGTCTGTTCATTTGATATTAAATATTTAGGGACTTTAGTGCTCCCAATTGGAAAATATGAAACGAAAAGTGTTAACACTATCAGAAAAAAGTGACATCATAAAGAATTTGGAAAATAGAGTGAGTGTTACACACCTTGCAAAAAAATATGATATAGCTAAATCTACTGTTTGTGCAATTAAAAAAAATAAAGCGAATATTCTAAGCGTAACAACAAAACGCGTTCGTATTATTAAAAAAAAAACGTTAAAGTCAGGAGAAAGCCCTAAGATGGAGAAAAAATTGTATGAATGGTTTTGTAAACAAAGATTAAGGAATCTTCCAGTGACTAGTGAACTTATAAAACTTAAAGCAAATTCCTTAAATGGAATTCTAAAGGAAACACCAACGTTTTCTGCAAGCGATGGTTGGTTGCAAAATTTTAAACGCAAATTTGGCATTAGATTTTTGATGATATCTGCTGAAAACTTATCTACCAACCCTGAGCTAGTAGATCTATTTAAACAAGATCGTTGTTCAGTCATATGTAAACTGAATTTAACAAATGATCAAATTTATAACGCAGATGAAACTGGCTTGTTTTGGAGACTGCTACCTGAGAAAACATTGGTGATGAAAACACCGCTCCAGGAAGGAAACCTGAAAAAGCACGACTTACTTTTCTCGCTTGCACAAATGCGTCTGGAGAACGTGAAGTTAGACCTCTCATTTTAGGCAAAGAAAAAAACCCTAGGTTCTTTAAAAACTTTACTCTCTCTCTGGATTACGATTATTCAAAAAATGCTTGTATGACTGTGGACATTTTTAAGAATTGGTTTTATAAATGCCTTGTTCCTCTGTAAGTCAGCGAATATGCAATAACAAAATGTTCGAATTAACTAAATTCGCGTATATGCATTTTCAGGTGAAAACATTTTTAAAACAAAAAGGTTTACTTGAAACTGTCATTCTGTTACTGGATAATGCCCCAAGCCATCCGCCTGCAAAAGATTTACAAACTGATGATGGAAAAATCTTTGTTATTTACATGCCACCAAATGTAACACCCTTGATTCAGCCAATGGATCAAAATGTTCTTCGAATCACAAAACTTTACTGCAGGTCAAGCTTGTTGTCATCAATTTTATCTTCAGAATCTGAAGATCTCACAAAACTTTTAAAGCGTTCAACAATAAAAGATGCTGTAATAAACCTATCATTAGCATGGAATAAGCTTGAAGTTGACACGATAAAAAAATGTTGGAAAAATATTTTGGAATTCACTGAAAAGAGTAATGATGACTCTGATTCGGAAGAAAACATCCCACTCAGAATTTTGAAGGAAAAATACAAAAATAAAATGCAGGAATCGCTCAAAGAAGTTGAGAATTTGTTGACAGAAGTAAACAGCGAAGTAATTTTGTTAATTGCATAAATATGTTTAATATTTACGTATTTAATAAAGAAAAGATTTTTCAGGTTGAATATTCAAGAGAGGATACTGTAAAGTGGAATGAAGATGATTTAGATGAGCAAAATGATGAAGACGAAGATAATTTAATCAATGACGCCTCTGAATATGAAAATGAAAATAATGAAAAGTTGGAAATTAATTCGTCGGAAGCTTTGGACGCAATTATTTGAAGTGAAAAAAATATTTTTAATACTAATGATTTATTGGTATTGCGAAAATGCAGGAATAAGTCTTTGCAGAAAAGTTTGGCTGCAAAAAAATACAAAAACAAATCACACAATATTTCCCTAAAAATGTAACTGTTTTTTAAATAAAAATATCTTTTTGGTTTAATGAACAATTTGATTTTATGAAAACCCCTGGTATTTATTGGTTCACATAATCGAACATCTACTGTATTCCTAACATCGAGATTCGAACAAAATCAAAAGTGATAGATGTAATACAACGAATATATAGTAGGGTGGAACGGGGCGGGGCATGTCGCAAGTATGAATTATAACAGATGGACACGCCGTATAGTTGAATGGAGGCCTAAAGAACACAAAAGATGAAGAGGTAGACCACAAACAAGATAGACGAATAACATAAAAATATTAGCAGGACACGATTGGATGCAAAAAGCAAACGACAAAGCTCCATGGAGACTACTCAGGGAAGCTTACATCCGAGTATGGATGGAATAAGCTAATGTTGATGATGATGACGACTTACCATGGGTTAGGTAGGTATCTTTCTGTTCATTTAAGATAATATCTGAATTTTTATTTATTTCTAAATTTTCCAACAGGTTTAATTTGGCTCCTTTGTTTCGTATGTGTAAAATTTTAAATTTGTCATCAAAAAGATGATTGGATTGGTACTGAAATATAGATGACATTTTTGCTTGTTTCAACGGTATAGAGTGTCAACTTACCAATCTTTTTAATTATTTGAACCTAATACATAAAAATATTAAATTCACTATGGAAATACAAGTCGACAATAAAATTAATTTTCTGGATTTAACGATTACCAGACATTACAATAAAGAAAAATTTTCTATTTTTACAAACCTTCACATACAGATACTATAATAAATATAAATTCAGTTCACCTTCTACAACAAAAATTGGTAGCTCACCACAGTATGTTGCATATACTTGTAAATGTCCCCTTATCTGTAGATGGTTTTAATAAAGAATTAAATCTAATAAAACAAATTGCTGTTAACAGCGGATATTCTCTTGATATCATAGATTCAACACTGAACTGTTTTTTTAGTATACCCAAAGGGAAAAGATACGGATAAGAAATATTAAGTCTTAACCTATTTTGATAACACATCAGAAAAAATTAGGAACTACTTAAATAAATATAATATCAACATAGCTTTTAGAATAAACAACTCATTGGGAAAATTTATTAAACATTTAAAAGGAATACAAAACAGAACAAAAAATTTGGAGTGTATTAGTTAAATTGTGGTTCTTGCCGTACAAGTCACATACCAGGTGTACAAGTATGAAATGCGGATTTCAGACAACAGATGGTGCACCAATGCAGTTTGTGCTATAAAGATTTGACACTGCATCATTTTGTTGTGTCATCAACAAGTGTCAGACGCGCACGAGTGATAAATTGGAACAGTGTGTGCGTAGTGTTGTGTTCTTATGTTCAATATGTCGAAATTTATACCGAACAAAGAGCATTCGCGGACAGCATTAATTTTTTTGTTTTCATTTGAACAAAACTGCTGTTTAATCATACCGATTACTTCGAGAAGCTTATGGTGAACATGCTCCATCGCAAGATACGTGTGAACGGTGGTTTCGGCGTTTCAAAAGTAGTGACTTCGATGTTGCAGACAAGGAACGTGGAAAACCGCCAAAAAAATTCGAAGATGTGGAATTGTTGGACGAAGATTATTCACAAACACAAAAACAACTCACCGAGCAATTGGGCGTTAGTCAACAAGCTGTTTCCAATCGGTTACGAGAGATGAGAAAGATTCAGAAGCCGGTAGATGGGTAGCACATGAGTTGAACGACAGACAAATGGAAAAGCGCAAAAACACGTGTGACATTTTGCTCGCTCGGTACAAAAGGAAGTCGTTTTGCATCGTATAGTTACAGGGGATGAAAAGTGGATTTATTTTGAGAATCCCAAGCGCAAAAAATCATGGGTAGACCCAGGCGCACCATCCACATTGACCGCAAGACCGAATCGCTTTGGCAGAAAGATGATGCTCTGTGCTTGGTGGGACCAGATGGGCGTGATCTATTATGAGCTGTTAAAACCTGGGAAAACGGTTAATACTAAACGTTACTAGTAGCAATTGACTGATTTGAACTGTTCGCTGCTTGAAAAAAGGCTAGAATATCGAAGAAGGCAACACAAAGTCATTTTTCTTCATGACAATATCCATCACATACGGTAAAACCAGTTCGCGACACGTTGGAAGCACTCAGCTGAGAAGTTCTACCCCATGTGGCTTACTCACCAGACTTGGCTCCTTTCGATTACCACTTGTTTGCATCGATGGGTCACGCATTTGCTGAGCAGCGCTTTGGTTGGTACGAAGATGTGAAAAAATGGCTCGATGAATGGTTCGTAGCAAAAGGGGAAGATTTTTAGTGGCGTGGTATTCACAAATTGCCCGAAAGATGGGAAAAAACAAGCGATGGAGAATACTTTGAATAAAGCACTTTTTATCATTCTTCCGAATTTAATATTTTTTTTTAGAAAAAAAAAAATCCGCATTTCATACTTGTACACCTGGTAGGTCAGACAGGTCGTTCTTTCGAAATCGGATTTCAGAGCATAAAAGAAGTTTTTTAAAAAACAAAACCGGGTCAGCTTACAGTAATAATTTAACAGAATCCAATCTTCTTTTTGACGACAAATTTAAAATTATACACGTACAAAACAAAGAAGTCAAATTAAATCTATTGGAAAATTTAGAAATAAATATAATTAAAAATTCAGATATCATCTTAAATGAATAGAAAGATACCTACTTAATACATGGTAACTCACTTTTGCTTAATTTATACAACACCTAAAGTTCTGAATGGATTTCCCATCAATATTCATTTGTACGAAGTAATAATTTTTATTACCTACTTACTTTAGGGTATTTATTAATACGTAACAACTTTCTATTTAGATATCATTTCGTATCAGATGAAGCTACAATGCTAGCGAAAAGCATCATACAGTTTTTGTAAAACAAAATAAAATGGAAAATTACAAAATCAGTCTTTCATTTGATTAAAAACATGAAAACCATTTCTCTTTGATTTGATTTATAGAAAAACTCAATTAAAATAACAAAATAAAAAAGCATGAATGAATAAAATTTGAGTAGAGTTAACATATCGGGCTAAATATTGGCATAATGCATATTTGCGACAGAATTTAACATGAATTTTTTCCATCGTATCGTAAATTCAACTCATTTACATTATTTTGTCTATTTCTCCATTTTCCTTTTCTTTTACCACGGTCACCTGAAAATTAAGTCCCCAACAACTAATATAAAATAAACTGAAGCACAAAACTTTTGCAAACATGCCTCTTGGGGTATAGAATAAACGAGATCGCCGAGTCCCTATTCCATACTTAAATCGACAAAACATGTGGGAACATTTAGGGATGGGATCTAAATAAATAAAAGGAATTTTCGAGCAAAAGTATGATAACTGTATTGTTCTTATCCAGTCTACAGGCGGTCAAGTGTCGCGCATTAGTGATTAAAAAATATATTTATTTAAAAGTTTTTTATATCATTCGACAGTAAAGGATTGCCTTTAAAATGCTAATAATTCAGTAGTTCGCCTAGTCCTCAGCGTGAATGATCGCTTGGCATCTTTGGGGCATACTTTCGTCGAAATTTTCCGCGTATTTTTGGGGCAAAGATTTCCAAATTGTCTGAATTTACCGTGACAGCTGCTTCACTGTTTTTTCACCTTTGTAGTACGAAACTTCTGTTTGATGTTCGACTACACGTTCTCGATTGTGTTTGTAGTGGGCGACTAGAATGGCCAATCTAGTGTGACTTCTCGTCAAACCACTGTTTGACAATTGCTACTAATGCCTTCTTGTAAATCTGGAACATTTTTTTCAGCGTTCAAATTGTAGGTAAAGATGAAGAATCTTCCAAAACCTTTTTTCCAAAAGGATCCCCAAACATGGTTCTTGACAGGGTGTTTCACGGTGCGGCGAACCAATCGGCTTGTGGAGTGATAATGTAACTCCAAAATGAAGCTTTATCGGAAACAATTACCTTGCTCTAATCTCGGTCTATAATTTCCTTTGCCGACGTGAGTCGTTAGCCTGAAGATAAGTGCAAATCGTTTCATTCGATACATCCAACCCTTCTTGCTTTAGTTTTTGCGCTCCTCTGTGCAAAGTTAATTGAGGATTTCGGGAAAACATGTAAATATTCATTTTCTCATCGTTGTCCGATACTTTTCCTCTCGAGTCACGTTCTGGTAGATGATCAAGATTTTTTAACTGAGACTATTATTTCGTCCACTTGCTAGTCCTCGACTTGTCCATATACTTAGTACCCGCTGAAGTAGTTATTTTCGGACAATTTGGATGATTACATGGAAACACAACTTCGAAACGCGAAGCGTATGCTTATTCGATAATGTACTATTTAACCATAAATAAAGTTAGAAACAAATCTCTTTCTACAAAGCATTGTTTGCAGAGGAAAAGGAATTTCTTTTACCGACTACAAGTTATAAGCGACAAGTTCTTACTTGACACAAAAATAATTAAAATCTATTATTCATACTAACTCACTTTATATGCAAAACTTTAAAATTGCTCAAGGACTAGTGTTATAATTCGTTAGCCTAGTTTACTTCTCTTGGTCAAACACATGTAGTTGCTTTGAATATTAGCTTGGCTTTTACTAAAAACGTACACACATTTTGGTGGTCCAGATTTTACTGTACTCATCATTATCATCAAGTTATATTGTCCTCTACTGAACGAAAGTCACTTGTTCCCAATTTCCAGCCACTATCTTCAAATCATCAGTTCACCGACTTGGTGGTTTACCTCTACTTCGATAGGCTTCATATGTTAGTCGCCACTCTATAATTTTTTTTTTTTTGTCCATCCTTAAACTTAGCAACAAGTCCAGCCCAGTTCCACTTAAGATATAAAATAAATTTGGCTGCGTCTTGTACCCTCGTCCTTTCTCTGATAGTGTGATTTGGGATGTGATCTTTACATAAGAGTAATGCCTAAACACCTCACCTCTACATTTTTCTGTGCATGTCACATATTTTGTTGATATTTTTCTTCGTCAGTGTGAGAGTATCGGCTCCGTACGCATTTGTCAAAAACTTGTCTTTTTAAATACATCGAAAGATTAGATTTAAATATATAGCTCAGTTTGTTATATGCCGTACAGGAAAGACCTATTATCCGCTGAATTTCATGTGTTTGGATGCCTCGTCCTATGCTGACTTCATGTCCTAGGTATTTATATCGGTGTACTTGCTCGATCTCCACCTTATTCAGTTTTATAGTGTGGTTTAATACAAGATTTGTAATAAACTGAGTCTTGGATAAATTGATTTTTAAACTAATCACTTCTGAACTTTCTTGAAGCATGTACAGCATAGTTTATGCTTCTTGAATATTGTCTGTTATTAAGACAATGTCGTCGGCAAAACAAAGGCGATTTCACTTTTCACCGTCAATGTTAAGTTCATTTTTTCCCAGTGTATTGATGGTAGCATACTTTCAAGAAGTGTTACGAAAAGCTTGAGAGAGAGCGTATTACTCTGGCGTACTCCTATTTCGATTTGAAATTTGCTGGTGGATTGGTTAGTTTGTGTTTTGACATTAGCGATGGCATTTTCATATATGTATTAATTAGAGTATCGATGATCAATACGATATTTAGCAAGCGCTTCGAGGAGTCTCTGCTGGTTTACGGGATTAAAAGTCTTTTCGAAGTCCACGAACATGAGCATCAGAGGCTTATTATAGTCTACACATATTTCGGTGAGGATTTTAACTATAAGCAGATGGTCGTTTGTTCCATACCCTGTGCGGAAACCTGCCTGCTCGTTTGGAAAAAAAGCTCAAATATATTTGTTAGTGGTTTGGTAAGTATTTTAGTGAATAATTTGTATATATGACTCAGGACGCTAAAGGGTCGATAGTTTGTAAGGTCTGAAATATTTATTTTACTATTTATAATAAACTTTTGAAGAAACGGTAACCTTTATACGCCACTATCAAATTGGGTTACGGATTTCAAAAGAGGAAAGACCGACATCAGTTATGAACACTATATTAAGAGATCTGTTTTTGTGTCTACACAAGAGAATGTTGAGACTGTGCATGAAATAACTTTCGAAAGCCGACGAATTGTATTGAAACAATTAGCAAAGATTCTGAACATTCTAATTTGTTATGTGAAAATGATCAGCGAAACTGATCCACCAATCTCAGAATGCCGACTAAAAACGACATAACATCCAAGAAATAAAAATTTTAATTTGTAACCGACTTGGGTTCATTATTATAATCAAGAGGCAAAAGAATAGTCTCAGGAGTGGGAACATGTTGGCTTCAAGACTTTCGGTTACAAAAATCAGCAGGAATTGTTTTTGCTTCCGTTTTTGTGACTACTAAACAGTGAGTGGAGACTATTATTCTTCTTCTATTAACAGAACTTTTTTAAAAATTATAGAATAATGCCGAGAAAAAATGTCTAGAGAGGTGCATTTTTTTGTAAGATAATTCGCTTTGAACTAATTGATCATCCTTCATATTCCGATGATTTGGCTCCCTGGAACTATTACCTATTTCTAAAATTTAAAAAAGTATATTTACAAGGACACAGACATTCAAATGAAAAAGTAATAAGATGTTCTCGAAGACTGGTTGCAAACCAAAACAAAGAATTTTTTTTTAAAAGGTCTAGAGATACTTTATAATAATAAGATAGAGGAACATAAAAAACAATGTATTTTGATAAGTTTATCAAGTTCTGATAGGACTCCCTCCCATATTGTCGAAATTAAATTGGAGCATTTGAAATAAAATTGCAATTTTTTTTATGGTTTTTTAAATTTACAAAAAAGGTAGAGTTTAAGGAGTAGCGAAACTTTGCAGAATGTTTTTATTCAATTTTCATGAAGAAAATTATTTCCGTTGTAGAGAAAAAGTAATTTTCCTTTAAAAGACTTAAATTATACTTTTATATCGCATTTACGAATTATACACCGTTTATTTTTGTTCTAAGTGAATTTGTTTTCAGGCTTTATACAAAAGAATATTTAAATATATTTTATATAACTCTAAAGTAAAAATTAGATAATTTATATATACTAGTAAATTCTTTTCCCTTCTCTTTATCCAACCTTCATCGTTTGTTAGCGGACATACTCATCCATTTCTTTCCATCTGTTTTCGTCTACTATCGTCCGTCTCTCTCTTCGTTCAGTTTTAAAGTTGGTTCCTCCGTTTACATAAATATATTTTATTTGATGCATATTTATAGTTACTCTCTCGTATTCTTTTATGAAATTGTTAGTTTTAAACTTTATAATCTTAAGGGTATATACCTAGACATGGAGCCGAAAAAAAGATTTTTTTTAGGAACTTTTTAGCGAAACTATTCATTATATAAATCAGTTTTTTTTTATTTTATATAATAATACGTAGTTTAAATTGCAATTTGTGAAATTTTAATTAAAAAAAAATGGTGGTGCTGCACTCGCCCACCTACGACCCTTTTTGTTAAGGAGCATTGCGATGTACACGATTACTCGGAGGAGGATCATCTGGAATCAACATTTCCAGAGAAATTGGTTTATTATAGGATTAATCTATGAACGAAGAATTTAACAAAAAATTTCATCAAATGGCATTGGTTTAAACAAAAAAACGAAAAAATGACGTTACCGCGTTTTACATTTTTGTTAATTAAAAATAAAGTTCTTGATAAAATCAAAATTTCTTTGTTCAAAGACAAGCAATATGTATAGAGAAAATATCTACCACATTTCATCAAAATTGATTCAGTCGTTCTTGAGATATTTTGCACACCGCCAAGCGGTTTTCAAGGAAAAAATAGTTTCGGGAAAAACGCGATTAAGGTTCGAAAAACCAAGCTAAAAAACAGTAATACAAATATAAATTGTTACCTGTAAGTAAACGATCGACTTCAGGGCAATATGCTGAATCTTCATCAGCCATTTGAGCTTGTAAAATACTAATTTGTTCTTGTCTATGACGCATTCTAGATTCTTTTGTACTTTGTAGCAATTATCGCTCTGCCAGGTTCAACTCATTCTTCGTCCACTTTAGCTGCGTAGTCATGTGCATTTCGGCCACAATTAACTCCTATACCTGTGATAATATTTAACTTTAACAACTTCTACGACTGAATTGCTCCGAGTGAACTGTACAAGGGTACTGAAAAACTCCGAGTTCCGCATATAGAACCTTAAAATAGTGCATCTGAATGCCTTGTCCCTTCTAAGAAGGAGAATTGAAGAATCTCTTTGTATTATATCATAAAAAAAATGTTAAGATATATTAAAATCGAGGTAAGGTCGGCGAGGGCTGACCCGAGAGCCGCTGCTCCGAAAACTCTATGCTACGCACCTCTTTTAAACTGCTACAACTTCGTCAATTTTTAACCGATTCCTATAAAACTTAAAGAAAATATTCTTAAGATATACTAAAAGAAAATGTAAAAATCCAAAAATCGAATTTTTTTACCCAGATGACTAGGTATATCCCCTTAAGCAATTACTACTTGATCGTTCTCGAAATGAAGAGTGAAGCACTTGAATCATCAATTATAAGTTCCTATCCCTGTTCCTTCCTAAGAGTCCGTTGATGGTAGTAACTAAAAACAGCAGTTTTAAAATTTGATAAATAAACAACAGCTTCCTTTTAGATGCCTAAAAATTGTGTAAAATCAGACTTTTGTTTCCATAATCCTCTTAATATTCAATTTAATTCGGGTTATTTTACTGTGGTTCTGCCTAATAACTATAAACGCAAGGATCAGAAACAATAATACATGCTTCCCAGCTATAAATTTAAACTTAAAAAACTAAACTGATATCTAGCTTAAACTTACGCAATTGCATTTCTGTCTAAAATTTTTCCAAATAATTTAAGACCATACAGAAGCTGCCGGTAATAAAATTTACTCGTAAAATATAAAAATAAATTGAGTTTATTCGTGCACAACGTTCAAAGAAGTTCGGTGTTTATTTGGCACCAAAACGTGGCACTTACGTGTACTTTGAAGCATGTCTGGAATTTTCAAGGAGGGCTAAAGATAAGGAATTTTTATACCTTTTTTTCATTAAAAAAATTGACTTGCAGGACAGAAGGGAGTCACCTTAATTATTCCATAAGGTTTCCCTTTTTACGTTTTCCTCAGAAAAAGCGTCAATACTTAGTAATGACTCGATGTGACTATGAAAAGTAGGGTAAATCTTCCATGCAAATCTATGTCATCGACGGCATAAGATTTGGACTTTGTACCAAATATGTCTCAATGAAAATAACATTTGATAATATTGCAAGCTAAGTTGAATGGTCTTGTTAGAGAATTATAAAATGGACTAACTTCGCAATCGGTGAAACTGGGCCGCAAAAATGTAAATGAAAATACACTGAGCAAATTTCAAAATATTTTGCTAGTCTCGCCACATATCCATCTTGGTTACGAGATGGACAATGGTGTATTAGCCTTTTTTGAATATTTACGGCAAAATATTTCAAAGAAAATGATGCAAAAATTAATTAAAATGTTTCTGTTGGAGAGGAAAAAAATATTTGAAGAGAAAAAAATTTTACATAATTTTATGAAAAAAGTTACTCGGAAAAATTTTCGCCTTGCCACAAAAAAAATTCTCAATCCAAAAGAGTTGATAATAATGTGAAACTATTAGAAACTATGTTTATAGTATGTACAAGGTGAGTCAACGATAAAGTAAAGTTCATTATCTCATTTGTTTCGGGAATGACGAAAAAATGTTAAATACAATAGTTTTAGGGAAAGTTAAGGTGCGCAGTTTAAAATTATTTTTGAGTATACAGGGTAATTCAAAAAAGTGTGGCCGTTATAACATATTTCTTTTAAATGGAACATCCTATTTTCAAATTTATTTTTAAATTCTGCATAAAATTTTATAACATTTTTATCAATAATGTTATATACCTAAATCTAGTAATTTTTGTAATATTTCAATTTAAAAAAAAAATGTACTAGTTTTCAATTTTATAAAAAATTGCCAGTAGCGCCATTATTTCTGAAGGTGGAATACTCATAATTGGTACGAGCGTTCTATAGAGATGAAAAAAAGATATATGTAAAGAAATTTGAGTTAGATGCTACAGGGTGTTCAAAATAAATTTGTACATTTCGACTATTTTAAACTGAAAAATCTCAATTTTTTTAAATGACACCCCCTGTATATTATTATTTTTTTGATAGATTTTACAAAACCCTCCAACTTTTATTAAGTATGTCGTATATCTATGTCTAATTATTTTCGATTTATGTTCAATTTTTCGATTTTTACCCTTGTTTTTAATACACTTATGCTGTTGTGAAAACATAAACAAATAGTTAATAATAATTATAATATAGTTTAAGTTATCTAATGATTAATGTAATAAATGTTCAACTTGTTCTACTTGAATGCATATGTTTAGTCGTCTTCTATACTATATTTTCCTTCACTTTCCTTACCATAAAGGGTGTTATTGTCCTGCACGCATCCCGTATCCTAGTTTCCATATCTACTGGTGTTGTAGGGGGATTCACGTAAACACGATCTTTAATGTAGCCCCACAAAAAGAAGTCTAAAGGTGTTAAGTCACATGATCGAGGGGGCCACTGAATGAATCCATCCCTACCGATCCATTTTCGTGGGTAACGGTCGTTTCTCGAACCCGGTGGTAATGAGCAGGAGCTCCGTCTTGTTGAATCCACATTTGTTTCCTTTTAAAGTTATCAACTTCTTCAAGAAGCTGGAGTAATTCGTTTTGCAAAAAATTTAGATATCTAGGCCCGTTAAGCGGTTCGCAGAAAAAATATGCACCAATAATTCGAAAATTTAATATTTTGAACTTCCCGGACCCAAAATGCATTAACTATTGAATAATAATGCATGTTATGCCTGTTAACTGCTCCATTACTGCGAAAAGTAGCTTCATCAGAAAACATTATTTTGGATAAAAAATTTGGTGGTACAAAAGTTTACTCTCGTTCAAAATCACGGTTTTGAAGTTCTTGGTGTAACTCCATATGAAAGGAATGCCACTTGTATTTTCTCGTGGTGCGATTAGCCTTAGATTGGGATGTGTCAGATAAGTCAGCTAGTTGACGGCTGCTGACTCGGGGATTATCTTCAGCATGAAATAAAATCTCCATTCCTTTTTCCTCATTGGTAGCATTCTGGTTTGCTACTTTCCGTTTCGTATACTCAACGCTACCACTACCATTAAACCGTTCCATTAAGCACTGTAAAGATTTTTTAGATGGCATATGTCTATTAGGGTACTTCGTTCCGCATAGCCTTACTGCCAAAAGACAATTTTTTCCCGCCTCGCCCAATATATAAACCATATCAATTAATTCATTTTTAGGAAAATCCATATTTCTACTTGCTTAATAGACATGTCAAAATTTGACAATGCCTACATTTTTCTTTTGTCTAGGCAACTATGATGTTATAGCGTAAGTGTATTAAAAACAAGGGTAAAAATTGAAAAATTCAAAATAAATCGAAAACTATTAGAAATAGGTATATGATATACTTAATAAAAGTTGGAGGGTTTTGTAAAATATATCAGAAAAAATAGTAATATACAGGGGTGTACCATTTTGCCATTTAAAAATTTGAGATTTTTCAATTTAAAATAGTCGAAATGTATAAATTTATTTTAAACACCCTGTATCATCTAACTGAAATTTCTTTACATATATCTTTTTTTTCATCTCTATAGAATGTTCGTACGAATTATGAGTATTCCACCTTTAGAAACAGTGGCACTACTGGCAATTATTTACAAAACTGAAAACTATTATTTTTTTAAAAAAATTGAAATATTAGAAAAACTACTAGGTTTAGGATATAATATTATTAATAAAAAAGTCATAAAATTTTACGCAAAATTTAGAAAATAGGATATTCCATTTAAAAAAATATATGTTATATCGGCCACACTTTCTTGAAGTACCCTGTATACTCAAAAATAGTTTTTAAACTGTGCACCTTAACATTCTCTAAAACTATTATATTTAATATTTTGTCGTCATTCCCGAAACAAATGAGATAATGAACTTTACTCTATCGTTGACTCACCCTGTACATGTTATTGAAGGCTTACTTCCTTCACTTACATTTAAAAATCTTCCCTAAGAACTGAGAAGAATGTAAGTGGGAGTGGAACCTGTCAATACGGGCGGCTTACTACTGAACTCTTCTGAGAAATGCTTCTTAGATAACTTACAAGAGATCATCAAAGAGATCGCGTGTTTTATCTTAGTTTTATATTAGTTACATTGCATACTGCTTTTTCTTGACAATTTGAAACATTTTTTTTTAATGATTACTGAAATTGCGTTGTCACACGCCGTAAAATATAACTAATAACCGTAAAACGTAAAAATGCGTAAATATATAATGTAATCACTTGGTATGACTTATTAAAACACTAGCCGGGCCCGCGGCTCCGCTCGCGTGGACTTGATTCACTACTATCGTCATTGCTTATTCCTTATGTTACCCGACGTAATAAAATATCTCCCATTATTTCCCCTTCTCCTCTGCTACATAATATTGTTTCATATTTAATGGTTTAGATGTTGTATTGCAAGAGAACGCGCTAGCGGTAAACTTTTCTCCTACTTGATTCACTACTATCGTCACTGCTTATTACTTATGTCACCTAACGTAATAAAATATATCCTATAACTTGGCCGGAGAATATACGTATGTTTAAAAAAAAGCACGTAAATCAGATAAGTCGTTCTCCAGTGATAAGCACACAAATCTACGGACAGACAGACAGACAGACGGACAGAGAGACGTTGTATTTTGTATATATTATAGATATAGATTATTATTATTCTACAACCGAGCCAAAGAATATATGTCTGCATTTAAAAAAAGACACGTAAATCGGATAAGTGGTTCTCGCGTGATAAACGCACTAATGGACAGACAGACAGACAGAGAGACATTTTATATATATTATAGATTATAGATATTCTCTGCTACATAATATTGTTCCATATTTAATGGTTTAGATTCTGTATTGCAAGAGAATGCGCTAGCGGCATGTTTTTTTCCGACTTCATTCACTATTATCGTCACTGCTCATTCCTTATGCTACCTATCGTAATAAAATATAGCCTATAACCTGACCGGAGAACATATGTATGTTTTAAAAAAAAAAAGTACGAAAATCTGATAAGTGGTTCTCCAGTGATAAGCGCACTAACGGACAGACAGAGATACGTTGCATTTTATATGTATTATAGATGTAATAAAATATATATCTATAACCTGATCAGAGAATATATGTATGAATTTAAAAAAAGACACGTAAATCGGATAAGTGGTTCTCGTGTGATAAACGCACTAATGGACAGACAGACAGACAGAGAGACATTGCATTTTATATATATTGTAGATTATAGATTATAGGTATTCTCTGATACATAATATTCTTCCATAATTAATGGTTTAGGCTGTGTATTGTAACATTCATTTTTTCCTAGATTTTAAGACCATATAATGTTACTGATTTTTCTCTTAATAATGTACTTCTTTTCATTTTTGTATCGAGCGGTATATTAATCAGAAATTCTTAGCCGCTCGTTATATAGTGTGCTGTGCGGGTTTGCGACCGAATCTATCGATACGCCGGGATTGGTCAAATGTTTGTATCCGGAGTTTTGGTTCCGGCTTCGCCATATTACAGACAGAGTGCCCACGGCTTATTTAAGGGTCCGGAGGACACGAATCTTGGCTTAGAACATCAAGCCGCCGCCGGGCTTAGAACACCGAGCCGCCGCCAGGCTGAGTACCATCGAGCCGCCGCCAGGCTTAGTACCATCAAGCCGCCGAGAGGCTTAGTACCATCAAGCCGCAGCCAGGCTAATTTCCACCGAGCCGCAGTAGAGGCTTACGACAATATCTACGAGAGCCAAGTTAAGCACGAGTTTTTTTATCATAAAGCCGTAGTGGGCGTTGTGTGTTTTCTAAATGGAGTAGCTAAAGTAGGCTCTTCTCAAAAGTGTGAAATCGGTTTTGTGTTGCATTGAAGGCCTAGAAGCCCATAGGAAGACCGTAAGTTACCAGAACATACATCAATAAATATATTCCCCGCAAATAAGTGTATTAACAGCAATTTGAACTGAAAAATCGCGAAGTGAAAATCACGACTCTTTGATTTCGGGTGTAGTCAAAATTTAGAAGTAAAATCTCTGATTTAGGGACTCTAATTTATAAAAACTACTTTTAGGCTAGAATTTTTTTGTATTCCTTAAAACAGCAAAGGTTGGAACTTTTATTTTAAATCATGAATAAATTTTCTTTTTTTTTTGTTGATTAAAGCTAGTGTCTCACTGAATACCTATTTTTCTTTTCAGGATTAGAAAAGTTGTACTAGAATAATTCTTTTTAGTAATAACCATAAAACACTTCAGTATTTTTTCATTTTTATAACTGAAGTTAGATCCTTTCTATTTTAAAATGAATGGTGCCCAAAAATTTGTACAACTGGATAGAAAAATAATTCCAGAAAGACGTATAACAATTATCTCTTACCCATATTTCTCTACCAAGGAAAACTGAGCTAGTGTTTGTTTAATTTCTTTAGTTCTTTTAAAATCATTATTCACTCAATTCATTCTCAGAAATTAAAAAGAGGTTGCAAGAAAATTGCGCCCAAGAAGGGAAAAACAATTTTCACAGGGTAAAAAAAAAGACGCCGCAAAAACCGACCAATTAATATACACGGTACAAAATAACGCCTCAAAGAGCGAACAATTAATTTTCACACGATACAGTATTGCAAGGGAATGCGCTAGATGCAAACTTTTTTCCGACTTCATTCACTATTTTACGTCACTGCTCATTCCTTATGCTACCTATCGTAATAAAATATAGCCTCTAACCTGGCTAGAGAACATATATGTGTTTTTAAAAAAAAAGTACGTAAATCGGATAACTGGTTCTCCAATGATAAGCGCACTAACGGACAGACAGACAGACAGACAGAGAGACGTTGCATTTTATATATATTATAGATGGTCACTAAATAAAATTTAAAATAAAATTTAATTAGTTTCATCACTGTCAGCCAAGCTAATCCAGCCACGTTATCAAAAAACTCCAGTTAATTTTCACCAAGTGTTAATTTAAGTTTTTCCTTGAGGCCGACAAACTTTCTATGGCTTTAGTTTCGTCATTAAAATATTACAGCGGTCAGAAAATAAATTAATTAAAAAGTTTGGACGGGGGCATTAAACTACTTTAACACTGAAAATACATTTTATGGGTTATTTAATTTTATGTTCATTAAAGTTCTGCTTATTAATGAATTATATGATTGATTTTACCGTATTTTGGGAATATGAAATCTTAGGCATGATGTTAAAAAGTCGGTAAAGTTATTTACCCAGTACTTGTACAGCTACAAACAGGTATATTTAAAATAAGTACTAGATCTGGGGGCACGGCAGTGCCCCCGCCAAGTCGAGCAGAAAGCACAGCCGCACCATCCTTTTCTCGAAGCCACTCACGGCACTTTCGACCCCCCTGTAACTTCGTTGTGGATAAAGGTAGAAGCCTGAATTTTTAGTGACCAAGAGGACATACTATACTAGCTACATTCCTAAATTACCTACTATTTATACCTTATAGTTTACGAACTATCGTCAGTCGAAGTTCTTTAATTTTGTTACTGACACACTCACCGATCATCAAAATTATAAGGTACTTATAGCAGACACACAAACTTCAAATTTTGAATTTAGTTAATGTTTAGCCTATAAAGGATGGAAAAACTGAAACATCCCGAAATTTCAGTCCCGTTTTCTAAATTGTACAGTCACTTAAGCCAAAAAAGAGGGTCAACCTCGGAATGAGAGATAATAAGCTGTAAACCTTTATTTTGGCATTCTAAAAGTTGTCTCAAAAGTCTTATAAAATCTCGTGTCCGCGTCTTAAGATATTCAAGGTCAAAGGTCGCAAAAATCGATTTATCGCAAATATCTCGCTTCCTATGGTTTCAATGATATTTGCATTTATTATAAAAAATTATAGAGCATAAAATTTCTCTACAAATTTTGTTCTAAACATTTTTTTATACGCTTAACCGTTTTCGAGATAGAGCGCGGAGAGCGCGCAGCGTTCAGCCATACATAGCATAATGCAAGGTCAACTGTGAGTCCCGGCAAATAATCCGTCGTATAAAGTTAATTAATCACTAAAAAATCCATAATTATGAATAATTTGTATTATTTATTAATTAATATATTACATTTAATAATATTTTTAATTTATCAAATATATTCGTTTAATAATACTTACCTACTTCGTGTAATTAAAAAATTGTGTGAAATACTTTAAGTATATTTTAATTATAAAAAAGTGTGAAGATGATGCTTCCATGACAGCAGGGCTAGAAGAGAATATAGTTATTAACATAGGAGCAAAAGTCACGTTAAGACTAAAATATTGACGTGAGTCTTGGCTTAGTCAACGGTTCTATCGGTATAGTACAAGGAATAAAGGTTGATCCTGAAAATACAAATAAAATAAAAAAATACATATTACATTTAATAATGAACATCTTTACGAGCTTGCTCCGCTCAAAACTAAATTTGAAATTATTAATAGAGCTTATGTTCATCGCGAACAGTTTCCAATATGTATAGCCTATGCTATGACCATACACAAAAGTCAGGGGCTAAGTCTAAACAGTGCACTGATGGACATCGGTTCTTCAGAGTTCACATGCGGTCAAGCATACGTGGCACTTTCGAGAGTGACAAGTCTGGGCGGATTACATCTAATTAATGTCGACTTCGGTAGTATCAAAGCTCAGGAGTCCGCAGTCTTTGAATATAATCGACTTAGAAGCACTTATGGTCTTGACGTACAAGAAATATTACCTGAGAAGAAAAAAAAAAGAGGACTACCTACAAAAAGAAATGAGATCCCATCAAAAACATAAAATGTAAAAAAATGTCTCGCAACGCAATCCTTCCACAAAAAAAAGTTGTGAGATCTCATGTAAAACCAAGTCAGTTATTTATGGAAGCACATATTCAACAACTTTGTCATAAATTGTTATCTATTTAGCTACCTACTAACATTTATAGTGACTGTATCAATATTAGACATTTTTATTTCTATAATAAATATTATGAGTTGGCAATCGCACGGCAACATATTCACATAAGAATAATCTACTATTTCAATTGCTAAGTAAGTCTAAACAGTGCACTTAACCTCTTCGGGCCCAAGAGAGAATTGACGTAAATTTTTTGCTGCCAAGTGAAATAAATACTCTTCAGGGGTCCCAAAACATTAATCATTATAGATAAATTTTTTTAAAAGCGCAGTTTTTTCAAAAATTGTGGGTATCACAAATGATACTTTGGGTCTGTACGATGCTATTAAAACAATTAAGGTTTTTTTCAGTATTTATTTGTGAAATTTAGAAAAACAGTTTCTTTTAATACTGCAGCATAAAAATACATTGCATTCAACACATTTGCAAAAGGTTAAGTGTGTGCACCCAGGATATCTGCATTTTGACCTACATTTTTGTTTCTCGCTAACGAATTCCGGGAGATGTTTCGCTTCTTGTTTTCGTAAACGTTTGTCAGGAACTGGCATAATTTTTCTTGTTTTCCTTGGAGGTTCATTGTTCTCTTCTTCAGTAGTTGTCGAAGTTGATTCATGTCGTTTTTCACTGTACAAAAGAGACTTAGCAAGCGAAAATTTGAATGACAAATAGTCTTCGATGTCTTTTTTGGGAATTTTTTCAGCAGCGCAAACTTCTCGATATTGGAGCCAACTAGCTGCAGCGCTAAAATCAACAAAAGCATAAATACATCGGATGGTCCATTTATTTGTTCTACTGCTCATAGGGTACTTTGACATAACTCTGTCCAACAAGTCCACACCTCCCATTTTTTCATTGTATTGCTGAACCACTGATGGACGACTGATTTCTGTGTATTTTTTTCCTACACTGACCAGCGCTTGCATGAACCTAAGGGCTCTGTTCCAAATTCTCCCGAAGCCAAATGAATTGGTTTAGAATCAAACCATTTTGTAAGAGCTATTTTGTTATCTTCAGTAACCAACATATCATGACTGCCCCTTCCAGATTTTTTTAAATTTTTGTCAGATAACAACTGCAGATCTGTTTTTGGTATTCTCATTTTCATTAGCGTGCCAGTTACGTATGTTTTCCGAGAAAACAGAGTATCAATCAATGTTTCTGATGTGAAGTATCTGTCGACAAATACTGATACTCCTACTGGTAAAGTATCTGTTAGTTTCAACACCACCTTTCCACCAACATCTAATTTTTCTGGTGTATGGATTAGACTGGATTCTGTGGATTTGCCCTTCCCTTCATATAAATGAAAATCAAGTGGTATCCCGGTAGTCGTCGTCATAACAAAATTTTTCAGCCCAACAGGATTAGGTTTTCCCGCACAAACTGTCTCATCAGTACCTTTCCATGAAATGGGATCATCTGTTCATCAATTGATACGTTTTTGAGATCTTTTATTTTGTCGACAACCTTTTTGGATTGAATCCAACATCGGTCTGACTTTCCAAAATCTGTCAAGTGCTTTAGCCTCGTTGGATACAGAATCATCGTCCACAATTTTTAGCCGTATTCTCAGAGCGAAAAAAGCGATTTCTTGACACATTATCTGAAACGATTGGTACCCTGGTATCCGACCTCCAAAACATTCGGATTCTTGGTAAACTGTAAATACCAATGAGCATGCAACACGCAAAAAAACGTTTTTAATTCTTCTGGACTGGTCCCCAGCAACTTTCCTGATACTTTCACTTCCTTCATATTTGTGTACATAGCCATGGATTGAAAAAAATTATCGTCAAGGTATTTATTGAAAAAGTCAATAGGCTTTGGAATATTTTCAAGGCTCAACGGATCTCGATCACAAGGCACATACTTCTCACATTGTGGTTGAAAATTGGTTCTCTTCCATTTCCTTTTTTTAACAATTGGAATCAAATTTATTAACGGCAAGTCGTCGTCCCAACTGCTACTGTTTTCAAGCTCACAGCCTAAATTATCGTCCTCTTCTTGGTCATTTTCAAGGATCATTTGGTCTTGGCTGGCGCCAAAAGTTTGGATTTCTGAAGGCTCATCCCACGCGCCCCACTCGTCGTCGTCATCGAGAAGATTTTCGTCCAAATCGGAATCATTTAAATTCAAATTATCTGCGATATCCTGTAGATCTTGAAGAGAAAGCGCTGAAAATAAAAATGATAAATGTATCGTTTGGGTCCCACGGTATCAACGGTGATACCCTGGGTTCCAGGAATCAAAAATATTATTTATCCTACTATGCCTACTATAACAAATATTCCCCACCTTTCTTTAACTAATAATTAGAAAGCTTATTAAAAAAAGACCGGTCAAGTGCAAGTTGAACTTGCACAATTAGTGTTCCGTACGTTGATGGTTTTTGCAATAAAAAGTTTTGTTAGGGTGGTATAAAATGATCGATCAGTGACTTCACAAAACACACCCCAAATGAGTTTTCAACAAAGTTTGTTTCCAATCTTTACTGAAAACTGGTGACCTTGAAATATTGTTTTTTTTTCTATACCAGATAAATTATTAAAGGTAATGATAATTTTCGTTCAATCTATACCCCGTGGAGAATATTCCAGGATTTTTTCAAAATTTTTTGATCAGTACTTTTCGAGATAAGGTAGCGGACAGCGATTTTTCACGATTTTTTAAAAGTAATACGAAGAAAAGTGTGCGCAAGTATTACATTATTTATATATATTTTTTACTCGTGTTTTCACAAGCTTTCCTTTGACACCACACTCGATGACCTAGTAAAAAAAAATTTTTTTTTCACTTCCGATTTCACCCCTCAAAACGAATCCCTTAAGTCAAAATTTATGTTACGGTGATATAAAATGATCAGTGACTTCACAAAACACATCCCAAATAAGTTTTCAACAAAGTTTATTCCAATCTTTACTGAAAATTGATGACCTTGAAATTTTTGTTTTTTTTATATAACAGATAAATTATTACAGGTAATGCACTCGTGATAATTTTCGTTCAATCTACATTCCGTGGAGAATATTCCAGAATTTTTTCAAAATTTTTTGATAAGTACTTTCCGAGATAAGGCGGGTGGACAGCGATTTTTCGCGATTTTTTAAAAATAATACAAAGAAAAGTGAACGCAAGTATTACATTATATGTATATTTTTTACTCGTGTTTTCACAAGCTTTCATTTGACACCACACTCGATTATCTAGTAAAAAAATTTTTTTTTTCATTTCCGATTTCACTCCCCAAAACTAACCCCTTAAGTCAAAATTTAATTTTCAAAACTACATGGCTCTGATGAGGCCATCAATTCCTATATTGCTACCAAATTTCAACTTTCTATGACAAGTAGTTTCGGAGAAAATCGGGTGTGACAGACGCGGACAGACGGACAGACAGACGGACAGACACCGAAGTAATCTTATAAGTGTTCCGTACGGAACACTAAAAACGACACAAATACTAGGTACTTACGTTTATTTTGCGTAATTTTATTAGCAGCGGCCATGGCGACTCGAAACATGCATGTAAACAACTGAATATCTCGACTACATTGGCCCCAACGTGAGCCGGCAATTTTCTGCGCATTAATATACGCATATCAATATATGATAACAGCGGGAGCGTTGTCCAAATCGAGCTGCAGATTTGTTAAATAATTTAGAACTCGGGGTATCATATATGATACCCGGGGCCCGATGAGGTTAAGAATAAATATAGTAGTAGTAGTAGTAAATAGTAGATTATTCTTATGTGATTATGTTGCCGTGCGATTGCCAAGTCATTATATTTATTATAAAAATAAAGATTGATACGGTCACTATAAATGTTGGTAGGTAACTAAATAGCTAACAATTTATTGTTGAATAGGTGCTTCCACAGATACTAACTACTACTGAGAGGACTGTGTTGCGAGACTTGGCACTTTTTTTTACATTTTATGTTTTTTGATGGGATTTAACTTTCTGAAGTAAAGAGGAAATAAATTTCCATAATATGAGGAATAATAAGGAGCAATAGAGGCCGATCCAAATTTTTTATTCAAAATAATATTTTCTGATGAAGCTACTTTTCGCAGTAATGGAGCAGTTAACAGCCATAACATGCATTATTATTCAACAGTTAAACCATTTTAGGTCCGGGAAGTTCAAAACCAAAACCATTGGTCGCTTAATGTATGGTGTGGAATATTAAATTTTCGAATCATTGGTCCATATTTTTTCCGCAAACCGCTTAACGGGCCTAGATATCTAAATTTTTTGCAAAACGAATTATCCCAGCTTCTTGAAGAAGTTTATAACTTTGATAGAGAACGAAGACGGATTCAACAAGACGGAGCTCCTGCTCATTACCACCGGGAAGTTCACGAATTTTTAAACGATCGTTACCCACAAAAATGGATCAGTAGGGATGGATTCATTCAGCGACCCCCTCGGCCATGTGACTTAACACCTTTAGACTTCTTTTTGTGGAGCTACATTAAAGATTGTGCTTATGTGAATCCCCTACAACACCAGTAGATATAGAAAGTAGGATACGGAATGCGTGTCGGACAATAACGCGCTTTCTGCCAAGGAAAGTAAGGAAACTGTAGTAAAACGACTAAACATGTGTATTCAATTAGACGGGCATATTTTTGAACATTTATTACGTAAGTTTATAACGTAAGTTAAATTATATTAAAATTATTATTAACTATTTGTTTATGTTTTCACAATAGCGTAAGTTCATTAAAAACAACGGTAAAAATTGAAAAACTCAAAATAAATCGAGAACTATTAGAAATAGATCTATGACATACTTAATAAAAGTTGGAGGGTTTTGTGAAATTTATCAGAAAAAATAATAACATACAGGGCGTGCCATTTAAAAAATTTGAGATTTTTAAATTTAAGATAGTCGAAACGCATAAATTTATTTTGAACACCCTGTAGCATCTAATTTAAATTTCTTCGCATATATCTTGTTTTTCATCTTTATAGAACGCTCGTACCAGTTATGAGTATTCCACTTTCAGAAACAACGGTGCAACTGGCAATTTTTATAAAACTGAAAACTAGTATTTTTTTAAAAAAATTGAAATATTAGAAAAACTACTAGGTTTAGGTATGTAACATTATTAATAAAAAAGTTATTAATTTTACGCAGAATTTAAAAGTAAATTAGAAAATAGGATGTTCCATTTAAAAAAAAAACATATGTTATTTCGGCCACACTTTTTCGAAGTACCCTGTACACTCAAAAATCATTTTAAACTGTGCATCATAACATTTCCTAAAACTATTATATTTAACATTTTTTTTTGTCATTCCCGAAACAAATGAGATAAAGAACTTTTACTCTATCGTTGACTCACCCTGTACAAATATTATATAAAAAACCGTTTCAGATAATTAATAGTCCCATTTATCATTATAACAAAGCTGTTTATCCACTTGAGTACTTAGTTTTAAATCTGTAGGAATCGTTTTGTGTTTAGATGCGTTAAATTAAAACAAGTATATTATTTACAAACACACATGTTGATATATGAATACACATTTTACATTTGATTCACAACTTTATATAAAGTATGATTGACGTTTTACTGTAATAACTTCGCGAAATATACAGAAAAAAAGCGGTTTTATAGTAATAAGTTCACGAGATGTAGGGTCATTAGAGAGGTTTTATAGTTGAAATGTAGTGATAAGATATTTTGTTGAGTTTGTAATGCACGATATTTTCATTTCGCTAATGCCACTAACGACCGTTAAGGAAGTTTCTGACTTGCTAGTGTAATTTTTTGAGAAAAGTACCCAATGAAAGTAGAGCGATACAGTTACGTGGAGATATAAATACAAAATGTTTATTGAATAAAATACTTGCTAAATTATTTAGAGCTGTAGAAGGGACAGGGAGTCCACTGAACGGATTAGATGGGTAGGTTTTTTCACGGATGGTGGAATATAATACATTAAAATTCGGGGTTCCAATCCGTTCATCTAGCAATGAATTTGCACGACGTTTCGCCAAAATCTCATTTGGCATATTCAAGTGCTTCCGCTGCTGCTGCTACTCAATACTGTGATATTGCTGCTGCTGCTGCCGCTCGAAGTTAATTGAGAAACGGACGTGAGGTCGCCTTCTTTTATAGGTCGGCGTCTACGCAGATTGTAGGTGGGGGTAGAAAGTATTCGTCCGAGCATCGGTGTTTGCCGGCTGGGTGGTAATTACGGGTTCCGGCGCTGACTGTTGCCTTCTCGATGTTTTGGTTATTCTTTGGTGTAGTTAGTAGACCCTTCCATGTAGTCCATATATATTATGTTTATATACTTATATATATACATATATATATATATATATATATATATATATATATTATATATATATATATATATATATAGGGTTATGGAAATCACTGTGTATATTGGAACTGGCACTTCCTTGTAGCAAGAAGACTGTTGTAGAAAATGTACCTTAAATAAGCATAAATAAATAATAAAGTAAAAAATCGACCATAAAGAAATGATGGCATGAATAACATGAAGATGTTTGTTTTCGTTCCGGCACTGGTAAATAATAAACTAAACAATTTAGTCGATTATAAACAAGAACGGGCCTGCGCCTGAGCTATTTCGTACAACGGCGGCCTGTTATGTGAAGATTGGTTTGGCAGTAAAATCCAGTTTTGCATTTTTTAAATTTTTCAAAAATTTTCGAATTTGAAAGAAGTATTGAATATGCTTCTATATGAATCTACGAGGCATTCGTTTGAATATATGCAGATTGATTTCCATAATACCCTATATATATATATATATATATATATATATATATATATATATATATATATATATATATATGTATATATGTATATATATATATATTTATATATATATATATATATATATAATATTATATATATATATATATATATTAATACATTTATTATTATGATTATTGTTACTTAAAAGAATTAAAATTGTGTTAAAGAATGTAAACAAAATGTTTTATGGGCATACACAATAAAATAATGTATTAGATATAAACTATGGAAATAAACGCGCACTGTCTTTTGACAGTGCGCGTTTATTTCCTTGGGTCGTTCTTATTTACTTTCAGTAAGAAACGAGTATGCTCAGAGTTTATTTTGTTTTTGAGATGCTCAGATCGCTTCATGCCTGGTTCTCGCTCCAAACTCCGACAAATTTGTGTTTTTGAACGCAATTCTCTTCCTCTGGTATTTTTGTGTTCATTCTTTCATTTCCCGATTACTCATAGTGGGTTTTATTACTTGATTTAAATTATTTGAACTAGGAAGGTAGTTCTGCTCTATATACGCTCCATTGTTTCCTTCACGGTCTCAGAATATTTACAAAATTTTTCCCTTTTCGTTTTATCAGCCTCATGTAATATAATCTTTTTTAGATCCACCCTTTTAAACATGTTGAATCACTTTATAACTTTAGAAAAAGTTAGCCAGCTTGGACATAGAGACCAAAAAATACAATTATAAAAACAAAAAAGAGGTTGTTAAATTAATGAGTCGTCCTTAGTAAATGTGTCAACAATTAGTTGTAACTCTCGTTTTTGTTCTTGGACTCTCATTAATTTTAAAATCCCTTCATTTATCTTATTCGAGGATACACATTCAGGACGTTTATATGCCTAAATTTTTAAATAAAAGGAGACGTAAATGTTTTATAAAACAGTGAAAATAATAGGTAGACTAAAACGTGTTCTTAAGAAATTTAATCAACAGTAATTTAGTAGAAAAGAAAAAATGTAACTATATAACAATTTTAAGAGAAACACAATCACGTTCCTTATGAAATCATCATTTTTTTCGCTTAGGAAATAGGAATCTTGGATAGTTGATATATTTCTTTCTTTCTTCCCTTCCCTTTGTAAAAAAAAAACGTTTTTGAACAAAAAAGAAAACTAGAATTCCTAATTAAACCAAAACGAATCGAAAGGGTCATTCAAACATGTTGAATCACTTTTATAACGTTAGAAAAACGTTAGCCGGCTTGGACATAGAGACCAAAAAATACAATTATAAAACAAAAAAGAGGTTGTTAAATTAATGAGTCGTCCTTAGTAAATGTGTCAACAATTAGTTGTAACTCTCGTTTTTGTTCTTGGACTCTCATTAATTTTAAAATCCCTTCATTTATCTTATTCGAGGATACACATTCTGGACGTTTATATGTCTAAGTTTTTAAATAAAGGAAACGTATATGTTTTATAAAATAGTAATAATAATAATAGGTAGACTAAAATGTGTTCTTAAGGGATTTAATTAATATTTAATATGTTTTTAATATTAACATTTTTAAATTTGTTAAAGAAATATATCCCAAAGATACAATAAATTATTGCCTAAAGAGTGAAACGTGGTTTCTCTCTTTCTAGCGAAATAATATTTTTTTAGTAGTAAGGGAAAATGTAACTATATAACGTTACTCACTGCTCCGGTTGTTGATGGAAGGGAAAATTGAAGGGAAAAGGAATTTGGTGTGTGGCGTCGAAAATGTTCTCCCTGACTGAAAAATATGCGAGATTGGACAGGTCTGGATACTATATTCTTTATTAGGAATTGCCCAGAGTCGAAAGGTCATTCAAACATGTGATTGCAACTTATAACTTCAGTAAAAAGTTAGCATCTTATAGAGAAGATATACATTTTTTCAGAGAAAAACAATCACGAGGTTTTTGAAATCATGAGTTGTCCTTAGCCTATGGTCAACAATTATAGGACTCTCGTTTTGATAGTTAATTTTAAAATTTCTTATCTATTCGAGGTTGCACCCTCATATTTGTAATAAAAAAACGTATATGTTTTTTTAAACAGTAAAAATAGGAAAATGTGTTCTTAGGGATTTCCTAATTAAACTAAAACGAATCGAAAGGGTCATTCTTAGAAAGACTATGCTCATATATCAGTTCGATGCTATTAAAACTGTTCTTATCTAGTTTCAAATTACTGATTCGTCTGAATTTGCTTTGTAGGAAAAAAGTTCTAAATTGGTATTTTACAGCCTAACTTGTATAACTTTCGCTCAGGCGGATTTTTAGGGACCGTAACGGATTGCTATTGAACTTAAAATTGCTAAACTTTGTTCTAATTCTTCCGTTTCTCTACATCAAGGAAGGGAATCTTTTACTTGTTTTTACGTTGCCAGCTAATCACGTAGAAAAAGGAGCTTAATAATTATGGGTGCGTGTAGACTCAGATTGAAGGTTTACGTATATAATGTGCAGTAATTTATTTTTTTTTTAGCTTCTGTGTAATGACATTTTATTTAAAATTATGACTTATAATTTATACATATATATATATATATATATATATATATATATATATATATATATATATATATATATATATATATATATATATTATATATATGTTTTATGTTCTCATGGGTGTCAAATGTAGTATGTGGTTTTTTTCGGGTATCTCGTGGTAGCTTTAAAATCCCTGGATGGACTGGCACTTCGACGAAAACAAAGCTAATCCATCCACAATGAATTCTATTCGCCAAGACATCGTTCTAATGATCAACGCTCTGAAAAAGATGGATGAGATTCCATTGAAACGTCAGCGAAACCGTCTATCAAGAGACTTTAAGCTAACACAGGATACCTCAAAAAATACTTTAATATATATATATATATATATTATATATATATATATATATATATATATATATATATATATATTAATATATTATATATATATATTATATATTATTATATATATATATATATATATATATAGATATATTAATATATATATATATATCAGGTGTACAAGTATGAAATGCGGATTTTTTTTCTAAAAAAACATGTTTCAATTCGGAAAAATGATAAAAAAAAGTGCTTTATAATTCAAAGTATGCTCCATCGCTTGTTATACATTTTTTTTCCCATCTTTCGGGCAATTTATGAATACCATACACCAGTACAAATCTTCCCTTTTGCTGCGAACTATTCATCGAGCTATTTTTTCACATCTTCGTACGAACCAAAGCGCTGCTCAGCAAGTGCGTGTCAACATCAATTCAAACAAGTGGTAATCGGAAGGAGCCAAGTCTGGTGAGTAAGCCACATGGGGAAGAACTTCCCCAGCTGAGTGCTTCCAACGTATCGCGAACTGGTTTTGCCGTATGTGTGATGGAGCACTGTCATGAAAGAAAAATGACTTTGTGTTGCCTCTTTCGGTATTCTGGCTTTTTTCAAGCAACGAATGGTTCAAATCGGTCAATTGTTGTTGGTAACGTTTAGTATTAACCGTTTCCCCAGGTTTTAACAGCTTATAATAGACCACGCCCCTTTGGTCCCACATAAGACCCGCCCCTCTGGTCCCACCAAACACAGTGCATCGTCTGTCTGCCAAAGTGATTCGATCTTGTGGTTGATGTGGATGGTGTGCTTGGGTCTACCCATGATTTTTTGTGCTTGGGATTCTCAAAATAAATCCACGTTTTTTATCCCCTGTAACTATACGATGCAAAACGACTTCCTTTTGTGCCGAGCGAGCAAAATGTCACACGTGTTTTTTGCGCTTTTCCATTTGCCTGTCGTTCAACTCATGTGGTACCCATCGACCGGTCTTTTGAATCTTTCCCATCTCTCGTAGCCAATTGGAAACAGCTTGTTGACTAACGCCCAATTGCTCGGCGAGTTGTTTTTATGTTTGCGATTCATTTTTTCGTCCAACAAGTGATTGCAATTCCACATCTTCGTATTTTTTTGGCGTTCCTTGTCTGCAACATCGAAATCACCACTTTTGAAACGCCGAAACCATCGTTCACACGTATCTTGCGATGGAGGATGTTCGCCATAAGCTTCTTGAAGTAATCGGTATGATTCAACAGCAATTTTTATTCAAATGAAATCAAAAAATTAATGCTGTCCGCGAATGCTCTTTGTTCGGTATAAATTTCGCCATATTGAACACAACACTATGCACACACTTTTTCAATTTATTACTCGTGCGCGTCTGACACTTGATAATAATATAACAAAATGGCGCAGTGTCAAATCTTTATAGGACAAACTGCATTGGTGCACCATCTGTTGTCTGAAATAGTAGTTAACCTGTTAGTTTCCAGATTGGGCCTTACAGGCTATACCAAGTTAACAGAGGAGCTGAAAAGATCATCATAGTCCTAAAACAGCATGGTTACAAACAGTAACAACAATAAAATCTACGAAGTAAATCTAAACGAATCTTCGGATAACAAAAGAAAAGCCTTTCTACATACAGTAAAGGAACCACCGATAAGATTGGACGAAACATCTCAGCTGTGTACAAACCACTACAGACAATCGAATCTGTTATAAAAATCCCAAACATAAAATCGATCTGGAAAGCCGAGGTGTATGTAACCTATTAGGTTAACCTTGCAGCAAAACCATACGTTGGAAAAACTAACAGAAAATCATCGGTCTGCCTAGAAGAGCATACATTGGCTATCAGAAATAAACAAACTACATCTGCCCATTTCCAACACCAAGTCCAGATAGATCACAAAATTACCTTTTAATTGTTGCAAACTAATCGCCAATATGGAAAACTACAAAACAAGAACAATAGAAGAGGCTATTTAATATAAAAAGCGAGGACATTGGAGCATGAGAGGCGATGCAGTAAACCTACCCAATACATGGAAAACAAAAAATGAAAAAGAAATCCTTCAACTAAGAGAGAGAATATAAATGGCAGGAACGGAAGTCACTGAAACGACGGTCAAGGGGGCGGAGCCAACTACGACCACTCAGAGCTGCTACAACCTTCGGTGCAAATATACACACCTAGCATGTAACCGGTAGGTACTTAATTTCACAGCTAATATGTATTTCAATCAAGAATAACTCCGGTATGCGATGTGTGTGTAGTAGAACAGGTTTTGCGAAGTAGCCTAAGAATCTAGTGTAAGTTAATTTCTCCCTAGGTTTGTTTTGGCAACAGTCGCCAATGATTTGAGATCCGGCGGTTATGGAATCTAAATTTTATAGCTGTTCAGTGGAGTTTTTGATATTACGAAATATATCGACTTTTGTTTTTGACAGTGTCATATATTTATGCCGTACATATCACCAAAGAAACATTTTTATTAAAAAGTTTTATATAATTATCGATAGATGTCATTGCAGCCAAATAGGGATATACATGTTTTTAGAATTTTAACATAATATTTTCTTTCTGTCGGTTTAGCTGAAATATTTTTTTCGCGGATGAAGCTAACTCATGGTATAAAATTTCTATAATGAATTTTTTCCCATGCATCTATCGAAATATTTAACAAAATTTATTGAAATCATTCCCAGTAAAAATATTAGTCATTATGGATAGGTATAAGCGAGAATTACACTATCGCAAACTAAATTAAAGCAATAAATATGCCGCCCGTAGTCCCTAAATATAAATTTATAGGTATGTTTTCGCCGTCTATAAATTCCAAACTATTCGTAATAATACAAAATAAATTGTACCCAACTTCTTAACTGTTTGTCATATGTCTCAAAGCGACCGCCGTCATTTCAGCTGACATGATTTATTTTTAGAAAAAAAAAACTTTTTTTTTTTTTTTTGAATTCTTGCTTTAACAGATTAAACTTTCTAGGCCACCGGCCAAGTAATTTATCAAAAAAACAAACTATGATTATACTTGTGTAGCTCAAAAAAAATGTAATACAACTTTTACAAACTCGAGACACGAACAAAAAAATTTAATCGCTGATGATAACGGGTATTAAAAATGATGCGTTTTTATGGGAAGAGTGAAGAGAACATATTTTAAAATGTAGCTTGTTTTTTTATCCGGAGGTATTTGTATCTATAATTCCGTAACTTTAATGATCATTATACGATTTTCCTAATAATAAATAAGTATAAAAATAGATTCCAATGGATTTTTTTTTTAATCGTCAAAGTTATTTTTAAAATTATTTAATCTCGTTTGATTCGTGAAAGTCGAATGTTCCAGTACTTTGTGAAAACTTTTCACAAATTCAATGATGTTTAAAGAAGTCAAGAGATGACTCTGATTAAAAATGAGTTTTTTATAAAATCATTACTACAATTATTAGTGTGCGTTTAGCAACAGTCTGCGGTTTCTATCATTACAGTTGAAAAGCCAGAATTTCACTCCACTGGTCAACAAAATTTTATAAAAATAAATCCGATATAGAGAGGAGTGATTCCTTGAGGTTAAAAAATTAAAGTTACCTAATCCGGGTCCGCGCCTTTTGCAAAAAAAAAAAACGATTTCTCGTAGCGATGAATTGCCTGTACCAGAAGAGTAGACAACGTTTCAGTATGATCTTGACTTTCAAGGAACTCCCTCTTCAAACGAACCACATTACTAACACAAGCCAGATCTCAATGATTAGTAATCAATTTAAAGGTGTCAACAAACAGGCAGAACTTTTAGGATCTCGATTGAAGAAGGGCGGGAATTTGTTACAATCAAAAACAGGAATATGTATACTTTTGGCATCGTGACGAAGAGGTAAAAAGTATCTTATCACTGAAGTATTTTCTATGATATTAATGCCAATGTTATTTAGGCTAATGTAAGCACAACATTGTGGCTCTAATTTGTGCATGTCCGCAAGAAAGTACCTGAGGAGTTTTAAGGGTTGTATCCGTTCGTTAACCTCAGCAATTTGTTCAGGATTAAAAAACCCGAATAATGTCCGTCTTTAAATAAACTTATAGCGCCCCTGTGACTGTTGACTTAATGAGGAAAGAGTAACAAAAAATGCACCAAAAATTGACCAAAAATGAACCCTTGATGCACGCCACAAATAGGAAATTTTTTACGAGAGAGGATTGTCAGGCATTCTGGCTTAAAGCCAAACAATTTAAGAAACCGCCAAAAACAATGATGAATTACCCCCGGCAATATCAAGTAGGGCGCACAGCAATAAGACGATCTGAAGTAAACTCATAAATTGGACAAAACTCCCTTATACTGACTTCCAAAACCTTCGGCAAAATTGACAGATGCTTACAGGTCTGTGGTTTTTAAATTTACAGGAAACAAAACGTTTTTGAATTGGAAATACGGAAGAGCTCTTTCAAATTTCAGGAATTTAAGAATGTTTCAGTGTACGCGAGTCCATTAGGTTTACAATAAAGGTAGGATATATCGAGCGAATGGTTACAACATAGAAGGCCAATCCCATCAGTACCAATGATTGTGATTTAATA
>CM032451.1:15779064-15811564 GCA_019049505.1 Pachyrhynchus sulphureomaculatus
AATTTATTACTCGTGCGCGTCTGACACTTGATAATAACACAACAAAATGGCGCAGTGTCAAATCTTTATAGGACAAACTGCATTGGTGCACCATCTGTTGTCTGAAATAGTAGTTAACCTGTTAGTTTCCAGACGGCCTTACAGGCTATACCAAGATAACGGAGGAGCTGAAAAGATCACCATAGTCCTAAAACAGCATGGTTACAAACAGTAACAACAATAAAATCTACGAAGTAAATCTAAACGAATCTTCGGATAACAAAAGAAAAGCCTTTCTACATACAGTAAAGGAACCACCGATAAGATTGGACGAAACATATCAGCTGTGTACAAACCACTACAGACAATCGAATCTGTTATAAAAATCCCAAACATAAAATCGATCTGGAAAGCCGAGGTGTATGTAACCTATTAGGTTAACCTTGCAGCAAAACCATACGTTGGAAAAACTAACAGAAAATCATCGGTCTGCCTAGAAGAGCATGCATTGTCTATCAGAAATAAACAAACTACATCTGCCCATTTCGAACACGAAGTCCAGATAGATCACAAATTACCTTTTAATTGTTGGAAACTAATCGCCAATATGAAAAACTACAAAACAAGAACAATAGAAGAGGCTATTTACATATAAAAAGCGAGACATTGGAGCATGAAAGGAGATGCACTAAACCTACCCAATACGTGGAAAACAAAATATGAAAAAGAAATCCTTCAACTAAGAGAGAGAATATAAATGACAGGAACGGAAGTCACTGAAACGACGGTCAAGGGGGCGGAGCCAACTACGACCACACAGAGCTGCTACAACCTTCGGTGCAAATATACACACCTGGCATGTAACCGGTAGGTACTTAATTTCACAGCTAATATGTATTTCAATCAAGAATAACTGCGGTATGCGATGTCGTGTAGTAGAACAGGTTTTGCGAAGTAGCCTAAGAATCTAGTGTAAGTTAATTTCTCCCTAGGTTTGTTTTGGCAACAGTCGCCAATGATTTGAGATCCGGCGGTTATGGAATCTAAATTTTATAGCTGTTCAGTGGAGTTTTTGATATTACGAAAATATATCGACTTTTGTTTTTGACAGTGTCATATATTATGCCGTACATATCACCAAAGAAACATTTTTATTAAAAAGTTTTATATAATTATCGATAGATGTCATTCCAGCAAATAGGAAATACATGTTTTTAGAATTTTAACATAATATTTTCTTTCTGTCGGTTTAGCTGAAATATTTTTTTCGCGGATGAAGCTCACTCATGGTATAAAATTTCTATAATGAATTTTTTTCCATGCATCTATCGAAATATTTAACAAAGTATTTGAAATCATTCCGGTAAAATATTAGTCATTATGGATAGGTATAAGCGAGAATTATACTATCGCAAACTAAATTAAAGCAATAAATATACCGCCGTAGTCCCTAAATATAAATTTATAGGTATGTTTTCGCCGTCTATAAATTCCAACTATTCGTAATAATACAAAATAAATTGTACCCAACTTCTTAACTGTTTGTCATATGTCTCAAAGCGACCGCCGTCATTTCAGCTGACATGATTTATTTTTAGCAAAACTTTTTTGAATTCTTGGTTAACAGATTAAACTTTCTAGGCACCCGGCCAAGTAATTTATCAAAAAAACAAACTATGATTATACTTGTGTAGCTCAAAAAAAATGTAATACAACTTTTACAAACTCGAGACACGAAATTAATCGCTGATGATAACGGGTATTAAAAATGATGCGTTTTATGAGAAAAGTGAAGAGAACATATTTTAAAATGTTGTTTTTTTTTATCCTTGAGGTTGTATCTATAATTCCATAACTTTAATGATCATTATACGATTTTCCTATAAATAAGTTTAAAATAGATTCCAGTGGATTTTTTTTAATCGTCAAAGTTATTTTTAAAATTATTTAATCTCGTTTGATTCGCGAGTCGAATGTTCCAGTACTTTGTGAAACTTTACACAAATTCAACTGGTGTTTAAAGACAAGAGATGCTTCTAATTAAAAATGAGTTTTTATAAATCAATACTACAATTATTAGTGTGGTCGTAGACCTTTTAGTCAGCATCTAGCAACAGTCTGCGATTTCTGTCTACAGTTGAAAGGCCAGAATTTCACTCCACTGGTCAACAAAATTTTATAAAAAGAAAACCGATATGAGAGGAGTGATTCCTCTTCAGGCTAAAATTAAAGTTACCTACCCGGAACGATTTCTCTTAGCGAAGAATTGCCTGTACCAGAAGAGTAGACAACGTTTTGGCTGATCTTGACTTTCAAGGAACTCCTCATCAAACGAACCACATTTATTAACACAAGTAGATCTCATTAATTTAGTACTCAATTTAAAGGTGTCAAAAAATAGGCAGAACTTTTAGGATCTCGATTGAAGAAGGCGGGAATTTGTTACAATCAAAAACAGGAATATGTTACTTTTGGCATCGTGACGAAGACGTAAAAAGTATCCTATCACTGAAGTATTTTGTAATGATATTAATACCAATGTTATTTAGGCTAATAAAGCACAATATTGTGCTCTAATTTGTGCGTGTCCGCACAGAAGAACCTGACAGTTTTAGGGGTTCATCCATTAACCTCAGCAATTTGTTCAGGATTAAAAGACCCGAATAATGCCCGTCTTTAAATAAATAATAGCGTCCCTGTGGCTGTTGACTAATTGAGAAAGAGTAACGTAAAATGGACCAAAAATTGACCAAGAATGAACCCTTGATGCACGCCACAAATAAAAAATTTTTCGAGAGAGGATTTGGCAGGCACCTGGCTTAAAGTCAAACAATTTAAGAACCGCCAAAAACAACTGATGAATTACCCTGGCAATATCAAGGAAGATCACAGCAATAAGACGATCTGACAGTAACTCAAAGTTGACAATACTCCCTTATCTGACCTTCCAAAACCTTCGGCAAAATGGACAAAATGCTTACAGGTCTGTATTTTTAAAATTTACCAGGAACAGAATCTTTTTGAATCGGAAATACGGAAGAGCTCTTCCAAATTTCAGGAAATTTAAATGTTTCAGTGTATGAGTTCATTAGGTTTACAATAAAAGGTAGGATATATCGAGCAGAATGGTTACAACATAGGAGGTCAATCCCATCAGTACCAACTGATTGTGATTTAATAGAAAAGAAAGCCGAGTGGACTAAATCGTTGGTTGCAAGTCCAAACTGAAAAGAATCGAAACCTTATTTTTTATTATTTAAATTGTAGTTTAGGGTTACTGGAATTAGGAGTAAGGATGTAACAGAGTTAACGAAAAAAAAACTACTTAAATCATTTGCTCTCTTAAGGGTTTCTCTCTCAGTTTTTTTTTACCCCAATAAGAGTATCTGTGACACTATGCAATTGCTGCGCGACCTGACTTGACTCGTGCATCCCTATACCAAGGAGAGATCTTACTTGGTCGGGCCATCTAGTTGGAGACCGTCCCCTTGATCTTTCTACCGTTTACTTTCCCGTTAGTACAAGTTTTTCCACCGCATCCGCTTTCCTCATAATGTAACCAAAATATTTCAGGTACTTTCTATTAATTATATTTGGAAGTCGGTCATTTACACTAAACTCTTCCAGAATAGATATTGGTACGTTGTTCGTTTTTTTTTGTTTTATGGGTCTAGCACACGTACTGTAGGGAAGTCCCTAAAGCGCTTCAGCAGCGACACGTGTGCGGAGAAAGCGATTCACGTTGTTCTTGAATCGCTGTAAATTGTACTCGGTGGGAAACACAGTCATGGGCAAATTATTCCAAAGGGATGATGTTCTCCATATAAAAGACTGCTTGAAAAGCGTTGTGCGACAAGTAACAAGCTGAACCTCATACGGATGTGAAGTATTAGCGCGACGTGTACTTCTAACATGCATCGCTCTGGGAGGAATTAAGTGGGCCACATCCTTCGAACATTTTCCATGAAAATACTTGTAGAATAGGCTCAAGTCGCGAACCGTTCTTCGATGTTTCAGCGAATCAAGGCCGTCGTTCAGTTCCGGGTCTCCAATCAGACGAACAGCTCTTCCCTGAATAAAATCCAACAAATGCAGTGTATGTTTGGGAGCAGAGCCCCAAACATGGGAGCAGAGCCCCAAACATGGGAGCAGTATTCCATAGTTGGTCGAATTTGAGCTTTCTAAAGAATTAACAGTTGTTGTGGAGTGTAAAGCTTTCTGGTTCGAAATAATATTCCCAACTTTTGAGCAGCTCTCCTTGGTATGCCTGCAACATGTTCATGCCAGGACATATTTGCTTCCAAATTAACCCCCAACAAATTGAGTGACGATGTTAGAGGAATGGAGTGCCCCGACTATGTCGGGTTCAGCAACGTTAACTTTTTTAGAAAAAACTGCCGCCTGGGTTTTTGTAACGTTAAATTCCACTTGGTTACTGTCACCCCAAGATAGAGTTTCTTCCAGGTCTTTGTTAAGTTGAATGACGGTATATGATACTCTGAGAATTCTTCGACACGCTCACATCTCAAACGCATCGATCCCTCTTTTGTCAGCTTGATTGTTGGTCCATGTTTCCGATGCGTAAGTTGGTATGGGGATTATAAGGCTGAATAGCAATCTTAACTTTGTGTTTTTTGTGACAACTGGATCTTTCCAGACCCTTTATGTGTGACAGATCTTCGTTACGACTAACAAGCATAATTTGGTTTTCACTCTATTAATTGTCAATCCAAAGTTTTTGCTAGTGATTTCCCGGCCTTCCATAATTGATTTTAAGTCTTATTGAAGTTGCAAGTATAACAGAATATCTAAGGTTACTTAGCTTTTCCCACCGATTGTCACACCCCCCCCCTTTAGCCGTCTGAAACAGACTTCATTGTATGTTCACTATATATGTTAGAAACTGAGGATGAGAGAATACAGCCCTGTTTGACGCTGGCTTCTACGTTAAAGGGATCTGAAGAAGAAATTACAGTTTAATTCTGCCATTTGTGTTCTCACATAGGGATCGGATAAGGTTTACAAGATGATAGGTGTTCCCATGCTGATTAGAATCGACCAGAATTTGTTCCATTGTATGTAGTCGAAAGCATTAGACTCTCTAAAACAGATACAGGTTGTTACTATGTTAAGTTTTTAGGGACTGATTTAAGGTGCTTAGAATGAACACTATCTTCGTGTCCTAAGTAATTTCCAGTTATATTTGCCATAGTTATACAATTGGGAAGCTGCCAGTACTGTTTTCAGATTATTTTAATTATTTGTTTAATTATTTAAATTAATAGTTTTTTAAATAATTATTAGTTTTGTCAGTCCACCAACACCAGTCATCTTGAAATAGCGCGAAGTCGGTTTATCCTCCGGATATTGTTTGTTACATTTATACCTGAACGAAATGTCTACAACGAAAAATCTGTATACTCCCAAGTCCGTTTCTATTATCTTCATCACGTCTCCATCACCGCCGGGGTCTAATGGATCCAAAATTTCATTTATTCCTTCTTCTTCGAGTGCCACTCCTATCGGAGATTAGAGATCATCATAGCTACTCTCACTTTATTTGCTGCTCTTCTAAACAGTTCAATTAACCTGCAGCCAAACTAGTCGCGCAAGTTACGCAACCACGATAGTCTTCTTCGTCCAACATTTCTCTTCCCCTTAATTTTGCCTTGCATAATATTCCGCAACATTGAATACCTTTCTCCCCTCAACACATGTCCCAAATATTCCAGCTTCCTTTTTTTAACACTGTTCATTAGTTCTGGGACTTTGTTTAGGGCGTACTCTAATTCCTCTCGCATTATATCCGGGCCAGTGTCGCCCAGGAGATCGTCTGATGTTGCATTTCGCTGTTCATCATTAAAAAGGTCTTTAATATATTCTTTCCATCTTTGTACTTTTTTATTCATATCTGTTATGAGATCACTATTTTTATCTTTAGGTTGTCTATAGAGTGATTTGATCTTCTTACCCCTGTCATTTCCTCTATCTTCTTGTGTACATTCAGCGAGTCGTATTTTTGTCCAGTTCTTCAATTTCTTCACATCATTCCGACAACCATTTCTGTCTTGCTTCTCTGATTTTTGATTTTATTGTCCTATCTGTATTCTTATACACAGCATTGTTGTTTTTGTTTTTCTTCCTTTCATTCATTAGAGACAATATTTCCTCTGTCATCCATTCTTTGTATTGCCTTTTTGTCGGCTTCAGGTGCTGCTTTGCGGTCTCTGTTACTGACTGTTTAAAGTTCTTCCATTGTAGATGGACGTCATTTGAGTCTTCGTTGGCCTGTTTTATGCTATCTATGTTTTTGTTTAATGAATCTGCTATTTTAGACTTCGTTTATGGATCTCTCAATCTGTGTGTGTCAATTTCCTTTTCGTTAGCTATTTTTATCTTCTTGTACTTCATTTTTATACTAGCGCATACGGGATTGTGGTCGGACCCAATGTCAGCTACAGGGTATGTTTTCGCTGAGATAATCGAATTTCGAAAGCGTCGTCTGACCAGTATGAAGTCAATTTGATTCCTGACCACTTTATCCTTTCTATTCATAGGTGACTTCCATGTATATAGTCTACGGTGAGGTAGTTTGAAAAAGGTGTTTATAATTACAAGGTCTTCCGTCTGACAGAATTGAACCAATCGGTCTCCTCGTTCATTTCTCTCTCCTAGACCGTATTTTTCCACAATTGGGTCCACAGGGTCCTGCCCTACTTTGACATTAAAGTCGCCCATTATATTGGTTAAATGATGTTTTTCTAGTGACTTTAAAATTTCATCAAGATCGGAGTAGAACCTCTTTCTATTTAATCTTCATCTTTATCAGCTGTAGGGGCATATACCTGTACAATATTAGCAAAGCCTTTCTCAGTTTGAAGCTGAAGTAAGATAATTCTGTCTGAATAGGGAGTAAAGGTACGTATACAGTTATTTATCTCGTTCGTGACCAAAATGCATACTCCGTATCGGTGAGAGAACTCCAGTCATCTTGAATTAGGGCGAAGTCAGTTTATCCTCTGGATACTGTTTGTTACATTTATACCTGAACGAAATGTCTTCAACGAAAAATCTGTATACTCCCAAGTCCGTTCCTATTATCTTCATCACGTCTCCATTATCGCCGGGGTCTAATGGACCCTATATTCTTTCAATTTCCCTGCCATTGAAATAGTAATATATAGACGGTCTCAAATGATTGCGAATGTCAATGAAACGAACGTTCTTAGTTCACCTTTGATATGCTGTAAATATGGGAAAAAAAAATACGGACAAGGGTGTTTTTTCAAAGAAATTCGGGCAAACAAAGAAGAAAAAAGGTAAAATTCGCTGGAAAAATTATGTCACTTTTTCCAGTGCGAAATTTTCCATTTATATTTTTCTCTAATTATTTCTAAAATAGTAAAATGGGCATTTGTAGTTAAGAAAAAACATAATCTTACAACAGTGTAAACAAAATAGCACGCGGACGATGTTTATAGCAACGAGAATTAGCAGGATTAGCAATACCAATCAAAACAGAGAATTAATCCCGCCAAATTCTCTTGCCTGTTTTGATTGGTATTATTAATTCCGCCAAAGTCTCTTGTTATTTATTTATTTATTTATATATTGTATTCCAACAGGCCAGGGCCCAATTACAGGAATAACGTTTATGCTAATGAGCTACATATAAAGAAGAACATGATGCAATTAAAATAAAATTAAAATGTTTGAACAATCTCCAAATTAAAAAAAAATAATAAAAATAGTAATAATAAAAAACTACAAATTTGAGCAACCTCTAAACACTGAGCAGAGAACCAATAAGTACCAACAGCCTACAGCAATGGAAATCACCGGTGTTTCCAATGACATTGCCGTTCTTGCACATTATATAAATAGGGCTGTGGAGTAATATATTTGACCTAGCCCGGCCGAGGCTAAAAATAGGTGAGCGCCTTGCCCCAAGGCGTGGTACATGGAAAGATACATTGCTGAATAGGAAAGGGAAATCAATATTGTGATTTAACAGCTTATATAAGAGTTTGATGGAGTGAACGTCTCTTCTCTTTGCAAGAGGCAACTCATTAAACCTTGACAAGATTAGTCCGTGATCAACACCGCGGTCCGGATAGACACCATCCCTCTTGAAAATAAGATATTTAATGAAGCGCCTCTGTATCGATTCGATTGAATTGTTATGGCAATTGTATATTGGATACCAAACAATAGAAGTATAGTCAAACTTAGACCTAACGAGGAATAATAGAGAAGCTTGATTGCAGATATGTTAGTAAAGTGTCTACAATTTCTAATCAGGAAACCCAGCATCCCTGATGCACCAGCAACCATTTGTTCAATATGGTCCGCAAAAGAGAATTTCTCGTCAAAGATGATACCCAAATCTCTAACTGAACGAACATCTGTAGAACAGTATCACCTACGGAATAATTGAAAAATATAGGGTTGTTACGATAGGAATATCGGACGACATTGCATTTGGAAACGTTTTTTAAGGTGGGCCTGTTAGTAGAGCACCAGTTTGGTGAGAGCATTAATGCTGCTTTGTAATTCGTGGAAATCAGAAACCGAGTCTATGCGTTTAGAAATTTTAAGGTCATCGGCATAAGCAAGTCTCCGGCAACCCATCTCACTCAGCAAGTCGTCAACAAATATATTGAAAAGAAGAGGTCCCAGATTGGAACCCTGGGGAACACCTGAAGTGGGAATATGGAGAGGTGATCTAAACCCATTGATTTCCACAAAAAACCTGCGATCCAGGAGGTATGAATTTAAAAGATCAATCAGGTTATTTGAGAGCCCGAAACGAGATCCGACCTTATCCAACAGTAAGTAGTGATCAAGTCGATGCACAAATCCGTATAGACCACGTCATCATTGATACCGTCGCACACAAACTGCGAGAATGAGGCAAGATTTGCGGTGGTGGATCTGCCAGGCATAAAACCGTGTTGGTTAGTAGAAAGCGTATTTCTCACTTTTGAGAAAAAAAATTTATGCAAAATAATTTCAAGAATTTTAGAGAAATTACATAAAATAGATATGGGTCGATAATTATCAACCACACCTGGATCCCCCTTCAAGATAGGTCGGACTTTGGCCACCTTCCAAGTAGCAGGAAACGTATGAGTCGTCAACACTAGATTAAAGATATGGAGTAAAGGACCGGATAGAGCGGACACGCAATCCTTGACAACAAAACTGGGAATGCCGCCGGAACCGGAGGTCAGTTTATTCTTGAGAGACCTAGCCGCAGTTACAATATCCCTTTCGGAAATTTCGAGAACGTCAACAAGGAAAGGGGGAGCTCCCCAATAACTATACTCCTCAGGCCTAGCCGACTTAATAAATACGCTGTGAAAGCAATCACCAAAGCCAGTGAGTATGCTAGGTGGGTCGTTATAGACATGATCATTATTTCTCATGTTATTAGGAATGCCAGATTCAGAGCGTTTACTCTGAATAAACGCCCAGAAGGTGGAGGGATCGTTAGAGATGTTATTCTGAGTACTGCGGATATATTCTCTATAGGCAACACTAGATTGCTGCTTGATTAACCTACGAAGAGAAGTGAATTTCTGATACTAAAACTTGAGTTTGAACACCTTATAATTACGATAAGCATTTTCTTTTTTATAAATGTTATATATGATCTCCTTGGTGTACCATATACAGGTCTTCCCCACGCTCTTTTATTTACAATGTTACAAAATGTCTGTCAGCCGATTTTCTCTCTCTCTCTCGTCTTGGGCCTATATAAATGATAAAAGATACTAGTTCTATTCGAGACAGAACCTTGGTAGACAATATATTTTGTAATTTTCCTAATGATGGAGAAGTTCACGTTGTAGAAATTTTTTTAAGCCATCACAAAACAAGTTTGTGTCCGAATCCTAGATATTGATTTTTAAAAACTCATTTGGGATGTGTTTTGTGAAGTCACTGATTATATTATATTTCCGTAACAAAAATTTTTATTTTGAAAGCAGTCACTGTATTAAACAGTAATTGCGCAAGTCCGACTTGCACTTGGTCGGATTTTACTTCTCAATTGCAAACGTCTATACCACAAGTATTTAAAAAAATATATTTTTTATCGATCGATTATCGAAAAAAGATCAAAACAAAATAAGAGTCTACACCTTGCTTTCATAGACTTAAAAAAAGCATTTGACAGTATCCCGAGAATTAAAGTGTGGAAAAGCCTAGAAAACAAAGGAATAAACAAAAAGACAATAAGAATAATAAAGGGAATATACAGCAAGAATGTGCAGTAATAAAAAACAACATGAAGTCGGAGGGATTTACAACACAGGAAGGTTTGAGGCAAGGAGGAAGCTTGAGCCCAGCATTGTTCACTGTATACATGGATGAAATAATCAAGAAATGCGAAATAAAAGTGAAAATAATGACAATAGGATACTCGAAGCTGAAAAGAATAGAAGTATCTGAAGCGGTTTTGCTGGTGATATTGTGCTGGTGGCGGAAAAAGAGAGACAATTACAGGGAAACCTCGATATTTGGAATAAAGCGTTTAAGGAAGAAGGTATGAAAATTAATTTGGATAAAACAAAAGTAATGACAATGGAAAACCAACAAATAAACATTTACATAGAAGGGAATAAAATACAAGTGGAACAATATAAGTATCTGGGAGTGATAATGGATGAAACTGGAAAACAAGACAAAGAAATTGATGAAAGAATCGAAAAAACGAACAAACTTTACTATGCAATAAATAATAAATTCATTAGGAAGAAAGAGGGGACGAAACAAAAATAAAAGTATTCAAGGCAATATTTAGGACAATCGTGACATATGGATGTGAATCATGGATCCTAACAGACAGGCAGAAAAACAAGATACAAGCCGTCGAAATGAAATACCTGAAAGCAGTACAAGGAGTTACACGGAAGGACAGAATAAGGAATACAGAAATAAGAAGAAGGTTGAGAGTACAAGCAATTATGGAATATATACAACAAAGACAGCTGGGATGGTGGGGACATGTACAGAGAATGAAGGATGATAGACAGGTGAAACAAGTGTATGAAGCCCGAATACAGGGAAAACAGAAGCGAGGAAGACCTAGACAAACCTGGAATGGGAGTATTGGAAGTATACTTAAGGAGAAGGGAAAATCCTGGAAAGAAGCAGTGAAAATGGCAAAGAATAGAGACAGATGGAAGAAGTTTATATGTGGAGATTGAGAGGGAAAAAAAGGAGAATGTATAACTGCCCTACACCATATGGTAGAAGGGATATCCGACTATATATATATATATATATATATATATATATATATATATATATATATATATATATATATATATATATATATATAAATATATTTAAGTTTTTTTACTGACGTATAAGATAAAATTAAAACAAAAAAAAATTGTACAGAGCTAAACTCAAACATGAACTTCACATACTGACTAAAGTTATAGAAATCCTCTCCCAAACTTTTAAAGGTTATTGCTTAAAAACTTTATAAAATCATCCGCAGAAGAACCTTAAACTACTTTGTCAAATTAAATAACTGACCAGCAACTTTTTTCTTGCTCTTCTCGGATACTTTTAAAACTGGGACATTCTGAAAATATGATTGTTATAGTTTCATTTTAAGGCGGGGTTCTTGTAAGCAAGAGAAAAATATTAAACGTTCGATATAATTTTTTAAGTAACACTAGTTTTTATTCTGATAATATACTTTATTTGGAAAATTCGCCATGGCGTTAAAAGAAATATTTACACCAATTTATTCTCGCTCAAAGATAAATTATTTCCTATTATTAGGCGAACAAACAAGCATGAAAGGCGAATGAATGAGAAAGAGAAGTGAAATAAGAATGAATTAATACGGAATAAAATTACTTAAACCGCCTCATGAACATCGAGCCATTTTTTTGAAACTATGAACAAATTATGGCAAAGATATAAATAAAACGATGTAGAAAGGAAACGGGGCAGCAGCAACTAACATACAGTAGATGGACATTATGGACAACTACAGAGTCTGACATTAGGATGCTCTGCTTTCTTCCTAGTTGGGAAATTATTATATTAAGTATTTTTTTTTATGGATCTAGCACACGTGCTACAGGGAGGTCCCTAAAGCGCTCCAGGAGCGGCATGTGTGCGAAAAAAGCGGTTCACGTTGTTCTTGAATTGCTGTAAATTGTACTCGGTGGGAAACACAGTCCTGGGCAAATTATTCCAAAGGGATGATGTTCTCCATATAAAAGACTGCTTAAAAAGCGTCGTACGAGGAGTAACAAGCTGGACCTCATACGAATGTGAAATATTAACGCGACGTGTATTTCTGACATGCACCGCTCTGGGAGGAATTAAGCAGGCTACATCGTTCGAACACTTTCCATGAAAATACTTATAGAACAGACCCAAGTCTCCTACCTTTCTTCGATGTTCCAGCGAATCAAGGCCGCCGGTCAGTTCCGGGTCTCCAATCAGACGAACAGCTCTTCTTGAACAGAATCCCACAAATGCAGTGAGTGTTTGGGAGCGGAGCCACAAACATGGGAGCAGTATTCCATAGTTGGTCGAATTTAAGCTTTGTAAAGAATTAACAGTTGTGAAGTGTAAAGCTTTCTGGTTCGAAATAATATTCCCAACTTTTGAGAAGCTCTCCTTGCTATGCCTGCAACATGTTCATGCCAGAACATATTTGCTCCCAAATTAACGCCCAATAAATTGAGTAACGATGCTAGGGGAATGGAGAGCTCCGACATGACTATGTCAGGTTCACCAATGTTAACTTTTTTAGAAATAACTGCCGCCTGGGTTTTTGTAGCGTTAAATTCCACTTGGTTACTGTCACCCCAAGATAGATTTTTCTTCCAGGTCTTTGTTAAGTTAAACGACCTCCTGCTGTCTGCGGATATTCGCCTGAGTAGCCGATGTCCGAGCGTTCAAAGTGAATGAAGAGATAAGCATACTATCATCTGCAAAGTTGTAGATTGGATTCCCGGTCTTTTCTCCAGCAGATCGTTAATGTAAATGAGAAAGAGAGTAAGAGACAGTATGGAGCCTTGGGGCACATCGGCGCTGATAGTGAAGGTGTTAGAAAGAAATCCGTCGACCGCCACTTGTAAAGAACGCTCTTTGAGGAAATATGAGAGCCACAAACAGAACTTTTCAGACATACCATAAGAAGTATATTGTATTTATAAGACAAGATATAGAAATAGTCATAGGGATGATTCTATAATGATTTAAATTAATAAATATATTTAAAATGTGACTTAAACAATACAATATGGCGAGACACACGCTTCAGAACAGAAACTAAATCCCAACTTTAGAAGATTACAATTACAAAAGGAATATGCGAAAAAAACAGAAATGAAAATAGTGCTCATAATAGCGAGATAGCGAGAAAGACTCTGACGAATGAAAAGGGAGGTGAAAACGTTAGCTAGATATGATAAATAGGTAATATAAATGAGACACACAAACCTATAGATATAACGTCAGTACGATAGTTGAAGGTAATAAACATTGTGAATTTAATATAAAAGGAATATTATTTTCAGCAGGTAATATAGTTTATTTATTTTATTTGGTTTATTGTTGTTTTCATTGAGCTGGTGCATTTAGACTTATTGACTGAAGTTTTTTCGACGGCAACATACAAACTTTTTAAATTTATTTCATCTTCTAATACCGGCACTGCATCTTCCTATCTATTCCAATGTACCTTCATTTCCCTTGTCATTGAGATCGTAACAAAAGGTTATTCGCATTGTAGCCTGAATTCCAAAAGGCGAAAAGGTCTTAACACTTTGAAACTATAAATACTGAAAATAAAATAGAATAGGGAGATCCCGTTACAAGGGTTGTTCTTTTGCAACTCTGATGGGCAGGAAAGAAAGTTTTTTGCATTTTATATTTATTGAATCTTTCAGTTTCTGATGATTTATGATATGGGAAAACCTGTTAAAAGAAAAAGCGTTCTGTCATAGTGATTGGTAGGAAATTATTAGCTGTTACAACTTTTGTTCGCTGAGGACCCTATTCACAGATAGCAGGCAGTTAAAGATTTATGTATTTCTTACTTTCTCAGCTAAAAGAAGTTTCGTATTCGTGAAGAAACCACCCACTTCCTATTTTTCTTTGTTTGTAGCTACTTGAATCCTCCCGTATACATAAAAGTTTCAGTTCTAGAATACTCCAAAAAAAGTTTCTAAGAAACACAAAATAAACTAAAATCACTGTCCTGCTAAATTAAATAATAACCCTTGTGGCCGGCCAGCAACTTTTTATTTGTCTCGGGGTTATTTTGAAAACTAGGGCAATGTTTTTAAGAAAGCAAAACCTGAAGTTATGTAACTTTATAAAAGTTTTGTTGTAGAGGGTTTCTTAAATAGAAGTAACGAGGAGTTTTCTATTCCATTTATCAAAAAGTTTTATTAACTTATCGATAAGGAGTGATAAAGGTGACAAAAAAAGTTGCGAAAATTACCGAGAAATAGTAGTTACTGCATTCATGAGTAGAATCTCTGGAAAGGTTTTTAAGAATAAAATGAAGAAAGAATATCAAGATTTCCTTAATTCAATTGATAGAAAAACAAGATGGCACGAAACTAAGACGTTTATTTGCTGTCTGTTCAGTTGAGAAAAGAATATGACAGTGTTCCTCTACAGAAATTGGTGCAATCATTGAAAAGTACGAAGATTAACATAGAATTAATGAAAGTTGTCAAAACACGATATGATCAACCCATAACAAAAATTAAAACAGGATCACAAACAACATCAGGATTTATTACACCAAATAGAGTAAAGCAAGGATGCTATCTCTCCCCCATTTATGATATGTTTAGAAAGTGTACTACAGAGATGGAAGTGGAAATGCAGACCAATGAGGATCCCATTGATTGACACTATCCTGTACACGCTACGCTTCGCGGATGGCCACGTGTTAATGGCTCAAGACTGCAAGGACCTGAACTACATGACGAGAAAACTGTCTGACGAATACAAAAACTGGAGTTTAGAAGTCAATATAAAGAAAGCGGAATATCTATGTATTGGAGGATAACAAAAAGAACTTATATTGGGTGATCAAACCACGATAAAACACTGCTGTGATAACAAGTATCTGGACATCAGAATTTTAGACGATAAAACACTGGATACGGCAATAAGAGAAAGAAATAAAACAGGAAGAAATGCCGTTAAACTGCTAAAGAGCATTCTGTAGGATAAGTCCATTAATAAAACCAACGAAAAGAGGATATATGATACCACAGTGAAAAATATTGCGTTATATACTTGTGAAATATGGCCTCTGAAGGAAAGAGCATTAGCCACGCTGAGAGCAACGGAAATGGTCTTCTGGAGAAGAGCAGCAGGAAGATCGAGAAGAGAAAGAGTCATCAACGAAGGTATTAAAGAAATCTTAGGAATTAAATACAGTATTACAAATGACATTCTAACCAAACAACTTATATTTGGGCACATACAAAGAATGGCCGAACATCGAAGCCCAAAACAAATACTAAAGTGGTAACTGGAAGGCAAGAAAAAGCGGGATAGACCGAGAACAAATTGGACAGAGGGAATACATAGAGAGGGTGAGGTAGGAAATCTGGAGGATCTATGAAATATATAAGGAGATATTTTTATATAAAGTATTTGTAAAACTCTGCTCCTAATAATACAGTTATTTAATAAAAAAACAGGGTAACCCAAGAATGTTTTAAGATGGTTCTAGTGATGAATTAAATTTTGAATATAAAGACAGGGAATCGTTATTTTTGCACATTTTCTGTTAGTAAAACGCTGAAACTTAATAATTTATAATTTCAAGAGAACTAATATTCTCGATTTAGTCGGCAGTAAGTCAAGAAAAGTCAGCCCCAGGGAACAAAGTGCCATTTTTATCCCCTTTTAAGGGTATAACAGGCCTTTTTATGTGTATGTCGTGCAGAACGTAATTTATTTCAGCCCTTATAATGTACGAGATAAAGAAAGGGAGCGGTCGTAAGAGTAATATGACCTGTTGGAGAGAGCAGAGCAGAATGGGGTAGTTGGCTAGATGACCTAGCCATATTTTTTACTTTCCTTGCAAAAGGAAAGTATAGTATTCGTGAAAAAATTGCATAGATTTTTGCTTTTCTTCACATTTTGGGGTTCTTAGATCACGAAACATATAGCCACTCATTTTCATTGGTCTATTGGCAGGATACCTCTCGAATGAAATAAGATATTAATTTCAATCGTTGTACATAGCTTCAAGCTCAGGGCGTGGAAGGGATGTTGGTTGATAAATTGTAAAAGGTTTTAATATTAATATGGTAATTTTCTTTGGTTTTTTGTTAAATAATTAACCAATTTTTTGCATAAATAGTAATAGTAAAAGGGGTCGGGGAGAATATATGATGTGGTTATATATCCTTTTCTGGGTGTTTGAAATCTAAGAATTCAAAAACTAGTTTATTTCTTTATTGCTTGCTGAGTGAGGTAGACAGTTAATGAGGTTGCTTCCTATATATGGTGTTATGGGTCTTTTTCGGGATATATGGGGTTGAAAAATCTGAAAATTTAGTTATTTTTTCATTACTTGCAATTTTAGTTGAGGAGGAAGGGTTCAAATATAATTAGTATCATGAGAATTTTTCCAGGGTTTTAGTTAATAAGTTCTAAGCCTAATTATTTATTTACTGTATTAATTGTGCTTGGTTTTAAACTTAAATAATATTTGAATGTTAAAGAAAATGTCCTTTTGGATGAAGCTGGGAACTACTTTTTTTTGATCTCTTTGATCCTACAAAACTAGGCCCTAATGATGAAATAAGAATTGCTCTGCAATAAGTAACATACAAGTGGTGACCAAGAAAATTAGAAAGGTGATTTTCTATATTTTGTGCTGTAAGTATTATTCAGAGTTCTTTGAGTCAAGGAGACGAAACAATAGATAACTTTTTTGCTACTTTTTCAGTGTTCTTGCTTTTTCAACATCCCCAGTTTCAGCAGGAATAATGTGTATAAGGGACTGAAAAAATGTTAAGTTGATTGTAGAAAAAGTTTTAGTCGTACTACAGACTTATTTACTTTTGGCACAGTAGATAAGTTATAGTTGTTACGTCCCTAGCTAAAGGGAAAAAATTACCCCGTACGTTTTAGTTTCCTTCGATCAGATCAGGAAAAATATATATTCCTATTTCCAACGGCCTTTCATCCGACTGTCAGGCTGTAGCGTTTATTTTTTACAATAGAATTATAATAACAGTATTAAAACTGAATATTTAAATACTTCTCACTCGATAAAATTCCCTGCACACAGACTTAAGATGTTGATTTGTGTACATTTCCTGATTAATTGAAGTCCATACTTCACATCTTTTAACTGATTTTGATATATTTACTTCTTTTGTTTAATTCTTAATAAATAACCGGATGTATGCCTCCCCAAGTTGTCTCCACTGAGCTCTGTTGTTGGCCTTTTGCTTCCAATCGTGTCCCGCTAATCTTTTTATGTCGTCTGTCCATCTTGTCTGTAGTTTACCACTGCATCTTTTATGTTATCTACGCCTCCATTCAACCATACGGCGTGTTCATCTTTGCGATATGCCTAGCCCAATTCCGCCTTAATATACATATTCGTTGGATTACATCTGTCACTTTTGATTTTCTTCGTATCTCGATGTTAGGAATACGATCTTGAAGTCTAATATTTAGCATTTTCTTCTTCATTGCTCTTTGGGTTACCTCGAGTTTATTTATTATATTTTTATTTAAAGTTCATGTTTTAATGCCATATGTTAATACCGGCAGTACATATTAATCGAACATTATGGCTTTTATTATATTTGGGATGTTCAGTTTAAATGTGGATTGTAACCTTCCGAACGCAGACCAAGCTAACAAGACTCTTCTATCCAAGTCAGCCATTAAATTATTTTTTCATGTTTCGATTTTTTGTCCTAAATATATGAACGTTTGTACCTTTCCTCTTCTTTCTCCTTATATTAACATTTCTTGGCTGTTATCTTCAGTTTCGTTGATCAAATATTTGGCTTTGGTGAAGTTTATTTTTAGATTAATTTCTCGAGAGTTGTTCCTTAATTCTATTAGCATTTCTTGTAATTCTTCTTTTGTGTTGACGATCAGAGTGACATCATCTGCAAACCTTAAGTAATTTGATAGTTCACCGTCCATTAGTATTCCTTTATTTTTCCACTTTAGCGATTTGATGTTTTCTAGAGTCAACGTGAACAGCTTTGAAGATATTGAGTAACCTTGTCTAATTTCTCTTTTAATTTTGATTTTATTTGTTTTTTCTTAAGCATTACTTCTGATGTGGCATTTTTATATACATATTCAAGAAGAGATATATTATTTGTCTACTCGGCTATTACTTAAGGCGTTACGGACTGCCCATATCCATATGTAATCAAATGCTTTTTGGTAGTCAACCATTGCGATCCACAAGGTGACTTTATATTCATTTGCTTTTTTCACTAGTAGTGTAATTGTCTGAAGATGATCTCCGTCTAAATCTCATTTGTTCACGTGGTTGTATTTTACTGCTGTAGTTTTAGCGGATGGTAAATGTAGGAATTTGTGATTTGTTTTTTTTAACAGCGTAGTGGGTGGATGTATCTGTCTTGGTATCATTATTTTACATTGTCTATTCTCCTGTTTTGATTTAATTTTAACAATGTACCTTTTTTCTTTGAAATTATATTCAACTAACGTATAATCATACTCGTCGAATTAATGTTTTTTTATTTATTTGCTACTGCAGTTTCGTAGTTTTTCTACATTATCGAGCGTAATATTACAAACTAAGGTGGTTTATTTATGATTTATAACAAATTTTCAGGTACAATTTAGAATTACCCATCATTAAATTACAATGAACTTGAATTCAATTATTTTATTACAAAGGGTTGAATGACATTATTGTTTCAAATTTGAGGAAATATCTTTCAATATTTTCTTAAAACTTTTTAAAAAATTCCTTCTTCAAAGATATACCTAAAAAATTTCTAAAATGGTTGAATTCTGAATATCAGTTTGATTATTTAAGGGGATTGTATCTTTATTTTTATTGTGCTTGTAGATCTCTATAGCCTCTAAAATATTTAATTTTCTTCCTTTTTATGCTTTATGTAATATTTGTAGATTATTTATGTTTGAAAAAATATGATTTGTCTGATGGAAGTGGTTAGCAAAGTTGGAGTTTTCTTTGTTTAATCTAAAAGATGTTTGGTGTTCTTTAAATCTAGTATCGAACTTTCTCCCTGTTTGGCCTATATAATAGCTTTTACAATCATTAAATGATAGTTTATAAACTCTAGAGTCGTTGTATTTATGAGTTTTGTCTTTTACATTGAAAAAGGGGGAGAAATGTTTTTGGAGTGATGTCAAAGCGATATATATGTTGTCTTTTGCGAGGATATATGCAATTTTATTAGAAATTCGTCCGAAATATGGCAGTGAGGAAAAAGTTTGTTTTTCATCGTTTTTAACGTGTAGATAAACATGTCTTAAATTTAGTTCTTTTTGTTTATTTTTAATTAGGTTATCTATGTTTTTTTTTTCTGAAATCCGTTATTGTGGGCAATATTCTCGATTGTATCTGATTCTTTCTCTAAATTTTGTTTATTTAAAGGGGTGGAGAATGCTCTGTGAATCATGAATCTATATGCTGCGAGATTATGTGAATTAAGGTGGCATGAATTATTGGGAATAGTGGTGTCTGTAAAAATGGGCTTTCTAAAAATATCGAATAAGAGTTTATTGTTATCTTTGGTGATGGAGAGGTCTAGGAAGTTTATTTTATTATTCATTTATGTTTCTAATGTTAATTTTATATTCAGATGTATTCTATTCAAGGAATTTAGGGTGGATGGGAGGGACTCGTCGTCTCCTTTAAAACAGACCAATATGTCGTCTACATACCTAAACTATAAAATTATATCCCTTGCCTGCTGTTGTTTTCGAAATCTGACATAAAAATTTTGGCCATCAAGGGGCTTAGTGGGGATTCCACGGCAAGGCCCTCTTTCTGTTTCAGAAATTGGTTGTTGAATTGAAAATAATTTTCTTCTATGCACAGCTCGAACAACATGATTATTGCTTGTTTTATAATAGGATTTGTATTAAGTTTCTCAAGTGAATTTTTAATGATTTTTAGACACTCCTTATTCGAGATGTTGAAAAACATGTTGGTTACATCGAATGATGCAAGGATGGAGTTGTCAGAAATATTAAAATTTTTAAGTTGATTACACAGTTCTATAGAATTTTTGATGCTGTATTTGGGTTCAAACTTAGTAATGGTTTTGAAAATCATGTTAAGGTTTATAGCAAGTTGTTGTAAGGGACTGTTTGTATATGATACGACTGGTGTAATTGGTGAATTTCCTTTATGATTTTATGAGACCATATAAAAATAATACCAGATACAATTAAATAAATTAAACAATCTCAAAAAATCTAAAAATAGTAATAATAAAAACCAACTAAGAATAACACAATCAACTCAATTTCTTGAATGGTTAATCAATTTGTCAGATACACAGTTTCCTGAAAAAGAGAAAAACCTGCTAGAAAATGGTCCAAAATACAATCCACTACTAAATTTAAAGAACACCAAACATCTTTTATATTAAACAAAGAATACTCCAACTTTGTTAACCACTTCCATCAAACAAATCATATTTTTCCAGACATAAATAATCTACAAATATTACATAAAGCACAAAAAGGAAGAAAATTAAATATTTTAGAAGCTATAGAGATCTACATGCACAATAAAAATAAAGATACAATCCTAATAAATAATTGAACAGATATTTAGAATTCAACCTTGTTTGGCGTATTTTAAAAGTTTTTTAGATATATCTTTGAAGAAGGAATTTTTGTAAAAAGTTTTAAGAAAATATTAAAAAGTATTTCTTCAAATTTTAAACAATAATGTCATTTAACCCTTTGTAGTAAAATAATTTAATGATGGGTAATTCCAAATTGCACCTGGAAATTTGTTATAAATCATAAATAAACCACCTTAGTTTGTAGTATTACGCTTGATAATGTAGAAAACCGACGAAACTGCAGTAGAAGATAAATAAAAAATAGGTGATAAATAACAAAGTAATTCGTTTCATTTCATTTAAAAATTTAAAATGTACTGCCACAAAGTACCTGACACCTCAATTATACATTTTAATGTTAACAATCTTATTATTTTGAGGTTTAGCTTCTCGTATCGAACCGCTCATTCTCTTGTAAGCAGACTGAGGGCACAGAGTACTATGTTACTTTTGACTGACCTTTTTTCGTCGCTTTAAGTCTCGTTTACAGTTTTGGATGGGAAGCTGATCTACCGTTTTGGCCTGAACTGGTTAGGAGCCTGCCAAGTGACCCGAAGGCCGCTTGTTCAAATCCAGTACTAGTGACTCGATGTTGTGATGTCTCATATTTAAAATCATATAATACATTCGTGGCTAACACGCTAAGTTCCCGAGGGCAATAAGACAGAAGAAAATTCTTGAAGTGCCAATTCTTCATCTTTTTTTTTATCAAAACCTCGTCATTTATAATCCTTCTTTAAGAGTTCTGTCAAATAATTTCACCCATATCTCTTCTTTTTTTGTCGCTATCAAGAATCAACTAATTTAAAAGGGTGTTAGTATCTCGTCCTGCCCTGCTTTCCACTAATATGACTTTTATACAGAAAATTATTAATGGTTCTTCTAAGTTAACATACCCAAAAGTTCATGCGTAGATAATATTATGAAAGATATTTGACGTAGGATGGAATTTTGATAATATACTGAAACGGCTTACTGAAAGCTTTTTGTGGTTTTCGGCTGAAGGTAATGAGGCAAAACGAGACAATTTAAAAACATATATATTATATACATGCGGTCCTAGACAAGAGATGAATCACGAAGAAAGGAAAACCATTTAAGATTTGTTGAGATAAAAAGCCCACATCACACAATATGGAGAACGATTTTATTCTTTCATATAAATTTTCATTTTAGTTAGGCTAGTTGATAGTTTCGTTTGAAAACTATTATTCGAAAAAATCCGGAATTACTATTTATTCACCAGATGATTTTGTAAATTCAGTGACTACGTACAGGGTGAGTCAACGGTAGACTAAAGTTCATTAACTCATTTGTTTCAGAAATGACGAAAAAATGTTAAATACTTTTTTAGGGAATGTTAAGTTGCATAGTTTAAAATTATTTTTGAGTGTACAGGGTACTTCAAAAAAAGTGTGGCCGACATACAATATGTTTTTTTTAAACGGAACATCCTATTTTCTAATTTATTTTTAAATTCTTTGTAAAATTTTATAACTTTCTTATTAATAATGTTATATACTTAAACCTAGTAGTTTTTCTAATATTTCAATTTCTCAGTAGCGCCATTGTTTCTTAAGGTGGAATACTCATAATTGGTACGAGCTTTCTATAGAGATGAAAAAAAGATATATATATATATATATATATATATATATATTATATATATAAATAAAGAAATTTTAGTTAGATTCTACAGGGTGTTCAAAATAAATTTATGAATTTCGACTATTTTAATTTGAAAAACCTCAATTTTTTTAAATAGCACACCCTGTATATTATTATTTTTTCTGATAGATTTTACAAAACCCTCCAACTTTTATTAAGTATGTCATATACCTATTTCTAATAGTTTTTGATTTATTTTGAATTTTTCAATTTTTACCCATGTTTTTAATACACTTACGCTATAAGATCATAGTTGCCAAGGTAAAACAAAAATGTAGGCATTGTCAAATTTTGACATGTCTATTAAGCAAGTAAAAATAGTTTATTTAAAAATGAATTAATTGATATGGTTTATATACTGGGCGAGGCGGGAAAAATTGTCTTTTGGCTTTACAGAGCGAATTACCCTAAGAGACGTATACCATCTAGAAAATCTTGTCAGTGCTTAATGGAACGGTTTGATGGTAGAGGTAGCGTTAAGTATACGAAACGGAAAGCAATAAACCAGAATGCTACCAATGAGGAAAAAGAAATGGAGATTTTACTTCATGTTGAAGATAATTCCCAGGTCAGTAGCCATCAACTAGCTGACTTATCTGACATATCCTAATCTACGACTAATCGCACAACGAGAAAATACAAGTATCATCCCTTTCATATGGATCTACACCAGGAACTTTAAGACCGTGATTTTGAATGACGAGTAAACTTTTGTTCCACCATGAATGGAGCAATAGAGGCCGATCCAAATTTTTTATCCAAAATAATGGTTTCTGATGATGCTACTTTTCGCAGTAATGGAGCAGTTAACAGCTATAACATGAATTTTCAGTCCGGGAAGTTCAAGACCAAAACTAGTGGTCGCTTAATATATGGTGTGGAATATTAAATTTTCGAATTATTAGTTCATATTTTTTTTCCGCGAACAGCTTAACGGGCCTAGATATCTAAATTTTTTTTGCTAAACGAATTACTACAGCTTTTTAAAGAAGTTGATAACTTTGAAGGGGAACAAATGTGAATTCAATAAGACGGAACTCCTGCTCATTACCACCGAGAAGTTCGGCAATTTTTAAACGATCGTTACCCACAAAAATGGATCGGTAGGGATGGATTCATTCAGTGGCCCCCTCGATCATGTGACTTAAAACTTTATATTTCGTTTTGTGGGGCTTCATTAGAGATCTTGTTTATGTGAATCCCCTACAACACCAGTAGATATGGAAAATAGGATACGGGGTGCGTGCAGGACAATAACGCCCTTTATGCTAAGGAAAGTGAAGGAAAATATAGTAAAACGACTAAACATGTGCATTCAAGTAAACGGGCATATTTTTGAACATTTATTACGTCATAATAATCAATCATTACATAAGTTAAACTATATTAAAATTATTATTAACTATTTGTTTATGTTTTCACAACAGCGTAAGTGTATTAAAAACAAGGGTAAAAATTGAAAAATTCAAAATAAATCGAAAACTATTAGAAATAGATGTATGACATACTTAATAAAAGTTGGAGGGTTTTGTAAGATCTATCAGAAAAAATAATAATATACAGGATGTGTCATTTAAAAAAATTTGGGATTTTTCAATTTAATCAGTCGAAATGTATAAATTTATTTTGAACACCTTCAACACCTAACTCAAATTTCTTTACATATATCTTTTTTTCATCTCTATAGGATACTCGTACTAATTATGAGTATTCCACCGTCCGAAAAGATGGCGCTACTGGCAATTTTTTACAAAACTGAACCCGAGAATTTAAAAAAAAAAATGAAATATTAGAAAAAAATTAAAAATAAATTAGACAATATGATGTTCCATTTAAAAAAAAACATATGTTATATCGGCCACACTTTTTTTGAAGTACCCTGTATACTCAAAATTATTTTATACTGTACACTTTAACATTCCTTAAAACTGTTGTATTTAACATTTTTTTCGTCATTCCCGAAACAAATAAGATAATGAACTCACTCTATCGTTGAGTCACCCTGTACATTTACCTTTACATGACTGATAACAATATATTTTTTTCTTTTCACACATCGTTATTTTTTCATTTTAAAATAGAGCTTCAATTAACTTGCGAGCGTAAAAAAATAAATCAATGATTATTAAGCTTGCTGGCGGTAGTTGATGAGTGGAAGGGATATTTTTAACTATTGACGATATCGTACCATTTCAACCGATAATGACGTACGTATTAATACAAACGATTATAGTCGTGGTTTTCTTCTTTTTAATTTGAACTGAGATGTCGCTTTTGCTTACTTTTTGTTCGGTAGATTTCTATGTATACACTGATTTTTATAAAAAAGAAAAGTTGAGATTTTTTGCTGGTTTTTATTTCAAAGTTTAATGTCTAATTTAAACTTCTATAAAAAATTTTTGTTAAACATTATTTAAGCCATACGCAATCGAATTTAAAAATTGCATTGACAAATTATTGCTATGTTTTTGCGATCTTCTTTCAATATTGTTAAATTAGATTGTGTATGGGTTAAACAATATTTATTTTTTTTTCGTCAGTTCACATCAGACATAATAATTTTTAATATAAGCTGCGAAAAACAATTTCGGGTTTGTTTTATGACGAAAATCGGATATCCTAGCCTCAGCGGAATTTATTCATTTTTTAAAAATATAAAATTAAAAAAAAAAAATAAAAATATTTAAAAATGGTTTTGTTCTTTAAAAAAAAAGCGCCGAACGGATTTTTTTCTATAATGGCTTGGATCGTTTCTAATACCGGCTAGAATCAAAATCCATCAAAATTTTGGAGCCGCCCTATATTTTTATTTCATTTGGTTCTAAGACACCGTGATATATGTGTATTATAAATGAACATTTCCGTAAATTGTTGGTACGTGAGCCGTTCAAAAAAGAGAGAAATTATTTTTGAAAGTGACATTTATTAGACTCGATTTAAATCGTTCCTTGGACCTTCAGAAACAATTATTCACGACTAAACACGACTTTTTAAGAACCTTTTTTTACAGCTCAACATGCAAATTTTTGCAGAAAAAATGGAAAAACTTGCTAAATTACTTTAAAAAGCGTCAAAAATCAGTAATAATGTACCGTATTATAAGTGTATCCAGGCGATTTTTTGAAATTATTCATCTTGAATCCTGATAATGTTTTCTTCTTTTATATAATGGTCATTTTTGCCCATTTTTAACTTTTAGTCAAATTAACGTCAAGATACACTTTTCTTATGTTCATTGACGTGCTGACTTCGAATTTTTATGTACCTTGTTGATATTAAGATAAGGTAGGATAAAGTCAGGATAATAGGATTTTTAATTTACGGCCATTTCCAACCAGAAAGGGGCTAAAATCTGACCACAACTTGAAAGCGATATCCTAATATCAACATGGTACATAAAAATTCGAAGTCAGTAGATCAAAGAACATAAGAAAAGTGCATATATGATATAATTTTACTAATATGGGAATTTTTCCAGGTTCTTGGCAAATTTGAAGCATAGGTATTTATTTACTATAAATAATTATGCAACGAGTGGTGGGGAAGGTAGGATGATTTCGTATTTATTCTATTACGGGTCTTTTTGGGTTGCTTTGAGTAAAGGGATCGAAAAATTACATTATTATTTTTTTATTCTTAATGTTAACAGTGGAAGAAGGCGGGAGATCATTAAATTTTTATAGTTTCAGTATTATTATGAGATTATTGATTGGAATATTTTTTAGCTAATTATTTGTCGTCAAAGATATATGGAAAGGGGGTTAGAAAGGTGGTTGCGTATATGTATATCGTAATATACTTCTATTTTGGTATGATTTTTCATTATTTCAAATAGGATGTAGAAGAGATTAAAATTTGGTTACAGAGTGACCTAAAAGAATGTTAAGTTGATCATAGAATTAGCTTTAGAAATACAAATAGTTAACTGCTAAAGTTAATTTGACTAAAAGATATCAAATGGACAAAAAATGGGCAAAAATGGCCATTATATAAAAGAGGAAAACGTTATCAGGACTGACAATGAATTTCGATAAATCGCATGGATAAACTAATAATACGGTACATTACATATTGATTCTTGACGCTTTTTACGGCAATTTAGCGTTTTTCCGCAAAAATTTGCTTATTGAGTTGTAAAAAAGGGTTCCTAAGAAAGTCGTATTCAGCAGTGAATAATTGTTTCTGGAGGTTCAAGGAACGATTTAAATCGAGTCTAATGACTGTCAGTTCACTTTCTTGAACATTCCTTTTTTCCTAGATTTCAAGATCATGTTACAACATTGTTTTTCTATCAATAATTCATGTAATACTTGCTAACTTCAGTTAAGCAGTGAGTTTACATTTTTAAGCAGAGTAATTTGATTAAGCAGTGAGTTTAAATTTTTGAGCAGTTTAATTTGAACCAGCAATGTGTAACGCGTGTTGCCAACTTAACTTATTTAGTTCAGGATTTTACGTCCCGGAAGTAAACCGTTTTAAAGACTTCACTTTGAAGAAGGGGCAAAAGATATATAAATAGCTATTTCGGATTTTTCGGGGCTTTTTCCTCCAGCATGCCGTAGTGCCTGTTTCCACCGTGATGCAGTAACGGCTTAGTCCTTCGTCAAGCCGTAGTAGGATTTTTTCTTCCATCATGCCGTAGGGCAGTAACGGTTTTTTTTTATCACCAAGTGAGTGTAGTTTCTAGATCTCAAGTTTGATGCCTTTTTCCGATCTTAAAATATTCTGCTCATCCTAAGACATATCGGGTCAAAAAGTGATTAGCTACCCAAAGGAGAATAGGAGAGTAGTGGCTGAGACAATATTTTTGATGAGAATCTCACCAGGAGAGGCCAAGCTGTTTATGGAAAACCCACGAGGAGAAACCAATCAGTCCTGTCTGCATCCTGTATTTCCAACAACCACGTAACACGTATAAACCGCGAAGACGATTTCTCGAACTTTTATATCGTGTTTTTAAAGCCATTTGCTAAGAACTTAATAATTCCAACTTACCAGGTGTACAAGTATGAAATGCGGATTTCAGACAACAGATGATGCACCAATGCAGTTTGTGCTATAAAGATTTGGCACTGCGCCATTTTGTTGTGTCATCAACAAGTGTCAGACGCGCACGAGTGATAAATTGGAAAAGTGTGTGCATAGTGTTGCGTTCGATATGTCGAAATTTATATCGAACAAAGAGCATTTGCGGACAGCATTAATTTTTTGTTTTCATTTGAAGAAAACTGCTGTTGAATCATACCGATTACTTCAAGAAGCTTATGACGAACATGCTCCATCGCAAGATACGTGTAAACGATGGTTTTGGCGTTTCAAAAGTGGTGACTTCGATGTTGTAGACAAGAAACGTGGAAAACCGCCAAAAAAATACGAAGATGTGGAATTGCAAGCATTGTTGGACGAAGATGATTCGCAAACACAAAAACAACTCGCCGAGCAATTGGGCGTTAGTCAACAAGCTGTTTCCAATCGGCTACGAGAGATGGAAAAGATTCAGAAGACCGGTAGATGGGTACCACATGAGTTGAACGACAGGCAAATGGAAAAGCGCAAAAACACGTGTGACATTTTGCTCGCTCGGTACAAAAGGAGGTAGTTTTTGCATCGGATAGTTACAGGGGATGAAAAGTGGATTTATTTTGAGAATCTCAAGCGCAAAAAATCTTGGGTAGACCCAGGCGCACCATCCACATCGACCGCAAGACCGAATCGCTTTGGTTGATCTATTATGAGCTGTTAAAACCTGGGGGGGGAAACGGTTAATACTAAATGTTACCAACAACAATTGACCGATTTGAATCGTTCGCTGCTTGAAAAAAGGCCAGAATACCGAAAGAGGCATCACAAAGTCATTTTTCTTCTTGACAGTGCTCCATCACATACGGCAAAACCAGTTCGCGACACGTTGGGAGCACGCAGCTGGGAAGTTCTACCCCATGCGGCTTACTCACCAGACCTGGCTCCTTCCCATTACCACTTGTTTGCATCGATGGGTCACGCACTTGCAGAGCAGCTCTTTGATTCGTACGAAGATGTGAAAAAATGGCTCGATGAATGGTTCGCAGCAAAAGATGCCCGAAAGATGGGAAAAATGTATAACAAGCGATTGAGCATATGTACTTTGAATAAAGCACTTTTTATCATTCTTCCGAATTTAACATATTTTTTTAGAAAAAAAATCCGCATTTTATACTTGTACACCTGATAGAGACTCTATGCAATAGTGTGCACTCTCTTAGTATAAAAAGTTATTTATTAAGTCTATGTAATTTTAAGAGTGTAATAAGAGGAACAATTTTTATTTTGTTAATATACCCTTCTTTATTTAAATGTGTAATGTCTCACTAAACTCCTGCTCTTTCTTTTAGGACGTAAGGGTTGTACCCAACTCAATTTTATATTAACAACTAAATAGTCTTCAGTATTTTTTCATTTTTTGAGCTGAACTTTTCTTTTTATTCTAAAATGAATGGTGCCCAAAACTGTACAACCAAGTTTTGAACAACTATAGAGACTATTTTCAAAAGGCGTACCAAAATTACCTCGATCTCCATGTACTCTACCAGTAAAAAAACGAGCTAGCTTATATCTAGTTTTTGCTCTATCAGAATTAATATCCACTCAATCCATTCTAAAAAATTAAGACATACATTTAAACAACAATCATACCAATATAAGATTGCTGAACACCGTAATAAATAAGAAATAGTGTCGAGGCAAAGGAAGAATTAAGGGACAGTATGAAGCTCTGAAGTACTGGTATTAATAGTCTGTTATGTAATAAAATAAGTAGTTCAAAAAACTTAATTAAAAAAAAAAACCTTAACGACATCCAACTTTAAAAAGCTTTCAAGAAAAACCTATAAAAGCGAAATCCCTATTTTGTTGAATTAAATTAGGCTCTCCGGTGACCAACAACTTTTAATTTTCTTGTGCCAATAGAGAATTTTATGTGAACTAATAAAACTAGTAAAAGCTCTGGACCTTCGAGACATTGTAAAAGGTTTATTGAGAGATTTTTTCGAATTTCTACTGCTAGAGTAGAGTATTGGTAAGCAATTTCACAGCTACTTTTATTTTTTAGCAATACAAATTTCTACAAAAAATATATAATTTGCGGTATAGATAGAGAAATGAATACATAAATGGATATTTTATTGTTCCATTTAACACGGAGTTTTAGGAAGCAGCAACTTTCAGGGATCAATAATACGAGGGTGTGTCTAAATTATGTACCTAGCTTTGACGAAAAACTTATGCATTATGCAAATAAAATACGTTCTCTGAGATTAACTTTTCATGTACATATACGTTAACATTTCTACTCGAACTCTGCTTGACGTAATTTAAGACATATTAAGGTTAGACAAAATTAGAATGTTTCCATATCTTAGCACGTAATTTTAACTGATATTGGCTTAAAATTGCAAAACAGAAATTAATATTAAGTTAGCAGATTTATTTTATAAAATAAAAGGGGTTTTCGTCACTAAGTATATAGTTGTTCCTTCAAACAATGAAGTTATTTTAATTATCATTAAGTCTTTTAAAACGAAGATACTGTTTTGAATGTTTTATGATAAAAATAAAGGATTTATACCGAATGGGGTTCTTTGGAAGATATACAGCAATTTTTAAATAAGCCAGTAGTCAAGAATACGGACTTAGGAATAAAACGAAATCAAATATATTCTAATTACGAAGAACAATGTTAACTCTGGCTAACTACTGTTAGGATTAGGTTGTTAATGATCAATGGGACCACTCCGTAGAAATCAAAGCCCATATAGAAAAACAAGAATAGCTTTCAACAAATTAGGCCCTCTCTTTAAAAGCCACCATCTCATATTAGAGATAAAAATTAGACTCCTTCGTTGTTACGTGTTCACAGTATTGCTGTACGGGGTAGAAAGTTGAACAATAACTGAAGCAGCTAGCAAAAGGATTAATACTTTTGAGATGTGAACATATAGACGAATATTGCGAATATCTTGGGTAGATCATGTCAAAAATGAATAACTATTACGAAGGATAAAAAAGAAACAGAATACGTCACGAACATCAAAATACGTAAATTAGAATATCTCTGGCATATTATGCGTAACCAACAAAGATATGGACTGCTCCACTGGGGAAAGTTGTTGGAAGAAGTCTTGGTAGGAGAAAAATTTCATGGATTAAAAATTTAAGAACATGATTTTTCATATCAACAAGTGTTCGAACAGCAGTGAACAGAGTGAAGATAACGCTGATGATTCGATATTATTACTCTCATATTACTTGAAAATAACACATTTTTTCATTAAAATTCATTAAAAAAAAAAAAAATCGTAAAAACTGCACGGTGCATGCAACGAGTACAAATTTTTTAACGAAGTATTTGAAATAGCAACAGTAATTTCATAACAATTTTTCTATATGACATCATGTCCATGGCGCATATTTATATAACATAACAGAGGTGAGGCTAGAGAATAACCGGACCGAATTTATAAGATTTTTATTTTTGAACTTTGATACTAAAACCGTAATCTTCTTTAATATACATTTCTTCTCGTTCCCTATACCGCTCCATACGAATTTTCCGTTGATGGACGCAGTGCTGTCGGTCGTCTTCTGACAGATTCGTCATGGCCTCCGTCATCTTTTTCTTCACTGCGTCAACAGGCTTAAAACCGGTTCCTTTGCAATGCACTCTTTACTTTGGGAAACCAACAAAAGGCACATGGAGCAAGGTCAGGTTAATAGGGTAACTCTTTATCGCCAAAAACTCCTCCATCGTGCGCTAATGCTTTGTTTTAGTGGAGGATCCAAGACAGATTCTTCCACATTTCAGGTTTTTTTCTTCCAACAAGTTCACTAAGAGTTGTCAAAACCTGCTTATAGTTAACTTGATTTACACTTTGATCTTTTCAATGTAGTCATCTGTTTTTGCCATTCGTGAGCGCCCAAAGTGGGGATCGAATGTGACGTCTTCTCTGCCATCTTTGAATCGTTTTACCCGCTCGAAAACTTAAGTTCGTGATAAGAAATCATCACCATACACTTCTTGCAGCAAACTTTATATTTTTGTAGCAAAGTTTAACGAAAAATTTCACGTTAACTCGTTGCTCAACATTGACACTAAATATTTTTTTCCGACGTAAAGCAAACACACGATCCAATTTAAACTAGCGCTGCAACCGCATTGGAAACTGCACGGTCATCATAATGGCAGAATAGGTAGAGGGGGTATTCAAGCTCAACATCCCATCATTGCCCACCACGCGACACCAATATTATCGGCATAACAAAATCAGTCCGGTTATTTTCTAGCTATACCTCGTTCTTATAACAAATTGCTGTTAAATTCATTACATATAGAGTAAATGAAATTAGAGAGTTAATCGACCAAGATTATAGCAAATTGCACTCCTTAAGGATGTAAGTTATTAGGGAGCTAAAGATACTCATCAACAGATCAGATTTTAATAAATATTTTTAACAAGAGTTCTGGATCTAACAGCATACGACATTCGAAAAAACTTTTCTTGTGTAGAATAAAATTGCTCGTCAATTTACCTTGAAATAAATGCTATCTGTTTAAAAAATTTTCAAAAATACATTTCTAAGTATATGTTTATTGCTTGATCGCATGTTAAAAATTTTCTTTCTTGAAAGTTTATTTTAGAAACTTATTAGAACTAGATAAAGAAAATAGTACTTTTTTTTATCTAATTTGACTAAAACTAACCTTGGTAAAAATCCGCTATATTTTAGTCCTAATTTATAATCGTAAGTTCTGCGTTCATTTGCATTTCGGACCGTATCGGAAAAGCCATTTATTACGAATCTAACGACTAGAAATAAAAAGTTGCTATGAATAGAGGATGAATAAATCAGAATTAAGTTCATCTAATTTACGTTTATTTTTACTAATATTTCTAACTCTCAAGCAAATGAAGGGAGACACTAACGAATGTTGCCGAGATGTTGATAAGTTTTTTGCGCATTAATTG
>CM032451.1:15816564-15905962 GCA_019049505.1 Pachyrhynchus sulphureomaculatus
GAGAGACAGAGAGACATTGCATTTTATATATACTATATATATATATATATATATATATATATATATATATATATATATATATATATATATATATATATATACAGTGAAAGCTCTCTTGAGCGGACACCTTCGGGACTATTAAAATATGTCCGCCTAAGGAAGGTGTCCGCGTATGGGAAAAATGAAAAAATACATACATATTTTTTTATTTACATAATATATAATAGGGTAGCTTTTTATTGTTTTCTCATACACATTAGTACATAAGTATGTAGTTATAAATCAAAAAATTAAACACATAAAAAATATAACTTAAGTAGGCTTGAAAAAATCAATTATAGTAGTTTGACGCATGTTAGTTTTAAGTATGTTGTCTTGAAAATGTAATTCCAAGTCAGATAACATCTGCAGTGCTGTTGAATCTCCTTTAATTTTGGCAAATTCTTGAATCGTTTTCACCATATCAATGGCCGGCTGATAACTTATAATAATATTGGATTGATCGGTTATGGTTATTTCTTCATCGGATTCGTCAGACTCAACCAAAGTCACGTTGTCGCCTTTTTTTTACAATTTTGTTAAAAGAGGTGTCGTCTATATCATCTTCTACTAATAAGTTATTATCGATGGTAATGAATTCACTTAAATCATTTTTTTTAAGGCCTATTGCTTCTGCATTTAGCCATATTTCGGATAAAACTGACAAAGGTAAGTTATCTTCTCCTGAATAGTCATCATTTTCCAGATTGTCGTTATCACCATCATTTAACGCAATTCCTGCCTTTTGAAAGCAATTTTTGATTGCTGTTTCCGTAACTTTCTTCCATGCAGCATTTATAAAATAAATAGTATCTAGAACATTAACTGCTTTAGTAAGACTTTGAAGGTTATCAGCAGAATCTATTTTCGATAACAAATCCTTAATTAAAATGGTCCTGTAAAATGTTTTAAAAGTTTTGTATTATGCCTTGGTCTAGCGGTTGAATAACTGATGTGCAACTGGGTGGTAGAAAAATAAGTTGAATGTTTTTTAACTGAATGTCTTTAGGATGAGAGGCAGCATTATCCAAAAATAGCAAAATTTTTCTGTTTTCTTTACCCATTCTTAAATCAAAATCTTGCAACCACTCTTCCATTATAGCAGATGTCATCCAAGCCTTCTTATTACTTTTCCACATAACAGGCAGCTGATTCACACTAATGTTTTTAAATGCCCTTGGATGTTTTGACTTACCAATAACCAATAATTTTTCTTTATCTCCTGCCAGATTTACGCAATGCATAATGGTGAGTCTTTCATTAGATAATTTTCCGCCCACACATTTGTCACGTTTAAGTGCTAACGTCTTGTCAGGTAAAGCTCGAAAAAATAAACCTGTCTCGTCCACGTTAAAAATATTTTTTGGTAAATAACCTTTTACCAATGAAGATATTTTTTGCTTAAAGTTGTTCACATCTTCCATAATAACACTTCCAGCTTCTCTAGGCTTTAAAAGCGATGTTATGCCTTTTCCGAAATTTCTCCAGCCACGCAGATGGCGCACTGAAATGATCCCATTCCAGACTATCTGCGATTTCCTTTGCTTTGGCTCGAATTATTGGTCCTAGAATTTTAATAAATACGATTTAGAATGACTACAATACCTCTATAATTTTTTTTTATTTACCTGATAGTGGAATTCCTTTATTTCTTGCCTTTCTGAACCAATCATAGCAAATTTCGTCAATTTATAACCCCACTGGCTTTAAAAAAACTTCGTTTAACACTTGAATTAACATTGGAGTGAAATTTTTTTTAATAACTCGCCTTTATTTTTAATAATTCGAGCTGCCTGTGTCTTTCCTATTTTAAAACGTTTGGCCAAAACTCTAACACTAAGTTTCTCTCTAATCAACGAACTAACTCAACTGACCATAAAAACAAGTAACAACATGTAATACTTTAAAATTTTCTTGAACCATCAATTAATATTTATTTTCAATTCCTGGGATTTGGGTTTGTTTTATGAATATTTGGTATTCAAAATTAAACTTAAATTGATTTTTTTCTTTATTTCTACAGAATATACAAAATATAAGAATAAATTACATTTAGGTACACTAGTACAACACAAATTATTTAACACACACAACCATAAACTTTTTACATAAATTCTTAGTTCTATCTTTAAAAAATTAAAATCACATGGGACCTACCTTGAATCTCACATATTTTACTTACTACTGACAAGTCATAGTGGCATTCTTATCAATGTAGATTTTATTTTGTATTATTGATCTGTGATTTTTTTTTTGAATATTAAGCAGGTAGTCTTTTTGTTAATATATTAAGGACGAGTATACACTTTAAAATATTACCTTATTAAATTTGTATAAATATAGCTAATTCCTTTTATATCACCTTTACCATTGACTGTAAATTTCTTATTTTTTTTAATTTCGATCATTTCTTTTATTGTAAGTTTTCCAATATTAATGTCCCTGTTTAAAATCTTTGTTTTGTTAAAGTTGAAATCATGTCCAAGTTCCGTTGTGTGTTTGTGAAGTGCCGTTGTCTCATTTTTTGGATACTTGTGTCCATTGAGTCTGTTTTTTAATAATTGGGTCGTCATACCAATATAATACATTGGGCAATCTGCACAAGGTACTGAATAAACTATGTTGGATTGGTTCCTAGTTGATACCTGGCTTTTTAAGTTTGTAAATAGTGAGCTTAGTTTGTTTTGCGTTTTATGACAAACAGTTATGTTATATTTTTTTAGAGTGCTTTTTAGTTTTTCTGGTAAATCGCGTGTATAAGGTAGTGGGAGAAATTTGTTCTGATTTTGTTCTTTGGTTTCATCTTTTTTAATTTTTTTATTATAGAATTTGTATGTTCTTGTTTTTATTGTTTGGTTGATGTCTTTTTCTCTAAATCCCTTTTGTATTAACACTAGGTCTTAAATTTGGTGAGGTCAGCGCTATTGCACGGTCTGTTAAATCGACAATAACACTTACCTTTTGTGCCTTTGTGTGATTAGAGTAGAAATTCAAATACCTGCCAGACCACGTTGGTTTAGTATACCATTTAGTGATTATTTTGTTATGTTTTCTAATTAAAGTTGTATCCAGGAAATGTATTTCATTATTACTACCTGCTTAATATTCAAAAAAAAAAATAAAAAATCACAGATCAATAATAAAAAATAAAATCTACATCGATAAGAATGCCACTATGACTTGTCAGTAGTAAAAAAAATATGTGAGATTCAAGGTAGGTCCCATGTGATTTTAATTTTTAAAGATAGAACTAAGAATTTATGTAAAAAGTTTATGGTTGTGTGTGTTAAATAATTTGTGTTGTACTAGTGTACCTAAATGTAATTTATTCTTATATTTTGTAAAAATAAAGAAAAAAATGAAAATGCCCTAAACCAAAGGGCGAAACGTCAATTTAAGTTTAATTTTGAATACCAAATATTCATAAAATGAACCCAAATCCCAAGAATTGATATATATATATTTATATATATATATATATATATATATATATATATATATATATATATATATAAGGTGTTATGGAAATTACTGCATATATTGGATCTGGCACCTTGTAACAAAATCGATTGCAGAAATTCACTTTAAATAGCAGATCTCAATAATAAAGTAAAAATCGACCCTAAAGAAATGAAGATTCGCGCGAATCAGAATGGGATGGGTCGGGATCTTTTAGTTACGGGCAATATTGCAATTAATTTCATCCTCTGAGATTATTACATTTCATCACATTTATTACCTCAGCAGCATTTGCTTTTCTCGGTCTACATGTTTGTCAATCTGTCGGTCGGTAGCCACAAGAATCTACGAATGAAATAATATGTCGATTTCAAACTTGATATACACATCATATTCGAATACCTAAGGAGAGGAAGATATGACTTGAAATGCATGTTTTATGCGTTCCTTAAGGTGCCTAACGTCAAAGAATCTAAAAATCATGGTTTCTTTGAGGAAATCGACTACTACTATTACTGTCTAATGCAAGTTTCGCTGTATCACGGCTCATCTGTTGGTCAGGTTCAGCAAATACAAGGAACACAATTCCAGTCATTACCCAGGTACTAACAGAAACAATGACAAAATGGATGCTTATACTGCTTTCTGTCGGTGACTTATTTAAAGTCTTTCCAAACAAAGCAGCCAGCAAGGCTGACACTTAATTGCAGAAGCGCACCTTCCCGAGCTTCCCGCCCTAAGGCGTTGGTAAAGTAACTAAAGGCGAATCGAAAGATCTGCACTTCAGGAGTTCCCAAAGAGTTCTTTGCATTTGCCGGACCATCCCAAGACGCGTTTCGCCGTATCAGGGCTAATCAGTTAGGCTAGGTTCAGCAAATACAAAGACCACAATTTCAGTCCTTATCCAGGTACTAACGGAAACAATGACAAAATAGATGCAAGGCATAGATCTATGCCTTCGGACGAGAAGCTCGGGAAGGTGCGTTTCTGCAATTAAGTGTCAGCCTTAGTGCGCCTCTGGCAATTTTACGTTCAAAGCAGCTTGCAGCATTTTTTTAGTTACAGTTAAAACTATACTTGATATTAGAAAATCGTTTAAAAACTTTTTAAAAAAAACTTTCTCTTTTTTTGTAATTTTGCTCTTAAAAAAGTGTTCATGATAAACGTATTTTTTGCTTATTATTAATCACACGACTTAAACTTGAAATAAAAAAAAATATTTAAAGGTGGGAAATGAAAGATAAAAGTCTACGCTTTAAACATAAATTATTTATATTTCATTTAAATATCTAAGTACAAAGAAAACAGTCATCGAAAAAATTCAAAATTACTCGAAGAAATTAAATGAATTACGTATTCTCTGGCCGTCATATTGGATCCGCCATTTTAAATTTTCCAAATCTGTCATCGGATTCTTAATTAGCACCCCGAGAGACCCCTTAATAGCCAATTTCAAAATATTTAGCGGTATACAGAAACGTTGTAACATTCATTTTTTCCTAGATTTTAAAATCATGTTACGTTACTGTTTTTCTCCCTATAATTTATATTTTTTTCTCCATTTTTATATTTATTGCAGTGTTTACTAACTTTTAAGCAGTGCAGTTCACCCGAATTTTTGAGCCGTTTATATTACAGTGTGCATTGCGGATTGTTTGCTGGATTTATTTAATTCGTTTCTAATGCGCCGATTGGCTAGATATTTGTATCCGGGAAGCAGCCATCTTGAAGACGTAATTTATACGGAAGGGAGAAAGATATTTAAGGGTCCGGAGGGCATGGATCTAGGTCTTTTTTCCCAGCCGAGATGAAGTAGGACAGATATTTTGTGAAGCCAAAGTAAGGGCTTTTTTTTAGAAAGCCGCCCATTAGGCTTTCTTTATCAAGTTGCCGTACTGATATATTAGTGATGTAGTAGTGTGAAAACGGTTTTAGTGTTCAGTTCAAGGCCTTTTTCCTTGAAATATCCTGTTTATTCCCAGACCTTTAGGGGCCAAGAAAAGTTTAGTTGCCCAAGGGGAACTGAGGTAACCAAGGTGGACACGTCAGTGTTATGAATATCCCACCAGGACAGGCCCAAAAACTCATAGAAAAACCGTAAGTCATCAATATATAAATTCGTAGACGTAGCTTCCTGTTGACAAGTGCGTTTTACATCGTACCGAACTGGTAACGCGTGAAGTGAACCTCACGAACCTTCAACATCGTATGTAGCAAAGTTTTAATTAAAAAATCCTGATTTAAGGACTCTATTTAATAATACCACCTATTAGACTAAGGGTTTTTTTAGTAATAAGAGTAATAGCTTATTTATGGCTAGTGTTTCACTGAATCACCTATTTTACTTTTCAGGACAAAACGTTTATATCATATCAAAATTATCCTTAACAACTACATATCAGTGTTTTTTCATTTTCTTAGCTGAAGTTAGATCCTTTTATTTCAAAATGAATGGTGCCCAAAATCCGTACAACCAAAAATTTTAAACAACTATAGAGACTACTTTCAAAAGACGTACAATAATTATCTCTTACCCATATTACTCTACCAAGAAAAACTGAGCTAGTGTATGTCTAATTTCTTTAGTTCTTTTAATATTAATATCCACTAATCCATTCTCAGAAATTATAAAAAAAAGGAATAGAAAAGATAGGGCCACAACGTTAATTTAATCATAAATGAGATTGGAAGCATGATTCCCATTACAACTGAAGAGGTTAAACCAACCATTTTATTTTAGTTTTTTTTTAATTACGATAAAACTAAAAAAAAATAATCTATATTCTATTTTTTTGTAAAATTTTTCATTCTTTCACTTGATGTTATTAGTTTTTCGATATCTTGTTTATTTTTCATTTTATTTTCGATTTTGTAGTTAGCGTACTGCAAACTTTTTTATCGTATTCTACGACTACAAAACTGCATGTATGCCAAAATGCAGCCTGTTTACGTTTAATGAGAACTTTGCGTCAAAACTTGCCTCTGACGACTGGACTATACTCAGTTTATCTGTTTCTAATAAGATAGACGTGTCATCCGTTTTCTGTTAAATGTAAAATATTGTTTTGCGCTTTATATGTAAAATATATTTTTCAAAATTGCTGAACTACCCCGTTTCTAATAAATTAATATTTGCCGAGAGTGAAAAATTTTTATTTTCATTATTCTTTAATTTTTAATTAGTATATATTTTCGTAATTACTTTCTTACCCTGGAGCATTTTCCATTCATTCGAAGAATGAAAATGTAATTACTGTAATTAACATTATGATATACATAAAGTTAAGTAACACCGGTTTTCCTTGATGTCAAATGGAAATGAATGAAAAATATTCTTCGGGAAAATTGCTTTTTTTATATGAATAGGGATAAAAGGGATTTTTAATTACTTTACGTGCTTTATGTTTTATTTTAGAGATGTAACATAAAAATATAAAAGATTCCAGATGGCTGACAGTATTTAATGTGTTTTTAATTAAAATTTTAATTCAATATATCTGTTTATGACTTTGGTATATTAATATTCAATGAACTTTTCAAGCTGAAAACTGCAGTATTTTTGCTTTAGTTATATATACAGTGACAGACGCTCTGTTAAAATATAGAAAATATTTATTAGGAAAAATTTTAGATCTATTGGACTTTTATTTCTTGAATTTCAAATACACTGATTAGATTGATAGCAGAATTTAAAATTTATTTGTTGATTCGAAACCATTTTTCACTTCTTTCACAACCAATAATTAAAAAACCGGTCAAGTGCAAGATGAACTTGCACAATTAGTGTTCCGTAAGTTGATTGTTTTTAAAATAAAAATTCTTGTTAGGGTGGTATAAAATGATCAGTGACTTCACAAAACACACCCCAAATGAGTTTTCAACAAAGTTTGTTTCCAATCTTTACTGAAAACTGGTGACCTTGAAATTTGTTTTTTTTTTATATACCAAATAAATTATTAAAGATAATGCACTCGTGATAATTTTCTTTCAATCTATACCCCGTGGAGAATATTCCAGAATTTTTTCAAAATTTGTTGATCAATACTTTTCGAGATAAGGTAGGGGACAGCGATTTTTTAAAAGTAATACGAAGAAAAGTGTGCGCAAGTTTTACATCATATATATATTTTTTACTCGTGTTTTCACAAGCTTTCATTTGACACCACACTCGATAACCTAGTAAAAAAAATTTTTTTTTTCACTTCCGATTTCACCCCTCAAAACGAAACTCTTAAGTCAAAATTTATGTTACGGTGGTATAAAATGATCAGTGACTTCACAAAACACACCCCAAATGAGTTTTCAACAAAGTTTGTTTACAACCTTTACTGAAATCTGATGACCTTGGAATTTTTGTTTTTTTTTATATACCATATAAATTATTAAAGGTAATGCACTCGTGATAATTTTCGTTCAATCTAAACCCCGTGGAGAATATTCCAGAATTTTTTCGAAATTTTTTGATAAGTACTGTTCGAGATAAGGCCCGGGACAGCGATTTTTCGCAAATTTTTAAAAATAATACAAATAAAAGTGCGCGCAAGTATAATATTATATATATATTTTTTACTCGTGTTTTCACAAGCTTTCATTTGACACCACACTCGATGACCTAGTAAAAAATTTTTTTTTTCACTTCCGACTTCACCCCCCAAAACTAACCCCTTAAGTCAAAATTTAATTCTCAAAACTACATGACTCTGATGAGGCCATCAATTCCTATATTATTACCAAATTTCATCTTTCTATGTCAAATAGTTTCGGAAAAAATCGGGTGTGACAGACGGACAGACAGACGGACAGACACCGAAGTGATCTTATAAGTTTCCGTACGGAACACTAAAAATGATCATTTGCGTAAAACCCCAACTGTTACACGGACAGTTTTCGAATGTTTTTACCCTATGGCATGTAGTTTTGAGTTTTTGTTTTTATAAGAACACTCTAGTGTCACAATTTTATTGTAAAAATAACCGGTCAAGTGCAAGTTGAACTTGCACAATTAGTGTTCCGTACGGTGATTACTTTTAAAATAAAAAAAATTGTTACGGTGGTATAAAATGATCATCGACTTCACAAAACACACCCCAAAGGAGTTTTCAACAAAGTTTGTTTCCAATCTTTACTGAATACTGATGACCTTGAAATTTTTGTTTTTTTTTTAACATACCAAATAAATTATGAAAGGTAATCTACTCGTGATAATTTTCGTTCAATCTACACCCCGTGGAGAATATTCCAGAATTTTTTCAAAATTTTTTGATCAGTTTTCGAGATAAGGTAGGACAGCGATTTTTCGCGATTTTTTAAAAATAATACAAAGAAAAGTGAACCTAAGTATTACATTATATATATATTTTTTACTCGTGTTTTCACAAGCTTTCATTTGACACCACACTCGATGACCTAGTAAAAAAAAAAATTTTTTCACTTCCGATTTCACCCCCCAAAACTTACCCGTTAAGTCAAAATTTAACTTTCAAAACTACACGGCTCTGATGAGGCCATCAATTCCTATATTAGTGCCAAATTTCAAGTTTCTATGACAAATAGTTTCGGAGAATATCGGGCGTGACAGACAGACAGACACATCGAAGTCATGTTATAAGTGTTCCGTACGGAACACTAAAAAAAAGGGAAACTAGCGAATTAATATTTTCTAATGGTAACAAAGGCATTAACTTGACAGCACACAAAAAAATAAATAAATTGCAGACATTTCACAATTCCCTTATATCTTCCAATAAGTCATCTGTCAAGAAGAACAGGACAGCTCTAACGAAACACAAGATACAGGAAAAACATAACACGTAGGGTGAAAAGTTTTTGGTCTGACACATAGAGGTCGACCTTTTCAAAAAATCCATATGATTTTTAGGAAGTACCAGCCTTCAAAGGATACGTGTCAAAATTTCATGATATTTTGACGATTAGTTTTTTGATGGGTAAAAATACCGTTCAAGCAAAGCAATGGGTTGATAACTATTACGGGGACTTTGCCCCTGGAAAATCACTCATCATTTACTGGTATGCTAAATTTAAACGCGGTAATACAGACACAAATGATGCTGAACGCTCTGGATGCCCAAATAAAGTGGTTACATCGCAAAACAACAAAAAATCCACAAAATTATTCTGGATGACCGTAAAGTGAAATTGCGTAAGATAGCTGACATCCGAAAGATATCAAAAGAACGTCTTGGTCATATTTTGCATGAATATTTGGGCATGAGAAAGCTCTATTCGTAATGGGTACCGCGTTTGCTCACAGTCAATCAAAAACAACAACGTGTTGATGATTCTAAGCGCTGTTTGGACCTGTTTAAGCGCAATAAAAAGAATTATTTCATGCGATATACCAGTACACGCCGGAATCAAATCGGCAGTCAGCTGAGTGGCCAGCAGCCGGTAAAAGCCACCCGAAACGACCAAAGACAGCTGAGAAGGTTTTGGCCTCTGTATTTTGGGATACGCATGGAATAATTTTCATTGGCTATAAGTTATTGATGCGTTTGAAGGCAGAAATCGCAAAGAAACCGCTCCAAATGACCAGAAAAAAGTGCTCTTTCATCAAGACAATGCACCGTGTCATAAGTCAATGGTTACGATGGCAAAATTGCATGAATTGAGGTTCGAAGTGTTTTCTCATCCACGGTGTTCTCTAGATTTGGCCCCCAACGACGACTATCTATTCGCAGACATCAAAAAAAATGCTCGCGTGAACGAGATTTGGCTCCAATGAAGAAATTATCGCCGAAACTGAAGCATATTTTGAAGGCAAAGACAAATTCTCCTACAAGAAAGGTATAGAAATGTTACGAAAGCGTTGGACTGATTGTATTGTTCTCGAGGGAGACTATATTGAATTTTGTAAAAAAACAATGTGTTTTAAGTAGCTAGACCAAAAACTTTTCAGCCTACGTGTTAATTCTAATTTCCAAGAAACCAAAATCATTCGAACCGAACATAATCAACAAAAACGAGAATAAGGGACATGTTTTTCGTGGCAAACATTATAGCAGCTCAGAATGATGGGAAAGATTGAGGGCAGGCATGGCTTTGGTGCGAAGCTGCCCTCTTGGCTCAGAAACATACGAGATTGAACGGGAATTCATAGCATCGAGGAGTTATTACGAATACTGCACTGACTTAGCCGTTACTCGATGGAGATCCATAATAACTAGGAATACAAATTTAAACAAATTTTTAAGATCACCACTTATGTTTATTATATTATTGCTGACAATTGTTTCGACACACTGTGTCTTCTTCTGGAGCACGATGTAAAATACAATTTTTTTACATCGTGCTCTCAGGGAACAGGAATAAATATGCCAGAGTGATAGGCAACGTCAGGGGTAACTGATATGGCACATATAAGAAAAAGGAAGGATCTGAGTAACATCCATTATAATCTAATTTAACCAATCAATTGAGAAATGGCAAGACCATAATGTTTATTTTACATATACGCAAAACACGTATTAACAATAACAATCGAAGCCTGATATCTCGATAAATATTTCTCTCAAGGAAAATATTGTAGTTACAGTCTCTGTACGGCAAGATCTTGTAGAAATTAAATATAGTTTTTAAACTGAATTTAGTAAGAAAAATGTGAATGTGTTTGTAGAGTGCTTTGCCTTTTTTATGTATTTAAAAGTTTTTAATTATGATGAGGTCCCTCCTTTTCGGGTAAATTTTGAAGAATAGCTGTTACGAACCAAAATGTAACATAGTTGATAGTATTCTCAATGTTATAAAATATTTTATACGAAGTAATTATTTGTAGGATAAATAAAAGATAATACTGATGAACAGCAAATGGGATCGAAACGTTTATTATAATAACAAACACCAATTGGATAGAAAATATAATTTTACCATAATCAATTTTTGCTTTAATAAAAATCAGTCACCACATTCTCAATAAAAAATAAAGTATATATATATATATATATATATATATATATATATATATATATATATATATATATATATATATATATATATATATATATATATATATATATATATATATATATATATATATATAATACATTAAAATTTCAGGTTTCAAACCATTCGTCTAACAATGAATTTGCACGACGTTTCGCCAAAATCTCATTTGGCATTTTCAAGTGCTCTTGCTGTTGCTGTTACTACGTTGTTAATTGACTTTGGGTCCCTGTTAATATAAATCAGACACTAATCAACTTAGTATTAATTATAGCAACATAGTTAATAGGTATTAATCATTTACAATTACAGCAATAATAATAAATAAAGATTTGCCACCTTTTAGTATAAAGTAAATTAAAGACGTTTTTCTGTTGCTGTTTTTCCGTTCGTTTGGAATTTACAGCAGTGCATATGTACCGAGGCTGTTTACTCTCAGTTTGTTGTAGTAAATCGAGATGTTGAGAAGTTATCAAACGATTACGAAATATTGAGTTTTAAAGAAGAAAAGAGTTTTATTTACAGTCTAGACCGATTCCCGATAATCATATATATATATATATATATATATATATATATATATAAATATATAATATATATAAATAATATTTATAATATATAAATAATCGATAAACTTCTTTTACCCGTAGGTGTCGAAGATCGTTCTCTACTTTCTTTCCACAAATTTACGCCACTCATCTCTATTTAGTGCTAGTTGTTTCTCCTTAGCCCAGGATTTTCCTCTTTTCCTCAGTATTTCATTCACACTATTGTTCCATGTTTCCCTCGGTCGCCCCCTTCTATTTTTTCCTGTCACTCTTGCCTTCCACACCATTTTGACGTGCCGATCATCATTCATTCTCATTAAGTGTCCAGTCCATTTTAATTTCTTTTCCTCTATTTTTTCCTTTAGCGATTTTACATTAAGTTCCTGTCTAATATCTTCATTCCTGCTTTTATCAATTCTTCTTGCCCCTACCACTTTCCTCAGATATTTCATTTCAAACGTCTTTCATACTTATCCGTCAGAATCCAATTCTCAGCCCCGTAGGTTATAACTGGCGTATATATTGTTTAGTAAATTGCCATTTTTATTTTCACTGATATTTCCTTTTTACTCAGAAAGCTTTTGTACAGCGCGCAGTATAATCTTGTTCCAGCCTTTGTTCTATTTCCAATTTCATCCTCCATTCTTTTGGAGTTTATTACTATTCCCAGGTATTTATATGGCTCTACCTGTTTAATTTTTTGTCCCCCTACTTTAATGTTCATAGTTTCTGGTCTGTTATAACCATCACCTTTGTTTTTTCCAGGGTAATAAACAGGTTATACTTTTTTAACTCTACTGTCCATTTATTCATGTTCAGCTCCAAGTCTCCTTCTGTCCTTGCTACCAGTATAATATCGTCCGCGAATGCACATGCCTCTATATTTTTACAGCATGTAACTGGTTATATCCCACCATGTAGTTAATTCTCTTTCTCCAGCTCGCTTTTATTACCTCATCTATAACGCTTATAAATAATATTGGACTCAACACTCATCCTTGCCTTACCTCATCAATATTGGTAAATTCCTTCTATGTTCGTTTACACGTTCTCACTTGGTTTATTGTATTATCATACAGGCTCTGTATTGTACTTACTAAATCTTTATTCACATCCTTGTTCCTTAAACTTCTCCATATTCCATGTCTGTGTACCATATCAAAAGCTTTTTTCATATCCAGAAATCCTAAAAATACTCTCTCATCTTTTCCCAGGGCCTTTTCTGCAATCAGCTGTATTGTAAATATGTGGTTTTGTATACTGTGGGCTGGCCTAAAACCACTCTGTACATCTGCTAACTTTGGTTCAATTATTTGTCTCAATCTTTTCTCAGTTATGGAGTCATATACTTTTAGAGCTATACAGAGGAGCGAAATGCCTCTGTAGTTTTCACACACCCGCATATCACCAGTTTTATACACGAGAATAATAATAGCAGTACTTCATTCTTTTGGTATTTCCTTACTTCTCCATGCAAGTTAAAAAAAAATATCCTGAAGGATACACACACACACACACACACATATATATATATATATATATATATATATATATATATATATATATATATATATATATATATATATATAATAATTATAAGCAGAAAAAGCAGCAGAAATTTCAAAGAATTCGGTAAACTGCGTAATATTTCGTTTGTGTCTTTTAACTTAAACCGCCGCTGATCCATTGTTTATCATTAAATTTCCTGTAATTAAATGTTTTATAATTCCGTGATGTTCATTTTGTGTACAAATACAGCCTCGAGGCACTTACAGATCACTTAAATGAGCGAAGTTTGTGTGTGTATTGGGTTTACAATTACTACCTTAAGTTTATCGCAAACACTCTAAATGTTCTAAGTAATTATTCTGGTTTATATTAATTTTACCAGTGATGTACGTAGAAAAAACGCTCGAGTTCCAAGGATGGGTGACAGGGTAGGAAATCAGCTGTAGATCTTTGCTTATTGGTGATGTTTATAACATTAAATCCTTCTTGAGTCTAGTCTATATTTTTTTTGAGTTATCTATACAGCCATATAAATGACGTCACTGTTACTATGGCTGTTACTGTTCTAAGTCTATCTGTCTTTGAGCTCACAGGTTCCTGCGCATTCCGGTTCCCAGTCTCCACTCTTGTCTATCAGTTCAATCTCTCAGCCGTAGGTCGCGTTGCTTTTTGTATTCCACTCATCCACGTGGTCTTAGATCTACCCCTTTTCTTCCGTTCTGGAGGTTGTCATTCCATTATTTATTACGATAACATAGGTATACAAAAACAATTTCTGTCTATTAAGTGAGATACGTGTTTTCTTAAGTATTTTTTTATGGTGAATCCCAAAAAAATCATAAAATAAGACATCCACCTTGAGGTTCTAGAAAACATACTTATTTCGGACATTTTTAAATGTTCTGAATCTACATTTATCATAAAAACTTAAAAATAGTAGGTTTTTAGTGTTCATATTTACCAAAAGACACGCATATACCACCTTTAACTAAGCTACGTAACAAAATACTGTTTAAAATAAATACGTGCAACCGCTAAATTATAAAATTGTTTTTAATTTTTATTAATATTGAACAAAACTATTATTTCATTGCATTTATTTACTTAAAAAAGTATTTTACCAACCCCATGGCACCCTTGTAAGTGTTAAAGGTGAGTTTTTTGTTGAAACTGAACATAAAACTTTAAAAAAGTCAGGATTAAGAACTTTTTCAATCTAATAGCTTTCTTTAAATGTGTTTTCTGAAAAAACCTCACAGTGGATGTCTTTTTTATGATTTTTTTGGATTCAGAATAAAAAAAATACATAAGAAAACACATGTCTTACTTAGAAGACAGAGAATTTTTTTTTGTATACTTATGTAATCGATGGTTCTCCATCCTTTGTACGTGACCAAACCAGCAAAGCTGTTTTTGTTTTATGTCGTCTATAATATTATTTGTACGGCCCATGATTTCATGTATTCATTGGTTACATGCATGATTCTTGATATACCGGCAGATCTACGCCAGAAGTCCATCTGCATTGCGAGTAGTTTCCACTCAGTTGTCTTATTCACTTGCCAAGCTTCGCATTCAGATAAGTTCTAAGCACTTAGATAAAATTTTGTACGAGTTCCGCTATGTTTCGCCTTTTTGTTTATTTTAGTCCATTTAAATAATGAATTCTTGAATCCAACCTGGCTAAAAATATATCGTTTTCAGACGTAGACTTTCTTTGACTTAGAAACTGCAATGTTAAGTTGGCGTAATAAACGTGAATCATATTGACTTAAATTATGTTGAATATTTGGGTAAAAGGGTATCATTTAACTTGATATTAGCTACGTAGAAATGGAAATGACGTCATAGAAAAAGTTGCTTAGCTGTCAAATTACTGTCGTTATTCTATGTACTTTGACGATATTTTGTATAAGATCGTTGCAACTCAAGAAACCATTGGCTTTATTGAGGGTTTGTCGCTATTAGATCGACGAATAAAGATCTCAGTAATCCTACAGAAAATCAATATCCGAGAGTACAATTTCCAAGATTATGCACGAAGATTTGGGGATAAAAAAGGGTCTTGCAGTAAGAATACCCAAATTCTATACACGAAAGCAGAAACAGGCGAGGAAAGAAAATTCTCAATTGGGGACCTTAGAGACCGATAAGAGTTATTTTTCAAGAAACGTTATAGGTGAGAAGGCTCGAGTATTCTATTGCTCTTAAGAAGCAGAAGTTAATAAAAAGGCTTTCCACCTTCACAGCGAAAATTCAGTCGTTCTCTGAAAAGTTGAGGGGTTTGTTTTTTGAGACTACGGAGTACTCTTGCTCACCGAATATATGGAAAAAGGATCCACAACATCTTCGATCAAACTAAATCGTCCCTGATATTTCCTCGAAAAAGGGATGCAAGCTTTCATCATGTCAAAATGACGTTGAAAACCTCCTTAACATAATTAAATAGGTCACGAAAGCTTAGTCAAGAAAGGGTTCGAAAATATCCCATTAGGAAGAAGAATCGTAGTCTCGAAATTTGCTCTTCTTTGTCACTAACTGTTAAAATACTCAATGTTACAAGAGGCTTATGGAGGGAAGAATCAAACGAACATTTACGGTAATAGTGTAATTCTCCGTATGGGTAGTCAAGATCAGATTAAGAAGACTAGTGAGCTCTTCATCACGATTCGAAGTTAACATTGGTTGATCTATAAGCTGCTTAAGGCGACAACTAACTGCAAGGTATGCAGTTCTAAGGCCTCTTATGTGAATATATTGTAAACCCAATTGATGTTATGGACACGATAATCTCCTAAGATGGTAATTTAGGCAATTGGCTGATGACTATGTAAAAAATCGTTGATGCTTGCTAGAGAAGTGAGAAGTACTCTAAAGTGTGTGTAACTTGCGGGGTTATGGTTTATTAAATTATTAATTTTTACCATATAACATGAAAGTTCCTGGTTTCTAAACTCTCCTCTCGTGATCAAGAGAGATCGCTTCTGATAAATATATTTATTATTTATTTAAAAAAAAGACTAATGATTTTTAATCATTATGAGATGTGAGTATGAGATATAGGAAACAAAATAATATGGTAAAAGAATATTATTTATGTTTATGAATATATTTATTATTATTATTCTTATATTTATATGTGCAAAAGTTTCCGGCCACTTTGTATTACGAGAAAAATTATTAGTCCATATGCACTATAATAGACTTAAGTTATGTTTTTATGTTACTATTGTGTAGCCATACCCTTTGCAGCGATAACGGCTGCGCAACGATGTGGCATTGACTCAATTAATCGATTAATAGAAGCAGGTGAAATTTTAGCCCATTCTTCCTTCAATGATATGAATAATACGGCTTTATTTAAATATGTACGCTTTCTAACTTGACGATCTAGCGTTTCCCATAAGTGTTCAAGTCCGGCGATTGAGATGGCCAGCTTAAAACTCTCACATTTTAAGCAGAAAACCACTGTTTTAACAACTTGGATGTATGTTTGGGGTCATTACCCTGCTGAAATATCCAATTCTGCGGTAATGTTTCTTCAGCATATGATAACAAATTGTTTTCTAAAATGTCTTTGTAAATATCAGCGTTCATATTTCCGTTGATCTCGAACAATGGACCGACTCCTTGTGCAGAGAAAATTCCCCAAACCATCACACTTCCTCCACCGTGTTTTAGAGTAGGAATTTGGTACCCAACATCATTTCTCGTACCAATAGAACGTCGTACATGTTGTCTACCATCGCTTCCAAGAAGATTAAATTTAGATTTGTCTGAGAAAGCTACTTTTTTTTTCCAATCTTTGATTGACCAATTTAGGTGATCTTTGGCAAATTGTAATCGGGCCTTCTTATTCTTTTTACTGATTAATGGGTTTTTAATACCTATACGGCCAAAAAGTCCCACGTCATGTAGTCTTCGTGTCACAGTACTACGACTAACATTAGCTAGGTTTTCATCCTTTAGCTCGAGTGCAATTTCGGCAGCAGTTTTCTTGACATCCGCAGTTGATTTGCGTTTAATGATACGATCTACTTTTTTAGACGTTTTTTCTTGGTCTTCCACTACGCGGACGATCTTTTAAACCATATCCACAACGGTATTTTACAATAATATCGTTCACTGTTGATTTACCTATCGATAATAATAAAGCAATCTCACGAGAAGACTTTCCTTCTTTTGAAAATTTTATTACCCTCTCACGAATTTGGATTTGCATAGGCCGAGCCATGCTCCCACGACTTTTTATAAACTAAATGTAAACATTCAACGCGCTATTATTCGCAAATACGTCTTTGAACGTCCTACTGCGTCAATGTATATTATGTGGCCGGAAACTTTTGCACATATAAATATAAGAATAATAATAATAAATATATTCACAAACATAAATAATATTCTTTACTATATTATTTTGTTTCCTGTATCTCATACTCACATCTCATAATGATTAAAAATCATTAGTCTTTTTTTTAATAAATTAGAGTACGAAATGTCACTGGCCGGAAACTTTTGCACGTCACTGTATATATATATATATATATATATATATATATATATATATATATATATATATATATATATATATATATTTATATATATATATATATATATATATATATATATATATATATATATATATATATATATTTATATATATATATATATATATATATATATATATATATATATATATATATATATATATATATATATATATATATATATATATATATATATATATATATATATATATATATATATATATATATATATATATATTTCAGCATATAGAAAGTTTCCGATTCTAATCGACAGACTGCACAGGGAGAGCAGTAATGAGAGGTTTACTTCCTTTGAAATATTAAAGTACTGAATCAATTTTAAGTTCAAACCTTGTTTGCTGCAAGTATCGACTGTAAAGTTTCGATTTCTGCATGTTAACGCCCCCCCATCAGCGACAATCGAGAGATTCAAATGGGAGGATTATTTTGCTTCCAGAAACTGCCAATTCTGGGTTCTTCGTCACGCTATTTTTCCTATTATGAATTATTACAGTTGCAATATAGTAGTATTACAATAAAATACAAATTTTTCTAGGTTATATATTATTACTAAGTTACTGCATCTATAAAGAACCTTATTTACTGGAGGAATTTTTATAAAATCTATTTAAGTTTTTGTTTATATTGCAGAAATGTTCTGGCATCTGTTAAAACACAAGAAAATAGAAACAGTGTAGCCAGAGAAAATAAAATATTCTTTGTACTTTTATTGTAACTAAAAGCTTTCTATAGTTGTAAGGCAGCAACGTTCCCGGGCGAGATATTCCACGTTTATAAAATCTACTTTTCATATTTATTTAAATTCTTGTGAAAATATTACGTTAGTATTATTGTATAGTATAACCTAGTGATATCATTACATTAGAAAATTGAAACCAGTAGACAAGATGGGAGTATCAGCGTAAAGCAACGTTGCTAACGACTGCATCAATTATGTTTAAAATCATAAACATTTTTCCTTTTGTTAATGATAAAAATGTGGCAGAGAAGACACGTATTCATTTAACATCGTTTTACAGTGACAGATGGGTAGCTATCTGACATCGCATAATCGTAAGAGTAAACTATGGCCTGATCTCAAAGTCGTTTTATGAAATTACACTCAAAGTTATCTTGTTTAGTATCCTCCGACCCTTTCTTCTAGCGTCTGTTTTCTTGTTGCGGACGGAATTCTGAAGTATTTCGAGAAAATCACACACATGTGGCGGCCCGTGGCTCCGTGGTGCAGGATTACCTTGCGATGCAAAAGGTCTCGGGTTCCAATCCTGGCAGGTTGATATATGTTTATTTAAGTATATATGGCCTAGTCACGTACATAGGTAGTAATTGTTTGCAGAAATACAATAACGTCCGTGGCAGCACTACCGCATTGTCTAAAAGATACCGAGAAATAAATGTATGTTTCGATACTTAGACAACGTTCATGGGTGTTACAACATCCCCGCCGATATCCTCAGGATATGAAAAAGGGTAAAATTCCTACTCAGGCGGGGAGGTGAACGATAAAAAAAAATATATTTCTGCTGTATATTTGGCTTGCACCTAAAGTACGGAGGGTGTTAAAAGTTATTATTGTTACGAGGGTGTTCTTTTAAGTTTCAGTTACTGTCACTGTTCCACGTACTTTAACGAAATTTTTTACGAATTCGGGGCGTTCTGCAGTTTTTTTTTACGATTTTTTTTTCTTTTAGAAGAATAAGGAAAAATAATGTAAAGTATCGCTTAATATCGCTCTCATTAAAGGGGGAAATGGACCAAAAGCTATTCATAAAAAAGTGTCCCTATTATAAAAGCACCACAAACTATTTCCATAGTCGAGATAAAGATGCTCGATATTGTCTGCAGTCAGCGTATATCCAACTAGTTTGTCGTGCAAGTTGGTCAAATAAGTTTGACGGTACAAATCGAGCCCACACGTTCAACTAAAATGGACAGACGGACAAACTTCTTATCAGTGTGCCCCTGTTGCCAGTGAAGTGTGGAAATCTAATTCTTAAATAAAATTTTGCTCTAAAAGTCTAACTTCAGGATGACTCCAGATCAGAAAGATCTATTAAAGCAAGAACTACGAATGTGAATAACCTGTATATAATGATGATGAAGATGAAGTTAAGGAGGTAGGGCCCGTCGATATCAATGATCATTTGGCGCCCTTATTTGTTTTATATGATTATATTAAGTTCTTTGAGGAATTTTTGGATTTCACCTTTTTTTAATTTGTATGAATTAATTGTTTGGATTAAAGTGGAAGGGGTATTATGCTTTGCTCTAATGTTATCAAAGTGATCAGTTTCAAATATATATTTAACTCTCAATGGAGAATTACAAGTGGGGGTAATTTTTCAAGAGGTAGAAGTGTGTGGAGTAGTGACCTATAGCTAGTCTTCTCAGAATTGTTTTTTCTTTCCTGCTCAAGTTATGGATGCGCAAGAGAGGGAAGACTAATGGTTTTAGATAGCTAAGCTTTTTGTTGTTTTCCTCGAGATTCCATTTCAGCTGAAACAGATCTGAGAAGAAGAGGTTTACTAAGTCATTTGTATGATTTTCCCCTTGAGCAGGAGAGCCAGTTGATGTAGCCTTTTTGGTTGCCTGATCAGCTCTATCATTACCACTTATTCCCATGTCACCAGAAATCCAGAGATAAAAGATAGTGTTTTCCCTGTATTTCGCAATGTATTGAATATCAGAAATTTGTGTCAACTAAGCGTTATTGATTTCGATGGCTTTAAAAGCATTTAATGAATCCGAAATGATTAGAATCTTTTTGTTTTCTATGGAGCTGAGTGCATGTCTAGTTGCCTCTTTTAGTGCAAGTAATTCTGCTGTAAAGATTGAGTTGTAATGGGATAGTTTGAAAATCTTTATAATGGTTTTGTGAACAATGGCAGCGCCAACTCCTTTGTTAGTCTTTGATGCATCAGTGTAGATTAATCAAAATTTTGAGTATTTGAGATGCAGCCTTTCAAGAAATTTAGATTTAAGTTCCGAGTGACTTTGATCCTTTGTGTTTGCAGAGTGAAGGTCGAAGTCAACTTTGGATTGATAATTGAAAATTGGAGGGGAAAGATTGTGCAGAGTAACAAATTTATTAATTCTGTGAGAAATTGATCTTGGTGGAAACATTTGGGAGAGGGAGTGTACTTTTGTTAAATTTAATATTGATTTTGGGTATCTTCTTTGAATCCATGAGGTATAAAATCTCATAATGGAGAGTTGTCTGTCTAGTTGAAGGGGAGGAATTGAAGAAACGCACTGGAGGCTGGGGGTTGGGAAAGTTCTAAAGGCACCCGTTGCCAGTCTCAGAGCTCTGTTTTGTATGGTGTTTAGTGACTTCTTGGCGGAGTAACTAGCAGCGTCATAGATGAAGTCATAATACCTCAGTTTTGACAGGATCAAGGATTTGTACAGCATAACTAATGTAGGATAATTCGCACCCCATTTCATGCTTGATATCAATCTTAGTACACTGAGATCTTGATTTATGCGGGCTTTTAGATTTTTGATGTGAGAAAGCCAGTTCCTTTTTGGAATCAAAGATTAGACCAAGTATGTTTAGTGAGGAGGTGAAGGGAATATTGGAGTTTTCTATCTTTAATGAGATATTTTTGGGGCTGTATATCTTAATTGTAAGTTTTGGCTCTTCTGTCGCCAAACATATTATTTTCATTATTATAAATAATAGTTTCATTTTTTTTTTATAATTTTATGGTGTTTCGACTGGTAGCTTTCAGACCCATTCCTGCCTTTTCAGCCAATAATCCGCGTTGCGTTAAGCAAGTAATGTTGACACTGCCAAAGATGTATTTACTGTATGCTAAAGTGTTCCTTATACTAAACATAGCCACTAAGGGCCCAATTACACGGCTAGTCAGAGCAATTTTCTCTCCGTTGTGACTGATCGGGGGGCTATTGTTGCCTCGTTGTTTTGAATTGCGGTTGTTTGCTTGAAACGAGTTAAGAGATTGCACAAGAAGTGTTTTTCTTATTTGTCAATAATATTGCGACGTGCTTTTTTTTTGTTAAAATCATTTCACGTCTGTCACAAAACTGTTAGGCTACGGCGATAAGATTTACTAAGAAATATGGTCTGAGAAAAGGTATCGGGCAAGTCTTGAGTAAGCCAACCTTGGATGTGGCTTAAAAAAAGACTTTAAACATAACCCTGAAAGTAGTAGGACGCCGAAAATAGTTGTCCTACCCCAGGCGTGTTCAATATCCAAGTGCCCATCTGGAATATATTTCGATCTATTGAATCTCATCAGGTAGCTGAATGCTGACATTATTGAGCGTTTCGCAATGATGAACAACTAAGTTGGGAATGTGGAATCTTTGGCATAATGATACTACTCAGTATATATCACCTCTACACCAAACACTTTATTTTTGTACTCGACGCGCGCTAACTATGTTAGCTTCATCAGGAGAGATGATTGACTAAAGCTAAACTACAAATCTACCCTATTTATACTTAGCCTAACCCTTGAATTACTCAAGCGGAACTAATGACATAGGCAAGGCCATCAGTTCCGGTCAAGTAACCAGTAGAGGGGACTATAAGAAATAGGCCCTCTGTCTTTATTTAAACTACTTTTACATTTTATGATTTCCATACTTTCGTATGCGTTCAACAATCTCCTATCAGATACATTTTTTATTAATCTAAGATTATTTAATGTTACAGTATGATCAGCTTCAGGGGCATATTCGGCAATGCTAGACTTTTCTGTTCTACTGTATTTTAAGTATACTAAATGTTCTTTAAATCGTGTTTTAATTGACCTTTTAGTTTGCCCAACATACTTTTTGTCACAATCATTACAACTAATTTCATAAATTCCACTTTTCTCACAATTAGGAATCTTATCTTTGGGATTTCCTAAGATATTCCTCAGATTGTCTGATGACTTATAGACTAAAGTGAGGCCTACCTTATTAAATACCTTATTAAGTCCCTTGCTATATTTCGGATTATTTCCAATATAACAATCAATTTTATGTTCAGAAAGAAGGAACAGCTATGAGTAATTGCTTATCACCTTTCATAGCCAATTTATTCATGGGTAAGTTTGAAATCGAAGCCAAGAATTCGAATATTTCCCAAGGGTATGGTATAGGTATATGGATGATATTTTCGCGATTTTTGATACAAAGAAAGCAAATATTGATAATTTTGTTTCTAAATTAAATAGCCGGTATGATTCCATTAAATTCACTTTCGAAGTTGAGAACAAAGGACAATTGCCTTTTCTAGATATTTTAATTATTAAAAATAATAATAGATTAGAATTTGATATCTATAGGAAGGACACAGTAACAGATAGATATATTTCTAATGATTCATTTCATTGCAAACAACATAAATTAGCCTCATTACATTTTTTAGTCCATCGTTTGGTCACTTTCCCTCTGAATAGAGTAAACTTTAATAAAGAAAGGAATCGTATTAGAAATATAACTAGAGTTAATGGTTATGACGATGACTTAGTAAATAAGCTAATAAATAGACATAAGTTTAGGTTTAATATTCAGAATTCCACCTTTTTTACACGCGAACAAAATATCACCAAGTATGTCTTCATGCCATATAATTCGAAATATAGCAAGAGACTTAATAAGGTATTTAGTAAGGTAGGCCTCACCTTAGTCTATAAGTCATCAGACAATCTGAGGAATATCTTAGGAAATCCCAAAGATAAGATTCCTAATTGTGAGAAAAGTGGAATTTATGAAATTAGTTGTAATGATTGTGACAAAAAGTATGTTGGGCAAACTAAAAGGTCAATTAAAACACGATTTAAAGAACATTTAGCACACTTAAAATGCAGTAGAACAGAAAAGTCTAGCATTGCCGAACATGCCCTTGAAGCTGATCATACTGTAACATTAGATAATCTAAGATTAATAAAAAATGTATCTGATAGGAGATTGTTGAACGCATACGAAAGTATGGAAATCATAAAATGTAAAAGTAGTATAAATAAAGACAAAGGGCCTATTCCTTATAGTCCCCTCTACTGGCTACTTGACCCGAACTGATGGCCTTGCCTATGTCATTAGTTCCGCTTGAGTAATTCAAGGGTTAGGCTAAGTATAAATAGGGTAGATTTGTAGTTTAGCTTTAGTCAATCATCGCTCCTGATGAAGCTAACATGGTTAGCAAAACGCGCGTTGAGTGCAAAAATAAAGTGATTGGTGTAGTGGTGATATATACTGAGTAATGATGAACAAGTTTTCGACAGTCTTTTCTGATTATGTCACTAAAGTTACCTTCTTTTCATTAATTTGCAGATACATACTTAAAATACTATCCCATTACGTAAATTTCGCCTTACACTGAATAGCTCTTCTGATTCTCCATTACGTATAATGTACATGCACTTCCGACCCAAATGACATTACCCTGTTCCGCTATCTTCTGAGTTATGTCCCCTGTATGCACCATATTTCTCGTCGGATGTTCCAAATTCGTTAACTTAAAACAAAAGCGGGCAGAACTTCGATTATCGTTTGTTATTTGTGATAGTTCTGGGACGATACGTGCTCTAAAGGGTACAGTTTTACAAAGGAAATTGCACTTAATGTAAAATATTGGGGTTCTTAAGTTAATATAATAATGTACATCTGTTAAACTTACCAAAGCTGTTAAGTAAATCGATAGATAAAATATAGAGTATGTCACCCACTGTAAAATTTTGAAGGCTTGATATGTCGTGATCACACCCAACTTTCAGTCTCATGCTATCATATCCATCATTACTTTTTAAAAATATTACCGCAATATGTAGAACCAATTCATATATAAATAATGTGTTGTACAGGGTGTTATGAAAATCGTTTAATATATTGTAAGAAGTCGAATAACAATTACAAAAAAAATTATAAATGACGCCCCTGTATAAGTACTGAAAAAATTACGTTTGAGGTTTTTTTGACTTTTTAGTATGTACGCCAATGGTTGTATCAAGTAGAGACGCCAAATACAGTTGACTAATAATATAATACTATAATAATAATAATTCAATCTATCGAAATGTTGCTATACTTGAAATCAAAAGTTTCTTATTTTATAATTACGAATTAAAAGAATTTGATCACTTGCAGTTTAAAAAATCATTTGAAGTAACCGAAACAAACCATATTTGAAGTACAGTGCGTTCAAAATAAATATCAAAGAAAATAACCTAAACTGACTGTCCAAAGCTGACCAATATTCACTACATTTTTAAACATTGCATCCTTAACTGCAAAACAAATTAAAAAAAAAACGCTCTAGCACCGTCTTTACGTGTTTTTCTTGCGATTTGCGAGCCAGGACTGATTTACTTTGACTATGATAAACGAATCCATGCACACACTAATTTCAAAAGCACAAGACCGACAAAACTGGAAAGAGTTAATTCATAATGGAGCATTGGCCCCTACATCTCAGCAGGGAGGTTAATACTGAGGAGGAGGAGATGAACCAGGACATGATTTACAATTTGAATCTTAAGATATATACATGACAGGGTCCTAACTAACTTCGCCTAAGTAAGGAATTTATATAAGTGTAAGGCAAAAGTTTTGTTCTACATCTACAGAGTGTTCTCTTAGTTGAAAGTTCTTTTTTAACGATTAATATTACTCACTCGGATAAATATTGTTTCACCAAAGACCATCGAATAACGATTAAATAATAATTTTAAATCTTGGAGTTTGACCTGTAAATTTGAATATGCTTTTTAGTGTTCCGTACGGAACACTTATAAGATCACTTCGATGTCTGTCTGTCTGTCTGTCTGTCACACCCGATTTTCTCCGAAACTATTTGACATAGAAAGTTGAAAGTTGGTAATAATATAGGAATTGATGGCCTCATCAGAGCCATGTATGTAGTTTTAAGAGTTAAATTTTGACTTAAGGGGTTAGTTTTGGGGGTGAAATCGGAAGTGAAAAAAAAAATTTACTGGGTCATCGAGTGTGGTGTCAAATGAAAGCTTGTGAAAACACGAGTAAAAAATGTATATATAATGCAATACTTGCGCGCACTTTTCTTTGTATTATTTTTAAAAAAATCGCGAAAAATCGCTGTCCCGCGCCTTATCTCGAAAAGTACTTATCAAAAAATTTTGAAAAAATTCCGGAATATTCTCCATGGGGTGTAGATTGAACGAAAATTATCACGAGTGCATTACCTTTAATAATTTTTCTGGTATTTAAAAGAAACAAAAATTTCAAAGTCATCAGGTTTCAGTAAAGATTGGAAACAAACTTTGTTGAAAACTCATTTGGGGTGTGTTTTGTGAAGTCACTGATCATTTTATACATCTGTAACAAAATTTTTTATTTTAAAAGCACTCAACGTACGGAACACTAATTGCGCAAGTTCGACTTGCACTTGACCGGTTATTTCTTATGGGTCTAGCACACTGGCTACAAGGAAGTCCCTAAAGCGCTTCAGGAGCGGCATGTGTGCAGAAAAAGCGATTCACGTCGTTCTTGAATCGCTGTAAATTGTACTCAGTAGGAAACACAGACCTGGGAAAATTATTCCAAAGGGATGATGTTCTTCATATAAAAGACTGCTTGAAAAGCGTTGTACGCGGAGTAACAAGCTGAACCTCATACGGGTTTGAGGTATTAGCGCGACGTGTATTTCTAACATGCACCGCTCTGGGAGGAATTAAGCGGGCTACATCCTTCGAACACTTTCCATGAAAATACTTCTAGAACAGACTCAAGTCGCCAATCGTTCTTCGATGTTCCAGCGAATCAAGGCCGCCGGTTAGTTCCGGGTCTCCAATCAGACGAACAGAATCCAACAAATGCAGTGTGTGTTTGGGAGTGGAGTCCCAAACATGAGAGCAGTATTCCATAGTTGGTCGAATTTGGGCTTTGTAAAGAATTAACAGTTATTGTGGAGTGTAAAACTTTCTGGTTCCAAATAATATTCCCAACTTTTGAGAAGCTCTCCATGCTATGCCTGCAACATATTCATGCCAGGACATATTTGCTCCCAAATTAACGCCCAACAAATTGAGTGCCGATGCTAGGGGAAAGGAGTGCCCCGACATGGCTATGTCGAGTTCAGCAACGTTAACTTTTTTAGAAAAAAACTGCCGCCTGGGTTTTTGTAGCGTTAAATTCCATTTGGTTACTGTCACCCCAAGATAAAATTTCTTCCAGGTCTTTGTTAAGTTGAATGACCTCCTGCTGTCTGCGGATATTCGCCTGACTAGATTATATACTTGCTTACATTTCCTTTATGAATAAGAACGCCTAACGGTGTAGTATTTGCCTACTAAAGGCGAGAATATAAGCCGCTCGAGAGAGATATTTCAACTTAAGCTATTTCATGAACATAAACTTAAAATTAAACTTAATATTGATTAAAGTTAACTTAAGCTAATCCGCTGGCAATATAATCTTTGAAATAATGTTCTTATATAGAAATCTGTTTACCAGGTGTACAAGTATGAAATGCGGATTTCAGACAAACAGATGGTGCACCAATGCAGTTTGTGCTATAAAGATTTGACACTGCGCCATTTTGTTGTGTCATCAACAAGTGTCAGACGCGCACGAGTGATAAATTGGAAAAGTGTGTGCATACTGTTCTGTTGTTGTGTTCAATATGTCGAAATTTATACCGAACAAAGAGTATTCGCGGACACCATTAATTTTTTGTTTTCATTTGAAGAAAACTGCTGTTGAATCATACCGATTACTTCGAGAAGCTTATGGTGAACATGCTCCATCGCAAGATACGTGTGAACGATGGTTTCGGCGTTTCAAAAGTGGGGACAAAAACAACTCGCCGAGCAATTGGGCGTTAGTCAACAAGCTGTTTCCAAGCGGCTACGAGAGATGGGAAAGATTCAGAAGCTGTTAGATGGGTACCACATGAGTTGAACGACAGGCAAATGGAAATGCGCAAAAACACGTGTGATATTTTGCTCGCTCGGTACAAAAGGAAGTCGTTTTTGCATCATATAGTTACAGGAGATGAAAGTGAATTTATTTTGAGAATCCCAAGCGCAAAAAATCATCGGTAGACCCAGGCGCACCATCCACATCGTCCGCAAGACCGAATCGCTTTGGCAGAAAAACGATGTTCTGTGTTTGGTGGGACCAGAGGGGCGTGGTCTATTATGAACTGGGGAAACGGTTAATACTAAACGTTACCAACAACAATTGACCGATTTGAACCGTTTGCTGCTTGAAAAAAGGCCAGAATACCGAAAGAGGCAACACAAAGTCATTTTTCATCATGAGAATGCTCCATCACATACGTCAAAACCAGTTCGCCACACGTTGGAAGCACTCAGCTGGGAAGTTCTACCCCATGCGGCATACTCGCCAGACTTGGATCCTTCCGATTACCACTTGTTTGCATCGATGGGGTACGCACTTTGGTTCGTACGAAGATGTGAAAAAATGGCTCGATGAATGGTTCGCAGCAAAAGGGGAAGATTTTTACTGGCGTGGTATTCACAAATTGCCCGAAAGATAGGAAAAATGTGTAACAAGCGATGGAGCATACTTTCAATAAAGTACTTTTTATCATTATTCCAAATTTAACATGTTTGTTTAGAAAAAAAATTCGCATTTCATATTTGTACAACTGTACCTACCGTCAAAACATCACCCGGCCAGGAATTTCGAGCCAGCAACCAATACCTCGGGCGGCGTCAATAGAGAAGGCGTAACTTCGTAATTTTTACGAACGATATTCTTGAATATGTATAAGTTTCGAACGATGTAAAAAATTTCAATTTTTTTAAACTTTCAGTCTGTTTACCTCCTTTAAGTCTAAGGTTTTACAATCCACCTTGACACAAACCAGGCCTACATGTTGGCGTAATGCAAAAATTTAGTTCCACACTAAATTTAGTATTTTAAACTGAAACATATTTTATCGGCACTATAGTATTTTATTCTCCGTTCTCGTAAGTTTACTCTGTCTTTATTGGATTTTTGTCATACTGACAAGACAAATAGCTTTTAGTACGTTCGAAAACGTACACTATCCCGTAATAAAATTACCCAGCATGCACGACAGCCAATATTAAGCTTAAAAATGGTCTCTGCCTTAAACGTAGTTACCCGCTCAATTTAATAAATCTAAATCGTTTTTTCACGGAACGTTTGCACCGCTTTAATTTTGCACACGTCGCGCGTCGTCGACATACAAAGGTAATTTGTATTAATAAATCACCGGAATTTGACGCAATTTTTTCAAATAAATTTAAATTTGAGGGTGTGTCACGGCACCTATAAAATAATCCACTACCCCTGGTGAATCTAAAATGATTTTTTTTGTATCCGTTCCCCTTCTCGCTTTAACCGAGATTAACTTGGTTACCTGTAAATCCTATCCAGATGTTGGAGTGACAGAATACACAGTATGTTGTTATACTGCAGTATAAATCTAAAAAATATGTTTGTCATATGATGTTAGCATATCTATAACACAGGTCAACACGAATTTTGACTTTGATAAGAGGGTATGAAATTTCAATAGATTTATCGACAGTTAGACGAAAAAAAAATATATGGCCTGAAAAAGTTTGCTTTTGTATCCAGGAGAAACGGTTGAACAGTATTTTAGAAAAACCATAGTTTAAATTTTTATTTATTGATAAATCGGAACAAATATATTTATATATGATTTTTATCAACTTTTACTATCATATCAAATTACAATCCGTTTGTTATTTTGAGGCCGTTTAGTTCACACTGCTCTATTAGTCTCTGTCCGTTGTCGTCAGTAATGTCTTCTCCGAATGGTCCTACGGTATTGTCCTTTGTTTTCCTTCCTGTTCTCCCATTCAGATCTCCCATTATTATTAATTCTTGGTTTTTTCTTTACTTTTTGTATTTCTATTTCTAGTATTTCCATGAAGTTATCTTTTTCTCTTCTAGTGCTGTCTTCTGTTGGGCCGTATACTCCTAATATTACCATGTCTTTTCCTAGCATTGTTATATTTAGTTTTATGATTCTGCCATTGATGGGTTCCCAAGATGTTATTTTCTTTTTCCACTTCTTTTTTACTAATATTCCAACTCCGGCCTTTGCTATTTCTTCCTTCTTTAGTCCACTCCAACAATGCATCACTTCATCTATTTCTTCTATTCCACTTCCCTTTTTCTTCGTCTCGCTTATTACTAAAATGTCTATGTTCATCTTCTTAAACACTTATATGACTTCGATGTTCTTTGTACTCCATCCCTGTATATTCCAGGTGCCGAGAGCAGCTATTCTGTTTCGGGATTTCTTCATTTGGCTAAGTTTTAAGCTTGGGTTAACTTTTGGCTTTGAAGTAGAATTGCCCCCCCGTATCCGATGGGGCTCCCTTCTTCGAAGGTGTGGATTGCCACCCGGGGATTTTTGCTTATCTTGTGATTTTTCATCCTACTTTTCAAAAACAACTAGCATTTCCCAGTTTATCTTTTACGTGTGTTAGGGTGCTAACTCCTAACGCCACAACCCTCCTCCTTTATCCGGGCTTGGGACCGGCAACAGTGTTGATGAACTACTCAATCCACCTATCAACACTGCAGGCGGAGTGTTGATGGACAAAAAGCAGACAGAAATAAAATACAAAATACACTTACTGCAAGACGAAACGATAAGAGACCTATAGAGACGACGATTAGATCAAAAATTAAATGAATTTAACTACGACAACCTCCAACAGATGTATGACCACATAAAAGAATGCATCAAACAGGCGGCCCTAGAAGCATTAAGTAAAGAAGACAACGAGAATAAGAAACATAAAATTAGAATCTGTGGAAAAACCAAAGAATCTATAAAGGAGAAAAAAAGACTATACGAAAAATGGCTGAATACAAAATCAGAAGAAGATCTACAGAAATATAAAGAGAAAAATGCAGAAACGAGGAGGATGATAAGCAAAGAAAATAACGAGAGATGGGAAAAAATCGTGCGAACATGTAGAACAGTATATAGGAGGAACTAGAAGCACAGAGTTATGGAGAATAATTAAAGCATTAAGGACCAACAATAAAGAGAAGATATATATAGAGTATATCCCAGAAAGCGAGTGGGAAGAATATTATAAGAAACTGCTAACAGAAGACAGACAAGAATTCCAGGAAGAGAACCCTGAAGAAGAACAGAATAAGGAAAAAAAAGAGATAGAACTAAGCTATGAAGAAGTAAAAAAAGACAATAAAACACTCAAAAATAATAAATCTGCACGGCCTGGGGGGTGGTAAATGACATCGAATGCTGAGAAACATGTTCCACAGAGCGATAAATGGAGAAAACATACCAGAGGAATGGTCAAAAGCCTATATAGTATCTATATTTAAAAAGGAAGACCGCAGAAAATGCACAAACTATAGAGGCCTAAGCATAATATCGAGTATGGGACGTTTGTATGGAAAAATTATTAAAAATATCATAGAGGAAAATATAAAGGGAAAAATTGGAGAAGACCAAGCAGGCTTTACGGCCGGAAAATCATGTATAGACCACATATACACTATAAAACAAACAATGGAAAAAAACTGGCAAAGAATACAGAAGTTCATTTTGCCTTCATAGACATAAGAAAGGCCTATGACTCAGTACCAAGACAAAGATTATGAAACGAAATGAAAGAAATAGGCATTGACAAAGAACTAATATACGCAGTAAAAGCTCTCTACGAAAACAACACAGTGAAGATAAAAATAGGACATAAAATAGGGAAGAGACTCCAAACATAAAAAGGTCTATTACAAGGATGCTCTACATCCCCCACACTATTCAAAATATACCTCGAACAAACATTAAAAAAATGGAAGCAAAAATGTAGTGGAAGTCCCAATACGAGAAGATTACTTATATACTTTAAGTTTCGCAGACGACCAAGTAATCATAGCGCAAGATGAGGAAGACCTCAGTTATATGGTAAGAAAACTGAAAGAAGAATACACTAAAGCAAGATTAGCAATAAACTTTGATAAAACGGAATATCTAACAACAAAGGAGGGAAACGTGGAGAATCTAGAAGTCGATAACTAAACAATAATCAAAGGAACCGATAGATTTAAATATTTGGGAACCATCATTTCAAAAAAACGCAACATCAGAAGAAGACATTAAAGCTAGATTGGGACAAACACGGACAATTAAATTCGATCCTGTGGGACAAGCACATTACAAAGAGAACCAAAACACGCATATACAAATCAATAATACAAAGCGTAATGACATACGGGTCAGAAACATGGACGATCAAAAAAAAGAAATAAATCTAAAATTAACGCGGTAGAGATGGAGTATTAGAAAAGATGTTGTAGAGTGACACGTATGGAGAGAATAACAAACGAAGAAATAAGAAGCAAAATGAACATCAAAGAGAACGCAATAAACACCATTGAAGAAAAACGATTAAAATGGTATAGACACATAAGACGGAGCGAAGATAATAGGTGGATAAAGAAAATAACGGAGTGGAGCTCTATAAGAAGAAGAAAAAGAGGAAGACCCAGACGATCGTGGAGAGACGATGTGGACGAGGCTATGGAGGATAGGGGTCTAACAGATGGAGACTTACTTTTTCTTTCATGTTCATAAGTACTTTCTCTCACTAAACCCCAAATGTAGTCTTCCATCATATTTTCGTTGTTTTAGCCCTGATAACGTTGTTCGTAGTTCATAATATCTTGATGAAAACGTTCTCCTTGTTCTTCTGAGTACGCCCCCATGATGTTTTCAAATTTATCTAAATGAGCATGCAGCATATGTACTTTTAGAGACATTCTGCAACCCATGGTTTTAAAGTTTTCTAACATGTTTTCAACTAGCACTTGGTAATTTTTTTTTCTTTGTTATTCCCTAAAAATCCAGAGACTACTGCTTTAAAACTATTCCAACTTTTTTTTTGAGCACTAGTAAGTAATTTTGGAGATTTTTTCACTGGCAAAAATGTTTCTAATTTGTGGACCAACAAAAATCCCAGCTTTAATCTTTGCTTCTGACAACTTTGAAAAAAAGTTTTTTAAAAATGTAAAAGCTTTAGATTTTTCATCTAGCTTTTTTACGAATTGTTTCATAAGCCCTAACTTGATATGTAAAGGCGGCATTAATACGTTTTCAGGTTCAGCAATAGGTTCACATTTAACGTTTTGTTTTCCAACACAAAATTCCTTTCTTAGTGGCCATGATCGTTTGAACATGGTGTTGAGCATCCGCTCTACTATTCCACAAACAGAGATAACACGAATATTTTTGTATATCCGCCCTGTAGTCCCATTAAAAATCCTACCATCTTAAAATCCCCAATGAACTGCCACTTATACTCTTGATATTTTAAAGCTTCAAGTAAAATTTTAACACTTTCATAGTTTTCTTTTAGATGTACAGAATGAGCGACTGGAAGAGATAATATATATCAATATAAACAAAATAAAAATTGATGATTATTAGTAGAAAGCTAATCCAGGATGTTTGCATTCATATAAATGGTGAGAATATAGAACAGGTTAGAAAACTCAGATACATGGTATCTCCTATAAATGATAATTGAGATCCGAATATGGAAATTAAAGCCTGAGTTGAGGAGGCAAGATCAACTCTTATTAAGTTGCGCCAAGTCCTTTGTAACAAAAACCTCAGTCTACAACTCAGGTAAGGCATAGCTAAGTGCTATCCATTCTATTGTATGGTGTTGAAATATGGACCTTGACAATCTCATCTGTGAACAAACGTGGATTGATAAAGTAAGAAATGCGGAAGTAATCGAAAGAACCAGTCTAGAGGATCGTGAATTATTTAATAACATAAAAAGGAAGAAGATTTTTTTACCTGGGTCACATTGTTCGTGGTGAATGCCTGATTCTACACGGTCAAATTCAACGCAAAAGGGGAATAGGACGAAAAAGACTATCATGGCTACGCAATATCCTTCAGGGAACAGGAATAAATGATTTTCAGGCACTCATAAATGTGGCTTTAAACAGACTCATCTGTTGAGAGAGGTTTGGTACAAACGCCTACGCAGGAATTTGCATGTCACCTTGAGAAGACGAAGTCGACTACGAGTATTCATAACTAGCTAGCCTAGATCACATTCTAGTGTCAAACAAATGAGGTTACTTTGGATAGTAGTTTGAGATTTAATAAATACATACACAGAGTTTGTTGTGCTGTTTGCAGCGAATCTTTGAAGAATATATGACCGACGAAAATTTTTAAATTTAGTGAAATCAAATTTTGGTGGTAGAGTACCTTTTTTGGATTTCTAAGAGTAGTTTATCAGAATATATATATATATATATATATATATATATATATATATATATATATATTTATTATCAACGGTAACACCATTTCTACAAAAAACCATTGGCAATATGCAAGAGAAAAAAACAATGTGAATGAACAATATAATTAAAGTTAAATCTAAAACTGAAAGGTCAGAATGCAGGGTATTACAATCTAAATTAATCATTTTAAAGGTAAACAGTACTTGACATATAATACCAATGGGAAATTACCCGAAAATTAAAGAAACTCTATAGCGAGGTCAGTTGCTTGACCATATTTTTGAATCGGTGTACTGGGCCATCAGTTGGCAAATTATATTTATCAAAATTACGCTGCATTCTAAAGATTGGACTATGCAAGCCATAGTTTCCGGTGACATTAGCTGGGTAAAATAACGACCTGGCGCGGGTACGATGTACGGTATGAAAAGATAATTTACTAAGTAAGTACTCACAGTCAATATATCCATTTAGTCGCTTAAATAAGAAATGTAGATCAGCTTGCTTTTGTCTGTCCTGAAGACTGCACATATTTAACAATCTTTGTACCAGGTCATAGTTGGTATGTCCCTCAGTTAAAGGAATTTTCAGTTTAAAAGAACAGGTACCTAAGAATTTTTTTTTGGACACTCTCCAACTGATTAATATAGACATTATAAAAAGGAGACCACACCGGGCTTACATTCTCCACAATCGGTCGAACGTACGAGCAATACAATAATTTAAACACATTACATGAAAAATCGGCACTAAATCTATCAATAAAATCCAAACACCTACCGGCTCGCTGCACCACACTCATTTGATGGCCGATGAAAGATAAAGAACAATCAAACATCACACAAAGATTCCTAATCTCATGTACCCGTTTTAAAATGGTTGTTTTTATACTATAATCAAACTACATAGGACTTTTTATTCTGGAAAATGATATACAGGAGCATTTATCAGTATTCAGACTTGAGCCGTTTAAAGTTGCCCATTGGAAAAATATTTCAACATCCACTTGCAAAACAAGACTCTCCACAGGACTAGAAATAATTTCAGATCATCGGCAAATATAAGAAAAGAAGTATTGGTCAGGAAATCCCTCAAGTTATTTACAAATAAGAGAAACAAAAAGGGGCTGCAGTGAGAGCCCTGGGGAACGCCCGAGGGCACTATACTTAGGTTAGAGATATAATTATTTATTCTTACACTTTGCTGACGGCCCATTAAAAAACTCTCCAGCAGATTAGATACACAAGAGCGAGAACGCTGAAAGCCATACTGTTCATCCACGATCACCCGCCTACAGTGCCAAGAAAGACAAGAAGTGACCAATAAGTCAAAAAGCTTTGGTATATATATACATATATAATGAATTATAAAGACTCCCTAATACTACCACATTATGAGTCAGGTCGTTCAAATACGAGAACTAGAACACAACACACACACACACATATATATATATATAATATATATATATATATATATATATATATATATATATATATATATATATATATTTCGAGTTTTTAAGCGGGTCCAGCCTCGTCCTCCGGTGTTGGCGGAGTCTGCATTTTACAGGCAAATTGAATTTAGTGATTTTATATGGTTGAATGACAATCCATTTTTGGATCGATGTTTTTTAGGTCCTAAAGCTGGATCCGGTCTCAGCGGCGTCTGCCCTTTGGGGCGGCCGACTTTTTTAGTGTTCAACAAATGATATAGTACTTGATTCAAGTGATTAAACGACAGTCCATTTTTTGATGTAGCCTGTTGGGCCTTATCTGAGTATTTCAGGGCAGAGGGTCCGCAAAATCAACGTTAAAAGGTCTTTATTCGACTAGCCCGATAGAATGAATAACTAGGCAGACGGTTAGTCGACAGGTCAAATTTTTAGGTCGCCCGGGCGTCTGCCCTTTGCGGCGCCCGACTTTTTTAGTGTCAACAAATGATATGGTACTTGATTCAAGTGATTAAACGACAGTTCATTTTTTTGATGTAGCCTTTTGGGCCTTATCTGAGTATTTCAGGGCACGAGGGCTGCAAAATCAACGTTAAAAGGTCTTTATTCGACTCGCCCGATAGAAAGAATAACTAGGCAGACGGTTAGTCGACAGGTCAAATTTTCAGGTCGCCCTCTTGGTCCATTATGTCTTACATATGTTGACTTCCTTTTCTGCTTGTCAATACCAAAATTGGGCGGTCTTTATAAGTGACTGAAGAAACTGTTAAAAAAGAATCTGTGCTAATCTTTATTTGCGACGGTTTTTAATGTAGAATTTCAACAATCTAGTACTCTAACTATTACTATTAAGGAACATTAATTAACGATCATTTACACTATTAATTAAATTTCCGCCCAACTAGTTACAAACAGCTCCCCATTACGGATATGCTAATCGCCCTTTAGCCAGAATTTCTATTCTATCGTAGAGTCGTCTCTAATGTATTGTTTAAAGCCATAAAACAATGTGATATATTATATGTGTATTTTAATGGCTACTTGTTAGAGTGTCTAGATAAAGACACAATCTATTCAGTAGAATCTTTAATTTAATTTAAATGTATTTAGAATAAGAAAGCAATTTTTACGACCTAGTAAATCTACCGGCAATATTTGCTTGTTGCTACAGATGACTGTATTTATACGATAGTTATTCGGAAAGTAATCTCCGTTTGTGCTTAGTTAGAGGATTAGTGGAGGGGTGCAGCCATCACTGTGCCAATAGATATAATACCATAGTTCAATTAGGGACACGGTATCGTATGAAAAGTATCGATACTTTACTCACAAGTAGTATCAGAAGAAAAGTATCGTACTCATAAAAGCATCGAGATTCTCAGGTATCGACACTTTTTATCCCCAATAATTTGTCTGTAAAACCCTTTTTCATAAGTTAAACAATGAATGAAACAAGTTTTAAATTAAGTTAATCAATGTTTTTATTTCAACTACAATTTAAATTTCCCACTCTTCCTTTGTACAGTCACCCAAAAAACAAATCGTTTCGCTGATAATCTGTTTCGGCTCTTTGACAATGCTGCCTGCTTTCGAAAATAGTCGGTCGGAAGGCACTGATGTCATTAGAATTATCAGGTACTCACTGGCCAGCTTATACAACTGAGAGAATACAACTTTCATATCACCCCATTGCTCTAAAGGGTTAGTCGACAGTGGTGACAATGGTGTTGACAAACGAAAGCTCATTTCATCCTTTTGAACAGCCGAAGTAAGCTGAAAATAGGAACCTCCATCACCTTTTTTTTTGCTTGGTGTGTGCTAACGTCTTGTGATGACTCCATATAATGTTTCCGTAGAAGAATCACTAGCTAGTTCACCACTGCTGCCAGGAGTACCGCAGTTTTTTTGTTGCTGCTAAACGCCTTATTGTAGATGCTGCCTTGGCATAAGTTTCAGGAGTGAATATTTTTAAATCTAGGGTAAAACAAGCAGGAGATTGCAACCAAATGATTATTTTCAATTTGTCGAAATCTGCGTTGTAGTTATTTCATTATTCGTTTTTCACTGCCTCTGTTACACCACTGTCAGTGCTATTACCAGACTTAATCCATTTAAGTGTGCTTTTAAGCAGTTAACGATTGGTATGATTTTGCTTATAGTTATATACTGTTCACCTGACAACACGTTGCTGACATATATTTGGTTGGTTTTAGAATATTAAGTAACAGTTTAATATTCTATGTTTCTAAAGACGAGGGAGTGGGTGGTGCTTTTATATTAACCATCAAAATTTCGTGCACAATAGGAGTCTGTTCAATTTACCTCTCTAGCATGTTATAAACTGAGTTGCACCTCCTGTTTATATCTATAATATAATATATAAAATATGTACAAAATGCAACGTATCTCTCTCTGTCTGTCTGTCCGTTAGTGCGCGATTTACGTGATTTTTTTAAAAATATGCATATATTCTCTGGCCAGATTATTGGCTATATTTTATTACGTTAGGTAACATAAGAAATAAGCAGTGACAAACATTTCTATTGCATTGTCTACTTTATAATCCGGATTTGATAGTACTAGGTAATCCGGACCTGCGTTTTCAGACATCTACTTAATTTAAACTATATGGGAAAACAGAAATCGATAGTGAGGGGATTCCCCTAACTTCCAGTCTAATACATCTGGGATTCACACAAACTGTAGGTGCCTTTAATTTGCCTACAACGCATCGTGTATCGGGTTTAAAGGTTAAGGACTTTGTAGTTGTTTGTTTATTGTCACAAGTACAACATACCTACGTTCTATTTTACTTTATGTGGTTCATATAAGTATGTAAACGTTTTTGTTACGTATATGTACCTACATATTAAAATGCCTTCTAAAAGAAAATATATTACACTAACAATAAAACAAAAATCCAATGTATTAGAAAGAGTAGTTCTTGTTGAAAGCGGAAAAGTGTTGGCAAATGAATACGGAGTGGGAACATCCACAATTTCCGATATAAAAAAGAAGCAAGGGAAAATCAATAGGTATGTATATATGATTTATTTTAAAGATAATTTTGGACACTCACTATGGACGTATAACTTCTTTTAGATTTATTTCCAATTGTGATTCCGGTCCTGGTGTCAGCAAAACCATACGAAAAGCCGAATATCCAGAAATGGAAACTCGTTTGTATACATGGTTTTGTACGCAACGATCAAGGCTCGTCCCAATTTCCTACGAAATTTTATCAGGCAAAGCAAAACAGTTTTCCACTGAAACCTACGGGAATGATAATTTTAGAGCTAGCAAAGGCTGGATTTCTAACTTCAGAAAACGACATGGTCTGCGTGCTTTAAAAGTTTGTGGCGAAAAACTATCCAACTTTATTCGCAGATAAAATAAAAGAATTAAACCTTGGACTTACTCAAATATACAATGCAGATGAATCAGCTCTGTGTTGGAAAATGTTGCCTAAAAAAACACTGGTTCGTTCTCAGGAAAAGACCGTACCAGGTCGAAAAATAAACAAAGAACGCGTTACCTTTCTAGCATGTTGCAATGCTGATGGATCACAAAAATTAAAGTTGTTAGTGATAGGAAAGGCAAAAAATCCGAGGGCTTTTAAAAATGTGAACATACCTGTTGAGTACAAATCATCTGCCAATGCATGGATGACTACAGCAATTTTCTTAGACTGGTTTCATCATTCTTTTATTCGTCAAGTCAAAAGTGATTTAAGAAGTCTCAACTTGCCTGAAAGAGCCCTGCTAATCGTTGATAACGCTTTGAGCCTTGGAACTATAGAAGAGCTGACTAGTAAGGATGGACAGTTTACAACATTATTTCTTCCACCAAATTGTACCGCACTTTTGCAGCCTATGTACCAGAATGCAATCAGACTGACAATATTATTTTATCGGAAAAGTCTTTTAGCTCATATTTTATCAAATAATGAAGAGACCCTTGTTAGGTTATTAAAAAGCATTAACCTAAAAGATGCTGCATGTCTACTATGCAATTCATGGGAAAAAGTCTCCCCTGAAGTCTTGAAAAAGTGCTGGCACAAAATTATGGCTTATGTGGCAGATACCAACCCATACACTGAATATAATGCTGAAGATCTGATTCCTCTGAGTGAATTGCGGCACAATTTGCTTTCCACGAATGAAGAAATGAAAGATAAAGCCTGAAATTTTTCTTTTAGTATTTTTTTTGGTTAATTCGTAAATATTTAACAGATTTTCAGATATGCTGAATGTTCTCATTGAGCAGAATCTCACGAACGTGGAAATATGTAATTGGCTTGAAAATGATAAAAATTTGTTACCACTGGAAGACATAGATGATACAGATGGACAACATGAGAGTGATAATGAACGTTCAGAGTTAAATACTAATACAAACCAGACTGTTACTAATTCGGATCACCGCGGTTTTAATTAGTCCGGATTATCGAGGTCGCACCTTATATATATATATATATATATATATATATATATATATATATATATATATATATATATATATATATATATATATATATATATATAATATTAATATTTTTGTTGTGAATTTCTCAACCGTACTTTAATATGGAATAGGGATTTGTATCAGGTTTGGGGACAATTAACACTCAATTATTAATTAAGTATTTCGTCATTATATTATGACTTCATCAGGAAAAAAAACTAAAATAAAATACTAACCAATGGGTTAGACAAATGGTAAACTACAATCGAGAGGAACTTACCAACTAAGAGTATGCTGTATATATAAAGTAACAAAAATAATTAACTAACCAGATACATGAAAGTAAACAAGACAATGCAACAGGGACACTACACGGCTCATATTTATCAACTAACTGAAAGGTTGTGCTGGTACAAATTAAATATTAATAGTATACATCAATACATGTGCAATGGTTCACGACCCGTCAGTAGTGGTAAAATTTCTTTTAATCAAATTTTAACACGTTACAATAGATGACGCTCAATTTATTCGTGTCCGATTTATAATTTACACAGTTTTTTTGCCTATTTATATGGTACATTTTAAGGATTTCTTTGGATGTGGTCTCCCTGTTTACGAACATATCTATTGAATTAGTATTGGAGATCTTAGAAAACAAATGTACCTCCATTGAAACATACACGTCCTTATTTAAAAATAAGTTTTTAAGACTCATCAAATTTATATTCGAAAACACCTCTTTCGGATTTAATGAGAAATTCTACAAACAAAATATCCCCAATCCCCAATGGGATCCCCCATTAGTGCTATTCTGGCCACTATAGTGTTGGACCAACTCGTTAATATTATATTACCAAAACTACCTTTTAACACCCCTTTTATTTTCAAATATGTGGATGATATTATTTGTGCTGTACCCGCCAATAAAACTCAGTTAACCTTGGACACCTTTAATGGCTTTAACAAATACTTACAATTTACCATGGAACTAGAAAATAATAGAAGTGTACCCTTTCTTGACACAAAGGTCATTAAAACTGAGGACAATGTAATTATTTTAAACTGGTACCAGAAACCAACCCCATCCGGCAGATTTATAAATTATTATCCTAATCGCTCAACTAAGCAGAAATACAACAGTGTAATAACTTTGAAAAACAGAGTAGTATATGTATATGTATATATATATATATATATATATATATATATATATATATATATATATATATATATATATATATATATATATACACATATACATATACATATACATATACGGCTTTGATAGCCGTAAAATTCACTTACGATTTCTTACTAAGATTTTCTGTACAAGTAATTTGATCATGATATCCTTATTCTACTCAGTATATGTCACCACTACACCAAACACTTCATTTTTGCACTCGATACGCGTTTCGCGAACCATGTTAGCTTCATCAGGAGCGATGATTATCAATCATCGCATCGAGTGCAAAAATAGTGTTTGGTGTAGTGGTGATATATACTGAGTAGTGTTATTGTACCAAAGATTCCATATTCCCAACATGGATGTTATCCTTATGTATTTTTCGGCGCTGAAACCGAATCTGAGGTCAAAATTACCCAATATCTTTAGGATTCGTCCCTAACCTTAAAAAAAGGTGTAAAAAATGACGAAAATCTCTTTAAGTTAGCAAAGTAAAGATGGAAACTTCATATACCCATACTTTGTAATATACTAGTAAAAACGGCGTAGCGTTATTTTCAAACTATGTATTATCTTTAAAAAATTAACAATATTTTAACATGATTGTGTGGATTATGACTTGACCCTTAACGTTCCAACGTAACACCATTTTGATATTTCATATCTGTATCTTAACATTAGAAGTGAGTATAGGAAATATGTGTTTATATATTAAAGAAAACCAGAACGTTGGGAGACTAGTTTGGATTAGAAGTAAGTAATCGAATGTCTGTCACTCTTTTCATGTTCTTTACTATTTTAATGAGAAAAATCGTGTGGCGTACGCCTGCGTAACCGTGACTACGTACCGTAGTTACGCAGTCTTCACTAAATTAATATCCTAGTATTAAATAAAAGAACAGCATGATGAGATACCGATAACATTGGGATTACTCATGCATTTCCAACATCTTTTGCTTTCAAACAAACTAATTAAGCTTGGCTTCCAGATTACATAAATCTCAATGTAAATTGGTTGTAACAGTGTAACAATTACGATTACTTATGCGGACGTCAGAAATCAGGCAAAGGAGTTTCCAGATTTTGGTCGTTTAGGCAATAAATTATTGTATTACGATGTCAACCCATGGTGCAGATAACTGGGTAAAATATTGCAATAATGGGTCCGGATGTTCATTAATTTATCGCTCCACTTAAGACAAAAAGAACTAATTGTTATAAAAAAGCAAGAAACCAAACAAAATTATGCAATTTTTGTTGCAATTCTGCACATTTTCAATTTTAAAAGTTAATAAGAAAAAACAATTAAATTTCCAAATTCAAATTATACTTTAAGCCTTTCCACTACACCTCATTGAAATGGAAATTGCTCTAACACAATCAGGAAATACCTTTTCGTACTCTGTCCGTCTCTATCCACAGTAGAATCTCTAGCCGTGTAACAATCTAATTTACATAATTTAGTTGGCCGTCTGTTAGAGTTTCGAAAGAGCAGGCAGCTAACCGAATGGGGACGTTAGAAAGATTGTCTAATAAGTTTTGATTTAATCTGAAGAGGGTTTTTGCGTCCTTAGAAATTATAGTAGTAACAAATAATAGTACAAGAGATAGGGTTTTCTACACTTTAACAGAATTATTACGTTTTAATAGATTTACAAAAAATTAACGCTAGCTAAGGTTCCTCTCCTCTCTCTTTCTCTCTATCCAGCGCCCATCCTATGTATATATATATATATATATATATATATATATATATATATATATATATATATATATATATCGGGTGGCGCATAAGTAACGCTATGATTTATTTAATGAATAACTTTTTTTTCTTTCTGATTTTATTTAACGTTGGCGTTTATTAAAATTTAGAATATAGTTTGGAAATATGTTCACATTATGTTTTGAAGATAATATCTTTCAAATGGTGCCCATTGTTTGCTTCGACCTGACGTGCTCTTTCCAGAGCATTTCCCATAACTTTTCTTAGAATTTCAGGTCCCAGCGCCCTCACTTCTTCTCGGATATTCGCCTTAAGCTGTTGGATGGTTCTTGGCTTATTGGCATATACCTTACTCTTTAGGTAACCCCAAAGAAAAAAATCGGGAGCCGTTAAACCGGGCGAACGCGGTGGCCAGTTAAAATCAGAAAAACGCGATATTATTCGATCGGCAAAAATTTCGCACTGGAGAGCCATAGTTGGACGAGCTGTGGCTCCATCTTGTTGGAACCACAATTCTGGATTGTTCTCTACCTCGGGCCTTAAAAAATTTTCAATCATTGCCCGGTATTGAATGCCATTCACATTAACCGCAACTTGTTCGTCGTTTTCGAAAAAAATATGGTCCAATGATCTTTTCTGAAGTTATTTCACACCATACTGTGCATTTAAGTGGGTGCATTTGATGTTCAATAATTATTCTTGGATCTTGGGTGCCCCATATTCTGCAATTTTGTTTATTCACGTGACCATTGAGGTGGAAATGGGCCTCATCGCTCATTATGAGTTTGTGAATAAACTCGTTGTTTTCTAGGCACAATTCTTGCAAACGGCGACTATATTGAATGCGTCTTTGTGCATCATTTGGTTTTAACTCATGAACCAATCGAATCTTATATGGGAAAAGGTGTAAATTATGTAAAATTCTTTGCAAAGACCGCCTAGACATCACCAACTGCTGAGCACGTCGCCTGGTGGAAGTTTCGGGGTTTTCCTCAATATTTGCTTGCACCCGAGCAATGTTCACATCATTTCGAACTGCTTCCAGCACGCGGAAGATCACAGACAGCCCCTTGTTGCCGAACACGCTGAACCAATCGGTAAATTGTTGGAGCGCTAGGTGCATTTCGAACATGAAAGAAATTTCGATATGATCTTTGTGTCTGAATAATCCAATACTGACTTTCATAATAAAATTGAACAACTTTGGTTCTTTGTTCTGTGCTGAGTCTTTCCATCATAAATTTCCCAAGATTTTCAAAGTTAATTCTGAAAAAAAAAATAAAAAAAAGACGTTAACAAAAAATTTATTCACTTATTAAATCATAACGTTACTTATGCGCCACCCTATATATATATATATATATATATATATATATATATATATATATATATATATATATATATATATATTTATATATACACAGTACAATCCCGATTATCCGAATCGCGAGTGGAGAAAATATCGCGAAAGCCTTGAAAAATGGTGTAGTGTTTTGTCATCACCCACACAGGCACGAAAAACTATGAAAAGTGGTGAATACCAAAAGGTGGATGATTCTTTATTTTTATGGTTTACACACAACAGAGGAACAAGTTTAAAACATAAGGCAGTGAATTTAAGCAAAAAGTTGCCGGTTATTAAAGCGTCTGTAAATTTTTCTGCAAGTGATGGATGGCTAGACAGGTGGAAAAAAAGACACAAATTTGTGGAGAAACATTGTCGGCTGATGTATCTGCTGCAAAAAAATTTGCAGAGAATTTTGAGCAGGTTATGAAAGAACATGGTTTACAACCAGACCAAATCTATAATTGTAATGAAATAGGCTTGAACTACAAAATGTTGCCGTCAAAGACCTTAGCTTCAAAAACGGAAGCTGGAGCACATGGTTACAAACGTAGCAAAGAACGTATTACTATTCTTGCATGCAGTAATGCTTCTGGAAGACACAAACTCCCATTATTATGTATTGGTAAGTCAGTAAATCCACGAACCTTTAAGAATATTCGTCGCAATGATTTTCCTGTTTTGTATAAAAATCAAAACAGTGCCTGGATAAACGCGACTCTATTTAAAGACTGGTTTTTTGGAGATTTTGTTACCAAAGTCTAACTTTTTTTAAAAGAATATGGTTATCCTAGAAAATGTATTATGTTACGAGATAACATCCCCACTCACCCAAGTGCGGAGCAACTTGAAAGTGGGGAAATAAAAGCAATGTTTTTGCCTCCTGCTGTAAGTTCTCTCATTCAGCCTATGGATCAGGGTGTGATGAAAAATTTAAAACGCAATTACAGGCGTCTACACAAATTGTAGGAGGGTCAGAAGTGTTCGTCCTAGCATCGGCGTTTGTTATTGGAGCATATTTTAGAAGAAGTAGATGAAGGTGGCAATCTTAATGATTGTCTAAAAATGTTACATATTGGATAGCTTCAGCCTGGAATCAAGTAAAGAGTAGTACTCTGGAAAAATCTTGGTCAAAATTAATTCCACAAGAGGAGAGACATTACTCAGAGGCAGAAACAGCAGATAATGAAAATTTACATCAAATTATTACAAGAATATTAGGATGTGAAAGTGTTACGGAAACCGATGTTTGTGAATGGTTAAACAGTGATAGTGTGGAAGACGAAATGACTAATAAAATAGACAGTGATGACTATGATGATAACGAAGTAGAAGCCACTGACAATATTCCAGTAAAAACGTCACATTTAGAAGAACTAGAGGCCCTAGAAAAAGCGTTAACCTATGTAGAACAACAAGAAAATGCAACCGCCGTGGACGTTTTGCTTATCAAACGTTGGAGAGACATTGCGGCCAAAAACAGAACTAACGCAAAACGAGTGCAGTTAAAAATTTACCTCATTTTCAAGACATCAAAGTTAAGAATGAAACTGTTTTATTTTCGATTTTTCGTACATATACATAAAATAAGTAGACTAATTGTTCTATTCTTTGTCTTAATAAATACCCATGTACCAAATAGCATATCATATAAATGCTTTTAAGTCAATCTGCAATGTTGTATTCATTCTAAACTCCTATTTTATAAAAAAAATCGGATTAACAGAAATTTCGATTATCTGAAATCACTTTGGTCCATATTATTTCGGATAATCGAGATTCTACTGTATATATATATATATATATATATATATATATATATATATATATATATATATATATATATATGTATATATATATATGTATATATATATATATGTATGTATATATATATATATATATATATATATATATATATATATATATATATATATATATATATATATATATATGTTACAATAGAGGTTTTCACGGATAGTGGAATGTAATACATTAAAATTCCGAGTTTCAATCCGTTCGTCCAACAATGAATTTGCACGACATTTCGCCAAAACCTCATTTTGTATTTTCAAGTGCTCCCGCTGCTGCTGCTACTCGATACTGTAATCTTGCTTCTGCTGCCGCTCGAAGCTAACTGAGAAACCGACGAGCGGTCGCGGTCTTTTATAGGTCGGCGTCGACGCAGATTGTAGGTGGGAGGGTCGGAAGTGTTCGTTCTAGCATCGGTGTTTGTCGGCTGGGTGGTAATTACGGGTTCTGGCGCTATGCTGACTGTTGCCTCCTCGATGTTTTGGTTATTCCTTGGTTTAGCTAATAGATGCTTCTATGTAGTGGAAATATTCATCTTGCTTTAGCTGTCCATTCTTTTCGATTGCCAAGGCTTCGCTAACTATGCGTGTTTTATAATGTGAAATCGAGGTTATTTGTTTAGATCCCTCAAAATTGATGTTGTGACCAATATCATGATGGTGCTGAAAAAGAGCTGATGTTGTTTGTTTGTTTTTGAAACTTAATTTATGTTCTTGGATCCGGATGGAGATTTTTCTGTTTGTTTTTCCTATGTATGTGGTTTGTATGCTGTGCCTATGTTGTGTTTTCTTTGGATTCTTCCAATCCTATCTGTAATTCCTTTCACATACAGCTTTGGTTGAGGTCCCGTTCTTCTACCCTTATCTGTGGATGGTGCTGCCTTTCTAATGTTCTCCGTATGGACTGGTCTTTATATTCGTTTTGCTTAAGGACCCTAGTGATTTGTGTAACTTTTTGCTGTCTCGTGTCTGGTTCAGTGAGTTGGTATGATCTCGATACGAGGGTGTTGGCTTCCGACTGGATTTGGAATGGATAGTGGTGTGAGTCAGCGTATAAATATCTGTTGGTGTGAGTGGGCTCCCAGTAGACTGAGCATTGAAGTTGACTGTTGAGCACATCAAGGAAAGGGAGGCTTTTTTCTTCTTCTACTTCCAAAGTGGTGGATTCTATTTAAATAAGTCAGGAAGCTGTCTAATTCATTTCGTCCATGTGGCCAAATTATAAAGATGTCATCGACATATCGTTTCCAGAATTTGGGTTTCAGTGGTGAGTTTTTAAGGGCCCCTATTTTTTCTAGATATGTTGTAGGGATCCTGGTAACTGGCTAGTAGGTATCATCTTGAAGAATGGTTACCATTTTTGTCATGTAGTCTTCGGTATTTAGGACCACTGTGGCATTGCCCTTGCTTGCTGGTAATATGGTGATGTTTTTGTTTTTCTCGAGCGCTTGAAGAGCTGGAAAAAACTACAAAGGCCAAAATAAAATCTGCAAACTTGGGACCAGAGGTTGAAAGACTCACAATTCCAAGAGAGAAATCAAGCTGATGCCCAAAGTTGTATGGCCTACCAAAGATACACAAGCTCAACGTTCCCCTTAGACCCATTGTTAGCGCGGTGGCCTTACCTACACAAAACTTAGAAAAGCATCTGTCAAAGATCATGCAACCAACCGTTGTAAGTGCTGAGTCATACATCAAAAACTCCGAACACCTCACAAACATAATCAGACACATTCAACTAGAGCAAAATGACATTCTGGCAAGTCTAGATGTTGTTTTACTTTACCCCAGTATTCCAGTAGATGAAGCACTAGATAAAATAGCAATGAACGAGGATTTCTCAGCACATATTGTAGAACTATCGGAACACTGTCTAAAAAATACTTATTTTGTCTTCAACAGTCAGATATACAAACAAACAGATGGAGCGCCCATAGGATCTTCCATTTCACCAGTAATAGCTCATCTCTATATGATGTATTTTGAAACAGAGGCCCTTAAAAACGCACCACTCAAACCCAAACTCTGGTAACAGTCAGCATAGCGCCGGAACCCGTAATTACCACCCAGCCGGCAAACACCGATGCTCAAACGAGCACTTCCGACCCCCCCCCCCACCTGCAATCTACGTAGACGCCGATCTATAAAGGACGTTAGCCTCGAGTGGCAGCAGCAGCAAGATCACAGTATCTAGTAGCAGCAGCAGCAAGAGCACTTGAAAATGCCAAATGAGATTTTGGCAAAACGTCGTGCAAATTCATTGTTAGGCGAACGGAGTGAAACCCAGAATTTTAATGTATTACGTTCCACCATCCGCGAAAACCTCTATTGTAACATATATATATATATATATATATATATATATATATATATATATATATATATATATATACGTATATATATTTCCTATACTAACGTGACTGAAGAAATTTGGTTCCATGTTAAAACGGTGCCGAAGGTCAATGTACCCCTCTTCGATCGTACACTTTGGAATATTAAAACCTAATTTTAACTTACCTGCGGTCAACGTCAGTAGACGATCTGACAAGAGACTTCACTCCACATAATCACCTGCTCGAGATCCTGCTTCAGCTTTTTCTTGACCTTCCAACAGAGCCTTTTGATTTTAACATGGAAAAAATCAATCTATAATTTCTATGGCTCCATGTAAATTTTAAATTAATACGCTTCAGAAGAACAACTAATTTTCCATTTATAATATACTATTTTGTTTTTTTTTACAAGGGTACTAATTAAAAAATCATAAATTAATATATAAATATCTTTATAAATTATCATTCTTAGGTTTTTTAAATTCAATAAGAGATCATAGGACGTTATCAATTTTAAAAAAAGGTATGTTATTTGACTTTCCTTAGTGAGAACATCAGCCATAGCAGTAAAACTCTTAGAGAAATAATTTTCTAAAACAAATTTATGTAAATTGTCTACAAATATTTAGTCTGTCGCAACATAAATTACCAATTCCAGAATCGGTATATGTTAAGAAATTAGCATTTGTACCTATTCCTCATCAAAGGGGAGGCTTAAATTTAACGGGGTGCATGTTCTTACTAATTAATAGCCGTTTGTTTACTAAACCCTTAAGTCATTTTCACACAATTGAATACATCTACTCTATCACAATGAAAATTTATCATTTACTATAGATTTTGTGTTTAAAATGAAACAACTATGTGTGTGTGTGTATTGTTTAAACACGTGTTAATTTTCACACAATACATAATCCTTTTGTCCAGATAATTTTTATGAACTAGTAAGATACAGTAATTTGCATTTCCCGATATTGTCTTCAGGCAGTGTAGCATAAAACGCATTTTAAGGTAGTTTACTCGTAAATCTACTTTTCTTAAGAATTTGATGAAATTGAAATGTGATTAGAAGCTGATTATAGTGTAACATTAGATAATCTAACATTAATTAAAAATGTATTTAATAGGAGATTGTTGAACGCATACGAAAGTATGGAAATTATAAAATATAAAAGTAGTTTAAATAGAGACTGATGGCCTATTCCTTATAGTTCCGCTTGAGTAATTCAATAATAATAATAATCGAAGCGGGGTCCCACCTCCCACTCCACCACCGGTCCTTTAATCGCCCCCCGTTCGGATCTCCGGGTGGGGCTGGTTCAGGTGGGTTGACATGCAGAGATCAGAATTTTAAAATGGATTTTTGCAACATACTAGATTTAAACTCGAACATAAATTCAGTGCACCAACACCTGCAATCAAATAAACCGCATGTACTCGCTCTCTGTGAAAACAAGGTCAGTTCATCGACCAGCACAGTTAACTATCTTTATCCTGGGTACGACTTCTATTCCCGATTTAGGCGTAACTTTGGAATCTGTCTTTTTGTCAGGAGCGACCTCTCTTGCCAACGAGAAGAGGCTCTGGAGCCCCTAAACTTTGATGTTATGTGGTTAAAAATAACGCCTCAACCAACCACAAGGTTCATCTGTATCCTGTATCAACCACCAAGCGATACTAACTTTAGAGCACTTTTCGCTTCTCTTGCAGACACCATCGATCATTTACAAATATCCAAATGCCGAAATTGCCATCCTGGGCGACTTTAATGTCCACAACATCAACTGGCTTAAATATTCCAATACTACCGATGAACAAGGTCGTGAAGCCGAATCATTTTCAATCAGTTGTGGCTTAACTCAGCTTATTGACGAACCAACACGGATCCCTGATCGAGACGGGGACATCGAGTATCCTACCAATCAGTGACAGAGACGCGCCTAAACCGCGCAAGATTTGGCACTACAAATCTGCTAAATGGGAAGATCTCATGGAATATTTTCAAACTTTCCCTTGGTTAGACATTTGTTTTCGATCCGATGACCCATCTGATTGCGCCAAGGAGGTTTCCGATGTTATTTTGGCCGGTATGGAGGCTTACATCCCTTTTTCGAAGAAATGCCCTTCCAACGGCAAGCCTTGGTTTGACAGAAAATGCAAAGAAGCTGTTGCTTCTAAACATCTTGCATACCGACATTGGCGTGAAAATCCTAACACCATAAATCGTAACACCTTTGTTCGTGCCAGGAACAGATGCAAAGAAATTATCGACGAAACCAAGGAGGTACACAATCAACGGATTAGAAACAAACTTCTCGCTTGTCCCAACAATTCCAAGTCCTTTTGGTCAGTCGCTAAGGCAGTTAATCAAAATTTCACCAAATCCACCATACCACCACTCACACGGCCAGATAATTTTATTGTAAAGACACCTGTTGAGAAAGCGAACTTGTTGGCTGAACTCTGCTTCACATTCTACTGTCGCTTTCCAAGGAAAAACACCACCTAATATTCCCATAGTGCAGTCAAGGATGCCCGATATTGTCTTCAGGCAGCGTATCATAAAACGTATTTTGATGAAGCTAGACACCAAAAAGGCTTCTGGCGCTGACGGAATACCTGCCATAGTTCTCAAAAACTGTGCGAGTGAACTAACACCAGTTTTCTGTAGACTTTTCAACCTATCTTACGGAAAGGGAATATTTCCTTCCTGCTGGAAATGTGCCACAGTTCAGCCAATACCTAAAAAAACAAGAAGACCGTGCCAAATAACTACTGACCAATCGCACTGCTTTCAATAATATCGAAAGTCATGGAAAAGGCCTTCTAAAATATCTTGAAGGATTCAACATTATTAGCGATCACCAATATGGCTTTCGTAAAAACAGATCAATAGGAGATCTCCTGACTTATGTAACACATGTTTGGAACAACGCAATTGAACATTTTGGAGAATCTCGAGCGGTTGCTCTTGACATATCCAAGGCATTCGACCGTGTTTGGCACGATGGGCTGTTGGCTAAGCTACGTTCTTATGGTATGTCTAAAAAGTTCTGTTTGTGGCTCTCACGTTTCCTCAGAGAGCGTTCTTTGCGAGTGGCAGTTGACGGATTTCTTTCTAACACCTTCACTATCAACGCCGGTGTACCCCAAGGCTCCATACTGTCTCTCATACTCTCTTTCTCATTTATATTAACGACCCGCTGGAAAAGACCGAGAATCCAATCTACAGCTTTGCAGATGACAGTACACTTATCTCTTCGTTCACTTTGAACGCTCGGACATCGGCTACTCAGACGAATATCCGCTACCAGCAGGAAGTCATTCAACTTAACAAAGACCTGGAAGAAATTCTATCTTGGGGTGACAGTAACCAAGTGGAATTTAACGCTACAAAAACCCAGGCGTTTTTTCTAAAAAAGTTAACGTTGCTGAACCCGACATAGTTATGTCAGGGCACTCCATTCCCCTAACATCGTCACTCAAATTGTTGGGCGTAAATTTGGGAGCAAATATGTCCTGGCATGAACATGTTGCAGGCATAGCAAGGAGAGCTTCTCGGAAGTTGGGAATATTATTTCGAACCAGAAAGCTTTACACTTCACCACAACTGTTAATTCCTTACAAAGCTCAAATTCGACCAACTATGGAATACTGCTCCCATGTTTGGGGCTCTGCTCCCAAACATACTCTGCATTTGTTGGATTCTATTCAGAGAAGAACTGTTCGTCTGATTGGAGACCCGGAACTGACAGGTGGCCTTGATTCGCTGGAACATCGACGAATGGTTGGCGACTTGAGCCTCTTCTACAAGTATTTTCATGGAAAGTATTCGAAGGATGTGGCCCACTTAATTCCTCCCAGAGCGGTGCATGTTAGAAGTATACGTCACGCTAATACTTCACATCCGTATGAGGTTCAACTTGTTACTCCTCGTACAACACTTTTCAAGCAGTCATTGGTATGGAGAACATCATCCCTTTGGAATAATTTGCCCAGGACTGTATTTCCCACCGAGTACAATTTACAGCGATTTAAGAACAACGTAAATCGCTTTCTTCGCACACGTGTCGCTCCTGTAGCGCTTTAGGGACTTCCCTGTAGCACGTGTGCTAGACCCATAAAAAAAAAAAAAAAAAAACCCGGAGATGCCCCCGCGATATAGATACATTGTTCGAGTACGATAAAATATTCCCTTCGATTATTTATTATCTTTTACCCTTTATTCCTAAAAGGGTTTACTATTTAATCGAGAGATGCCCACTCTTATGTTGGGTTACAAGAACCCGAGGATACCTGTCAACTCCCCTTTTCGAGCTTCTTAGTTTATTTTATGCTAAAATTTATTAAATGATATTTTCTAATCTTTAATATTTATGTAAGTGTTAGGCTAAGTATAAATATGGTCGATTTGTAGTTTAGCTTTAATCAATCATCGCTTTTGAAGAAGTTGCATGGCTAGGTAACGTCGAAGGCAAAAATATAGTGTGTGGTGTAGTGGTGATATATACTGGGTAGTGTCATTGTGCCAAAGAATCCAAATTCCCAATAACGTCAAGTGATTTGTTATATACTATATACTGGAGTTAAGGAAAGAGAAGAAAAATTTAGATATTCCGATCTTCTGATAACTTAAATCTAGTGTTGGGGTTGGTGTGTTTATATGATATTATTTTATTAGTGGCTTCAGCAATGTGTTGGTCTCTTCAACATATATAGGGTTAATTTGATTTAATCATTCTTGTTAGAATAAATCTTGCAGGAGTGAAGATAATTTTTCGCACTCTCTTCTGGATTATTTGTAAATTTTTAGGTTCCGTCCTTCCTTCCCTTCTCTGAATTGTGAATGTTGTAAAATCGAATATTAATCATCGATAAAAGTATTTCTTTTCGGAACGACTGTCCGCTGAGGAAATTTACGACGGTATGTTTAATACATTAAAGAAGCAGTGTCATTCTTACGACTGAGAATTACAACATCAAAGTTGATTTGCAGCCATTTTTGATCGAAACTATTGATGAAACGTGAATCTATTGTTATATTTCTGATACAAGGGAATAGTCTAAAGAATGGAAACATACTAATATCCCTTGCCCTAAGAAGTTTCTCTTACAGAAATCAGCTGGAAAAATCTTTGCTTCCGTTCCTTGGAGCAAGGATAGGATACTTCTTACAGATTACTTGGAAAGGAGTAAAGCACTACTTAAATTTCCACTCAATTTTTTATTTTTAACACCATGACATGTTTCGCTGTACGATAGCTTCTTCAGATGGTTTGTTACAAAATGAGAGTAAAATTACTATAATAAATTGGTTTACAATTTATGCAGGTAATAGAATAATTTAATTAAAACAGATTCAATAATGGTAAATTATTTAAGTCTAATTGTTCATTTATTAAGGAATCTGAATTTTTTAATTTGTTTATTTCTAAAGATTATAGGTAATTAAGTTTCAGGCTCTTTGTGCCAATATGTAATATTTCAAAGTTTGGGTGGAACTGGTGGTTATTTTCAATTAAATGATTTGCGTAATTTGAGTTATTTTTTCTATTGATTTATGATGAAGCATGTTCTTTTATTCTTTTTGAAAAACTTCTTCCTGTTTGACCTATATATTTTTTTGAGCAATTTCCACAATTTAATTTGTATACTCCGGATCTATTGTCTCTATCTCTTTTAGTTTTGTTATTTTTTATAAATTTGCCAAGTGTGTTAGATGTTTTAAATGCTGTGTTAATAATTAATTTTCTCAAGAATCTATTTAATTTAGTGCTGCATCTATCATAGTACGTTATTGACTTTACGTTTTTATAAGGTTCTTTATTACTCGGAAAAACTGTACTAATGGCTTTTTTGTAAAGTTTTTTCTTGAGAATATTATCTATTATGGATGGTGAGTAGTCGTTATTTACTGCTAATTGTTTTATAATATTAAGTTCCTTTTGAAAATCGTCTTGGTTCAAAGGAATATTTATTAGTCTGTGAATCATATTATGGAAAACTGCAAGTTTGTGACTTTTCAAAAAGAATAAAATAACATGTTTCATCATACATCAATAGAAAAAATAACTGAAATTACACAAATCATTTAATTGAAAATAACCACCAGTTCAACCCAAACTTTGAAATATTACATACTTGCACAAAGAGTCGGAAACTTAATTACCTAGAATCTTTAGAAATAAACAAATTGAAAAATTCAGATTTCTTAATAAATGAACAATTAGACTTAAATAATTCACCATTATTAAATCTGTTTTAATTAAATTATATTATTACCTGCCATAAATTGTGAACCAACCATTTATTATAGTAATTTTTCCCTCATTTTGTAACAAACCATCTGAAGAAGCTGTCCTACAGCGAAACAGGTCATAGTGTTAAAAATAAAAAAATTATTGGAAATTTAAGTAGTGTTTTACTTCTTGCAAAACTTGGATGGATCTCCACCGAGTATCGGCTGAACCAATCCAAGCACTTGGAAAGGGACAAAACAGTGACTGGAAAATATTAATCTTCATTTATATTAACAAAACTTCGTTAAAAAATTGTAGAAATATGCCGATGAAAAGTGTCTAAAAGGGTGCTGTTTCTCCAAGACAATGCCTACTCACAAATCGCTATTAGTCTTGCATAAAATAAACTAAGTATGCTTTGAACTCATTGATCATCCTCTATATCACCATGATTTAGCTTCCTCGGGCTATTACCTATTTCCAAAACTGAAAAAACATTTGAAAGTATACAAATTTTGTTTAAAGGAACAAGTAATAAATGTTGTGGAAGAGTGATTTGCAAACCAAGACACAGACTAGGTCTATAATTACTTCATAACTAGAGACCGGATTATATGCATTTGCATATTTTTATATGCGTTTGCATATTTTTATATGCATTTGCATATTTAGACCATTCTCACCGATTATTGCATATTTTACCCAAAATCTAGTAATAATGCATATTTTCCCTATATTTACAATATTTCTCGGTATTACGAGGCAATTGAATTGCTCAGTGTATTGTTAATGTCGCCGTGTGGAACCGATCTTATCGCCGGAACATTACCTGCAATAGTCTAAACATCGATTAGGTTATAGTGCCAAGGAAATACCCAAAATTACGACGGTATTTTATTCCTTTGTTTCTTGGTCGGGATATTAAGTGATAAGTAGTTAGTTTCTAAGAATATTTGTTTGAGCGTGGATCAAATAAACAATTTTCTCGAAGACGAATTTTTATTTTAAAACAAGATATCAGTTTTAACATTATTGTCGACGCGCTTGTATCAGTGTAGTCTTTTTGCAATTTTTAACGTGTTGTGTTAAAGTTTAACGTGTACCATGCCACCCGCAAAAAAAAGTGTCTCTTCGTGGGTAGCTGATTATCCTGAAACATTTACATACGACGGAAATGTTTTGTATTGTTGAGTTTGCGAGAAAAATGTTTCGTGCACAAAAAAGTTTCAAACTGACCACTATGTCAAGACAAGTCTTGATATCGCAGGATTGCAAAAAAGGCCTACGACAACAACTTATAACAGCAGCAAGTAGCAGTGACTCCACTTCTATATGCAAACAAAAAAAACACTTTAGCATAGATTTATGTGAAGTATTGCTTGTAAGTAATATTCCTCTTCACAAACTACATTCAAAGATTTTCTGCGAAAATATTGCTTGAATCAAAAAATACCAGACGAATCAACACTGCGTAAAAATTACATACTAACAATTTACCAACATGTTCTGGGAGAAATACGTAATGGACTTAAGGATGACATTATTTGGATTTCAGCTGATGAAACTACCAACAGTTGTGGTCGCTATATTACGACTTTAATTGTGGGTGCATTAAGATTAGAGCCTTCTTCTTCCTATTTGGTGGCCTGCAAAGAACGTGACAAGACAAATCATTCTACGATCGCCAGATTTGTGAATGAGGGTATTAAAAAAAAAAATTTCCTGAATCTTCTGCAGATGAAAGAGTGTTTATATTTCTCTCGGATGCTGCTCCCTATATGATCAAGGCAGCCAAAGTCCTCCAAATATTTTATCCAAATTTAATTCATGTGAGATGCTTTACTCACGGAGTCCATCGACTCGCTGAAGAAGTACGATCCACGTTTGGAAATGTAAATAAAGTGATTTCATCAGCAAAGAAAGTGTTTCTTAAGGCACCTGCTCGCAATAACGCCTATAAAGAAAAACTGCCAAATGTGCCTTTATCTCCCGAACCAGTGGTAATTCGATGGGGAACATGGATTGAAGCTGTACTATTTTACAATGAACATTTCGAGGCCATCAAAGATGTAGTAAATGACTTCGAGAGTGCAGAGGCTATGGCAGTTCATCAATCCAAGGAAGCATTTAACGATTCTGATATTTAAAAAAAAAACATAGCTTTGATTAGCACTCACTTTTCCCACATACCTGCGGGTATTAAAAAGCTTGAAACTCGAGGTTTGGCGTTGACCGAATCAATTCGGTTAATGAATAAAATCCGTCAAATAAACTCTACATTGCCAGATGTATTCTCGCGTAGCGTTAAAGAAAACTTTGAAAACATTTTGTGCAATAACCCAGGCTTTGAACCTTTGTGTCAAATTGATAGTTTTATTAATGGGACGGCTGAACTTTTGCCAGAAACAATAAGTGCTAACATAGCACCCAAATTCAAATACTGTCCAGTTACCTCAGTGGATGTGGAACGGTCTTTTTCCATTTATAAAAATATTTTAAGTGATCGAAGACACAATCTTACTACCCAACATTTGGAACAATATCTTATTGTTTACATGTACAAGAATACAAATGTTAAATAATTTTAAAAAATGTTAAATAATTGTTAATTAAATTTAAACATCGTCGGTAACTTGTTAATTTTATGCTGATTTTGAAATAAAAAACTAAAAATTACTACTTTTATTATTATTTAATATTGCATATTTTGACCCTTTTCATGCATATTTTAAGCATTTTTCATGTACGAGGCATGTTTTTTAAGTAAGTACCGTTTTGGAATTAAAAAAAGACGTGCAAAGATATCGCTATAATTTTATTTTTACATGAAAGCCTGTACCTTAATCTACTTTTCTACATAATTTCCGTGAATATTGAGGCACTTGTCATAACGTGGCACCAGTTTTTGAATACCCTCCTCATAAAATTCTGCCGCCTGACTTGTTAACCACTGTATCACAAATGTTTTGACTTCGTTATCGTCTTGAAGACGCTGACCACCCAGGTGCTTCTTCAAGTGCAGGAACAAATGGTAGTCGCTGGGCGCCAGATCAGGGCTGTATGGAGGATGATCTAGAGTTTCCCATTTAAAAGATTTGATGAGATCTTTGGTCCGATTAGCCACATGTGGACGGGCATTGTCATGCAGCAAAACGATACCCTTACTCAACTTGCCACGTCTTTTGTTCTGGATTGCACGACGCAGATTGTTCAGTGTCTCACAATAAGACGCTGCATTGATTGTCTCATTACGAGGCAGAAACTCCACTAGCAATACTCCTTTTCTGTCCCAAAAAACTGTGCACATGATTTTGCGGGCAGAAATTGTTTGCTTAAACTTCACTTTTTTGGGTGATGATGAATGTCGCCATTCCATGGATTGTTGTTTCGATTCTGGTGTGACGTAGGCCACCCATGTTTCGTCACCAGTAACAATTTGGTCTAAAAAATGTTCACCTTCATTGTGGTACCGCTCAAGGAAAGTCAATGCACTGCCTAAACGTTGGGTTTTGTGCAAATCCGTCAACATTTTTGGAACCCAACGTGAACACAATTTCCGGTAATTCAAGTTCTCGGTCACAATGCGATACAAAACACTACGAGAATATTGAGGAAAGCAGTCGCACAATGATGAAATTGTAAAGCGTCTGTTTTCTCTCACCTTTTCGTCCACTTTCTGCACCAAATCTTCATTAACGACCGAAGGACGCCCACTCCGTTCTTCATCATGCACATTTGTGCGGCCATCTTTAAATGCTCTCACCCATTTCCTTACCATTCCATCACTCATAATGTTTTGTCCGTAAACTTGACAGATCTCACGATGAATATCGATCGGTTTTACGCCTTTAGCACTAAGAAATCGTATAACAGCCCGTACTTCACAATCGGCGGGACTCACGATTGTCGGAGGCATCTTAAACACTCAGTAAACAACGTATACAATGAAGAATCAGACTGTAATGGCGTCAGTGCGTAGACATGAGATGTAGGTTACCAGCGCGCATGCGCGGAACGCCGACCGTATCGCTGCGGCGGCGGAATCGCAAAACGGTACTTACTTAAAAAACATGCCTCGTATATTTGCATGCATATTTCAAGATTTTTATGTTGTATATAATCCGGTCTCTATTCATAACTGTTGTCCTAAGAATATTAAGTTGAAAGATCACGTCAAATAAATAGTTATCAAGACACCCTCGTATGTTTAATTTGAATGCGAGCAGTCACACATAATAGACTTCCAAACATCTAAAAAAAACATACAATAACATCACTGGCGCTTTAAAATTGATTTACTTTCCAAATTTAAAGCTCTTTAGCCAGGTATAAAACAAGCTTTCGAGGTCGTATTGTGGCTTTTGAGAGGTTCGTATTGAGTGTTAGCGTTGAATAAACAATAGAGGTGAATGAATGGTATTTGCAATATTTAGCAAGTCGAATCAATATACCTACTGAAGCTTCAATTGTTTGTCCTGATAACAGGGCAATTTAAGTGGCTAATCGTGCGGTTTGTATTGTGTGGTATACAAAGTTATACGAAGAGCTGAATGTATTGATTTAATTCTAATTTATGTTATAAAGAATCTATGGAGTTGTCCGTTGTTTTGTGGCAGTACATATTAACCACAACGCAGGCTAGAGAGAATACTTTTATTTTGTTAACTGTACAGGGTGAGTCAACAATAGAGTAAAGTTCATTATCTCGTTTGTTTCGGGAATGACGAAAAAATCTTAAATACGATAGTTTTAGAAAATGTTTAGGTGCTCAGTTTAAAATTATTTTTGAGTATACAGGGTACTTCAAAAAAGTGTGGCCGATATAACATATGTTTTTTTAAATGAAACATCCTATTTTCTAATTTATTTTTAAATTCTGCGTAAAATTTTATAACTTTTTTATTAATAATATTATATACCTAAACCTAGTAGTTTTTTTAATATTTCGATTTTTTTAAAAAAGTACTAGTCTTCCGTTTTGTAAAAAATTGCCAGTAGCGCCATTGTTTCTGAAGGTGAAATACTCATAATTGGTGTTCAAAATAAATTTATACATTTCGACTATTTTAAATTGAAAAATTCCAAATTTTTTAAATAGCACACCCTGTATATTATTATTTTTCTGATAGATTTTACAAAACCCTCCAACTTTTATTCAGTATGTCATATACCTATTTCTAATAGTTTTCGATTTATTTTGAATTTTTCAATTTTAACCCTGGTTTTTAATACACTTAACGCTATAACATCATAGTTGCCAAGACAAAACAAAAATGTAGGCATTGTCAAATTTTGACATGTCTGTTAAGCAAGTGAAAATAGTTTGGCAGTAAGTCTTTACAGAGCGAAGTACCCTAATAGTCGTATACCATCTAGAAAATTTTTTTTAGTGGTTAATGGAACGATTTGATGGTAGTGGTAGCGTTAAGTACACGAAACGGAAAGTAGTAAACAGAATGCTATCAATAAGGAAAAAGAAATTGAGATTTTATTTCATGTTAAAGATAATCCCCAGGTCAGCAGTCGTCAACTAGCTGACTTATTTGACACATCCAATCTACGGCTAATCGCACTACGAGTAACATCCCTTTCGTATGGAACTATACCAAGAACTTCAAGACCGTGATTTTGAACTACGAATAAACTTTTGTACCACCAAGACTAGAGCAATAGAGTACGATACAAATTTTTCATCCAAAATAATGTTTCCTGATCAAACTACTTTTCGCAGTAATGGAGCAGTTAACAGCCATAACATGTATTATTATTCAACAGTTAATCCATTTTGGATCCGAGAAGTTCAAAACCAAAACCATTGGTGATTTAATGTATGGTATGGAATATTAAATTTTCGAATTATTGGTCCATATTTTTTCCGCGAATCGCTTAACGGGCCTAAATTTTTTGCTAAACGAATTATCCCAGCTTCTTGAAGAAGAACTTTGAAAGGGAACAAATGTGGATTCAACAAGATAGAGCTCCTGCTCATTACCACCGGGAAGTTCGGGAATTTCTAAACGATCGTTAGGAATGGATTCATTCAGTGGCCCCCTCGATCATGTGACTTAACACCTTTAGACTTCTTTTTGTGGGGCTACATTAAACATCGTGGTTAAGTGAATCCCCCTGCAATACCAGTAGATATGGAAAATAGGATACTGGATGCGTGCAGAACAATAACGCCTTTTATGTTAAGGAAAGTGAAGGAAAATATAATAAAACGACTAAACATGTGTATTCAAGTAGACGGGCATCTTTTTGAACATTTATTACGTCATAATAATTAATCATTAGATAAGTTAAACTATATTAAAATTATTATTAACTATTTGTTTGTTTTCACAATAGCATAACAAGTATATTAAAATAAGGGTAAAAATTGAAAAATTCAAAATAAATTGAAAACTATTAAAAATAGGTATATGACATACTTAATAAAAGTTGGAGGGTTTTGTAAAATCTATCAGAAAAAATAATAATATACAGGGTGTGCCATTTAAAAAACTTGAGATTTAAAATAGTCGAAATGCATAAATTTATTTTGAACACCCTGTAGCATCTAACTCAAATTTCTTTACATAAACTCCTGGACAAAATTAACGCAACAATCTGAAAATTAATTTATCTTTTTCCCCCCCCCGCCCCCCCCCCCCCCCCCCCGCCCCCCCCCCCCCCCCCCCCTTATGTTACTTTTAAAGTTTATCGAGTATTTGAATAGTAGGCTATGCATATTTTGTTTCGTTGTTCATGACAGAAATCAAAACAATTCGTTTAGATTTACAGTTTTAAAGAATTATTTAGAAGATAAATAATTTTCTGTAATAATGCGATAGATTTTCTTTATAAGTAAACTTATAAATTGTTCCCTTTTTCAAAGTAATAAGTTTTTGTGGTAGACTGTTTTATTTTTGACCCCGAAGAATTAGAAAAATGAATCGAACAAGGAATTTAACTGAACACGAGGTAGTGCGAGCCTCAGTTTTATTGGACGAGGGATATTGTCAGAGTTATGTTGCCAATTTGTTAGGCAAACATCGTTCCACAATAAGTCGTATGGTAAGACGCTTGAATGAAGTAGGAACTTATTCTAGAAGGCTAGGGCAAGGGCGAAAACGATGCACTAGCGACCTAGATGAACGTTTTATAAGACAATATGCTTTAAGAAACAGGACTGTCACTAGTTCTATAATAAGAAACGAACTCGAAGCTGTTCGTAATGTCGCAATTTCTTCTAAAACAGTTAGAAGACGGTTAAATGAAGCTGGATTAAACAGTAGGAGACAAGCCACTGCGCCCTTGCTTACTAGAGAGAACAGAGTTGTCAGGTTACGTTTTGCTCGAAATCACGAAAACTGGTCTGTGGATAATTGGAAACAAGTTTTCTTCACAGATGAAACTAGGGTTAGTCTAAAACATACAGATGGTCGTGAGCGAGTATGGCGAAGACCAGGAGAGAGGTTTTGCTCCTTGCAATATCTCTGCAAGGATTCCATTCGGCGGTGGCTCTGTTATGTTCTGGGGTGGTATCTGCTTTGATGCTCGCACAGAGTTAGTTCCTGTCCGTGCGAGATTCATGAATGCTGACTACTATCTTGAGAATATTGTAATAGAACATGTGATGCCTTTCGGTCATTTTGTGGGGCCCAATTTCCTGTTTATGCAAGACAACGCTCGAGCTCACGTGACTAGGGAGGTACTCGATTATCTTAATCAAGTTGATATACTGATTATGCAACGGCCACCAAAAAGCCCGTATCTGAATCCGATAGAACATGTATGCGATTACCTTAAGAAAAATGTGAAACGTCATATACCTGCACCTAGAAACCTAAGGGAACTTGAAAATGCAGTTATCACAGAATGGGAGCAAATTCCTCAAGATTTTATCCAAAATTTAATTAGAAGCATGCCTAGGCGCATAAACGCTGTCATTCGAAGTAAAGGAGCAACACACGCTACTAGTGTCCCAGTTACACCATTAATTTTGCTACTAGTGTCCCAGTTTAGTTTTTTTATTATTATATAATTTCAACGATTTTGTTATTAGGTCTTAAGAATAATTTTAATTCGAATCTTATAGAGAAATTTGGTAGCTAATTCACTTTTAAAGTATCCGAATAAGTTTTTTCTAACTTTTGGTGTAACCAATGTTCATAAAAAATTATTAAAATTAATTCATTATAGAGATTTGTATGATTTAATATATTGTTGCGTTAATTTTGTCCAGGAGTTTTCTTTTTTCTTTCATTTCTATAAAACGCTCGTACCAGTTATGAGTATTCCACCTTTAGAAACAATGGCGCTACTGGCAATTATTTACAAAACTGAAAACTAGTATTTTTTTAAAAAAATTGAAATATTAGAAAAACTACTAGGTTTAGCTATATAACATTATTATTAAAAAAGTTATAAAATTTTATGCAAAATTTAAAAACAAATTAAAAAATAGGATGTTCCGTTTAAAAAAACATATGCTATATCGGCCACACTTTTTTGAGGTACCCTGTATACTCAAAAATAATTTTAAACTGTACACCTTAACATTCCCAAAAAATTATGGTATTTAACATTTTTGCGTCATTCCCGAAACAAATGAGATAATGAACTTTACTCTATCGTTGACTTACCCTGTATATGTGTCAGTTAACAAAATGAAAGTAAACTCTGTAACCTATGTTGTTGCTAATTGATGTTGTTTTCGGTGATAGACGATCCTATTTTGTTAAATAATTAAACCGATTATGATTATATTCGAGTACTTGCAGAGCAAATTATTCAAAAAATAGCGCTTATTGTGAAAAACATTTATTAGTTCAGAATCAACAATGTCTCGAGACTGTTGAGCGTAATGGTTGGTTTGTTGGGCCGTTAAGCCAGTCTCGTAAGTTCCGCAGCAATAATAGTTGCCGTCTTTATTACACCTTTCGGTCCTTGTGTGTTTCCTTGTCTTTACGGTTATAACCAGTGGTATTTCTTTTCCTTCATAAAGTGTCTATAGTTTTCTTTACCTTACTCTTTTTGTTATTTTTTCTTTTTTTCATAGCTTCTGCTATTTGTGTGTAACCATTTATTAATTTTTAGTAATTTGGAGCATAACCACCTTTTGAGCGGTTAGTCTACCGTTACGTGGCAAACTTTAGATAGATAGATAGATAGATATTATGTGGACTGGGCGCATCGACAACTAGGTCATTTAGCGCCCCTCATAGTTGGTGATGGGGAAAATTATGCTGCAAAGTCAATTTCTCTTAGATAATTTAGTAAGTTCACCTTTATTGTTTCAAATGTGTCTATGGTTGCTAACGGAAAACTATATCAAATAAATGCTTATACTGCACTCTGTCGGCGACTTACTAAGCCTATTCAGGCAGAGCGGCACAGCACGGCTGGCACTTATTGCAGAAATGCACCTTTCTCGAGCTTACTACTCGAAGGCATAGCCCAGCTGATGAACCGTGTTACGGCGAAACGCGTCTTGGGATGGTTCAGCAAATACGAAGAACACTTTTGGTAACTTCTAAAAATGCGATTCCTTTCGTTTCATCTTTAGTTGTTATACCAATGCTGCCATCTATGCCGTCGAGCAGTAAGCTCGAGAAAGGTGCGTTTCTGCAATAAGTGCCAGCCGTGCTGTGCCGCTCTGCCTGAATAAGCTTAATAAGTCGCCGACAGAGTGCAGTATAAGCATCTATTTGTTATAGTTTTCCGTTAGTTACCTGGATAAAGGACTAAAAATGTGTTCTCGTATTTGCTGAACCTAGCCCAGCTGATGAGCCGTGATACGGATGGTTTAGCAAATACGAAGAACACTTTTGGTAACTTCTAAAAATGCGATTCTTTTCGTTTCATCTTTAGTTGTTATACCAATGCTGTGTCTATGGTTCTTTTCAAATTGGATGGGATATTATGTTTGTCTCTGATAGTTTTAAAATGTATGCCTCAAATAAGTGTGCTACTGTTAAGAGAGATCCACAAGTGGAGCATGTAGGGGCTTGTTCATTTTTTTAATAGATGACAGTGCGTGCTGAAAGTATGCCCGATAGCTAACTTCCGCATAAGTACATTTTCCTTTCTTGTCATTGCCTTTACCAAAAGGCCATTAGTACAGTTTTTCCGAATAATAAAGAACCTTATAAAAACGTAAAGTCAATAACGTACTGTAGTAGATGCAACACTAAATTAAATAGTTTCTTGAGAAAATTAAATATTAACACAGCATTTAAAATATGCAACACACCTGGCAAACTTATAAAAAATAACAAAACTAAAACAGATGGAGACAATAGATCCGGAGTATACAAATTAAATTGTGGAAATTGCTCAAAAAACATATATAGGTCAAACAGGCAGAAGTTCTTCAAAAATAATAAAAGAACATGCTTCATCATACATCAATAGAAAAAATAACTCAAATTACGCAAATCATTTAATTGAAAATAACCACCAATTCAACCCAAAATTTGAAATATTACATACTTGCACGAAGGGCCTGAAACTTAATTACCTAGAATATTTAGAAAAATTCAAAAATTCAGATTCCTTAATAAATGACCAATTAGACTCAAATAATTCACCACTACTAAATCTATTTTAATTAAATTATTTTATTACCTGCCATAAATTGAACGCTCGGACATCGGCTACTCAGACAAATATCCGCAGACAGCAGGAAGTCATTCAACTTAAAAAAGACCTGAAAGAAATTTTATCTTGGGGTGATAGTAACCAAGTGGAATTTAACGCTACAAAAACCCAGGCGGCAGTTTTTTCTAAAAAAGTTAACGTTGCTGAACCCGACATAGTTATGTCAGGGCACTCCATTCCTCTAACATCGTCACTCAATTTGTTGGGCGTTAATTTGGGAGCAAATATGTCCTGGCATGAACATGTTGCAGGCATAGTAAGGAGAGTTTCTCAAAAGTTGGGAATATTATTTCGAACCAGAAAGCTTTACACTCCACAACAACTGTTAATTCTTTACAAAGCTCATATACGAACCAACTATGGAATACTGCTCCAATGTTTGGGGCTCCGCTCCCAAAGATACACTGCATTTGTTGGATTCTATTCAGAGAAGAGCTATTCGTCTGAATGGAGACCCGGAACTGACCGGCGGCCTTGATTCGCTGGAATATCGAAGAACGGTTGGCGACTTGAGCCGATTCTACAAGTATTTTCATGGAAAGTGTTCGAAATATGTGGCCCGCCTAATTCCTCCCAGAGCGGTGCATGTTAGAAGTACACGTCGCGCTAATACTTCACATCCGTATGAGGTTCAGCTTGTTACTCCTCGTACAACACTTTTCAAGCAGTCGTTTATATGGAGAACATCATACCTTTGGAATAATTTGCCCAGGACTGTGTTTCCCACCGAGTACAATTTACAGCGATTCAAGAACAACGTGAATCGTTTTTTCCGCACACATGTCGCTCCTGTAGCGCTTTAGGGACTTCTTCCCTGCAGCACGTGTGCTAGACCCATAAAAAAAAAGATCCAAACATTTACTATAGTAATTTTATCCACGTTTTGTAACAAACCATCTGAAGAAGCTGTCGTACAGCGAAACATGTCATGGTGTTAAAAATAAAAAAAATTAGTGGAAATTTAAGTAGTGTTTTACTTGCAGAACTTCTGCTTAATTTATGTGTGGCTAGGGTGCCATTTGCCTAATTACTTTTTAAATTTCGTATTAACAGAAATACTTTCCAGATTTTTTGAATTGCTTCCAAGTCAACAATTTTTCTACGCATAATAGTTTAATTAGGCCGCATTTATGACGCCATAAGGTGGTCAAAATCGATCTACTACGATATCTAATTGAGAATGAAGGTCATGGAAATACAGTAGAATCTTGAAAAAGTTAACCGAAATGTTCCAAGGGTAATTAACGTTTTCGAACTATTAACTTTTCTAAGCGGTTTTCAAAATTGAAAAAAAATAAAATAATAAACCTAGATTTTTTTGGAAATGACATGCTAAATTTATTTCATTGACTTAGTTTTCATCACTACAAAAAAGAAACTTAGATTTAATTTGTACAGGTTGGTTTTCGTGCGCAGTAACTTTATATTAATTTGTACGGAGTGGTTTAAAGAAGCAGTCGAGACATGTTTTTTTTTTTCTTTTGTGTAATAGCTCTTGACCATTTTCGTGCGCATATTGACAAGGTCTGCCACCTGATTTGCATCGTTATTGTTTTCAAACCATTTTATCAAGGTATTGATGCTTTCAACTGCTTTCGAGAAGCTCACTTTTGGTTGTTGAATATCTTGCTCGATAATTGACCCGTCGTTATCATTATCGGACACTTCGAAATCATCGTTATCTTCTGAAATTTGATCACTGATCCAATTTTCAATGTCATCAATGCTGATATCAACATTATCACCCACCTTTGACATCAGCAATTGAACTTCTCGAAATGTATAGTTGTATGCACTATTTGATGTAATCAATTTAGAGAGCGGAATGTCGTCTTCACTATCGTACTGATCATCATCTCACTTTTTTATCTTATTCCACGCTTTTATAAGAACAGCTTGCGGCAATTCGTCCCACACTGATTTAAGTAGCAAAATAGCATCACGAATTGTATGTGCCTTCAATTTTATGGGATTTTGATCCATGGGTTGCAAAATCGCTAATACATTAGGTGGTAAAAGCATTGCAGCAATGTTTCCATCATCAGACTGTAGCATGTCAATTGGCTTATGGGCAGTACAGTTATCAATCAGCAACAACGCCTTTGGTAGTAAATTATTTTTAGCAGAAAATTGGCGAACCTGCAAAATTTTGTATGCAATAACCTGCAAAATTTTTTATGAAACTAAAAAAAAATAAGTTTACCTGTTTTATAAATGAATGATGGAACCAGTTGAAGAATAACTCTGAATTCATCCACGACTTCTTCGAATTGGCATATTCCAATGGGTTTTCAAATCCCTTAAAGCAACGTGGATTTGCAGATTTATCAATGACCAACGGCTTTAACTTGTGCGAACCATCTGCGTTAGCACACAACAAAAATGTGATTCTTTCCTTTGCAATTTTTCGGCCCGGTGCGGGCTTTTCGTTTGCTGTGACAAATGTTTTATCCGGTAAAAAACGATAAAATAGTTCAGATTCATCCGCGTTATATAGTTACGAGTCGGAGATGTCCATTTCATTAATTTTTGCTCTTAAATTATGAATGAAAGATGTAACATCCGACGTATCGCTTGAAAGGATTTCTCCACAAATTTTGAGATGGCGAATACCATGTCTTCTCTTAAAATTTGCTAGTCATCCATCACTGGCATTAAATTTTTTTCCAGGGTGCAGTATGGCGAATTCGTGCTTAGCTCTTGATTTTAAAATTGGACCAGTCATTGCACAATTACGCTGTCGTTGGTTCAAGAACCATTTATACAACCTTGCTTCAAGATCAACATATTCCGGTTTATGTAGTGTTGTCTTCTGTGCTTTTTCATACGTGTTCTCCACAGCCTTTAAAATTTCATGGCGTTTTTTCTTTATTTTTGAGATGGCTACTTTAGATACACCATAATTCAACGCCAATCGTGTTCCGTGAATATCTTGATCAATCTTTTTTAAAATCTCCACTTTCTGCTGCAAATCTAATCTGATTTGTGATGATTTGTTCTGCTTTGATATTTTTTAAGTAAACAATACACAACTCACAAACTCAAACGCTAACGACTAACTAAATCAATGTTGTTTGACGATGAAGATGATCATAGGTTTTCGCAGTTCAAAATAGAAAAGAAGTTCGGGGAATACCATAATCCAATAAACAAAATTAGAGCTCAGTGCTGACACAGAATTTTTTAAAAGTGGCCAAATTGCCACTTTTATGAACGGAAAAAAACCGTTGTTTTGAAAAATTCATACGCTCTGAAAAGTTAACTGAAGAGTTAACTTTTTAGAGCGGCACGTCGATGCTGAAATACGGTTAACTTACCCGAGCGATTAACTTTTCCGTGAGTTAACTTTTTTGAGATTCTACTGTAGTATAGGAGTTTAAAGTTGAATTTAAAGTGAAGACAGCGACAGCAATTATAAGCCAAGATACATAAAAATACTGTTCTCGCAACTAGTTGTATGGTTGCCTAGTATATCACGCCAATCGCCTATTTGGTTTCCCTTTCGAAAATATCTGGAAAGCTTTATTCTGATTAATACCGAGCATCAAAGGCTATTATTTCTTTTTCCACGACTTCCTCTAATTAATTAAATAAAACGATACAAGACAAAACAATGTATATCTCATTCCCGCCATTAAGTGCCCCAATTATTTACGCCCACGCACTTGTCTGAGCTGTTGTTACGGAAATAATTGGCCTGGGGTAAGATGGCACTTTTTATTAAGCTGAGGGGGGTGATTGATGATTGAGGCTGGTTAACTGGCATTTTTTTAGTTAGTGCTATTAATCACCGCCGCTTAGGTTGTTATTGTACAGCACAAAAATTTGAGATGTGAAAAGATTCTCTTTACCGCATTTTTTTTTTAGACAATTTCCTTTGTTGCCTTAGGCGCTTAAAATTATTATTTTAAAATAAAATGAGATAAATGTTAAATATAAAGAAATTTGTTCTTTAAAATCTTAGCTTCGACATTAATACTAACAGCAGGGAAAATAATAAACCAAATCAACCAGCACGGTTTATTGGTAGAGAAATAATTGTGGTTTAGATCGAGGAGATTTGGCCCGATGCCGTGTTCATCATAAGACAAAGCGAAGCCGTAGAAGCTACCATAGGAGCAGCATTCTTTTACGATGTAATAGGGTGGACCCACAGAAAATGAAGCTATCGCTACAAAAAGACACACCCGTGGAACAACACGTCGCCGCAAAATGAAGCCGGGTGGTTACCGCCGGATGGTTAAAATCTGCCCCATCGAGTTTCGTAGAGATTCCGCTCATATTTTTACTACTATTGTTACAAACAATATGTAATGTAACCTATACTTGCACGGCATCTCTCAGAAACTCGATAAGACACATTTTAACTATCCGGCGATACCAAGCCGGCTTCGTTTTGAGGCGACGTTTTATTCCACTTGTTTGTCTTTCTGTAGCGATAGCTGTATTTTCTGTGGAAAAAGGTCTATAAATTTAAACGAAATCTCGAATGTACAAAAGAGAAAAACTAAAAAACATCAGATATATATATATATATATATATATATATATATATATATATATATATATATATATATACATACATACATAATTAGCTTCGAGCCGCAGCCGCAGCAAGATCACAGTACCGAGTAGCAGCAACAGCAAGAACACTTGAAAATGCCTGCAAATTGACTGTTAGACGAACGGATTGAAACCCGGAATTTTAATGTATTACATTCCACCATCCGTGAAAAACCTCTATTGTAACAACATATATATATATATATATATATATATATATATATATATATATATATATATATATATATATATATATATATATATATGAAGAGAATGAAAAAATACTAAAAACTACAAAAAACAGATCACCAGGAGGAAGATGTAGAAGCATGGGTAGATCCGGAAAACATTGAGGCAAGCAATTTTTCAATGTGAGATAAGAGAAATAAAAGATCAATAAGCTATCGTACTTACGTAAAGTAAAAATAGAAAACGTCAATAAATTTGCGATTTATAGACAGAATAATTAGTGGAAAAAACGACAAACATGAACAATATCCCTAAATTTAGTTCGTTATTTTTGGGAATGACTCACCGATATAATAAGTAACTTCCCTCGGTCATATATATATATATATATATATATATATATATATATATATATATATATATATATATATATATATATATACACAGTCAGTCAAAAAAGTCTTCATACACCACCTGCTTCCTATACTGTTATCTTTAACTAATTAATTGTAACTATGAGAAAACATGTTTAAATTAATATTTGAATCAAGCTTTCTGACACAGAATAGAGAGAGAGTGCAATAACCAAAGCTAAAGAAGCATTAACACTTAATAAATATCCGATGCACCTTATAAACAAAGTCTTCAAACAACGAATACATAACTATTCCAACCACTCAAAAAACTTTTTGAAAACTACAAAATTCGTTTATGTCACAAATCATATAATCTGCTCTCATCCAATTTTTCTAGGCTTAAAACCAAAACGCTAAATAATAAAAAAATAACATAGTCTACGAAATCAAATATAACTGCGAAGGAATATACGTCGAGCAAACAAGCCAATACCTAGAAAATAGAATCAAAGGCCATAAATACGACAAAAAGAAAAAACAGTACAGCTCTTACAAATTATGAAAGGAATAAAATTCTTACCTTTCATTTCAAAAACATCAAAATTATCAAAACCGAAATAAATACCAAAAAAAAGAGAAAATATACATACAGATGACACCCACTGCAATAAACGAAAAAACAGATGTAAACAACCTTAACCGTATCTACCTACCAGTTATATAAACTCCTTCACGTTAAGTGGTTGTGTTTAGAATGTAAAAAAATATGTTTTTGACAGTGATTTAGAATTAATACCTCAATACAATGAACTACTTTCTAAGGTAAGGCCTTCATTAATTTATACAGTAGTATTTTAAATTAAAAACTACGAAAAGCTACAAATATTTTAACCCTGAAATGCACGACAAACAGATTAATTACTAAATTTAATTCTTCTAAACTCATCTTTTAGAACAAATTTTGAAGAAGACTTCTTCTGAAGGTCGAAACGTCAATAAATATATAATAAATCCAAGAATAGTTTTAATGATCTAAATCCAAGAACACGTAAATTAATATATATATATATATATATATATATATATATATATATATATATATATATATATATATATATATATACCAAGATCAAAGAACCTTTCACTCAACTATATACATGTATATATATATATATATATATATATATATATATATATATATATATATATATATATATATAATAGTACAAACTTAACCGGTATAAGAAAAAATCAAGTTCGGGTAGATATATCCCATTCCATTCTTATCACCCTATGAAACAAAAACTGAACATTATCAGAGGATTAAAAAATAGAACAGATAAGATTTGCCACCCCTCATTTAAAGAAAAAAATGTAAAACTGTTGGAAAACATCTTGTTGGACAATTACTATCCTAAAGCTCTAATTAAAAAGAATTTTCAAAGACAACCCCCCCTTTAAATCAATCCAACTGTCACCACTAATGTGACATTAAAGTAGGAAAGTTACAATACATAGAAGGTCTTTCCCAGTCCTTGTCTTCTCTTTTTAAAAATACAAACATTAAGATTGCTAATTACAACATAAAAAGAATGAATTGTTTTTATACCAATTTAAAAGATGAAACTGATACTGTACAAAGATCTAATATTATCTACGGCATTCCCTGTCAATGTGGTTTGGTATATGTTGGACAAACTTCACAAAGCTCTCTAAGAGAATAGTGTTACACAAAAGTGATAGTAAACACAAACCTAACGCAACTAGCTTGAGCTTACACGTAAATAATACAGATCACAGAGTACAATGTAACAACAGCTTCATTCTGCATGTTAAGACTAATTACTTCAGAAGAAGTTTCTTGGAAATGTGTTTAAAAACATAAAAATAATCTCAATCACAAAAAAGACATAGAAAGATTGAGCTCCATGTATACCTATTTACTGACACAAAACCATATCAAACCAATGAAAAAGAACGATTTTTATGAAAAAATTAGTTTCCAGTAAAGTTGACGTTTCCTTTCTATTTCTGTTATTTCTGCTGTTTATTACTAATTACTTTTCTGTGTCTTCTTGTTAAAATTAAATAATTAAAAAAATTAAATATGATAAATAATAAATAACATCCAGTATTAATATTCTCTTTCAAATATTTTAAATTAGCCTATGAATCCCTTTGTTATAAAATTAAAGAATTAATATAATTAATATAATTAATAATAAATAACTCGTCTAATAGTAACATTCATCAAATTTAAGTCCCTTTTTTATAAAATTAAAATTGGAAAATAAATATCATTAATAATAAATAATTTATCTAATAGTAGCATCAACCTAAAAAAAATTACAACTTTAATGCTTTTATGGTTTTTTGTCGACCTGATGACGACATAGACCACCAACAATATCCGGTTCGGACTCAAATATCACTAAATAGTTACTAAACTCGATGTCAGAAAAAAAAAATGGAGTACCATTTCAACATCATGGTGTTTCTTACAATTGTGTTTCTATCTTAAAAAGTGTTTTTGATTAATGTTTATTCACAACGTTTTATTTTTTAATACTTGTGTATCTCTCTAGGTGTCCTTTTATCATGTTTTTTGTAATCATACTTACTACCTGGCCAACAAAAATGCAAATTTTATTGTCTTCACCAGAGATGAATTAACTGCTAAATTTTTGTAAGTAATTTCTCATACAGTTTTACAATTTATTGAATCATATTTAAAAAAAAAAACGAACGTTTTGGTTTATTTTCTGTACCTGGTTTTGCATTTTTAGAATCCAGAAGAAGCTACCATTAGGCAGTGAAAGCTCGATAACGATAACAAAAATAAAAAGCAGAGACTTGATTGCCTTTAGTCCTTCTTTCTTATTTATATATATATAAATATATATATATAATATATATATATATATATATATATATATATATATATATATAATTATATATAATATATATATTATATATATATATATATATATATATATCTATATATTATATATATATAGATATATATATATATTTCTATATAAATATATAAATATATTATATATATATATATATATATAAAATATAATATATTTATATATATATATATATATATATATATATATAATATAAATTTATATATATATATATATATATATATATATATATATATATATATATATATATATATATATATATATATATATATGTAGAAATAGAGAAACTTATTTATTTTCGAGATAAGAAATTATTTCTTTGAGATATTATTTTTGATTGATGATTGAAAGTGACTGCAAGCAATCGAGTTTATTTAGATGGATACATTACATCGTTTGGATGTCATCAACAGATTAAATGACCATGAATTACATTGAAATTAATCAATCAATCAATATAGAAACATTGAAATTTTTCACTTTATTAACTAATATACGAGTATAGGCTGACTTAGAAGCAGAAATCATAAGTTTTGCATTGTTATCTTTGTCTCGTAAATATCTCTTCGTCTTGGTGCTTAATCGGTTAATTTGCTGCTCTAGCTGCTGTAAACTCACTTTCAAAGACATACATGCCCTCTCCCGGGAGCTGTCTAAGGCCAGAAATTGTACAAGACTTGCTAATAATTACCGATAGGCAGCGCTTGTGTTAAGGTTTTACTTCACGTGTATAAAAATTCATATTTGGTGAAATGTAGACTTGTTCAATTTTAGCGCTGCCTGGCGTAACTCGCTGAACAATTTCTCTGCCGGTCTGTGGTCTTGAACTGCCCCCGCCAGAGGGTAGGTATGCCTGTAAACCTAGGCTTGAAGCAATCAGAGATGCAATTTACTGTATCTGACTTATTCTTTTTGCTAGTATTGTGATAAACCCTTTAAGTTTTGTTCTCTTTTTCTGTCGATTCTGGCGATAGGGCGAAACGCGTCTCAGTCTGAATTGACAGATGAAAGAACAGTGAATAATTGCTGAAATATGAACTTGTTGAATTTTAGTAGTTGATATCAATCTCGATAACGACTGAGTTTCAATCCGATCTCCTTATTACCGAGGTAGGAATGTTTTGTGGTAAAGATTAATAGTGAATTTTACCGATCTTTTTGGGAGTTCGCTGCCTTCTTACGTTTTTTTTTTTGCACGTGGTTTTGTTTTAGAAGTTAAGTTTAATGTTAAAGGGGCGTAAGAAAGAAGTGGGACTGACTGAAAGGGCTATTAGTAATATTTTTCTTCAAAGAAGTATTAATGAGTGTTATTATCAAATTCTGATTGCCGCAAGGTATATCTGACTATCAGGAAGTTGTATTTGCAGAGAACGAGGTGACGTATTGATAAAATAAAGGCAGAACCTTTAAAGAGAGAAATGGAAAAATAGCGTTATCAATAGTGATTTAATAAAAACTATAATGACTGGGGCTATTTAAATTAATGGATTTTAACACAACAAAAACAGGTTTCTATGTATTTCAAATTGCATATTCAATTTTATTAAATAAACTTAAATCTGAAACAAAATAGCATTCTAATCATTTTATTTCATTTCCTGAAATTTAAAATTGAAAGCGTTAATTGAAATGTCATTTGCGAGGACTTCATTAGCACCGTTGTCACGTCTAGTACAACCATACCTAAACAAACGACACCTGATTGTCTTGTGGTTTTGGGCGTTAACAAACAGGTATCTATAATGCAATATTAGTGCTCGAAATAAATACGTTTGGCAATATATTTCTAATTGCAGAGGATTTGAACTAATCATATTAATAAAGAAACCGGTCACAGACCATTGTTTTCTGTCAATACTACGCTTGTTCTTACTTCATAGGCACATCACATGCTCCACAGTCACCTGCAGGGTTTTTTTTTAGTGTTCCGTACGGAACACTTATAAGATCACTTCGGTGTCTGTCCGTCTGTCTGTCCGTCTGTCCGTCTGTCCGTCTGTCACACCCGATTTTTTTCTCCGAAACTATTTGTCATAGAAAGTTGAAATTTGGTAGTAATATAGGAATTGATGGCCTCATCAGAGCCATGTAGTTTTGAAAGTTAAATTTTGACTTAAGGGGTTAGTTTTGGGGGGTGAAATCGGAAGTGAAAAAAAAATTTTTTTACTAGGTAATCGAGTGTGGTGTCAAATGAAAGCTTGTGAAAACACGAGTAAAAAATATATATATAATGTAATACTTGCGCGCACTTTTCTTTGTATTATTTTCATAAAATCGCGAAAAATCGCTGTCCACCTTATCTCGGAAAGTACTTATCAAAAAATTTTGAAAAAATTCTGGAATATTCTCCACGGGGTGTAGATTGAACGAAAATTATCACGAGTGCATTACCTGTAATAATTTATCTGGTATATAAAAAAAACAGAAATTTCAAGGTCATCAATTTTCAGTAAAGATTGGAAATAAACTTTGTTGAAACTTATTTGGGGTGTATTTTGTGAAGTCACTGATCATTTTATATCACCGTAACATAAATTTTGACTTAAGGGATTTGTTTTGAGGGGTGAAATCGGAAGTGAAAAAAAAATTTTTTTACTAGCTCATCGAGTGGGGTGTCAAATGAAAGCTTGTGAAAACACGAGTAAAAAATATGTATATAATGTAATACTTGCGCACACTTTTCTTCGTATTACTTTTAAAAAAATCGTGAAAAATCGCTGTCCCCTACCTTATCTCGAAAAGTACTGATCAAAAAATTTTGAAAAAACCCTGGAATATTCTCCACGGGGTATAGATTGAACGAAAATTATCATTACCTTTAATAATTTATCTGGTATAGAAAAAAAAAACAAAATTTCAAGGTCACCAGTTTTCAGTAAAGATTCGAAACAAACTTTGTTGAAAACTTATTTGGGGTGTGTTTTGTGAAGTCACTGATCATTTTATATCACCCTAACAAAATTTTTTATTTTAAAAACAATCAACGTACGGAACACTAATTGTGCAAGTTCAACTTGCACTTGACCGGTTATTTTTTTTAATTATTATTTTTACCTTACTACGATCGTATTCTTTTTAAGTTACTAACCTACCTTGTCATTAAAAAAATGTCATACGAAAAAATTGGCTGGTCGTCAAATTCCTGTTACTGAAAACTGATGACCTTGATTTTTTTTTTACATATATCAGATAAATTATTAAAAGTAATGCACTCGTGATAATATTAATTCCCTCCAACCTGTGGAAAATATTCCAGAATTTTTTAAATTTTTTTTTTGTCAGTACTTTTTGTGGTAAAGGGCCGGACAGCGATTTTTCGCGATTTTTTAAAAATATTACAAAGAAAAGTGTTCGCAAGTATTACATTATATATTGTTAAACTCGTGTTTTTACAAGCTTTGATTTAACACCCCACACGTAGAAAATTTGTTTTTTTTTTCACTTTCGATTTCACCCCCCCCCCCCAAACTAACTCCTTAAGTCAAGATTTAACTTTCAAAATTACACGGCTCTGATGAGGCCATCAATTTCTATATTAGTACCAAATTTCAACTTTCTACGTTAAATAGTTTCGGAGAAAATCGGGTGTGACAGACGGAAGGACAGCCGGGCAGACAACGAAGTGATCTTATAAGTGTTTTTTTTTTTATGGGTCTAGCACACGTGCTGCAGAGAAGTCCCAAAAGCGCTCCAGGAGCGGCACGTGTGCGGAAAAAAAGCGATTCACGTTGTTCTTGAATCGCTGTGAATTGTACTCGATGGGAAACACAGCGCTGGGCAAATTATTCCTAAGGGGATGACGTTCTCCATGTAAAAGACTGCTTGAAAAGCGTCATACGCAGAGTAACAAGCTAAACCTCATACGGATGTGAAGCACCAGCGCGACGTGTATTTGTAACATGCACCACTTTGGGAGGAATTAAGTGGGCTACATCCTTCGAACACTTTCCATGAAAATACTTGTAGAACAGACTCAAGTCGCCAACCTTTCTTCGATGTTCCAGCGAATCAAGGCCACCGGTCAATTCCGGGTCTCCAATCAGACGGACCACTCTTCTCTGAACAGAATCCAACAAGCGCTGTGTATGTTTGGGAGCGGAGCCCCAAACGTGGGAGCAGTATTCCATAGTTGGTCGAATTTGAGCTTTGTAAAGAAATAACAGTTGTTGTGGAGTGTAAAGCTTTCTGGTTGGAAATAATATTCCCAACTTTTGAGAAGCTCTCCTTGCTATACCTGCAACATGTTCATGCCAGGACACATTTGCTCCCAAACTAACTCCCAACAAATTGAGCGACGATGCTAGGAGAATGGAGTGCCCCGACATAACTATGTCGGGTTCAGCAACGTTAACTTTTTTAGAAAAAACTGCCGCCTGGGTTTTTGTAGCGTTAAATTCCACTTGGTTACTATCACCTCAAGATAAAATTTCTTCCAGGTCTTTGTTAAGTTGAATGACTTCCTGCTGTCTGCGGATATTCGCCTGAGCAGCCGATGTCCGAGCGTTCAAGGTGAATGAACAGACAAGCGTACTGTCATCTGCAAAGCTGTAGATTGGATTCCCGGGCTTTTCCAGCAGATCGTTAATGTAAATGAGAAAGAGAGTAGGAGATAGTATGGAGTCCTGGGGCACACCGTACGGAACGCAAAAAATGATATTAAAGTTGAAGCAAGTCATTGGTGATAAATTTCTACAATTATACGAAACCAGACCTTTACTATAAGTATGGCAAAGAAATTGATCCACTTCGTCCTACCCATTTTTTGGAAAACGTAGAAGTTTTTCAATATCCATATGTGAATATTTTGAAAATTGTTTACTTTATTTTTGTATCGTTAACTACACATTAGCACTCATGTTATTTTACAGTAAAAGCCACACTCAAAGACTTACTATATACTTACTTTTTTTATAAAAAAAAAAATTATTCATTTACATACGCACGAATGGTTCAACACAAAAATTTACTAATAGTAGCCAATTTTCAATTAGTGAGAAGTAGTATAATCAGCGCAGCTTTATTGTTGCCAGTTATCTTGAGTTTTATTGCCCCTATCTTTAAGCATTAAGGCGACTTTAGTACTTGGTGGCCTTGAGGTCACCCAAATAAAAGAAAAGTTCAAAATTTGTCTTCCAACGGTTTGCAAAGCTTACGGTTTTTTTACTATAATATTATAAACAGAAGAAGGATTTACTTGTTGCAATTGGACAAGAAATTGTGAATATTTCCAGCATTTTCGTTAGGTTTATTTTTCCAACTCCATTTAAAAAATGTAAAACAATTGTGTAAAAGCTTTAATTGTACAGGGTGAGTCAACGATAGAGTAAAGTTCATTATCTCATTTGTTTCGGGAATGACGAAAAAATGTTAAATACAATAGTTTTAGGGAATGTTAAGGTGCACAGTTTAAAACTATTTTTGAGTATACAAGGTACTTCAAAAAAGTGTGGCCGATATATGGTAACATATAACTAATTTATTTTTAAATTCTGCGTAAAATTTTATAACTTTTTTATTTATTATGTTATATATCTAAACCTAGCAGTTTTTCTGATATTTCAATTTTTTAAAAAAAAAAAATACTGGTTTTCAGTTTTGTAAAAAATTGCCAGTAGCGCCAAGGTGGAATACTCATAATTGGTACGAGCGTTCTATAGAGATGAAAAAAAAAAGATATACGTAAAGAAATTTGAGTTAGATGCTACAGTATGTTCAAAATAAATTTATGAATTTCAACTATTTTAATCTCAAATTTTTTAAATTACACACCCTGTACATTATTATTAATTTTTGATTTATTTTGAATTTTTCAATTTTTACCCTTGTTTTTAATACACTTACGCTATAACATCCTAATTGCCAAAACAAGAGAAAAATGTAGGCATTGTCAAATTTTGACATGTCTATTAAGCAAGTAAAAATAGTTTAATATATTATATATAGAGGTAATAGTTATGGATAGAAATGAATTAATTGATATGGCTTATATACTGGGCGAGACGGGAAAAAATTGTCTTTTGGCAGTAAGGCTTTACAGAGCGAAGTACCCTAATAGACGTATACTATCTAGATAATCATTTCAGTGCTTAATGGAACGGTTTGATGGTAGTGATAACGTTGAGTATACGAAACGGAAAGTAGTAAACGAGAATGCTACCAATGAGGTAGGTAATACCATATTGAAGATAATCCCTAGGTCAGCAGCCGTCAACTAGCTGACTTATCTGACACGTCCCAATCTACGGCTAATCGCACCACGAGAAAATACAAGTATCATCCCGTTCATATGGAACTACACCAAGAACTTCAAGACCGTGATTTTGAACGACGAGTAAACTTTTGTACCACCATGAATGGAGCAATAGAGGCCGATCCAAATTTTTTATCCAAAATAATGTTTTCTGATGAAGCTACTTTTCGCAGTAATGGAGCAGTTAACAGCCATAACATGCATTATTATTCAACATTTAATCCATTTTGGGTCCGGGAAGTTTAAAACCAAAACCATTGGTCGCTTAATGTAGGGTGTGGAATATTAAATTTTCGAATTATTGGTCCATGTTTTTTTTCCGCAAACCGCTTAACGGCCCTAGATATCTAAATTTTTTGCAAAACGAATTACCCCAGCTTCTTGAAGAAGTTGATAACTTTGAAAGGGAACAAATGTGGATTCAACAAGACTTCAGTGTCTAACATAGTTAAATTTCCTGTTGCCGGCATTTTTTTTTCAATTGTTGTAACGAAAAATTTGTCATTTTTATATCAAATTGATGTATTCTCCATAAAACTATATATATATATTGTTAATTTCGATTTTTATTTAAATAAGTTTCCTAAACTTCTTAAATTTTTCATAGAAAATTTCTAAACAAATGAATCTATCGAAATAAATCTATACAAAAGAGCTTTCATATTTTACGTTTAACGCCTCAACCTCCTTAAGAAACCACTGTTGACCGAAAAAACCCAGGGAGAAACGATTCGCGTGGGCAGAGAAAAACATAGATTGAGACTGGAGCAGTGTGATTTTTTTCCGATAAAGCTTCATTTTTGGGGTTATCTTATCACCCTACGAGCCTGGTCAATTATCACCAATCGATTGGTTCAGCATACCCGAAAACATCCTGTGAAGTCCATGTTTAGGGATACTATTGGTGCACGATGGTAGGATACAACGAATTGTATTAAGTACGTATACCTATTACTACATCGGAAGCTGACACAGCAGCTTTCGAACCGACAGAGTGGTTGACACAGTCAACGCCTGACTGACGAGGCGTGATACGGCGAAACGCGTCTCAGGATGGATTTGACAGACAAGAGAACAGCTAGTAAGCTGCTGGAATATGGACTTCTGTCTATTTTTAGTTGCTTTACAATAATTATATATACTTGAGGAAGGGTCCCTCGAAAAGTGCTACCTGCTTTTAAAGCGTTGACTCTGTCAACTACTCTGTCGGTTCGAAAACTACTGTTTCAGCTTTCGATGGAGTAATAGGTATGCGTACTTAATACAATTCGTTGTATCTTACCATCGTGCTCTGTAACTTCTGGGATAAGTACCACTTGATACCGATCTCTTGTTTGTCAATCCTAGCCTGACTGACGAGCCGTGATACGGCGAAACGCGTCTCAGGATGAATTTGACAGACAAGAGAACAGCTAGTAAGCTGCTGGAATATGGTCTTCTGTCTATTTTCAGTTGCTTTACAATAATGATACTATTGGTACCAACTGCCAAACGGTAGTTTGTCGATATAAATGAGGAGTGGATAAAGAATAACGACCTTAAACGTGTAGACAGTGGAGAGAGGAATCCGGTATCGTCACACTAGGTTGATTATCGCAGTCGCCCTATGCAAATCCAATCGAGAACGTGTGGTCGTACATCAAGCAGAACCTTTGTAGTAAAGAGATGTACATAGTGAAGCGGCGGTCATCGTAAATTCGAACAATTTCGAAATCTGTACCTCAAGAATACGCAGGAAATCTAGTCGAAAATATGTTGCGAAGATGTCAGGCGATTATCGACGCTGATTGGGACTAGACGAACTACTGAATCATTAGCAATTTAATCGCAATTCTTTACTGTCGAATCGACCGACTGTAAGTTACTGAAATTTGACGCTAATAATCTTGAAACAACTTGTATTAAAGTATTGGTTGTGGTAACGACTTTTATGTTTAATGACTTCATCGTATTAAAACAAGATTGACTAAGCTTAGCCTAATTCAGTATACCAGGTGTACAAGTATGAAATGCGAATTTCAGACAACAGATGCATTTTGTGCTATAAAGATTTGACACTGCGCCATTTTGTTGTGTCATCTACAAGTGTCAGACGCGCACGAGTGACAAATGGAAAAGCGTGTGCATAGTGTTGTGTTGTTGTGTTCAATATGTCGAAATTTATACCGAACAAAGAGCATTCGCGGACAGCATTAATTTTTTGTTTTCATTTGAAGAAGACTGCTACTGAATCATACCGATTACTTCGAGAAGCTTATGGTGAACATGCTCCATCGCAAGTTACTGTGAACGATGGTTTCGGCGTTTCAAAAGTGGTGACTTCGATGTTGCAGACAAGGAACGTGGAAAACCGCCAAAAAAATACGAAGATGTGGAATTGCAAGCATTGTTGGACGAAGATGATTCGCAAACACAAAAACAACTCGCCGAGCAATTGGGCGTTAGACAACAAGTTGTTTCCAATCGGCTAAGGGAGATGGGAAAGATTCAGAAGACCGGTAGATGGGTACCACATGAGTTGAACGACAGGCAAATGGAAAAGCGCAAAAACACGTGTGACATTTTGCTCGCTCGGTACAAAAGGAAGTCGTTTTTGCATCATATAGTTACAGGGGATGAAAAGTGGATTTATTTTGAGACTCTCAAGCGGAAAAAAAATCATGGGTAGACCCAGGCGCACCATCCAGATCGACCGTAAGATCGATTCGCTTTGGCAGAAAGACGATGCTCTGTGTTTGGTGGGACCAGAGGGGCGTGGTCTATTATGAGCTGTTAAAACCTGGGGAAACGGTTAATACTAAACGTTGTCGACAACAATTGACCGATTTGAACGGTTCGCTGTTTGAAAAAGGCCAGAATACCGAAAGAGGCAACACAAAGTCATTTTTCTTCATGACAATTCTCCATCACATACGGCAAAACCAGTTCGCGACGCGTTGGAAGCACTCAGCTGGGAAGTTCCACCCCATGCGGCTTACTCACCAGACTTGGCTCCTTCCAATTACCACTTATTTGCATCGATGGGTTACACACTTGCTGAGCAGCGCTTTGGTTCGTACGAAAATTTGAAAAAATGGGTCGATGAATGGTTCGCAGCAAAAGGGGAAGATTTTTACTGGCATGGTATTCACAAATTGCCAGAAAGATTGGACAAATGTATCACAAGCGATAGAGCATACTTTGAATAAAGCACTTTTTATCATTCTTCCAAATTTAACATGTTTTTTTTAGAAAAAAAATCCGCATTTCGTACTTGTACACCTGGTAAATCCTTCTAATAAACAATAATAAATGGTATTTTTTACGTAAAAAGTATTTTTTTAAATGCGTATAAATTTTGAAATTTATTACACATTTCAGTCCACATTTTTTTAATCTACTACAATATTAATTTTAGCTTGAATACGGCAAGTTTTTGTTTCATAATATATCTCTTTCGTTAATAATGTATTTTCTTGTTTCAGGAGTGCATTTTGACACATCCAGCCAAAGTTTAGTTAACGAGATTACAGCCGCCATAAAAGTAAGTATGTCGACGTAATTCAACGTAATTGCATTTATTCGCGCATTTGTACCATTTACTGAAGTAAAACGTCAAATTTTACAAGTAAATATAAACTTCTGTATGAGATTGTCTTTTAAGGGGTTACTCCACTTTATCACCTTGAAAAAAATTTTAATGAGCGTTTTCAAAAGTATATGCCATGAAAAATGTTTGTCACAAAATTTTATAAGGATCCGAGCATCCTATATATTTGAGCACGTTATTAAATCGGTCTCCGAACGCTCGTCTCTGCACGCGCGCTCGCTCTGCCCCTCTTACGCTAAACACAGCTGCTCCCTACTGTAATTATAAACTATTGTTCACAGTATGAGACCTTTCTATTGAATTTTTCGGAGCAAAAGAAGACCTTGAGGCCTAGCTAGAATGTTATTTCGAGGCGTGTTTCGAAGTTAGTCCAGGTTAGTTTTCAAACATGTTTTTCTCGAAACAACGTTTTTGCATGCGGCGTTGAAGTTTTTTTCGAAACCGTTCCACCCATCTTTATGAAAATTTTACTATATATTCAATACATGTGTAGCTATGGCCGGACCTAGAATAAAGCCCCAAAAGAATTATTTCAATATTTACAATATATATCGCTAGAAAAATTTGCAAAAATACCTCTATTTTCGGGAGTTTAAAGTGAACTGACCCCTTAACTTTGACGTTACGTATTTTTTTTATTTAAGAGGTTAAGCAAACCTTTACTGTAGAAATGGAATTAACTAAATTACCAGTGCATAGATTAAATTCACGTTTACCAGTGCATAGATTAAATTCACGTTCACCGCAGAGAAAGAACATGTGAAATCGTGCAAATGAAGTAAATGGTTTGCTTTCGTTATTGCTTAGAATCTAGATACAATAAATCTAAGTCGTGATCTGAAAATGAGATTGAAATAGGAGGGTCTTTCTTTTGTTAAATTATCTTCCTAGGTACCAGGTGTACAAGTATGAAATGCGGATTTTTTTTCTAAAAAAAACATATTAAATTCGGAAGAATGATAAAAAGTGCTTTATTCAAAGTATGCTCCATCGCTTGTTATACATTTTTCCCATCTTTCGGGCAATTTATGAATACCACGCCAGTAAAAATCTTCCCCTTTTGCTGCGAACCATTCATCGAGCCATTTTTTCACATCTTCGTACGAACTAAAGCGCTGTTCAACAAGTGCGTGACCCATCGATGCAAACAAGTGGTAATCGTAAGGAGCCAAGTCTGGTGAGTAAGCCGCATGGGGTAGAACTTCCCAGCTGAATGCTTCCAACGTGTCGCGAACTGGTTTTGCCGTATGTGATGGAGCATTGCCATGAAGAAAAATGACTTTGTGTTGCGAGCAAAATGTCACACGTGTTTTTGCGCTTTTTTATTTGCCTATCGTTCAATTCATTTGGTACCCATCAACCGATCTTCTGAATCTTTCCCATCTCTCGTAGCCGTTTGGAAACAGCTTGTTGACTAACGCCCAATTTCTCGGCGAGTTGTTTTTGTGTTTGCGAATCATCTTCGTCCAACAATGCTTGTAATTCCACATCTTCGTATTTTTTTGGCGGTTTTCCACGTTGCTTGTCTGCAACATCGAAGTCACCACTTTTGAAACCCCGAAACCATCGTTCACATGTATCTTGCGATGGAGCATGTTCACCATAAGCTTCTCGGAATAATTGGTATGATTCAAAAGCAGTTTTCTTCAAATGAAAACAAAAAATTAATGCTGTTCGCGAATGCTCTTTGTTTGGTATAAATTTCGACATATTGAACACAACAACACTATGCACACACTTTTCCAATTTATCACTCGTGCGCATCTGACACTTGTTGATGACACAACAAAATGGCGCAGTGTCAAATCCTTATAGCACAAACTGCATTGGTGCACCATCTGTTGTCTGAAATCTATATTTCATACTTGTACACCTGGTATAAAAGAAAACTTGCGGAGCCTAGAACACACTCATTTTCGACGTAGCTACTGTCTACACCTCGTCGTCTCATTCTATCCAAAAATATATTTTGTTCGTGTCTCAAAACACCAGGCCACAACGGTTTTTGACTAATCATTCGAGAAAAATGTTTTTTTTCTGTAGGTCTTTTTTGAAATTTCTGAACAAAAAGAAGTTGCAGGGCGCTAAATAAAATTACAGGGTAGATGTTGCAATGGCAAGGTTTTAGTTCTCCATGAATTCGGATGGTTTTCTCCAATGACCTGCTATTATACTTTGGATCCTCCTTTCCATTAATTTAGGGGCAAATTTTGACGAAAAGTTCTCATTAAAGGCTAACAGGCTGTTTTTGAACGTAGAATGGTTTGCTGCTTTAAAATATACACTAAGCCTACAATCGAAATCGAATATAAATCGAAATAAAATGAAAAATTGGGTTTTTCGCAAATATCTCGAAAAATAAAAAAGATATCGAAAAATTGCTGGCATTACATGAGAAAACGGGAAATTTTATACAAAAATAGTATATAGATTTTTTTTTAGTTTTACCGTAATTTAAAAAAAATAATAATAAAATGACTGGGGTTAAACCCTTCAGTTGTAGTGGAAATCATGCTTCAAACCTCGTTTATAACTAAATTAGCGTTTCTGTATACCGCTAAATATTTTAAAATTGGCTATTAAGAAGTTTCTCGGGGTGCTGATGACAGATTTGAAAAATTCAAATGGCGGATCAAATATGACGGCCAGAGACTACGTAATTCATTTAATTTCTTCATGTAATTTTGAATTTTTGTCTTTTCAATAACTGTTTTCTTTGCACCTTGGTGTTTAAATGAAATATAAATACTTTAACTTAAAGCTTAAACTTTTACTTTTCATTTACCACCTTTGAATATTTTTTTTTATTTTAAGTTTAAGTTGTAAGATTAATAATAAGCAATAAGTACGTTTATCATAAACACTTATTTAAGAGCAAATTTACAAAAAAAGGGAAAGTTTTTAATGATTTTCTAATATCAAGTATACTTTTAACTTATGTAATGAAAGACTGATATTGTCAAATTTCCACTTTATTTAGTTCCACTGAAACTGTATGACGCGTTTCGCTATACTATAGCTTCGTCTGATACAAAATGATATTGAATATTAGTGTTGTTACATTTATACAAATACCCTAAGGTAGATAGGTAATAAAATTAATACTATATGCTAATGAATATTGCTGGGAAATCCATTCTGAATATTAATTGTATAAACTGAGTAAAGGGGAGTTACCATGGGCCAGACAGGTATCTTTTTGTTCGTTTAAGATGATGTCTGAATTTTTAATTCTATTTATTTCTAAATTTTCTAATAGGTTAAATTTTGCGCCTTTGTTTCGTATGTGTAGAATTTTAAATTTATCGTCAAAAAGATGATTTGATTCTGTTAAATGATTACTGTACGCCGAGTCAGTTTTGTTTTTTAAATAGCTTCTTTTATGTTTTGAAATCCGAGTTTCGAATGAGCGACCTGTCTGACCTATGTAACTTTTATGACAAGAACCACAATTCAACTGATACACTCCAGGTTTTTTTGATCTATTTTGTTTTCCCTTTGCGTTTTTAATAAATTCAACCAGATAATTCAAAACTAGTATCATTTGACGTCCAAAACCTTTTCCTAGCATCCCCCCGGATGAAACAGTAAAAATCATAAAAACATTCCTAATCAAAAATAAAGTTAATATCGTTATACAAGACATACTAAATTTATTAAACACGGGCCTCAATCAAAATTATTTTTACCTTAATAATACGTTTTATAATAGTTCGGAGGGTCTCATAATGGTTAGTCCACTTAGCCCGCTTTTAGCAGAAATATTCATGGATAACCTAGAAAAACAAATACATCGACAAGAATTAAGCAAATCATTTTTGTATTGGTACCGATATGTAGATGACATCTTTGCTTGTTTTAATGGCACAGAGCGTCAACTTGACACTGTTTTTAACTATATAAACTCAATACATAAAAATATTAAATTCACTATGGAACTAGAAGTCGACAATAAAATTAATTTTCTTGACTTAACGATATCCAGACATTACAACAAACACAAATTCTCTATTTTTCACAAACCCTCACATACAGATACTACAATAAACATAAAATCAGCTCACCCCCTACAACACAAATTGGCAGCTTACCACAGTATGTTGCATAGACTTGTAAGTGTCCCCTAGGATCTGTAGATGATTTTAATAAAGAATTAAATCTAATAAAACAAATTGCTGTTAACAACGGATATTCTCCTGACTCCATAGACTCAATTCTAAACAAAAAATTAAAAAATAAAGCTATTTCTTTAGTATACCCCAAGAAAGAAAACACAGGGAAAAAATATAATGTTTTAACCTATTTTGGTAACACGTCAGAAAAAATTAAAAACCACTTAAACAAATATAATATCAACATAGCTTTTAGAACAAACAACTCGTTAGGAAAATTCATTAAAAACGCAAAGGGAAAACAAAATAGATCAAAAAAAATCTGGAGTGTATCAGTTGAATTGTGGTTCTTATCATAAAGTTACATAGGTCAGACAGGTCGCGCTTTCGAAACTCGGATTTTAGAACATAAAAGAAGCTATTTAAAAAACAAAACTGACGCGTACAATAATCATTTAACAGAATCAAATGATCTTTTTGACGATAAATTTAAAATTCTACACTTACAAAACAAAGGCGTAAAATTAAACCTATTAGAAAATTGAGAAATAAATTGAATTAAAAATTCCGACATAATAATAAACAAACAAAAAGATACCTGTCTGGCCCATGGTAACTCACCTTTACTCAAGTTATACAATTAATATTCAGAATGGATTTCCCAGCAATATTCATTAGCATATAGTATTAATTTTATTACCTATCTACCTTAGGGTATTTGTATAAATATAACAACACTAATGTTCAATATCATTTTGTATCAGACGAAGCTATAGTATAGCGAAACGCGTCATACAGTTTCAGTGAAACTAAATAAAGTGGAAATTTGACAAAATCAGTCTTTCATTACATTGGTTTAACCCCTTCAGTTGTAGTGGGAATCATGCTTCCAACCTGATTTATGATTAAATTAACGTTTATGTATACCGCTAAATATTTTAAAATTGACTATTAAGAGGTTTCTCGAGGTGCTGATTAAGAATCCAATGAGAGATTTCAAAAATTCAAAATGGCGGATCCAATATGACGGCCAGAGACTACGTAATTCATTTAATTTCTTCGAGTAATTTTGAATTTTTGTGCTTTCAATAACTGTTCTCTTTGAACCTGGATGTTTAAATGAAATATAAATACTTTATACTTAAAGCTTAATCTTTTATCTTTCATTTACCACCTTTAAATATTTTTTTTATTTTAAGTTAACGTTGTATGATTAATAACACAGGCCAACAAAAAAAATATTTGTAAAAACTTTTTAAACCAATACATCTAAGTATTAAGTATTTTTGGGTGCTGAAACCGTATCTGGTATCAGTTTTTTGTATTAAATTTCAAAATAGGGAAAATTTGATACATAAAGAATAAAAACTTAAACCGTACTTTTTATTTGATTAGGTCACAATTTTTACTCACGATAACATATTTCCCTTCAATGCGAATATTTTAATTGCTTTTTTTTGTATTTCCTTTCGCTTTTCTCTGTAAAGTTTGTATAGCTTTTTCTCCGATGTGATGCATTTTGTTGTTCTCTATGAAGAGACCAACAGTAATCACCCATCATGTTGATATTCCACCGTTCCTGGTACCGTTCCTCCATCTTCTTTATGTCTTGATGGAACCGTTCCCCGTGCTCTTTCACTCACATCGCCTAAGTTTTTAGGAGTAAAGTCAAGATGGTTGTGCAAGAAGTGGACTTTAAGGCTCATCAGACAACCCAGATATTTGAAATTGTCTGACATATTAGCTACGATAAGTTCATAGTTAGGGTCTTTCACATTACCCAAAAACTTAGTCACAACTTCTTTAAATGATATCCAAGCCTCCTTTTCCTTTGTAATCATCCTTGCTTCGAAGTTGGAATCG